>CM017915.1:17057836-17785336 GCA_008369825.1 Triplophysa tibetana | reverse complement strand
GCCCTGCAAATTAAACTTCAAACGACAGGAGATCTGGCAACATGTCACCATCACACCCACAATCAAACACTTCAAAGTGCAAATATTGTGAATGTTCGACCCATCTCACCTGATGATGGTGTTGCAGTGGCCACACATGGGCGCGCGTGTGTCCGGCGGCATGTGTTCGGCTCTTTGTACCAGCGAATCCTCTTGGTCTTTGGGCTGAGCTTGAGGCGCAGGTGGGTTCGGACCCTTTGGAAGGCTGTTGCCCACCCGTCCGTACGAGGGCCCCGTCTGCGGCGCAGGTGCACCTGCTTTGGGAAATCCTAATCAAAGCGAGAGACATGTGAATCTGGATGACCAGTCGGTGAACTGTACCTACAACAGCGTCTGTGTTACACGAGACAAAAGCATGACAGAGCAGAAGAGCCGTAATGAGATCGGACGACATTGTGCGCGGCTATGTAGCGTGACCGAAGGTGATGGAAAGTTCTAGTTAAGACATAGGAACTGCAGAGGGCTCATCTCGCGGGGGCTCGGAGGTCGGGACATCCACACCGCAGCGCCACAAAACAAAGGATCGATTTACTCGGTGCAGAAAAAACACGACATTCCCAGAGCTACAGGAGACACCTGGCAAAATAATCCACCCGTCTCCTGAAGCTCCGGACAAGCCTTCCCTTCTCCACTCGCCTCCAGAGGGACAGAAGGGGCAGAGGTCAACACACTGCTGTGGGCGGCACAGAGCGTCTCATTCAGATGGCCGCTGGAATCAAAGTGGGGAAGGTCACAGAGCAAGTGCCCTGTTCATTTCCATGTAAGAGAATGAGAAAACGGGCAGAGTCAGCAGATGTGTGTGAGAGAGATCAACGGCTGATAAGAGTCAGACCGGCACATTCACTTGTTTGGGCGCTAAAGTCTCACACTAATGCATCAGAAAGAGACTTTATCTACATCTGGAGGATGTGTGTGTGTCGCTCTCTGACAGCTCAGCTGTGATATAGATCAGTGTGTGTGTGTGACGGGGTGATTTCCTGCTTTCCTGCAGGCTGGTGTCAAAACTACAGCACACCAGATGAGAAAGTGACTGTAATTCGGCTCTATTTGCTCTGGGATGATTGTTTCTGTATCAGGAATGCATCACGATGATGAAAACGGTCATTTACAAGCCAAGGGCGCAAAAATTTGGCGACATGAGTGAAAAAACAAGCTACTATCTCTCGGAGCCATCTGTCAACGAGAAAACGCAGTGCGATGAAGATTTCTGAAAAAATATATATATATTTTCCAGCACTTCTGTACCACACGACCCCACTGCATGAATGCCACAGTGTCCAACTCGCATAACACGCTAAAATCTAATAGAGCAGATTAAGAAACCAAAGATGTATTCGGTCTAAGGAGAACATAACCTGTTTTTTGGAAATTGCATTTGAACTTTCACAAAAGTTTCAAAAAGAAGCACATGTTAACCCCCAATGTTTATTACTGTGATTTGCAAAAATAAAAGTTGTTAATAAATAAAAGTAATAAAATAATAGTACATACGGGTTATTATTAATTATAATCATATTAATATAAATTATTGATAATAATATAAACTGTAATTATTATTATTGTTGTTAATAATAACAAAAACAATAATAAGTAATAATTAAAATACTTTATTATTCCTATGCTTATTTTTAGTTGTCAATATTATTATTATTATAAAAAAATATGAATAATACTGACAACTAAAAATAATAATGATAATCATTATCCTCCTCCTAGTGTTACGTTTTATATATATATATATATATATATTAAATGACATATATGCATCATGGCAAAAACAACCAATTATTAATTAAAAAAAAAACAATATAATATAATATAAAATAAAATATTACATACGAATTATACAACACACATTCTTACCAGATGTCAGATAAACATGTCTATTGAATAAAGCCATTTGAAAGAAAATAAAATAAGAAAGGAGTCAATCTGTTCACCGAATTTGGGGTGAAAATGTGCTGAACTGCTGTGAAAACAAAGCGTTCTGACCACCCGTCTCATATTTTCTTCTAATTCTGGGGTAAAACGTTACCATGAAGATTCACCTCACAATAAGTGGCATTAAAAGCCAACAAGAGCGAGTTATTTTGGGAGTGCTGAGGTATTTCAATGTCTTAAGGGAAGGTTGTAATTTAAGGAGATATCAGGAAAGGAGAAATGAAGCCCATATGTGGCATCTCACAGCCGGATGTCCCGTTCCTTCAGCGTGTCTTCGCATAAAACAAGCTTTTAATCTCACAGCTGCAGAACGGCTCGTCCTCGCTGGCTTTCTGGAAGATGTCTCCCTCAACCCTGACCGGTGACCGACTGCCTCTCAGGTGGACAAGCAAACGCGGCCTCTTAACGCTCATCTCAGCGGGTCATGTAGTGCGTGTGGCTCAGCACCAGAAGACTGTCGGACCACTGAGACATACACAGAGAGCGTACCTGTGCCCCCTGTCCCCCCTGCCAGAACGCCTGTCAACAACCTGCTCTTATAAAACCCCGAGAGGAGAGTTTCGTGGTAAACACAAGGTATCCCTGGCCGCATTCCTAAAGTACAGTAGCCCTGAAGGATGAGCGCACATACGGGCACACAGTGAAGTACTCAGTATATGACAGAGTAAATATTTACCCCACGACTCGGCCGCCCTGCGGCACACGAGAGCCAAACCAACAACACCTCTGCTCAGTCAAAACTCACACACGGAAAATATGTCAGCGGGATTTCATAAGGGAACCTGTTATAGGTGTATGAGCTTATTTAATGAAACACAGCTCTGTTCAACAGAACCAATGAACTCAAAGAACAAACTAACAGTGCGGCAGTGATGAAACGAAAGACGTACATGTCCGCCATCTACAGGACAAATGAGGAATTGACTGAATTTAGGCAACCCTTATATCAAGTCCCAGTCCAATATTCAGATGCACTTGACTGAATTGATGTCTCTCATAGATTAATATATTTAATAAGTGACTATTTTCAAAAAGCCCAAATACAACTTTTAATTTATTGAACATATTTTTGACAAGTGCAAACATCCAATTGTGTTATTTCACAGTTAGCGTACTGTGGGTCTAAATAAAATGTTATTTAGTTTGAAAATGTTACAAATTTTAAATGTGTATTCATAAAAAGCACATGTACATTTTTTCTGGCACCAAATGAGGAAATATAGGAGATATACTGACCTGCAGTGTTTGCTGACTGCCAGCTTTTGGTTGTAGGTGGCAGGACCCCGTTGCCCTGCCGAGGCGCTCCAGCGGGAGTTTTGCTCATGGTTTTCACTGAAGATGTCACATGAGACGTGGGCTGAACGTCTGCAGCTTCCTCCCTTTTGACAGATCAACAAAAAAGGAGATGAGCTAGAACGAAGCAGATTTCACATCAGCTCCCGCCAGGACATCCTCGTGAAAGGGGCTATTTGCTTAAAGCACTTTTGTTATGCCAGAAACACACACACACACACAAACAGGTTCAAGCGGCTTTTAGATGTCACACCAAACCATTTTTAGTGTTTTTTGTGTTCAAAGAATCTTCATTCTTCATTCCTGTAACCTTCAATAGATGACAGCAGGTGGATATTCCCTCACCAACACACGTCTGCATTTTTAAAATGTTAAGTTTGAGAGATTTGCACAACGATGTTCATTAACTGTTTTAGCGTTAACTTCATTTCCAAGGGTCTTGCACCTTAACTGCATGTATCCGGTCTCATCACGGTCCACAGAGCAAAGACCCACAATTTTATTTTCCCTTTTATTCTGTAGTGTAAAGCTTCTTTGCAAAAATGCAGATTTGGAAATCACTATAGAATTAAACTTGAATTGAACACATAACGTAAATGTATGCTGTCATGTGGTATTTAAATCATAATAACATTAAATGAAAAGAATTTGATAAAGATGAATCATTTAAGCACATTTGTGTAAAACAAAAACAGAACTTCAAAAAGATAAATAAATAAGAGCTACAATTAAACTCAATTTCTGACCCAGATTTTGAGATAATGAGCATTTGAGTTTGATTTCCACCATTAATTTGACTATGATTTCAATCATTCAGATTGCTTTTCTAAGTCATTATTAAAGATATCAATGTTTTCACAGAACGTGCTTTACATCATGCATGATAATATAATGTAGAAAACAGTAACTCACACACAAAAAAAAAGATTTCACAGACTGGGTCACATATTTAACATTAACTCACTTTCAAATCATTCATCTCCCCTGTTGAGAGGATTCATTTTAATGTCATTTTATTCTTAACTGTTTGGTTTTCATGCAAATGCTCAGTCAGACCGCAGCACCGAAGCCGTTTCAATGCACAAGTGGATCATTGATTTACCACCAAACAGAATTGAACAGGAAACAACATGAAAGCCAGCGAACCGTAAACATGCACGCATGCCCTCGGCATTGATCCTGACACGTGCACCAATGTGTTCGGACTCTCACCCTCTTCACAGGACACACATGAGCAGACCCGTCCAATAAAACAGTTACTTCCAGATGGTGCGTTAATGAACTAAACACATGCCGACAAATACTGCTGACGCCGTATCAGCACCTGAACAAACCAGGAACCCCAACATCCGTCAGCATTACACAACACATTTATAACCAAAAGACAGAAATAAAAAAACGTGTTTTTAAAAAATGAAAGCCATTTTTCAGAACGATGATTGTTCATGCTAACCAGGCAAAAAAAAGATTAGAAATGGATTTGAATGGTAACATATGAAATTGTACTAGTTTTAATGGAAACTATAATGGTCTCTGTGTGTCTATACTGGTAATGTCAGACGTTATACAAGTCTATGGAGGGACTTTGAAATTCACACCTCTCCTTAACAGACTACACAATTTGAAGTATCAACCATGTTCACATGATGAAGTTTAATGTGCCTGACAAACACAGGTCAATGCAGTATAATGCTGTGTCGCCACCTAGTGGTCTCCATCAGTACTGGATCAGTGTATCATGGTCTGTGGCTGAGCATTAAAGAGAATTGAAATATTAATATATAATGACATCTCCAATGTCTCTACACGTTACACATCGCTTTTCTAGAAATGGTTACATTTTTCCTCACCGTGTAATTTTGTTCTTTGGGTTTTTTGGCCCCTGGGGACGAATTAATTTTGAAGGTGGCAGAAGCTGAGCGGCCAAAGGTGAAATCCCATCTATTATTGATCTTTGCCAATAAATGAAGATTAGAAATTTGCAGTCATTTTCTGCCATAAGGAGCGTGTTAGGAGTCTATAAAGCGTCTGTGTAAGTGAAATAAAATGAGCTTACGGCGATGGATCTGATTGACTGGGCTCTCATGTGATAAAACATCACATTATTTTGGGGTTATTGAACAGACGTCTTGACCAATAATAAAGCACGAAAAGGTTTGTCTTATCTGATCTTGTAAAATAATAAGTAAAACAAATCTAATGTGCTGCAGAAGTGTTATGCGTTACTTAAATCTGTCAAATAACTCAGATATCTGTCATCAAGACAGCTGCATCAAAACCATTAAAACTCACATTGATCGACGTTTAAACTAAAGGTCAGAGGTCAGAAAAGAAGGATCAAATTAATCGACGTTTAAACTAAAGGTCAGAAAAGAAGACGAAAGAAGAGATGACGGTGGAGATACAGAGACAAAGAGCTTTATTTGAGCTTTCAGACAGAAACAGACAGCACTTCAAAAAGATTTTGTATGACAGTCTCAGAAAAGAAAACTGAAAGGAAAAGAAAAGATAACAGATTGAAGCAAACACAGACACGGGTCATGCGAAAAGAGAAAGACAGCAGGAATATTTATCCAATGACTACTTCGACTTTCTAATAAAAGAGGCTCATACACGACACAGCTTCCTCGATTCAGTCACGTGATTGTGTTATCGTGTGATTGACAGGCGCGGGGAGGAGAGGGAAGAATATTTCAGACGACTTTCTCAGGGACGTCATAATATTTGGACATTGAGCACACTGGCCGAGACCCCGTGATGCCAGTCTCTCAGCTTGTTGTACTGCGGCCGGACCAGCTCGGGGTCCACTTTGGTCACCCTGACGATCCGACGATTGAGAGAAAGAATAAATGTGTCAATATTGCTCCGTAAGACACAAAACAATGCATTATATTAAATACTTTTTAAGACTCAAATTAAATCTAAACTAAATGTGGAAATGAATTCATATTAGCATGGATTACATTATCGTGTGTTGGGTTTTAAACGACTCTTCAATTTGGATGTCTTCATTGCCAATGACCCCTTTTTTCATTTAATCGGTGACATATTTTTATTATGTCTGTCTCACTTCTGCAAAGTGAATGATCAATTTAAGTCGAAATACAACAGCCAGAATTTCTAACAAAAGATATGGGAAGCTTTCTCTTCTTCTTTTATGTTTGATTATGTGGTTAGCTGCATTTAATTAGTGGCGTCTGACATTGTTGCTCCCTGCTACCCTTTCACGAGACCCACAAGCTCTGTTTCAAACCCTTCAGAATTTGTCTCCTCAAACCGATCTGGGCACATGTTTTCCAGGATTTTCCAATAACGAGCGCAGAAAACACCCCTGATTACCCACAATCCTATTTAATTACCAACAATTCCCTTCAATGGAAGAACGGTCCGAGGCAAAGCCCTGATCCTTTCGCTTCTTTACATGTGGTCTTTGCCCTCATCAGAGGCCTATTCACTGCCGATCTTTTCAACAGAAACAAAGTTGTCTAAAAACAGCACCAGATGGATTTGCATCCACGTGAACTCACTTCTTTCCGGTCCGGTTCTCCTGGGCTTGATCTGAGGACAGAAACAAGAGAGACTTTAAGCTTCAACATCAAACACGATCAAATTCTGCTAAACAAGCGCCTCATGAGACCACAGGGAAAAATCAGGCTTTCTAATAAAATTAGCGGTAGTTCGACTTAACATGTGATGCACATGCGCATTTTATTTAGGGGGTGATTATATAAAAATACATTATTTATGTACTCCCCTATTCCTCATCTTAACAAGCTTTTTTCCTGAGATGTCCTCTTTAAAATATCGAAATGAAAACTGTTATGATCGAATAAATCAAAGACACAGTTCTTACCGTTCTCTGTGCCTGTGATCTGTGCCAGGATGCGGAAGGACCGGGACTGGGACGTCCCCGTGCGCGGGTGCCAATCCTCCGTGTCCTCGATCAGACGCTTCTTACTGGCATCGCTGAGCGGAGACACGTGGTTCACCTCCATGTCTATGACGGGTTTCCGTGCGGTCCTGAGACAAACACAGAGGTACAGAAAGTACATCAGACCGATGCTTCCAGATAGTATGTCAATCAAATCACGTCATGAGATATTCACCTGGGTGGAGTCTTTCTGTGGTTAATATCACAAAGAGAACAAAGATAGAAATCACTATATATTGAAAGGTATATAAACGTACAGTCGCTCTCTTAAATGGATGTTTCCACTTACTTTAGAATACTCTGAAGTCCGCTAGAGAAATAAATTTCAAGAAATAATTTTAGTGTTCGCCTAAAAATTTGTGCAAATTGAATTCCTTTCCATTTGTGCATGCAACTAATTGTCAAGAAACGTATGTGCAAGTTAGCAAAAATAAATGTGCGGTAATGACCACAAAACTATGAATTAGATGTCTGTGCAAACTTGCATTCGATACTCATATCCGCACGACAAAAACGTCAACAGAGCTGAACATGCTTTGACAACAGAACATTTGAAGAGTTTGGTTTCAAAATGAGCTTAAAAAATCATATTATATTGTGTTAGAAAGCTGTATTTTTTGTTATTATGGATTAAATCAAAACAACCACCAGCAGTTTGATTGATATTAATTGCAATGCACCCAAAAAAAAATTTGGAACCAAACTCTTCATTTTTCACAAAGTGGACAGATGTTTCCTCACACCACAAGATGGCGCCGCATGCACTGAACTCACTCTATCTGCAACAAACCAAATTTATCTTTAGGAATCTCACACTTTAACAATACCGGTGTAAATGTCACACCGCTATTTATACTGCCGTGCACAACACTGGAGAACTGAAGACTGACAGCAACACATTGAGTTCTGATGTTGCCGTGACTGTACCAAATGAACACTCGCTTCAAAATCATCAACACACACTTTCACCAACTGACAGGTGATGGTACAGTGATGGTGTGCGTGCGTGACCGAACACAAACAGACACACAGATCTAGAACACTAACTTTGTCATGGGCTCTCCCTGTTGAGAAAGAGAAAGAGACGGACAATGAGACATTTGAATCTGAAGTACTGAAGATCACATCAAAGATCACCTCAAAACCGTGCCAAAACTCACACATGCACTGAAAACCAGAAGAAAACACAAACACAAACGTGAGAGTAGTCTTGTTTAACATTCATCGTGTGCGTTTGTGTTGCCAGTTACAGCAAAACTCAGAACTTAGATACATTTAGAAATTATTTCCAAATTAAACTAAATGTCTAATTATTCAGATACACAGATGTGCAACAAATTTTCCACATATTGAAAACCGGCTCAAATGTTTTTACGTCCATAAATAGTAATAAAAGCCAAAAACATGCATTGAAGAAATATTTTCAGCTGAGATTCGGAGACCGATTTCAGTGGCTTGAAACTAAAATAATGTTGCGGTTATCCTTTAAGTCAGTTTTCTATAAAGATTTGAAGGCTTAATAGCGGTCTTTGTTGCAATACAAACCAATGGTGATAGTTTAACACTGAAAAAAGAACACTAGAAGTGTTTTTCCTTCAAAGGTTTGAATGCATTTAACTACAAAAGATTCTTTATCATAAATAAATTTGTTGTTTGGTATTTACATTAATAAGGCACTACATTGTGCAATCGCGGTCAAAAACAAATGTGACTTACTTCACATACAGCTGTTACTTGTTGTATTTAAAGTCCCTGTAAACCGTAAGTTGCGATTGTTTTTACTTCCGTAATAATCAAATAAATATAACCTCAAAGGAGAAAATGAGTGGGCGTGGCTTGCGTTTTCCACCGCAAATTGATTGGATATGTAAAAACAGCTGTTGAGTTAACGGATGCTCGGGCCAAGCAGTCCAGTTTACATCATTTGAGATGGACAGTCGTTTCAGGGCGGAAGTGCATTTTCGAGAATTTAACTGAAGGTTATAAGGGTACGTGAATTTTAAAAAGAAAAATTACCCACATAAGCCATTTTGTATAAACGTCATTTTTTATTTTACTGGGACTTTAACTCTGAGCGACTACTGAACATGAACAGACAAGTCTCAATTCACGTCGTGTAACGTTTCAGCCTTACACGCAGACACAGTTTTCAGATTTACGAGCCGATCATGTCACACATCATCCAGCCTTCACAAGCGCTTGTCAACAAACTCTCTGTGTTTTCCATCTAAGACGCCAATAAACGTCCAGCGACACGCAGGACGTTTCTCTCCATCACCAGCGGAACGTCGGTCACGCCGCAGATACTAATTGGTCGAGTCAGTAAACGCGGCTGGAAACTCCTGCAGGGGATTTTACAAACATTGCCGTAGATTCCTGTGGGACATACATCGTAAATAAGCAGCATGAACCAGACTGGCAGTGGCAGGCAGACGTAAACATATGGAGACGTACAGCCCTATAAACACACGGGTTATTTAGAGGACATCAGATCACCGAGCAGGAAATACGGCGCAGGTGCGGCCAACACCACACCCGCTTTACAATCCCAACACACGGGCATCTGGACCGGCTGAACAGAGGGACATCTGTTTCAGCGTGTTTCTGGCTGGTCGCTAGGGAAAACTGTGTGGTTGCTAGGTGGTTCATTGCTAGCCAGACCAGCCCAGGCCGAGGGACATGCCATGTCTGTTTTTATTTGCTTGTTAAAAGTGTGAACACCAAACTACAAAAAAAACCTTCGGGTAGAAATTTCACAGTGATTTTTCCAGAAGCAACTCATCTATATGGAGAGGATGCAAACATTCTGCTTAACGTCATTTTGTGCGCGACAGAACAAAGAAAGTCAGACAGGAAGATCAGACATCAGGGCGGCTTAACGATATTTAGGGGAAGATCCTTTAAGATAAGCAGAAAAGAGAATATTATACACTATCCTGCCACTAAACCTCTCTAGATAACCCAGCAGCGCTCCGGGGATGCGACCTGCTCTCTGCTCTTTTCCTGTTGACTGCACTAACACAGGAATTAGGAAGCTCATAATAATATTTTATGAAGAACACACCCAAAACAACCAGAGGTGACAACGGCAACAAATCAGAGAGATATTCTGATCCATTCAATATCCTCTGTCATCTTAAAGGGAAACTTCACCCAAAAATGAAAATTATGTCATCATTTACACACCTTCCAGTTTTACAAATCTGTGTCAATTTCTTTGTTCTAATGAACACAGAGAAAGATATTTGGGAGAATGCTTTAACCAGAGAGATGTTGCCCCCCATTGACTCCCATAGAGTGTTGGGCAAGTTACTCTGAAAATGTAATGAATTACTAGTTACTTAGTACAAATTCAATAGTGTCATTAGATTACTGTACAAATGACTCTCTCCAAAAATTATTGAATAACTTATTACCAATTACTTTTTATATCCTATATAAACTTAGATTAGTTAAGTGATTCAAGGAGGGAAATGAAAACGACTCATTATTTATTCAAATAAATAATATGAAACAAGTATTCTTATTAAATGACCAAAGTATTACAAATGTGAGCATTAAGGCACGGATTTTAAAGTTAGACTTTGAATTTTGATGTCAATTCCACAATTGGACACACATATTGAAGTATTAAGTTCGATTTAAATCAGAAGTAACTAATTAAATTACAGAAAAATAATCCTTTAATTTTCTTTTTCAAGGGAAATGTAATTAAATCACAGTAACTAATTACTTAATAAATTGTACACACGCTACACTGCTCCCATAGTAGGAAAAAATACTTTATCATTGTTTGTTCTGTTAAATACAAAAGAAGATATTTTGAAGAATGTAGGACATCAAACTGTTCAGGCACCTTTGTATTTTTTCCTACAATGGGAGTCAATGGTAGCCAAGATCTGTTTGGTTATGAGCATTCTTCCAAATATCTTTATCCGTGTTCATTAGAAGAAAGAAATTCACACAGATTTGGAACAACTCTGAGGCGAGTAAATGATGATGGGGCTTTCATTTTTGGGTGAAGTATCCCTTTAAGATGCCCAACACAACAAATGTTGACATTCTACACAAACCATCCAAACCAGAACAAAGAAAAAAGTGAACTCCAGAAGAAATAGTGCAAACTAACCGCAGCGCTTCTAAAGCCTCTCGACGTCTTAGAGATTCTTTCCTGCCGTTGTTATTCTCATTCTGTGGTCAGAATTTAAAGCACGACTGTGTTTACTCGGATCTGCACATGTGGGACAGTTTGCGTGTTTACTAGAGTCAATAAAAGCACATGAGAGAACATGCGGCACGCTGTTACCACTATACGAGATTTCTTTCATCTATTGTTGAGTTCAGTCATAACTTTATCCACAAGTAATTTAAACCACTGATCTACATAGACACATATCATCTGTGTTTGCTCACATAAGAAACTAAATATGAATCATCTAAAAACACACATACTGTTACATATTATAGTAACTAACACAAAACTAAAGTCTCCACAAACCAGCAATGTCTTCACCTGACTCTGGGTGGAACAGGTTCACCTGTGCAGGTAGCAGATGCCCTTGGGTCTATAATTGCTCAATCATCTGCTGTGTTATTCAGTTTATTCACTAATAGTGTGGATTTGGCACAGACGGTCGCACGCTCGTTGCCATGTTTTGGAAAACCCTTGCATTTAAAGTTGACTCCCAATTTTCCTGTCTGTTTCCCACAGAGGGATCTGCATATTGTCAAAACACCCCACAGAATTATTGTGGGTTATTTATAACTTCATTGTTGGCATATTTCGCTGACCATTTTACCATAAAACACGATTAAAAATAAAGGACAAATTTGTTGATTACTGGAAGATAATCATGATATTTTATCATATTTTGAGCTTCCTGAAGATGCTAATTCATCCTTTTTTAATGATACAGTTGCTCAAATTCCATCTTAACAACGATTGATTCTCCTGAAAACAATAAAAACTACGCAGTGCTTTGCTTTTTAACACCGGGGATTACAGGGTCTATAAAATGCCCACTTCATATTTTTAACATTCTTGTTTAAAATCGAAGAAAAACTATTTTTCAGTCTTTCCGTTTGTTCCTTTCTCAAAAAACACAAAATAATCTTATTTAAGAAGGCAAAAAGCAAAAACGTCTGTATGTTGTGCTTGTACCGTGTTGCATTATAAAAAAATAAAATTAACTGAATGTAAAATAAACTTTCCGGGGTTGTCTTTTCCGGAGAAAAATACTCGATAGTTGAAATGATTTCATGCGGTAAAACACTTGTTCAATAAATTGTAAATAACCTGGTAAATTCATAAAACAAAGTAAAAACAAAATAGTCCTATTCTTAATAAAACAAACAACATCAGCAAATCTGATAACTGCGAGAAAGGTTTTGTGAAAGAACAGATGAAGTAAACAGAGAAAATAAAGACAAAGTTCAGGGTTTGGTCCGTACGCCCCACCTACCCGTTAAGCTGTTCCCCTCTGCTCTCCAGAAGACCCCGTCTTTGACCGATGGCCACCTCACAGGCGTTCTCATTGGAGTAGAGGTTGATGGGCGTGTTATAGACGGAGGGCTGAGGGGCGGTGGGTGCAGAGGAGGGACCGGTCACTCTCGCTGGGGAGGAGGAGCCAGAGGAGGAAGCAGAGGAGGAGTTGGCGAAAGGGGAGCGCCCGGAGCCGGGCTTTGGGGCGGAGCTAGGCGAGGACAGGGTGCGGTTGGTGCCTCCGCCAAGCGGGAAGGGAGGCAGAGGGGGCTGCTGGGATGGAGCTGCTGGTGTGAAAGCGGATGAGGCCGAGGGGATTGAGGCTTTGGGTGCCGCGAACGGTGTGGGGCTCAGGGAAGGACTGACTGATCTCACGGTGCTGACGCCCCCTCCGAAGGGACGTGCGGTCTTATTGTAGGGGTTGGTGGCCGGGGTGAGGTTGGCAGTGCTGGTGGAGGTTGTGCCGGCTGGCGGTTGGCTGATGGGCACTGGCTTTATGATCTCCAGGGCTTCCTTCAGAAGGTGATAAAACACATGCAACACACGCTCAAACCACAGCACACGCATGCAGTTCCCTCATAACAGTTCAAATATTATTATTTATTTATTAGTTATTCATAAGATGATGGGTTACCACACAATGAAAAGTGTATATGAGGCTTGCGATTATAGATTTTCCTAGTTTTTTTTCCTTAATCAAGAGCCAGGATTAGTTATTGAAAAAGAGTTTTATGATTTTTTTTCTAAAAACATTAATATTAATTTTACATTTTGGATTACGGGATAAAAGCTTTTTATTTTGTTGTATTCATACCTTTGTTAATAATAAGCGTTTTTAATAATCAAGGTTATAATCGTTCACTAAAACGATTAAAAAAACATGTGTTTTGAAATAAATAAAATGATAAAATACATTTTTTCTATTAATGTTGCCTCAGAAATAAACAAAAATGTATTTAATATATTTTATTATTATTACCTGGAAAGAAATGTAAACTTAAATAAAAAGTCATCTTGTATAGCAAGATCAATATAAAAAATAAAAATAAAACCAAATGCATTACATAAAAGAATAAAATATAAAATAAAAGCACATTCAAAATATTCACAAAACTATAATATTTCTGGTAATAATTTATAAATCATACTGATTGAAATAGAAGATGTTTAAATGCAATACTATATTCAATAAAGAATAAAATATCAAATATAACTAATTTGGATTTATTGGTGTGTAATGTTTAAATATAAATAATAATAACTACCCAAAACATATTTTAAGGTCACATGCAACCATGGGAACCCAAATATCTGGGAATATGTCAATAAAATTGTAACACATTATAATTTAGGAAATAAACTGTAATGAGGGAAAGCAACGAAATTCAGATATACTTTTCTGTCCCGTGCAACAAGTCATGCATTTAAAACATGCAGCATCATTCTGTGCCCTAACCAGGTGTGATGCAAATGAAAGAATAATGAATGTTGGCTCAATAATGCACGTTTGTGGCATCTTTAAACACATACGCTCATGCACCAGCTTTGTAACTGCCATTGAGATGAATGCCGAAGGGTCACTTCTCCAGACATCGTTGCTTAAATCTGTTCAGGGCATGATGCTACATATTTACATTATATTTAGTTTGAACTCTACATACCTTCTCGTTTTTAGTAACACCGGAAGATCTGCAAAGAGAAAACATATATTACCATCAGACCACTTATCATCAATTAAGACACATGTACCCCATAGAGAACGTCTGTGTAAAGACTGAACTGACTGCCTTTCAAACTCGTCCCCCCTGTATGCTGCATTACACGGCCCGTAAATAAATGAAAAGAGAACACGAATGGCATTCATTCCCAGCATCCTCCATTCATCAACACTGTCAACATCTGAAGGACTCCGTACAGCTGATAACGGTTTCGCAATAACATCATAAATCGCATTGTACAACGTCTACAGCAGAGCTCAGTCTCAGATGAGCCATAATCACAGAGGAGAAACTCACTTTAGTAGCTGAACTGATGCGGGAGATTTCCAGATGAATCTCTGGGTGGTTTGGCAGCTCTGACACCAAGATAAACATGTTTCGCTCCTTTATTTTACATGTGCACATATGGACGGAGTTTATAGTATAAAGAAGAGGGCGGATCAGAGATCACAGCATGGAAACTGTAGGATCCCACCTTTCAATCGGGTTTGAAACGACATCTCTGCAAACGGTTTGGCAGATTTGAATCTTTTTACCTTCAAGCAGAAGTTGAAGTTGCACGACTAGATATCCATAATAACTACCGGGGGGAGACACCAAAGATGTGTCAGAAACCGCTCCACGTATCCTACTGTATAGAGTGAAATATATACCTATATCCTATATAGTGCATTATATTAATTGTTGGAAAACAACCTAATTTCCTATGTTTCACTCATTTAGCCTTTACCCACAATGGACTATGATTCTGAGTCTACAACAGACGTGTACTTGCTAACTCGCAATTTTGTAGGTTTCAATGACTTAAGGAAATTACAAAATGTTGTCTTCATACAATTTTTATTTTAAGTTTATTCATAAATAAATATTATGAATTTATTAATATTCTTTTCTTATCTTTTGTTAACCGATTAGATACATAAATGTCAGTAACCGAATTATCTTTTTAATATTAAATAAACATTAAATAAATAAATAAAATATTTTCTTTGTTATTCTATAGACCGTTTCAGAGGACTTTGGGTTTTTGTTTGATTGTCTAATATATAACTATTCATATTTAATTTAATTTTTGTTAATACTTAATTTGTATTATTGTTTTATTGTATAATAATTGCATTTAATAAACGATTTGTTGAATTTTGAGATGTTTATTCAATTAAATAAGCAATTTGTTGAATGACTCCTGCAGTTTGGTTACATTTAAACAAGCCATATGGTACACTGACACCTAGCAGTCGAGCTTGGTATCGCAGTCTAAATTCAAAATATTGGAGCGACAAGTTTAGCCAAGAAAAAGTTCATCTCGGTTTCTTTTGATTGTTATCAGAAATAATCTACTTGTGAATGTGAACCGGGAGTTAAATTGGGGTCACAAAAGTGCGCATGCGCAGTAACGTTTGTTTATGTTGATCAGATGAAACCGTCTATTTATTCTATTTGTTAATTATTGATGACATGACCATTTTATGATTTTTATAATCGATAAAGCTACAAAAAAAAGACTTTTGCATTTTTATAGCTGTAAATGCTGTTAATTCCCGGACAGCAATAACGTCCCGGATTGTCATCATTTGCATTAAACAACAATATCACACCGTGTGGAATACTGCCAAATGACTTCACGATAAACACTGATGTGAAAAGTATTATAAACTATCAGACATACTTCAATTAAACATGCAACATAATGAGGTCACATGACCACTCGACACACAACCGTCGCCATTCGTCCGTCGATAAAAAGCTGCATTTGTATTGACCTGAAACCGTTCTCATCATTCATGCATAGCTGTGGATCCTAAATAGAACTGTGTAAATAAATCTCCCGTGGACGGCCATCAGGGTTCATATTTTTGAGGTTCTCATGCATGCGAAACATTCCTGTCACACCGTCTAGACGGCTTCATTAAATCAACATTAAACTCAGCACTAGGTCACATAGCTCATAAATAACCTCTGACCAGCAGACAGGCGACAAACAGGCTCTTTCCACACACACAAAAAACGCTGTGACTCCGCATAATTGGTTCCGGCTCGTGTTCTCAAGCGCGTCCATATTAGGAAGACGAGACCAAGCGGTTCTGCAAGACAAGCGCTTGTTTCTCAAGAGTCTCTCTCAGCTGAACGCTTGGGCTCATAATGAGGGTCAAGGTGGGGCGCTGCTGCGGACACAATGAGGACGTTAAAAGCGCTCATACAAAAAGCCTAAAACCCCGAGGGGACAAACGTGAACAATAGAAACACAGACGGGAAGCAGACGGTGTGGAAGTGGACATGGTCACACACGGATAACATCTCAAAGGTGAAGTGTGTCAGTTCTGGGAAGAAATGATACAATGATCAGGTCAGGAGGAACCAAAGCAAATAATTAGACCGCTTCCTGCACTCCTGATCCAACTGCTACAGGTCCAGATCCCACCTATACACGTCATCGGTCAAGTGCAATGGGAGGATAGCAATGGAGAGAGAGATAGAGAGAGTGAGATAGAGCGATAGAGAGAGAGAGAGAGAGCGATAGAGCGAGAGAGAGAGAGCGAGAGAGAGAGAGATAGAGCGATAGAGCGAGAGCGATAGAGAGAGCGATAGAGCGATAGAGCGAGAGAGAGAGAGAGAGAGAGCGAGAGCGATAGAGAGAGAGCGCGATGGAGAGAGTGAGAGCGATAGAGAGAGAGAGATAGAGATGAAGACAGACCGATAGAGAGAGAGATAGAGATAGTGAGAGAGAGAGAGAGAGAGAGAGAGAGAGAGCGAGAGAGAGAGAGAGAGAGAGAGAGAGAGCGAGAGAGAGAGAGAAAGAGAGAGAGAGCGAGAAAGAGAGATAGAGAGAGACAGAGCGATAGAGAGAGAGACAGAGCGATAGAGAGAGAGACAGAGCGATAGAGAGAGAGACAGAGCGATAGAGAGAGAGAGAGACAGAGCGATAGAGAGAGAGAGAGCGAGAGATAGAGAGAGAGCGAGAGATAGAGAGAGAGACAGAGCGATAGAGAGAGAGATGGGTAGATATAGAGAGATAGAGAGAGAGGAGAGAGAGAGAGAGGAGAGAGATAGAGACAGAGCGATAGAGATAGAGCGATAGAGAGAGAGATGGGTAGATATAGAGAGATAGAGAGAGAGGAGAGAGATAGAGACAGAGCGATAGAGAGAGAGACTGAGTGATAGAGAGAGAGAGAAACAGCTAGGTAGATATAGAGAGAGATAGAGAGAGAGATGGGTAGATATAGAGAGATAGAGAGAGATAGAGAGCTGTACACAGTCTTTTATTCTCACGGCGTGTAACATTTTACAACCATCATCCACATAAAAGAATCACCTCACTGACAAAACATGTCATCTGAAGATTTCTGCGGCAGAACACAAAACCCACGCTCTTTCATTTATGATGTCATCGTTCAGTTGTGTAAGAGATGTTGCATCAATAGCACATACAACGACACGAATAATGTTGAACAATTAAAAAAAATACAGATCATTTTCATTCATGCAATTGACAAACACGTTTATCCAAAATAACATTTTATGAGTATTTGGAGATCGAACACACAATCTTTGCATTGCAAACCCAACGTTCTGCCAGTCGAGCTATAGGAACAAAGATCACATTGTCAAAGTTCATTTTTTGCGCTTGTGAGTCAAAACAAACAAGCACGTGGACTCACATGATCTTGAATTACTAACAAATTTACTTCTCGAGTCAAGTTCTGGCAGGATGATAGTGAATTATTCAACTGTTATCTTACTCAACGAAACTCCATAAATAACCCAACTGAACTGTTATAATGTGAATCTGCTTACAGTAGGTTCACTTTCACACGCTGTTGTGCCCAGGGGTGTGACAGACCGACAAAGCATGCTGGGAAACATGCAGGAGGCGGAGCGGGTTTCGGCAGCACATGAGCCAAAATCAACAGCGTGACATGACAATCCTCCGTTCCCTTATCAGTCAACATGTATTTAAAGACCCTTTCACACACACACAATAGACAAACCCACGTCCCTTGTTTCCACTGCCGCACGTTAAATATTGAAACACATCTTCTGTCAGCAAAGGATGATAACTTTCAAAGACAAAGAGAAAAGATACAGTAAACATTGCGTCTGTTGTTGAGCCATCTATACAAAACCATAATTTCCTGTAAAGCAAGAAGGCCGTGGAAAATTTCTCATTGTCACACCGATGCCACAAATTGACGTTAGATTGAGAACAACAAGTGCAAACTTCTTCAATGGGTTTAGTGTTTCTGGAATTGAGTTTCTAAAGAGGCATTTCAGTTTTATAGCTGCTGCTGAGGCCAGATGAACTGTGAGGAACTAGGTCTTCTTCTGCTTATTCCATTTTAAATTGTTTAATAAAACTGAAATATAAGGAACGAAATGCTTAATTGAAATAATAAAGGGTGCCCGTTAAAGTCCCAGTGAAATTAAAAATGACATTTCTTATTTTTTCATGAAATATTGCAGCGTTTGTTGTAAGTGGCTTATCAATGTGGGTCATTTTCTTTTTACAATGCATGTACACTAATAATCTTAAGTTAAAATGTGAAAATGCACTTCTGCGGTTTGGGCGGAGCATCCGTTAACTCCTCCCCTTCAACTGTAAGTCCGCTGCACGTTTGATTTTTTGTTTGTTTTAACACATCCAATCAATTCGCAGTATAGTAAACGCAAGCCACGCCCACTTATATTCTCCTTTGAAATTCCTTTTCACTAGGAAACGTGTCAGAATAAAACGTGTCACTTTAAAGCGCCGAGGCACATCATCCCAAACAACATCCTTTAGCATTGACTAAATTCACACTAAACCCCAGACTCTAGTATCCTATTGCTGAATAATGATCCTACAATAGTAAATGTTATATTTTGGGAAAAAATCACAGGCACCATGGCAACTGTTTGTTGAGACTGATGATGTCTGAACGGTAATGAAAGCCATAAGCCCGACGGGGATCCGAATATGAGCTCCTGAAACTGATTTCCTCTTGTTATACACACACAGACTCAAATACACAAACAGATGTTTCATAATGTCTCTCACAGATCCTTTCTAGACGTCAACCGCAACCCAAGGAACACTGAAACCGAGCGGGTCACCTGTTATTCCACTTAGACGCACACTCTTCCACCTCGAATGTTAAATACCTCCATTTAAATCTGCTTAAACCTGGAGACTAAGAGAGAAAATATGTCAAGAAAATGGATTTTCCGTTTACATAAAGTCGAGACACGACTGCAGAACGAAATTCCAACATTTCCAAGAGATTCGTTATAATCTCAAGTGGAATAAACTAGAAATAAACTGCGACAAATAAAAACAACATATATATATAACTTGATGAAATAATGAACGATGTGAAATAGGAGGGAAGTGAACCAACAGTGCTGCATAAAACATAAATTGAAGATCACGTCTTGGAGCCAGAGGTGAACGTTTTATTATGAAGACAATTTTGGAACGTGGATTTTACGATTTAAGTCGGCCTCCGTAATGGTTTAAGGATGGAGGTATGGACGTATGGTAGAACTCAACCAGTGGGAAAATGACATCATACACCAGTTGACAGGGTTCGAGCCAAAAGTGTGACCCCAGATGACAAAACCTTGCGAGCCATACCAGAGCTGACCTCGGCTCAGCGGGGGGCCAACGCGTATGGGATGGATACGTCATATATAAGCTCATGTGGAGAGTTTTCAGACCACTCAAAAAGAAGAAGAGAGGCAAAGCAGCACCTCAGAGAGACGCTTTATCTGTGAGCTCTGGGACTTCAGCAGACAGTTTTCTCCAATGTTTCTTCTCTAAATAGAGAACAACGAGTACGATGATGACACAAAGGAATTGTTTACACAGAATTTAAGACTTCCTTTCCTCAGTTGAACGGAAAGAACGTTTTTTATATAAAAGTAATCAAGTCTCCGATTGTTGAAGCTCAGAAAAAACAAGCATCTATCAAAAAAGTCATCCAAAAGATTGAAATAGGGGAACATAGAGATGACTTTTAATCTTATTGTTTCTTGTGGTTTGGTCCAAAAAGAAACAAAATAGGATATTTAACCATCTGGATTACTTTTATGATGGATAAAGGAAAAAAGAGAAAGTCATTTACAGCTGCAGAAAACAATAAGTTTTCTGAATTAACTATTTAAAGGTATGTATGCGTTTAGGTAAAATGGTAATTTTGGTTTTGTTCTCTGAACTACTAAAAATATGGTCTAGTCTGCTGTGATTGGTCTACCGAATACAGCGTCGCAAATGGAATTAGAATAGATGACACAGATTACACGAGTGATACAAATCCGACCAGGAACTGAAATTAGAACGACACAGTCCTTCGCGTGATTCAGGTTTGACTCATTTATTCTCCAGCCAAGAACTTGGTTATTCGTTCACTTTCGGCTTTACAACTTGCGATTCACACACCGCATCATTACAAACTGCCTGAAATGTCATTTTAAGGACATTGTAATACTAACTTTAAGCAGTACAACAGTAATATTTTGTGTATAGGAAAATAATTCCTGAAGTCTTAACACAGTTTTCACGTGTCTTGTCATGCTGTCAGTCTTTCACATTGCTTCTTGGATGACTTTATGTCGCTCCTGAGGTTTGATCTTGTTGAAATTCAACAGACACATGACTGGAATGACCTCAATATGTCTAGAAATGCTGAATAAATAAACATTTGGAATAGTCTCTTCATTTTCTCTGGGGCTGATTCTCTGGGATGCCATTAGGGGAAGTAACTCATAAGAGAATTTTACTTTTTCAGTGATTTATTCCTTTCAAAGGAGTGTGTTGTAATAACACAAACTGTTATCTGAGCTTCAGGGGCTGTTAGGAAGAAAATGAGGCCAAGAGGCCATTAAAATAAGAACAATCCCCTAAATTACATAGGCTACAGAGAAAGATTAAAGAACAACTACCACCAGTCATCAGTCGGTTGCTGGTCTAACTCTTTCAACAACAACCGCACTTATCAGAACCTCATCAAGGGTTAAACGCAACTCATAAACCGTGGAGGAATCTAAATGATTTGTTTGTGTTTTTCTGACCACAGAGCAATCAGACAGGAAATGTGGAGAGAGGTCTAGGCAGGGACGGAGCTCATGTGGGCTGTGGGTCGGGCTTCAAACCCGTGCGGTCAAGCAGGTTTCTCTGCGTTTCTTCAAACTAAAACCCGACAGCACCGTTTTGTTCCCTCTTAAAGCGGATCGTTTGGAACTGATATATGGAGCCGTCCCAGTGCAAAAAGATGCCAGACATGAACCAAGTGCAGTAAGTGAACCTGATGTCTGTGTTTTGTTGACACTGGGTGCACACGTGCTTTGGTTCAGCCTACCCCTCCCCCCGCACGCGTAATATGTTTTCGGAAACAATCGTAAAGCTGTATCTATCTTTTATAAATGTGATCAAACTAAATACTCTTCGAAGATACGAAGTATGCAATACTACTCTATAGGTACTCAAGATTAATTTGAGATTTGCAGAAACGCTGTGTGTTATGCCCGCTTTAACACCTACATGCAGCATGCGTCACATGAGAAATTCAACACGGTAAAGAAGAACCTCGCATGCACTTTCAAGTTTCCATGAACAACCCCAATATATCATCAACGCAATGCAAAACCTAAAGAACGACTGTCATCACTCCAGTGGGAATATTATGATGTTGTTGTTTAAAGTCAGATACCACAGCGAACCTGCCCCAAACCTCAGGCGCCGCTCCGTTAACGTATTTCAAAGGGGGCTTTTTGAATCCGGGCTGGAAACAACCTTAAGAATGTAAAAGAGAGAAGTGCGTGCGGTCTGGAGCAATCTCCTACCTTCGGTCCTGCTGAACCGACTCAAAACGGTAGAAATTTTGGTTTGGAAGCGGATGAGGGACACATGGAGACCTGTGCAATTCCTCTCATTTCTTTAGTGCAGAATACCCTGTGGTTTCACCGCAGTCTGAGATGCTTCAGCGTCTTTAAGTGCTTCTCTAACAGACGGAGATTAACCGCAAGACATTATGGGCTGTTTAAGAGAGTCCATGTTCAGGGTTTTAAATTATAAAACATTAACGTTTCTCTGCATCAAGACTGATGAAGGTTTATTTGTAAGCATCACTGAACAAAACGTTTAATGGCGAGACATTATTTTGCCAAATGCACGGGACAGATCAACAAAAAAATTACAAAACTGTCGTTTATTCATTTTCATGTTCATCTTTTTTTTAGTAAAAGGTCCAGTGTGTAATTTTTTGCAGGATCCATTGACAGAATTGCAATATAACATAAATAACTATGTGTACAGCGGTGTATAAAGACTGTAAATAATAATGAAGAGTTAGCTTTTTATTATCTTAGACTGGGCTTTTTGTATCTACATACACCGCGGGTCCCCTTAAATGGAATTCTCCATGTTGTTTCTACAGTGGCCCTAAATGGACAAATTGCTCTACAGAGCGAGTTTCGTAAATACGTTATCTCAAAGAAGCGAAAATGCGATGAAATCTTAGTCCTGTGTCAGCCACAAAGTCCTTCAAAAAGGGAGGGGTGGAGTAAGCCGTTAGTTGCAATTCGCAACCTCACCACAAGATGCCGCTAAATTTCATACACAGGACACAAAATGTTCTGCCCGACCCGATTCATGATCAAAAGGTGATAAAGAAGTTTTACGAGTATGATTGAAATATATCATCTCTCAATGCAGTGGTACACACAGTAAAGCATTTAAATGTAGAAAAACAAGTTATAGTTGAGATGAGAGTACCGCGGTGTTCTGGACGGATGACTTTCTAATAGCTCTCTGGGAGCCTGTGCAAACGTTCATCTCCTCTAAACACAATGTTATCTTTATAGTAAAGTTTTAGTGCTGCGATTTCTCTGATGATCTTTGCAGATTCACTGACTCTTAAAAACCCACTGAAACACTTTAATGGAAGATTCCAGGGCCATTGCACAATCTCTAACCTCAACATTTCCTTCCACAACTCCAGAATATCAGTCTTGCTATTTAGTTCAAAGCCGTTTTAAATCAGAACTGATAGTGTTAAAAAATGTAAATAAATTTGGAGCACAAAACCACTTATGGGTAGCACAGGGATATTTTTAGCAATAGCCAAAAATACATTATTCATGTATCGAAAATGTCAGATTTTTCTTTAATGCCAGAAATCATTAGGATATTAGCTAAAGATTGTGTTCAATGAAGATATTTTGTACATTTCCTACCTTAAATATATCAAAATCTTATTTTTGAGAGTTGTGCTAACTATATGATATGCTAAGGACTTCATTTGGACAACTTGAAAGGCGCTTTTCACAATAGATTTAATAGTTGTATCTCGGCCAAATATCCGTCATATCCTGACAAAACATATATCAATTAAAAGCGTATTTGATCAGCTTTCAGATGATGTATAATCTCAATTTCAAAATTGACCCTAACGACTGGTTTTGTCGTACAAGGTCACATTAGCGCAGGTCAACACAAATAAACTCCGTCAAGAAACAGTTTCACCCAACAATGAAAAATCATAACCATTTATTCACCCACATGCTATACCAAACCTGAAGACCGTATTCTTCCGTAGAAGCAAAAAAGCAGAAGATTAAACAAGAACTGACACTATTGAGCAGAAACCAAGCACAATAAAAATCACAAAAGCTTTACAAAAAAAATAATATATCACTGTTCTCCTAAAATCAAACTGGATCTTTGTATGAGAAACAGAACTTTTCCCAAATCTCATGCGTTGACATCGAAAATGTTAACAGAAGAAAGTCATTCAGTTATGAAACTTTAATCTTTTTTGTGAAATATTCTTCGAGCCAAACTCTGACTCTGATCTGTGTGACCTCGCACAACTGAGAAGTCCACAAACAGATTATCGTACCTCAGAAACACAGTGTCCATGACAACCGACAGCGTTCACGCTCTCTCAACCCTCTTCAGACACAACGGAACAAGCAGTGCCGATGTGCGCCGAGAGGCTCGTAAATACACGCTACAATCCAGGCATCTTGAGTGCATTAGAACTTGCGTGCCCGGTCACGAGAAGAGGCCCCCTGGAGGGACGAGACCTCCTAACCAAACAGCTCTTCCCCATCTGCAGGCCCTACTGTCATATTTATGTACACAATCCCTGATCTTATCTTGAGGATGATGTGATTTCTCTGAAACTCAGAACCCTTGTGAGTGGATGTCTGTGTGTGTTCTCGTACCTCAGCAGCGACAGATTGAGATTTCCCACGCAGGCTTTAATTTTGTTTTGTGCCTCCAGGTGCGTCATGGAGTCTGTGACGATTCCGTCGATGGAGAGCACGATGTCCCCCACGCTGATCTTAGCTTTAGCCGCTTTCCCTCCATCCGTCAGCTGCACAAACAAACACACAGATAACAGAACAGTGACACAGTGGCAATAAAAAAACACAACAGAAGTGAGTGAAATGTTGATTCTGGTTCGCTGCGCATCACAGTGTGCCATAAATTGAAACCGTACACAGAAGCAGACACGCCGTCAACACGCGACTGATGCTCAGATGACCTTTGACCTCATTGGCCCCAATTGAAGAGAGTCCGTCAGATGATAAAGACGGATCTCAGAGTTTTGATGCTGAAGTGCGGTGAGATGCTCGGAGCGAAAATGTACCTGCAGTAGATGTGGCTGTACACGAGAGCCCAGCCGGGGTGGGTGAGGTTGATTTATGGGGGGCTTTAAATCCGAAGCTAGCAGCTTTGAGACAATGCAGTGCTGTTTTCTTTATCAGACTACGACTGACGGGCTATTAGAGTCGACACATAAATGATTCGTGTACTTGTTCATATTGGGAGGGTCTTATCATCTTGTCGGGGCTAATAAACAACACAATAGCTCACCAGCTTCAGCCAGTGAAAAGCAGTGGCGTAACTTGAATGATTTACACAAAGCCAAATCAAACTAAACAGCTGCCGCAGACCTGCGTAGATTCTCAGATAGCAGCTCTAGCAAGGTTTGTTTATTTAGTTTGGCAAAAAAACTTGCGCTCAACACGCCATCCCTGTATAAACAATGTTTTTTTTACATGTCCATAACTTTATTGAATGTTCCATCGGATGCATGCGCGTGGCTTCGAGGGTTACTTCAGGGCTGTGTTTGTTATAATATAACAATTTATTTGAGATTATATTAATATTTTTTTGTATTAAATAAAAACCATTCAACGGTTATAGATTCTGTGCGGAGGTCTATAATTTTAAAGCTCCAAAAAGTTCATGCATCCATCCTTCTACGACAGGTTTATCAAATGTCTTCTGAAATTAAATGATGACAATCAACATTTTTAGCTTATTAAAAAACTGAAACCATAACATGTGCTAAATTCAAATATGGTGGCACACCGCATGACGAAATATCAAAAACTTGTCTCGAGATGCGCGAGAACCAGTGAGATTTGAAGTTATCACGGGTTCACAAATGAAGTTGGTTAATTTCCTGCAACCACACACAATATTCAGAACTTCATACAAACACCCTCACAAAATACAACTAAAACAATAAAGCTATAAGAGCTTAGGAGCAGATAAAAACACTTTATTGTTTGAATTTTTTGGGTTTTGTTTATTAAATGCAAGTTCGAAAACCTGAAAATGAGAGCGAGAGATTTTTTGAAAAGTATGTTTGCACATACAAGGAACTTGTTTTGGTGAAAGGGGTGGGCGAACAGTACAGAGAAACAAAAGCAGAACACCGTTACACGAGAAACAAAAACAGGACAAACTGACAAAACACAAAGCTCCACACTGAGGCAGCCATTCACGCCACCATCTTGGGAATTTTTTTAAAAGAGAATTTACACAAACGTTTAATAAAAAAAGCAAACCGAAAACTTGCTTTCCTTATCAAAATGGAAATGCACACATTGTATCGGGTTCAAGACAAATCCTGAGTGACACCGTTATCAAATTATCTATCTACTGCCATTGAAGTGTGATGTCTTCTGCAGAGAAGTCTTCTGTGATCTATTGTGTGTTAAACTCTCTGACACAAGCTGGTGTTCTGATTCACAGGGTGAGTAGCATGTTAAATCGGACGGTCTTCTTGACGTGTCTGGACAGGCAGGTCTCGGTTATGAGATTATATAACAAAGCATGAAGGAGATCAATCCTTCAGCACACCAGTACCTCACTTCAGTCCTGCTAAGCAACAACAGTAAATGAACGCCTATAAATGAATGACTGGATATTGTTCACTTATTCAAATTATTATGTTCCCTTAAGAACCTATTGTAAATGAATACATCACTCATGCTCAGTGTAAGAGCATGGAGCTTGCAACACCAAGGTCATGGGTTCGATTGCACATACTTGGAAACAAATGTATTGTTTAATGCCACGCAAGTCCCTTTGGATAAAAGCGTCTGCCAAATGCATAAATGTAAATTGTAAATGAAAAATCTCTTTGAATTTACTCGCCCTTATGCAATCCAAAATATATGTCTTTACTTATGTCTTTGGTATGTCTCTAGTTAAACACAAAGCAATACTTTCATAATCAAATTATATTTGATGTATATATATTTTTATAATATCTATTATACAACTATAAAAGTTAAATTATATAAAGTGCAGGGGGTTAATTATAATTTTTGGGGTTGACATATTCCTATAATAAAGGCAAATTAAAAGAAATACAAAAACAACACAATTATGACGGTCTATTCCATGAACTGCAGAGTAACAATTGAAAATTAAAGTTTACGATTTAAGAAAACAAATGTTATTCAGGGCTGAAAAAAAACTGTCTCTAGACTACCTTGCACTCATGAATTGTACGCCGTAAGGAATGTATATCAGGAATGTAAACGGGGAAACAGGAAATGTTTGAAAAGTCTTTCATCTTGACTTGAGCAGTAAAATATGCCACATCACTTACACACACAGTGGGAAACTAAAACTAGAGGTCACACAACTTTCAAATTCCTGAGCGCAAATCCACCTCAAGGGCACACAGACCCGTTCAAAGATACAACTGCACCTCAAAGACCGAATCTGATATAAGGGTCCACAGAGACCCCACAAGAGGATAACAAACAGACGATAGAAGTGGGGTCCTCACCAGGTCCGAAGAACATATCCTAAATACACACAAACACACATTGTGTAGTGTGTACGACAGCCAGAGGTGATGTAAACTATAAATTAAACCTCAGTTTTATGAACCCAAATCCAAAAAGTGGCTCATTTCACTTTCATGTGGCCCTTTTTCCTCTCCAGAACTACGAATGGATTCCGTCCACCTGAAATGAAACGAACGGGACAAACATCCTTTGTTCAATTTACAACGAAGCTGAACGCTTTTCATTACATGTGTTTGGCAGATGAGAATCTCTAGAAAGCCAAATGGATGAGATATCTGCCCTCTTCCACTTGGCAGACGGTTCACGTACCGCAGAGGCCACGCTGGTGGAGAGCCGCTCAGTTTTATGTCGGGCAGTAAACGGTAACGATCGGTTGGTGATCGTCCTTTTATAGCCACGCGAGAGTGTCGAGGGCCACATAAAACATACTACCATATCACGGCACGAATAAGAAGAGCAGTCACAACAACTCATGAGATTCCCATGAGATGTGTAAACCTCCATGTGCAGAAACATGCACAGCTATATGAATGATTACAGAGAAGCAGTTCCGAGCAATTGACGAAGAAAAAACCCCACATGTTGTTAACCAGAGACGCGAGTTATGCTAAACAGGACAAAACAAGGACACAAACGTTCATTTCAGTTTCCTCATGGAAATTCCTCAGTTTCCAAACGCTTCCATCTGGGTCTCTGCTCGGAGATTAACCACAATCACACAAATCAAATTGAGGTGAAATTCCCCATAAAAATACTTGATGATAAACCTATGGATCATCATTATCTGTGCAGTCTGAATCCGTCAAAACCTCATCCACACAACTCTCTCTTAACCACCAAGAACGCCATGAGGATACTGATTAATAAAAATATTAAATAAAGCATTTTTTAGGGAAAAATGTGGAATGGTCAGGGAAGGGCTGGGGTAGGGCTAAATCCTTGTCATTCGTCCTTATTCTGCTTGATCTCTCTGCTGCATTTGACACTGTGAACCACCAGATCCTGCTGTCCACTCTCTCCAAACTGGGTATCTCTGGAACTGCACTTAACTGGTTTGACTCTAATCTCAAATGGCAGATCCTTTAAGGTAATATGTAGAGGAGAGACATCCAGATCGCTCCAGCTGACAAGTGGAGTTCCTCTGGGACCAGTTCTTGCTCCTTTCCTCTTGTCTATATTTACCACCTCCTTGGGTCCAATTATCAAGGCACACAGGTTCTCATACAATTTTAATGCAGATATGCAGCAAGATGATCCCACCATCTCTGCCCGTTTCCCTGCCTGCTTTCTGGACATCTCTCTTGGATGAAAGAGCATCACCTACAACTCAACCTCTCCAAGATAGATTATAACATTTCCTGGTTATACCGGCCCACCCATCAATCGAACACCACAAATCGGATCCTCAACTATAACACCAACCAATTCTGCGAGGAACCTGGGGGTGATGTTGGACGACCAGCTAAATTTACCTCTCACACAACTCGAACTAGCAGGTATGTGCTCCACAACGTCAGGAAAATCAGGCCTTTCCAGTCGGAGCACGGCTCTCAGCTGCTAGGCCAAGCTCTGGTCATTTCAAGACTGGACGACTGCAATTCTCTATTGGCCGGCCAGCTGTCTATGTCATGTCTTAAAAAAAACTTTTTTTATTCTCTCCCTTGCTAACTCCAGCTTTAATCCTCATAGTAGCATGGCCTTGTAAACTAACGGTACTGTTTAACGTGTTGACAAAATGTTTATATGCTCTCCTACTTGTAAGTCACAATGAATAAAAGCGTCTTCCAAATGAATAAATATTTCTGTTAAGTTACAGAAAATACTATTAGGTCAGTATAATAACAATAAAAGTCTATTGCAAGTCCCCACAAAGTTACCAAAACAAACATTCAGTCAAGTGTATTAAAACCACTACTGTGTTTGTGTCTTACGCCGTTGTGCGATTATTTAAAAGATATATTTTGAGCTTGAAACGTTTCTCTCTCAGTTTCAGTGAAACACCTGATTTGAAACCTGCATTTTCTGAATGTACGACACGATGACATAATATTTCCCTGAGAAGTTTCTCTGTTCCTTATAAGACAAACAAGACACTTGAAAGCCCTTTAACAAGCGTCCACAAAACTGTCTCCATCGAGCAGACATCTTAAAAATGTGAAGAGCAGAAGAGCTTCATTCACCCGCAGCCCCCGGGAGAGAAACCCCACGGCATTTCAATCGCCTTATGTGAGGCCTGGGGGGAAAACTTTGGCAAAGAAACGAGGAGTTTGAATCTAAACTTCAGTATGAGTGTGGTCTTAATATGTTGACAAGACATTTATTGATCGTACGATAAAGATTAACTGAAACAAACGTAACAGTTCCACTAACTTTTCAAGGGGAATTATGGGACGTAACTTAATTTGCAAACTATTCATTTTTGAACGTTGCTCATATTCAGGGTCAGGCGTTTGCAAACACAACTTCTGTAGCAACACAAACCCACAAACCAAAAAACCTTCTGAACCGGCTCAGAAGAGAGCCATGACTTTTCAATCAAGCAGCATTGTGTTTGCAACGTAAAGGCTGAGGGTTTGATCCCTGAATAACACGTACAGAAAAAAATGAATAACTCCAATACACTTAGTCGTTTTGGATAAAAGCGTCTCTCAAGCACATCAATCTACATTTAAGTGGTAAAATGCGGTGGGAAACACTGGCATCTGATGCCGAGGCTTAATCTTTCTTTATTTTCCCAGTCTTAACAAAAGGAGAGTATGAGGGCTGGTTTAAACTCCGATTACATCCAGCCGTCCTGCCAACAACCCCAAACCCACACAAACCCACAGAAGCTATAAATCAGAGAGAGAGGAGCAAGCCAGCGGGAGATGATAGATGAGCTTTCATTCATTTCATGATTCAAACCAGATCACCTCACTATAAAGCTAAACATTTTTAGAGGTAAATATCCTATTAGGAGTTTTCTAGAAATTACGTTTTTTTTACAGTTTTCATTGTAACAAAGCAGTAGATTCAACAGTACAAAATCACCATCATGATGATTATTGCTCAAAACCGCAAAGCAATACTTTCTTTAAAAGTCTCAAATGAAGCGATGACTTGACTAGAATCAAGAATAGAGTCACTCTTTTTATTACTAGAAATAACATCTAAATGAATGAGTTCTGAATCATCGACACGTTTCATAAAGACATCACCATATTTGGTATCACACATTTGAAGGAGAATGATTTACAAGGTTTCCTGCAAATGTATTTGATCCGATCAAAGAGAAAACCCAACGTTTCAAATGATCAGAAATCGTACAATCAGTTCAGGATGAAGATGCAACCTGACCTGCAATAAACCTCTGTCTGGACATCTCCACGCTTCTCTCATCTGGACTGAATATCTGAGTGATTCAGGGTTCAGAGTAACTGAACTTTCTTTGAAATGAAAAAATGAAGCTGAAAGAGATCACTGAATAGCTCTCAACAGCAATTTGGTCGAAGCCAAATGAGGCAGATGCCAACATGGACAGGTTACAACAAAACCACCACAACCAATTCATTCCTAAATATAAAAAAAAGAGCTTTTAATGGACCAAAGAGAGGTACGAGATGATTAAGAAACAGTATGAAAAGTATATCTTTCTTATCAGCAACACCATCCAAATCATGTAGAGTCCAAACCAAAACACAGCTGACAAAAATTCCTCCACGAAGCAACTGATATGCACTGCGTTCAAGTGATTTGTCTACACGTGGAGTCAGAATTTGACACTGACTGCGAGTTGTCTCATCAACACTTGTCTCATTTCTCTGAAATATGAGGTCAATCTAAAGTCAGCCGACTGCAGATAGGCAAAAGAACAACTAACAAGAAAAATCTTATATCTCTAAACCATTTTCTGTTCAATACAAACCTTGCATTCATTTAATAAACTGATTTATCGAACATTGGTGCTTTTAAACCTTCTTTTCCAGAAATATAAGAACATATTGTATGTTTTCTCAGTGTTACTTTTGTGTTTTATGTCTTCACATTTACATTTACATTTAGTCATTTAGCAGACGCTTATCCAAAGCGACTTACAAGTGGGGTAGGTAATGGAAGCAATTAGGACAGCATAAGTACAACAAGAGCATAAGTGCAATCAAAAAGAAGAGGTTTCATATAGCCTAACACAGTATACAGAAACATTCACTGAACACATGTATATATCAAAAATACAGACTTTTGATGACAAATAAACAAGCGACGCTGAGAAAGGGAAAATATAGTCAATTTACACATACTATTGAAACTATAACTAAATAAATCTGGTTGAAAATATGCAGTACAAAAGTGTATGTAGCTATACAATATTCAAAGAAACCATCCAGATTTAAAGCAACACTTTGTAGTTTTTCGAGCATAAAATAATGACTCAATTATTTTACCTCTTAACTGGACCAATTCTACTGCCGCTCCTGCATGAGCAGCCTCCTAACAGATGATTTCCAAACAACATACCAGCATTTGCCGGTTTCATTGGTAAACAAATTCACATGTATTGCGCTGCCCACTGGAAGCTTTTACAGCGACATTATTTATGACACTGGTCATGCACAATTGCGCTTATCAACCACATGGGGAGCCATGAGCAAAAGTTCTATAGTGCTGCTTTAATAAATAAACTCAACAGAACATAATGTAGTTGTTAAGTGTTGCCTCGGTCGCAGTATTTTTAACATTGGCTACTGACCAACTCTGGAGTCTGGAGATGAAGCTAGCCCATGTGTTCTCTATGACTGCTGGTGTTATAATTGGGCCCTGTGTCTTTGCTCCCAAAAATGACAAGTTAGAACGTGCCGTAAAACATCTTACAGACTCTAAAGTCAAAGCCACAAAGCCTTAGTTGACTTTTATTTGCCGAAAGCCGCAGTAACCATTCAGTGGAATTATTCTGAGCTGTGGGAGCCGAACAACGCGCCCATGTCAGACCACTGGATCCTGGACAGACCAACAACAGAACCTAACCTGTAAGGTTCATATTCAGTAGAGGATGTTACCATCGATTCCCTCGGAGAAAAGCAAATGTACCGAGATTGATTGTGATGCACTTTGCCAAGCTGAAAGGACGAAAAACACTACAAGTAGTTCGTATGACTCATGCCCTATATAACAGGTCTTCGGAGGCTATATAAAATTAAGCCGGGAGTCCAAATCATGACAGAGCTTTTCTTTAAAGGCGAACTATTACACATTCAAATTTACATTTTTATATTTACACCATCACTCATATACTTGTCTTAAGCCGAAATACTGAAACCCTTTATGGAGTCCGTAAGCTATTCGTTACAGACATGTGCCAAGTTTTTGTCTCTGGAAATCCGAGGCCGACGCGGCACACTGAACCCATTCATCTTCCAGTTCCTGTTCTTTAAAAAAACCTTCTGCTTATGTAAGTCTAGATTATTGTTCCGAATGGAATCTAGCGTAACCCTCAAACAATAACAGTCCCTAATACACACATCCAGTCACGGAGACCAAACGCTATGCTACAAGACATTCCGGTCTTATCTGGGTGAAACATACATGGCCGTATGTGAAGTGGGGTCAGAAGAGCGTCCATCTGGGAATAAAAAAGTTCAACACGAGCAGACGGCTAAAATTAGAGCAGAATTGTTTTCAGCGTGAGTATCGAATGTTAGGCGGACACAAAGCAGACGCTTTCTGGGGATATGGAAAGATGGGAAGGGGTTTTGAGAACCGAACGGAGAGGCAGAACCTGGACTAAACCGTAGGGTGGGAGGAAACGATCAGCAGCAGAACTGAAATATCACAACGTCAGGCTGCGATCGCACTGCCATGATCCAGTGTTACCAAAAAAGGAGCATTTTAAGATTAGATAGACAGGAACGAGGCTCACGGACACCTACTGCTTCCTTCCTCGGATAATCCCAGTTGGAACGTCCCACACTTCAGCTGTTTCAAAATCTAGTGAGCTTCTTTACTGTCCACGGTCTCGTAAAGCTAAACTACAACTCAAATTCAAGATCGTAAGAGATTTAAAATAGGATTAGTGATTTAAAATGCGACATATTATAAATACACTATGGCCCGGTTTCACAGAGAAGGCTTAAGGCTGGTCCCAGACTAAAATGAATGTCTGACCTGTCTTAACTGAATATAACTTGCCTAGAAATATCTAAAATATTTCTGTTCCATTGTTTTGTTTCGAGATGCATACCAGTAATGTATACTTCTAAGGCATTTTTGTAAAAGCGACATAAATATCTAAATTCAACTAAGGCATAGTCCTGGCTCAAGATAAACTGTGTCTGTGAAACCGGGCCTATATGTGACCCTGGTTCACAAAACCAGTCTTAAGTAATATGGGAACTTTTTAAGTAAAAGACAAAAATATATTTTATGGGTAAAAATTATCGATTTTTCTTTTATGCCAAAAATCATTAGGATAAATATCGTGTTTCATCAAGATATTTTGTAAATTTCCTACCATAAATATATAAAAACTTTTTTTGTTAATGGATGGCCTGCCACAGTGCCCCTAATTACCAAACTTCAAAGGAAATTTTATTTATAAATGTAAATTATGAAATATGTATATATAATTTAAATATATATATAAATATATACATGTAAATATTTCCTAAATATGTATACATGTACCGTATGTGTATGTATTTATAAATATAAAATGAATATGCATAATGTACAAACAAAAACATTAATTCTGCATGCGATTAATCGTGATTAATCCATTGATAGCCCTTGTGTTCATTGTTTATTCAAATAATCATGATTCTTACAATTTTCCAAAGATTTAATTGTTATTTCTCTGAGATTTGGAGTTCTCACCTGTGTTTGATTTAAGTATTAACTCAATCATAAATGTTTCACCTAAAATTGCTTAAAGAAATAAAAACAAACAAATGAGACAGTTGTAGAAGTCCATGAAGAGTACGAAGATGACAAATTAATGTAGATTGTAGAGTTAAAATTGTCTGGATTTGGGTGAATTCGATGAGAAATATTTGGGTTCATAATAAGATCTTCAATAAAATGCATCTGTAAAAAAAGTTTGTAAGATTTCCGTCTCTTTTCTTAAAATAGAAATATCTGAGACACCGATAATGTTACTTATACGATCTACATTTATTACAAACGCTGGTGTGAATTCAAGCAAAGCCAAACAAGCCAGAACTAGTTTCTCTCACGAATAAGACACACAATCTCAACCTCCTTCAACGATAAGAAAGTTTTATTGTCGATCTCTGACTAAACTTGCCTCTGTTACTTAGAGACAGGACTTATGTTGATTCACCTCGCTCTGATGAAATGTCCCAACACGCCGTCTTGCTAGTTAATCATTCTCAATGAGATATCTCACGAACCAGCCAATCGAAATAAAGACTTTGCATAATGATAATGGTCCATCACGTATTGCCAATAGAAGATACAATCGCCATGGAAACATCATTATGAGCTGTCTCTGATAAGACACAAAGATGAGGTGGACGCACGTAGACAACGCGATTGATCATGAGGTTCATTTCAGCAAAATCAATGATGACTTTTCCAATGCAGATTATAATTAAAACAAATATATCAATCACAATTTGCGTGTCGTGAATTGAACCCAAAGTCACCGAATGACAATTCAGATACTGTTCAAACAGAGAGGCGACAGAGAGGCAAAAGTTATGGATTGCAGCTTTCAACTCCATAATGATTTGTAAAGAGTGTAAACTAGAAAATGCAGCGTTTTATCGGCCTCGCTCAAGATCAGATTCAAAAATATTTTGTTTACAACACCTCCCACAACTAAAGGTCAGAGACCACGAGGTCATAATAAAGTTCTTCAGCATTAAGTGTTTGAGTAAATCACTTACGGAGACATTCTTCTGTTGACAGCGGCTCCCATAATAGAGACTGTTATGTCTAAGACTGAGAGGATCTATTAAAATTTCACGTTGATAGATTTGGGGCTTAGATAAACTCAGAAAAATCTCTCAAGGGCCATTTGCAATGGAGAAATGCAACAGACTGAGGTTTCTCAACAACTGTTTTGCCTTGAGGGTTTCTCGCTCTGCACTTCTTCTCTCACGACACAGTTAAATCAAACTCGGATGTAACAACGCATACTTTATTAGATTTCCCATTTCTGCCTTAGCAGCTGTCGCTTTCTATCTCTTTCTGTAAAAGTAGCACAAAAACCATTTACAACATACCAGATCCAGGCAGCGATCAGAAGATCCACTAAGGGACGGCACAGCAAACCATCGACTCGAAGTCTAAATACAAATATGCTTAACGACGTCTTTAAAAAGTTAATTAAACTCTTAAATCAAGCAAAGTAAATAACATCACACCCAGTTTAATGAGACTGAAATTGAAGGGAAACTCGAGTTTTATTGGCACCACAGCTATGCAAAGACGCACGCTAACCACGTACAACAGTTAATTATGCACGACTGGACTGCATGCATTCAATGCGCTGGCTCAGGATTTGCATCTGTGTTTGCGCACTCGCCGCGTCTTTGGCCCGACACATCACTCAAAGAGCCGATTCTAGGTTTTAAGACCGAGAAACAAAGACAGCTCTGTGGTTCTGTGCCTGGCCTTCCACCACGGCAATATGAACACTTCATTGCCGCTCCAAAAGAAACACGGGCAGCTGCCGTCTCAACCCAGTCAGTCAGGATGACAACGGGTTTTAAAGAGATTGAATTTAAATTTTTGGTTGAACTTTATTTATTTATTCAGCTGTATGAACGAAAAAGAAGGGATGGTGAAGAATGTTGGTAAACAAACAACTTCTGCTCCATTGACTTCAATCGCATAGACTGGAAAATTTCTCAAAAGATAAAAGACCATTTTTGTTTTGGGGTGAATCGTCCCTTTAATGCACGCTCGGTTTCTCAGCCGGATGGGAAGGCTTCAAATGAAACGGTCACCATTATTAAATGAGTAGTATTGATGCAAATCCATCGATACCAGCAGGTTGCATCGCATTTGCAGACATTAATCAAAGGAATTATAACTTAAACACTTCTGAAATGAGGAAGAAGGTTTGGTCTTCAAAGCGCTACTCACTGTCTTCGTTAACTGTCAGGTTTTATACATTAGGAAGTCCTAATAATTGTCGATACATGAGCCAATATAACATTAGATACTTGCACACGCTGTATTTAAACAGCTCGTTGTTTTACGTCCAAACCTCTGTCTTTTATGTTGCATTTGGGTCTTAAATCAAACACTGCGTGTCTTTATCCGCGTGTAAATCAAACCGCTCACCAAGACCAAAAAATCCAGAGAACTGCATTCTGTTTCAAACCATCCGAACGTCAGATTCTTTCTCAGAACCACATGTTGGAGAATATTATTTACAACCCCCTTGTGATATTTCTCCCCAAAGCTGTCAATCAACATTTGAGCTTCTTTCAGAAACCTGTTTCTCACAGATGTCACGACTGCTTTTACCACAAACCCTAAAAGCCCATTTTATACGGTTTGTGGCAAAAGCATTTGTGACACCAGCACACAAGGAAAGGCTTTCTGGAAGAAACTCAAACTGGCAGCCAGTCTTGGCTTGAAACCAAGTTTGCTTGTGAGCCTGTTGCGTGACCTTCAGGTCTGGACACATTCGGGGTGCGGCTCCAGCCGTCCATTCAGACCTTCGCTCAATAAAGAGGTAAATACGGTTGAATGTGTGACGTAAAGGGAAAATGTGTATGAATCGACCAAGAAGCTGAATGCTTCAAATAAACAGCACTACCAAATAAGGACAAAGATGTCTAATGAAAGCTCCAAGTTTTCCGCTGGACATTGAGCTCATTCCCGGGCTGTTGGTCGCTGTATCTCCCCCTCTCCCCGGCCCAGAGAGTATAAATAACTTCTTTTAACAGGAAAAAGCCATTATGTCCCGTTGGGACGGGCTATAGTGGGCAGCCTTGAAGACCGTCGAAGTCCTGCATGCAACGAGCCGTGGCAAGGCACAAGACCACTTCAAAGGAGGGTACTGGCACTCATACATCACCGCGCACCTCCGCGCTCCCTCGAAATCGCCGAACCCCGCGGCTGCATAGGAACACCGCGCCCCTGCGTAGCCCAACAGAAAACATTCAGAGGCCCTATTAATACTTCCATCAGATAATTCATCCATGCTCATCGCGGACAGCTTTCGTCCGGGCGGAGGTATGGTGTTCAGTACGGGTGGGAGGGGAGATCAGTTCTCAAAGCACACCGGCTCTTTTACGCTCCGTTCTTATGCAATGACATGTTTGCATGGCATGCGAGGTCACACTTTCCACTGCATGCAGAGACATCCAAACCACCCCGTAAAAGGGTCTGAGTTCACGGAGAAGCCCACATGAGCGCTGGGACAGTGGAAACACACATTTAAATAACAAAGGACATAAACATGCTGATATATTAACCGTGATGGAAGCCAAATCCGTCACTATCCGTTAGATGTCACTTAGCCGTGGATGCAAAGGGGTCAAGAGAGACCTGTTCCAAATGTACCAAAAAAACACTTACTACATCCAGCACTAACCGTTCATCAAATTGTGGCTTATTCACCACTTGGAGAGCCCATGCCAACATCTTCTCACTCAACACACGCCAGGCGGTGACGACTGCCAAAGCTGAGCTCAGATTTACAGGCACAGAGCTTCCAGGAGTCTAAAGCCGATGCGCTGGATCTCCTGCACAACCTCAACAGACAGATTCATCTCCATCATAGGTGACGCATCAGAGCGCATGTGGAAGCCATGTGAGCAACCCAGGACCGCGTCTCGGGGCTGTCCTACAGTTCGACACGGTTGCTATGATCAACTGGAAATACGCCGATTAAATAAACCAGATGGTCTGTGTTTGAGCAGAACTGTTTTCTTGAAGTGGTTTAACGGCAAAAACTAAATCCAGCACCAAACAAACACATTGACTTTCTGCCTTACTCTGACATTTTTGATTTCCTGTGGCGATGAACCTCACCGCCGACAGATGCATGCTTTCCGGGTGGTATATTTGGGAACAATGTCTAAATATTAAACAAGATAACCTCGCGTACGGCATTTGAATTAAAGTCAACATAAAACATTTGTGGCAAAATGTTTGTGGCATGCAACGTCCAGCAGTATAACCGGATATTAAACAAACAAGAAAATGTAGGGCAGAATTTGTTTTATCAGAGACTATGCGGAAAAGCGCGCACGGTCCAGGACCTTATGTTTGCGGCTAAAACAATCAGCATGTGTGGTCTCCGTTTCAGAGGCTCTTTGGGGATTTTCGGTGCACACTAACGTAAAAAGGGCCTATTTTAAAGGGACAGTTCACCCAAAATTGAAATTTCTGTCTTCGTTTACTCACCCTCGGGTTGTTTCAAATAAGTATACATTTGTTTGTTCTGATGAACACAGAGAAAGATATTTGGAAGAATGCTTATAAACAAACATTTCTTGGACCATTTTGACTTTAATGTTCTTGTAAACACAAAAGAAGATATTTGAAGAATGAAGAAAGCAAACAGTTCTGGGGCACTTTTGACTACCATTGTCATATTTCCAATTATGGTAGTCAATGTGGTCCAAGAACTCTTTGGTTACAAGCATTCGTCCAAATATGTTTATCTGTGTTAAAACAAACAAAGAAATTTATGCAGATTTGCAACAACCAGAGTGAGTAATTCATGACAGAATTTGAGTGAACTATCCCATTAACTTCATGATGACTTTCAAGGGGTCATATGACATAGCTAAAACTAATACTTTTGTATATACACGGCAACTAATAACACACCAAAGACACAAAAAAACACATATTCGCACCATAGGACCCCTTTTAATCAAAAGAAAGACTGTAACCTCAACAAAATTTCCAGTTCTACGTAGCACCTGGATGTTCCTCTGAGAACACGAGAGATGCACAAAGATGCGCAAAGCAAGCAGCCAATCCTGGCTCATGAAAGTTAAACAACAACCTGTCCCGACATCCTATTGTGTAAGACAATTCTTCAGCACGGTAAAACTTAGGACCGAAGGGATCGCAAAGATCCTTCCCGAGACATCCTGGAAACACAGACTCACCTTGGAGATGGTGAGGGGCATGCTGAAGTCTTTCCCACCCTGAAGTCTAAAGCCCCAGGGTGAAGGTCCGATCAGGGTCGTGCTGTAGCTGTTGCTCATGGTCAGCCGGGTCACGGTCACAGGGACAGTTCAGGAAAGGACGAGTTCTTCCAAAGTCCGATTCACAGCCTGAGAAACGAGAACAGAGAACATTAATATCACAGCAAGACACTTGGATTTAAAACATTTATCGTGAAAATGATCTACTGAGGCCTGATGGAAACACAATCTTTTGCCTGGAGAGATAAGATTGAACTATTCTGTCAGATGTGCTTTTCTTCTGTAATCTGAAGTCAACAGCAAGTGAGCTGGACTTAGATACGTAACATGAAAAGACAGTGCAAAAAAATCAAGAATTGATTCAAGTCTACCTGTAAAATGGATGTGTCTGGAAAACGTAACAGGACTTTTTAAATAAACCCGAGGACGAGCTGGTTCACAGTCTAAACATATCTCCCAAGTACAGATAACACAAAAGAGCGGTGTCTATTTATATAAAGGTGACTGCCGGGTGGGGGGGGCATTCTCGGTCCACACAAGCAAGTATTTTAAGAGCTTGTGGGAAGGCAGTCGTTGTTATGGCAAAACCCTAGTTAAGTCCCTTCAGCAGTCAAATACAAACATTCCCGAGGAACGGATTAGAGTCGGGGGGTTTCTGCAGGAATGTCCCATGGCGCTAATTGTGACCGTTTTAGCCACGTTAACATCCCATTTAACAGCATCCAAGAAGGCTGTGAATCCATCAGTTTCTGAGCGTATGGTGCCCTGCGGGACGGGTCCGAAAATGAGTTTTCAACCATTGAGACTTTCAAGGAGGCGGGTCAATTTGACCTTTCATGAATTGAATTAAATTGCAGCACGACTGCTTCATTTCGAACTCCACACCCTCGAGACGCATTTACACATTCCTATCCATCAAAGTTTCCATTAGAGCTTTTCTCTAGCGTGCAGGAACCCCGAGGAACGCATGAGTGTTATTTATATAGCAGGCTGTGATGTTTCCAGCGCTCGGTTGGATTGACATTAATTGGACTTGTGGAAAGATGAGGGTTAATGACAGTTAATGAGCAAATCTGTGTGGACAACAACAGGCAGGTTCAGGAAAAGGCCAAGATGCTACGCAATATCACAAAGACATCGACAGATGTGCGATACAATCACAATGCCACAATCTTTATGCTCTGTGAAAGACAAAAATGCTCATAAGTTAAGAAAATCGTTGGAGGTCTAATGTTGTGAAAAACGCGCGAGTTGAAAGATCTGAACTTTGGCGAAAATTAGCGCCGCGTTAACCAATCAGGAGCTTGCTCTGGCAGTCAGGTGATTATGATGTTGCGAGAGGAGGCAGAAATCCCAAATAACAATGGAGGACAAAATCATCGTTGCTGTATGTGGATACCTGGAGCTGTACGATACATCTTACTTCTATCGAAACAGGCATAAAAAGGATCTTGCTTGGAAGAAAGTGAGTGAGGAAGTCGGACAATCTGGCAAGTTTTCAAAAACGATCTTTACACAACTTAAGCAATATATATATACGGGACTGCAGCCGCCTGTCAGAAGCCCCTCCCATGACGCGAATTCGCGTCTGCAATGAAGCGAATTTGACGCGCGAATGAAGCGAATTTGACACGCGAATGAAGCGAGTAAACTAAAATGTTCAAGCGTCCAACTAGGCGCGAATAGCGCGATTCATTCGCGCCATTCGCGTTCGGTCTGAACACAACATTAGGGAGTAAAATCATTGTGTCGCTGTATACGTTTTTATTTGTCTTATTTTTTTTCATTGAATATTACTTTTGTTTTGTGGTTAAATAACATGGTTATTTAGATTTTTGATTTGCTGTATTATATGGCATTTTGTTTCTCTGTCTTGATTGAAGAAACGAAGAAACAATAAAAGAAAAAACAATAACAATCCCATACACAATAATTTAGGAGGGTTTAGTAGGGATTGGGAATCTTATATCATTCTAATTTATTTGATATAATAATATTTTATTCTTATTTCTTTACTGTCTCTTTCACATCATTTCTTTTCTGTGTTTTGATTTGCCAAAATGAAAATTTGTGTAAAGTGCTACGGGAACAAACCGTATTCATTTCATTACCGTACAACAGCTGTGGACAAGAAGTCAGACTAAGATAATAAAAACTTGAAATCAAACTTTATCAGTGACTCGTGTGATGAGTCTGTTATTGGATGTGTTGTCATGGCACCATTTGTGATGCAACACGTTGTTTTGAACCAGCTTTGGGTGCGGTTCCAGAAGCATTGTGCTGAGAATATGCTGAACAGACCAAAGGAATCAGTTTTCCACGCCTGAAGCCACAAGCCCTGCATGCGATTCTACAGCAAACGCTTTTCTAATTTCAGACAGATCGCCATTACATTTACCATGAGGGTTGCACTCAATAGAGACTCATCTTTAAATTTAATTACTCTCTTGGCCAAACGTACTGATCACATCACTCACAGAGTAGCAAAGCTATTGGACTATTGCCTGTGATGTTTTGACCACAACATCCCGTGTCAACAGGAAATATGTTACCATATGTATTCTTGTGTATAATTTACAATATATTAACAATAACTATGAATAAATAAGCTAGAGATAACAGATTATAACAAAAAGAACGATTGAGCTGTTTTTAAGCATTCATTGTCTCCACACAGTGTACCCAAGGCCAAAACTGTGTGCTCTGACTTGCGCGTCCAATACCGTGAAAATAAAAGAACAACTACTGTGTGAAAACCGACACGCCTTTCCGCTGATCTGTCAATTACAAACTGGTTTTCCAATGATGTGAAAAGAGCCAGGCTGCATGGCGATGGGAACGACATAATGCCAAGGGCGCACCCTGGAAAGCCAACAGCCAGCTGCCCAATAATTACAAAGTCAAAAAACGTATTCCATTTTACGGAAAAACAGAAATTGGCATGATTAATTTCTTTAACATCAAAGCCAAGCGTCACTTTTGCCAGCATGGGGCCTCTGGAAAGATCCAGTATTGGAGTACTGACCCAACACGCTCAATGCAAACTCTATTATAATGCACATGACTGTAGCTAAACCACTGCATGCCCGGACAAAACCAAGCTCATGATCACCAGGTGGACATTTATGAATGCATTATATAGTAAAATAGGCTCTAACGGAGTTGGACCCGAAATTGCGTTTTTACTTCCGTATCCTGACAAATTTCTGAGTGAAAAGAAATTTCGAAGGAGAAAAGTAGTGGACAGCGCATTAATTGGATGTGTAAAAACAGCTCTTTCATTGATTTTGAAACGAAACTGGCAGCAGACGCACAGCTGAAGGGGAGGAGTTAACGGATGCTCCGCCCAAACCGTCTTATTTACATCATTTGAGTTCGATAGTCATTTCACGACGTTTCAGATTCAAACTGTAAAAACACGAGTTTTAAAAAGAAATGACCCACATTGATAAGCTTTCTACAATAAGCCCTGCAATATTTCATGGAAAAATAAGAATTGTCATTTTTGATATCACTGGGACTTTAACACTTGACAGTTTAATGTTTAGCCATGGCCATCTGGACTTTTGCACACGGAAACTACAAACAAATTGTCCAACACTGCGCCACTTGATTGCTTGGCTAGTCAGTAAAAGCAGTATTTGGAAGTTTAGTCTGACGTCACGCGACACCATATGTGGAGGGTTATATAATATTTCCGGGTCCAAAAATCAACAAGATGCTATAGGCAAACAACTAAAAATGCGGAAAACACGATCCTGTATCTTCGTAACGAAATCCCACATGTCCAGTCAGTGATTCATTTAATAATTTATTCAAATATCGATGCCGGAGATTCAACCATAGTGTATATTAATAAAAGATCAGATTAAATATGTAGCCTCGCTTGAAATGAATAGATGGACCCGTTAACGGTTTTCCCTACGTCACCACTTAACAACCGAATAAGTTACGACGTAAATCACAGGTGTGTGACGTCGACGTTCATATCCCTCACACTCTTGTCGAGACGCTTCTCTCATTTAAACTCGAGATGATCCAACTCACACCTGCACGGTTTCACTAGACTATAATCAATGTATTATAAAAGAATTTGTGTGGCGCTGCAGATCCTCGGCAGACCGGAGACAGGCAGCCGCACCCGGCACGGGTTCTGTTCGGGCGTGCTGGATCACGCCTGTCTCCAGTGATTCAGCTCTGTCTATCACGGGGAAAGTTTAGGGGAGAGGCACCTGGTGACAATACAACCATGACCCCCACCTCGTTTAAAACGAGTCCCTTAGAAAAACAGTCTCTTATTACTCACTTCTGCAGCCAGACTGTAAACACAAACAACACTTTGAATCTAAAGGCGATTAGGCTATAGATGCGTAGGGCCGGTCATTTAAAACCTCCAAAATTGCGTTAAATAAGCGTTGATTTAATCATAACAATCTATTGTGTTAAAAACTCTTTGCCCACTCTGGAGTTAGTTTATAACATTTCTGACCATTGTTTAAAATAACGCTATTCTGCACGCAAAACACCTGCCGCAAATACGTAAATACTCCTGTACGAGATGACAACCATCTATTGTTTCCCCATTCAGTTTTTTATTAAAAGCACGCGCACTATACGAATGCAATGAAATGCGTTACACCTGCTATTAGCGAAAATTGCATAATACCGTATAATATATACACAAAGATACTCACGTAAATAAAATCGTTTCGAATAAAGCATCTTATTCACGCTTGTACCGACACTCCCTCTTTAAACTTTCAGAAACTTACAAACCACTTCCTCTTGATCACGATATGCTTCCCACGCTAAACGCAAAGTTACAAACAACATTTACATTATAAATTCAACGTCACATTTATAAGAACTTTGTGTCCGTTTGATGTCATTACTATTTCAGGGAAAGTTTTAAAAAGTGTCACACCAATGCATGAAACAAACAAGCATGAACTTTAAATCATCACGAGATGCACTTCAGTCATTATAAAAGTCATCTCGTGGAGTAAAACACCCGCGGATACACGTGTTTGTGTCACTCACCTCCGGTCTGCTGTGCGTGGACGTGCTGCTGGAGTTTGATACCGTGTGTAACTGTGGATAGAAAAGGAGCTTCACGAGATCCTGCGACTTCCGCCCCTACCGGGAAAAATACATCCCTCCGCTACCCTCGCGTGACGTCACCGCACGCACTCAAACTGACTGACACTCGCTTACACACGCAAGCATGGGCTCTGACCACACACTTTCACAATCATTCAGCAACTACACAAACTCACAACTGCAGTGACTTACACCCACCCACAAAATACACAATTTTCAACACTTACGCAACTAACACAAAGAAGAAGACGCACATGGGGCATGTTGTCACAAAATTGTTAGTTTTACACTTATGCATTTTCTCGATATTTTTAAAGCGTTAATTGTATTTATGGACATTATTGCATTTACATTTAGGCATTTGGCAGACGCTTTTATCCAAAGCGACTCACATTGCTTTATCCTATACATTTTTTTTACATAGGTATTTGCAATCCCCTGGGATGGAACCCACAACCTTGCGTTGTTAGCGCAATGCTCTTACCACTGAGCTACAGGAAAGCTATTGATAGTTATTTTTGGAGCTGTGTGTTATTATGGGACACGAATATTAAATATTCAAGGGAAACACCAATGCATTTCATTCCCACTTTGGTGCAATATATGATGAGAAATGCGGTGGTGATTTTTTGTGTAAATTAGGGGGTTAAGCAAAAGGAAGGGATGTCTAATGTGAACAAAGCAGATGCTCGAGAGGAAATATTAAACCAGACAAATAATCAGGTAGGGATGTGATGGCCTTTCAATGCCAGATCGGCTGTGTGCCAAAAAAGTTTACATTTCTTTCCAATATCGTATTAAGGAAAATTGCTCGGATGTGTTTTGCACTTTGCGGTTGATTTATGAAGCACTGGTTGGCTATAACGTGACCTTTGTAATACTTTCCCAAGTCAAGTGTTTCATTGGTTTAAGTGAAATAAAATGTTACAATGGTGTGCAATGGACTTCCGCTCCGTTGCACTTCAAAGAAGCCATAAGAACACTATTGATGACAAATCAGAGGGATTCAGAATATATTTGCGTAGGTGTTTGTGACCCAATAAGGGCTGACGTCATTCTCTCCCCTCTCTTCTTTCATGCGAGGACGTGAATTGCAACAATGACCCGCGCATTCCGTTTGCCTGACGTGATGTGTTTCACAACAAAAGCGTGTTAATCTGAAAGAACAAGGTCTCAACAAATGCTTTTCATTTTCATTTTGATTGACCCATCTACTACTTTGAAGATTCTGAAGGGGGCAGGTACAAACTTTCTAGGCAAATACTGCGCCCTCGTGGCCAAAAAGCAGCATTGCAGTTATGGTGCAAAGTCCAAAAATAGCATACAGTAGTGTCTGGGCTTTTTTTGTTGTTGTGGAAATGCATTGGTTACTGTCCAAGGCAAAGCCACACGATGGCAAACTAAACCTTCCAAACAATAAGGGGTACAGGGAGGGCTTATGCAATATTCATAAGATTAATTTAGGACATATTGGTGTGGGCCTGTCCGCTCCAGCGGGATTAGATGGGTCCAGTTATGGGTCAGTGACCGACGCAAGCTCTAGCTAAACCCTGAGGAGCACTAAACATCAATGTGAGAAGAATCGTTGAACATTCACAGACGGATTTAGTGTGATGTTAAATCAATGATGTCGATCTGTGTTAGAGGTTTACTGTATTGATGACTAGGAGAGAGAGAAGGAAAGTGTGACAAGAAAAGTAATAAACAGGGATTTTGACAATCGAGCTGTTTAAATAAATTATTGAGTTATATCTTCTATACTTTTTGACAATCCTTACTTGTATATGTTATGTATTACTTAAACATAAATGCTGCTTTTTAAAACAACCTATAAAAACGTATTTTTGAAACAAAAAATTCTGTGTATATGATAAAATAATCGTGGTACGTTGTATACATCTTTGCAAATCACAATGGTCTTGCGTTTCTAGACAGTTACGGTCTGAATTGTTTTCCATGTATTGGTTTACGGTGTGACCTCTTTTGACCTAAACGGAGTTTCGTATAAATACGTATTAAAAAGAAAACGTGTGGTGTGAGACAAAACGATGCGTTTGTGATTTTCTTCACTTCGTTTAATCTCAGTCGATCCAGGACAGTGTTACAGACATTTGCATTTCTGACCTCACAATTAATATTTCTGATTATATTAATTGTAAAAACCTGTTGTAATGTTTACAGCACATCGGCTGTCGTGTTCAAATAATGACTGAATACATTTTCACTGGACAATATATAGCTGTTACTATATTGTATAATACATTATAATCAGATTTTTGGATCATAATGAATATTATGCATTCTACACAAGTATACGCACCGTTCATCAGACAGACTGGACAAATGCTTATAGCATACAACAATACCTGAAAGGATTGGACAACATTATCTAATGGAGATGAGGGATTACGTGCACGTAACTAAAAAAACATGTCAAACAACCAAAGTACCTAAAAGTAAGATGGAAAACAGGGTCTTATATAAAATAATGACACACAATAGCTGGACAGATGAATTATCGTAAAGAGATTGACCAGTCCACTTGTCTGAGATCAACGTTTTGTATAAGAAACATTCAGTGTTCAATAAAGTTTAAAAACAAGTTTAAAAAGCATCCGTGACAACACAAAACCCTCCCACAGAAGTAAACCCCAGAAAACATTTTAACTCGTGATAAAAATGACAGAGGTTACTGTCTCATGTACAGTAGTAGCCAAAAGTGATAATAATTACTTTGAATGATCTCGGGTTAGTTTAAAATATGAGGTGTATGAAAATGGATTACACATAAAACATTTCTTCTTTAAGCTGAACTTTAGTTTACACTCCTAGCATAACTATACAACTCATTTTTAAAATGATTAACACATCTTAAATAGTATATTTGAATTAAGGGCAAAGTTGTACAGTACACCACTTTTTTCTTTGTTTTCTAAATGAAGGATGAATCAAAATGGTTTTCTGGGGTTTCTAAACCAGCGATTTCCTAAAGAACCCATTACATCGCTTTTGTTTTTGGTCTCTTTATGATGCAACTCTTCATGTAGCTTTTATGTTAACAGAGTATCGTCGAGCATCTTTTGCTGGTAGGTTTGGTCGGAAACATTTTTTAAGTGTCTTTATCTCTCTCCACATGTATCTGGCGTCACATGAAGCTGAAGAGTATTCCGGGGATGAAAGCATGACACATCTGAAGGAAAATGCATCAACATCGTTGCCACATATTATAACAGCTCTCAACATAATCATCCCCGACTATATGAAAGTGATGTGAACAGCCAGAGGTTCTTTTCGGGAAGACAGTTGTTCTCCGACGTGCTGAACCGTCTTCGGAGAAACACAAACTTTTAGGATCTTCATGTCCGCGGTTTTGCCGTCTCACGCAATATATATTTCTGCACGGACTCTAAAAGCTCCGGGGAGCAGTTCAGAGTCCTCAGACTCAGTATAAAATCATCTTCTCTGGTTTGTGTCACTATAATCTTCTCACACAGGTTGATCTCTGATGTGGGGCGGAGAGGCGTGTCCATGTCTTCATAAAAAGCCAGACTTCTGCTCAGGGAGCTTACAGAAATACTGTCCTGTCCTGTCAGGGAATCCTCGCTCTCCTCTTCTTCTCCTGGACTTGGGTCTTTAGCCATGAGGAGAGGGACGGTGGTCATGTTGACAGACTCAGACACCAAGTCGTGGCCAGAACTTCTCAAAGCCCAGCTGTCTGTCACTGCAAGCTGTGAGAAATAAAACACAAATAAAAGCCGAACAGAGAGGGGGGAAATATCTCTGTCACGTTGACTGATCTGAACAGAGGAGAAGCACTTATCTTACCTTCTCTTCACTGCGGACTTCACCTCGTCCTTTGATCCTCATCTCGACCCGTTTAGCCTTCTGCTTCTGCGCCTCGTCTCGCAGCTGATTGGCTGATCGGGAGTGTCTGAGGAAGTGACTCTTCTGGTCCATGGGATCTAACTCCACATCACTCCACACCTGAAGAATGCACGGATGCGGTCACAAAAGATCACAACTTTTCACACGATTGTATAAGTAATAGCTAAGCCAGTTTCAAGATGACTAATGTGCGAATTAGTTCATCACATAGTAAAAGACGAACCGTGTCACCAGTGGACATGGAGGACACGTGCTGGAATCCAGAGGAATGTCTGCTGATCACGGGTTCTCTGAAGGACGACCCGCTGTTGGACACGCAGATGAATTCTTTACGCGATGACTGCGCTAGAAAATGCAAACATGGCACCTTCTCTGCCAGTGTGTCTCTGTAAGTTAGACACAGGTTACAAGCGGTTAAAAATATGGATTGTGTCATAAAAACCTGTATCTGACATTATATTGTTTTTACAGATTTTTTAAATACGGTAAAAAAAACATACATTTCCAGAAAAAGACATCAAAACTACAAGGAAAAACTAGGAAAACATGTAAAACGTTATTTTACAGTTTCAACTTTTTTTAAAAGAGATTTTATTTTTTACAGTTTTTACCATATTTCACTGTAAAAATACAGAATAGACAGCAAATGTACAAGAAAAACGGAGAAAACAATTAATTGTATCTTTATATTATATAAAATGCATCATCTACAATATATGTATAATATCCTGTAATTTAACAAGAAAAAATATTCCTTTACGGTATATTTCTGTCCCTCCAGCTGACAGAAAATTTCTGTTTCAATAAACATTTGTTTTCACGTTGTAGAGAATGTTTCTAACATGAGCAAACCTGTATTTGGAGCGTATGATGGCGTAGATGAAGGGATTGTATATTGCTGAGGCTTTGGCGATCACCGCAGGTACTGCCTTGGAATATGGTGATAGAACGTGACTGTACCTTGAACATAAAAAGATGAACGACAAATAATATCTTATAGTTTTTTAATAAGAAACACTTGCTTAAAAGCATATATCTGCCCTGGTGACCGGCAAGTTATCCATGACCCACAAGAGCTTCAGATGTTCACATGCATGTCAGTGACCCAAAGGTGTTGAGAAGAAAGAAGCACATGCTTGATCTTCAGTCCGTACTGCACTTCACCGCTTCACCCCATCTGATTTTGTAGAGGTCTTACTTTCTCTGAACCAACCGCTCGCTTTTAAAAGCACTTCTATAAAAGGAGGTTTCTGTACTGTGGAATTTTTTAAGTCTCAGCACCCCCCCACCCGAAAAGCAAACTTCTCTTCTGCATGGTTAGGCTATTTACCTTTGGGCTCTGCTTGATAGACGGAAGACAGGTCAAATTATTTCTGTAACTGTTTAGTTTATGTATATTCTAATAAAATTTAATAAACGGTCCGTATTGATAATGATGATAATTTTTTAACATTGAAGTATTTAGCAGATACTTTTATCCAAAGCAGATCACCAAAGTCTTGAAAACAGCATCTGCAGCATTGGTTTTAACTCTGTGTTTTGACGTGGGTTTTTTTAGTTCAAGGACTGTCATCTCACATCACTTAAACACATCAAGTAACATGTCAAAAAAATGATTTGTTGTTACCTATTAATAGAAAAAGACCAAGGGCACAAAAGCCCAGATGAGAAACCGATTTAGATGCATGAACTTTAGACGCATGAAATCAGCTAGACTTGTTTATTAATATTATAAATAATACAATAATAATATTATTGCATTATTAATACGATTGTTTTCGATAATACTTAAGTATTTTTGTTGGGACAATGCAAAACTGTGTTACATTTTATTATCTTCAGTGTAATTAATATTGGCATACAATTTGAAGAAATGTTCTTTTGTCAAATGCTTGAGAAGTTATTCGCTGTTTTTCTGGTTTTGTAATGATTTTTTAAATGTCTTAGGATCCACTTTTCTAAACACTTTTTGAATGTCTGAAGGGTTAAAGGGATAGTTCACAAAACAAAATCTGTCAACGTTTATATTGTTATGGTTCCAAAGCAAGTGTTTCTGGAGCACTTTTGGCAACCATTTTCATTATCCCTACTATGGTAGTCAACTATGTCCCAGAACTGAAAATTGCTAACATTCTTTCGAATATCTTCCTTTGTGTCCAGCAGAACAAAGAAATTTATACAGATCGGGGACAACTTGAGTAAATGAAGATTTTTGAATGAACTATCCCTTTAAGAACCAGCAGACAAATATAGAGAAAAGAACAGATAGTTACCCGCCCCAGGCAATAAGAGTGACGCAGGCGTAAGGAGACCAGGACAACACAAAAACAATGATGACCACGAAAGCGATCTTTGCCAGCTTCCATTCTGTCCTTATAGACTGCTCCTGGATCAGGGTGGTCTTCCTCACATGACTTCCCAGCTTCTCCATTTCTCTGAACACACGAAACTATGGCTGATCACATCCTGGCCACCTTTCCTCCAAAACTGACACTGTACTGTGGCACAGAGACACCGTACCTGCCTGCGTTCCGTATGGCGAGGAACATGAAGATGTAGCAGTACGAGATGATGCCGAGAGGGATGAAGAAGACAAAACAGCAGAGCATCAGCGTGTAACTCTTGTTCGCTGGAGTCGCCGTCACATAATCCCATGTGCAAGAAGTCATGAGGCCTTCAGGTATATAAGAGCCTGTCCAGTAAAAACAGCAAATGTTACATTTCGCCATTAAGCAGAAACCCAAGAAAAAAGTGTTGAAGATAAAGCCTAAAACTAACTCCATCCCAGAAGAGGTGCCAGACTCCAGGCCAGCGAGTAGATCCAGACCACCAGGATGATGAGCATAGTTCGACGTCCGGATGTCCACCGGATGGCCTGTAACGGTTTGGTGATCACAATGTAGCGGTCGATTGAAATGGCCAACAGGTTGATCATGGATGTGATTCCAAACAAAGCCCCGCAGAATGCGTACATCTTGCAACCTGCTTCGCAAAGCAAGAGCTGAATATTAAGCGTAAGAGACTGAAAATCAATGTCGCAATTGATGGGTGGGAGGAAAACCTGGAGAATACGACTTACCCATTTCACCAAACACCCATTCCTTGTACAAGCAGTTGACAAAGAAGATGGGCGATTGGGTGATGGCCATGAGGAAGTCGCTCACCGCGAGGTTTATGATGAAGTAGTTCGGCGGTGTCCGAAGCTTCTTGTTACTAAAACACAAAATACTTACAGAATTACAATCCTTCACAGTCTCGGCATGCTTCCGCTCACACCCTTTACTTCTGCACACTTAATTTACTCTGATGAGACATCAACTCATTACTCTCATGTCGTTTTCCTCTGATTGAAACTCACCTGCTGGCAAACCTCGCAAAGCATTTCATAGTAAGCTCTCATCCTTTCCCACGATTCCCTCTGCTCCACAAGAAAAACGTAAAGATTGTTTCTGTCCACATTGTAATAAACATGTGCCCCTTTCACTTCTGGCCCCTACTGCTATACGTGAATCTCCATGACACGTCCTGCCCAGGCTGCGTCCTCCGAGGTTGCATTTGTCATTTGTATAAGTCATCAAGGTTTATTACTATAGATTTTATTTGAGAAAAGAAACTGTAACAAAGATTACGTCTTGAAGAGTGGATTTAAGGCTATTTTATGAATTCTGACTTCCTTACAATGTTAAACATGCTGTCTCCTCATGCTTAACAGGGTCAACTTGTCAAAAAACGTTTTGGATCTATTACGTAGTATTTCTTAGCTTTATATGCTCCCCCAAGGTTTGCATAGGTTTCCGAAACATGAAAAAACGTTACGTCACAACTTTTCTTAGTCATTTATTGGGTAATTCTCCCAGACAAGCACGCCTGCGTGTCAACCGATGAGCAATAGGAAGACCTGCCTTCCATTAAGATTGGCTGCGCTGCGTCAAGATTGGCTGCACTGTGGGCCAGCAGCTGCAGCTCGTTACTCTTGCGATAGTGAGAGAAGTTGAGGTGTGTTTGTTTGCCATTTCAGTGATGGATATATAAACGGTGGATATAACGCTGGATTTGCAGATCGTTTAAAACTGATAGATAGAGCGGTCGTGCCAGTACTGTTCTGCACGAGGTAAGTCAAACTAAGTCATATGTCTGTGTTTCGTTGGTAATCCGCGTGTACGTGCATAATGTTAACAATACAAACTTATAGTGAATCAATACAGTTATGCAGGAATAATGTTTTGTGTGGTCTTGATTTGGTTCCTCCCCCTGCACACCCCCAGGATGACGTATGTTTTCGGAAATAATCGTACAATTCATGCAATACAGCTCTATAGGAACTCAAGATTAATATGAGATTTGCAGAAACTGTCCGTTCAACCAGACCTTTAAGAGAAAGACAGGTTCATTTTATAATGTTTTAACAACAAAACCAGTCTTAAGGGTAAATATTTTTTAGAAATCAGGATTTTAACATCTTCCGAAAGCTGAATAAATACGTTCCTATCGATGTATGGCTTGTTACTATATTTGGCCGGGATGCAGCTATTTGAAAATTTGGAATCTGATGGTGCAAAAATATCGAAATATCGAGAAATTACAAAAATATCTTCATGGAACATTGACTTAATATTCTAATGATTTTTAACATACTTTAAAAGAACAATCGATAATTTTGACCCCTTCACTGAATTTTTGGCTATTATTAAATTTTTTCCCTTTTACTTTAGACTGGTTTTGTGGTCCAGTGTCACAAATGAGCAACCTGTATGACGTATGCGGTCGACGTTATCCTGAGCAGGATGTGTCCTGGAGAAACGGATCTTTAATATCTCAATTATTTCTAGACTTCAGTGAAGTTAAATGGAGAACAAATCCAAACCTTAACGAGTCTCCTGGCAAAAAATTTGCAGATATCTCAGAACCGCCTCCATTAGAGTTTCAGAAGAGACTCAAACCAAGCTCAGATTTGACAAGTCTGCAATCAAAAGTCAATATTATAGGAGATCTCAATGCGACCTCAAACATTTCTCATCAATTTGACCAAAATCTAGATTATTTTACCTCTACAATCTCTACAATCTCTACAATTACACCTCCGTACTATTCGTGCATTTCAACAAATTACTTTCTAATTAGTTTTTTTCAAAGCACTTTTAGGACAAACATCTGAGAACAATTGATACTTAAAACAGATCCAGGAACTCCTCTGAGCAAAAGCTTTTCTCTGGGACTTCATGTGCCTCTGAAATTGAAATGTTTTTTTGACTGTGATTCAACAAACACAAACAGTTTCTTATAAGGGAGGTTTTTTAAATTATGAAAAGGTTCTTTGGTCTCACTGGGATGAATCTTTATTTATGAGTGAATGTGCTGTATCTCTAAGACACAACATTTCATCAAGACCTCCTGCTCTGAAAACATCAAAAACAAACATCACTATGATTCAGTGATTCAACAGACACTGTGATGTTCACGCTGACATCATCAGTATAGGGTCATGTCCATCACAGAGCAAGATATTCAAGCAAATGACACAGAATCAACGGAGACGTCCCATCAATGAATGACACAGACAGTCACACATTATAAGAAAAACAAACATATATAAGAATATTTAAACTCATAAAAAACTAATTTAATGAGAACCCTCATATTTAAATGACATCAAAGGACACCACACCCTCAGCAAAACAATCACTGATAAATTTTATTAAGATAACCAAATATTGATAAGAAGTTTCGGCCCACCTGAAGAAGGCATAAATAACCAGGATGTTTCCAGTGACCCCCAAAGCCCCGATGACGGCCACAAAAAACGCCACTATGTAGTGTGCATGATCTGGAACGTCCACCTTCCTGAAGAAGCCTCGATCCATTTCCAACTTATCCTCCATTCCTGTGACGATCACAAAACAAACATCACTGTACAGTAAAGTGTTTCACCTATATTCTCTGGAACATTCTTAGTTTCTGGGAAACTTGGTTTAGGTTATCTCAGCGTTTCTCTGTTGTACAAATGTCAAAGAACAGCGATGCATGTGATGCTCGCGGCTTGAGAGAAACAAGAACATGCTTTATTAGTGCAGCAACATCAGATTCCCTCAAGCTTGGGAAACACGGATAGCTCACAAAGCGACTACACATTACTCAAAAACATACTTCAAGTCTCTTGGAAATGAAACATTTTGATCTCAGTTGAGCATCTGAGAAGCTAAAACACATTTCCCAAACCATGACAAGTACATTCAAGTTCATTTTATTCAGGTACACTTAAGCAATGCTCAAGTATGTATTTAATTTATGTTTTTTATTAAAGTACTAGTATACTTGTTTAAGTATATTATACTTGTGAATGTACTTGGGACTAAAAAGGCTGTGACGGGTTATTATAGTTTTGATTTTAGTTTTTTTGTTCTATCAACAGCTATTTTTTGTTTTTATGTTAATTTTAGTTAAATATTTAGCAACATAGTTATATGCTTTTGTCAATTCATCATTTATTTGTTCCTTTTTATGTTGTTATATGAGATTATTTTTTAAATTTAAGTTTGGTTTATTATTATAATTTTCATGCTTTAAACATCTATCAGTTTTATTTCTAATGGCATTTTCAATTTTTTGTTAGTTTATTTCTTCCCTACTAATTTTAAGGCCAATATTTCATTTGATTTCAATAAAAAAACGCTTGTGAAAGTTTTAATTTAAGTAAACTAAAATGACACTCAGTTTATAAAAGCGTACTTTTAACTATACTTTAATAGTAACAGCAGTTAACTTAAAGTTCATTATTTATGTTTTATTTTGAAAAGTATATAAAATATGTTGCTGGGAAGTTTACAAAAAGAGAACTTACTTATTTTTAGTTTAAAACAAGGATACGTGCTTTAATAGCACACTTTGCGAATAAACTTTGTGTAAGGGAGAGCGACCAGTGAGTAATAAAATATTTCTGGTTAGTCAGGACTGGTGAAGGAACGTTTTGTCCAGCTACAGAGTTTAGTTTTGCTTCTGTGCACACGGCCTTTCTCATAACTTCTGGCATCCTGCTGTGCTTTGCGGATATTGCACATTTCTGGATCTGAGTATATTAAATCAAACCCTTCAGCCCACCGGTGAAGCGGAGCCTGCAGCTCTGAATATTGATTACTTCCAGGTAAACGCTCCTGTCCGAGGTGCAGTACACATGCCCTCAGAAGGACCCCACACTCAATCCATCGAGCAAACGTGAAAATGAACATGCCCAGAAGTACTCTTGTGGATGTATTGCACAAGATATGAAGATCACGAGCGGTTCTTTGATGCTGAATTATTTGGAGACAAGCAGTAACGAGAAATGCATCACGCTATAGCAGGTAATACAGGAGATGTAACAGTTACCAGACATTAAATGGACCTTAAAGGGTTAGTTCACACAAAAATGTATATTCGTTCATCATTTATTCAACCTCCTAACGTGTATGACTAACTTTCTTCTGCACAACCCAAATGAAGATATTTTGAAGAATGTTGGTAAACAAGCAACACCCACCCCATTGATTTCCATCATGTGAACACAGAACCACTCAAAGGTTTCTCAAAACATTTTCTTTTGTGTTCCACAGGTTTTGAGGATGATGAGAGAATTCTTTGGGGTGAACTGTCCCTTTAAGACATTGACCTCATCAGATGTTGTGCGCTGATTCTTTAATCATTTAAATAGGGCCCTGACCGTATAGCCATTAAAAGACGAAAAGTAATTAAACTGGAAGAGAGAGATTACATTTTCACTCATCTCGAGCGCAACCATGTACAGTAGGTGGTGATCATAAGAGGATTTATTTTTGTTATTCATTTAATGCTAATGTGAGCACATCAAGGCCAACAATAGTCACGGAAGGACATCAAAAAAAAACTAACCATCATTTACATTTATGCATTTGATGGACACTTTAATCCAAAGCTTTTATCTCCTTCCTCTGTTCCACATCCAAAAGGCATGTGTATAAAATTGTCGAAACCTTATTATGTTGTATTGGCACTGATAGCCTTTTGCATATTATTGCTTCCCTATAATAAATCACTATATTTTTCATTGTATGCCACTTTGGACAAAAGCATCAGCCTCCATATAAACGCACTACTAAAATAACTGACATGTGTTGGAAGAGTTTTCAAGAACAAAACTAAATACAATACAATTCAAAACATCACATAAATATTTAAATATGAGACAAATGCCCTTCAACTTCTCACATGCTGCTCGGTATTGATTCATAAACGAATTTCCCGGAAAGACAGAAGGTCAGAAACTCGCAGAAGACATTAAACCTCAGAATATATAAATGGACCGACAAACAGTCCTATCAGAGACAAATTAATGACATTAAGGTCTTCTCGACTTAAAACGAATAGAAAAAATGACAAATAAAACATTTTGATAATATAAAAAAGTAGATCAATCAGCCTAGATGAATATATGTGTAGTATATATTTTACATCCGTAACCTTGACGCAAATTATCCTCTTCTGTGTTTTCTGTCTCATGTAAAGCTGCTTTGAAACAATGCAACATTGCATAAAATAAAACATAAATAAACTTGACAAGTCAAAAACCTTTTTGAAGTTTAAAAAAGTTAAAGTGACAATTGCATTTAAATGAATATTGCAAGAGTGACATTCTTAATCAAACAGAATAATAAAAGCAAAGCATTTACCTGCCGTGTTGTGTCTCTCTGTCTTTTACTCTCACTTTGACATCTGTCACCATGTGAATGTGTTTATGGGATGGAGGATACGAGGCCGCAGCCGTGTTCTAATCCGGCAAGGTGGAGCTTCACTTTGTGTTGCACGGTATACTTCAATCTCACAACCCGGCAATTATCATCAGCCCTGACACATAGAGCCCACCCACAGGCCCGCTGGATGTACACGCTGAATTGATTTTCTACACGCTATTGTCACTTTCAATTGCTGCCGCTTTGTTCATCTGGATTGATGAGTGCTGTAGATGTGCTCATCCTGATATCATCATTAAAGCTTCAAGATTTCAACAGCGGTGCAACGTAAACGACTGGCTACACTTAGTGTGTTCAAGTGAGTCCTGTTTGACTTTCTGATCTGTGCGTATTCTGCTACAACACAGACGTCAAAGCAAAAGTTGGTAAGTCAGTTGGCCCGCTTGAAGATGTATCCCATCTCTCCCTGCAGGCCGGTAGAAAGCGCCTGGAGAGCGGACACAGAGCACAGAGGAGCTTCAGGCTTTTAGAACGAGCAGCCATGTGTGAAGCGGCTCCTCAGAGAGGATTCCTCACACGGATAAAAGCTTTACAGATGCTGATCGACGTGCGCAAAGTGCTGCCCGTGAGATCATTCGTCCTTCGTTTCAACCATTGCATGTTTGAGTGTGTACATAAAAGCCTCAAACATGTATGCTTGTGTATTTACTTCGGCCGAGATTGACAAGGTCATCAGTTACCGAAGAAACGCTGCGACAAGGCAGTTCAAACTCGTTTCCATCTTTAGAAGTCTTTTCAAGCACATGATGACATGATGCTGTGGTGTTGCTAGTGTATCCAGGTGGTTTCCATAGTGATGTCGCAAAGGTGTTTCCAAGCGCTCTGTACTAAGTGTTGTATACTGACCTAGATAACTAGATCAACCGGCTTTTATAAATAAACAATTATTTGTCTAATTCACAACTTTTAGAATGAGCAAATATACAGTGACACCAACTACACCAAACACAAGTAGCCTGCTGTACATAAAAGGTGACGTTTTAGTTAACATGCAAATATTCAATGAACATTAACTTTTATGTGCATCTATTCAACCTTTTTCTTCACACTCCCGGGTACCGTTCCTGGATCGTCTCTTCTCAGAAAAGTCTTCAGAGACTGAGGTGTGAATCTGCAGTCCTGCTCTATAAATAAATGTCTGCCCATTGACCAACGAGATGAATGTCCTCTCTTACACCTGCTCCGTGTTTTTAGAAAGCTCGCAGTTGTTTGTTTGAATGCAGAGAACATTTCAGATGCCCGTTAACCAGGTAGATTTATCTGACTTACTCTTCTCAAAAACAAACAGACGGAGGACTGTAAAACAGCCTCACCATGCATTTGGGATCTTGAACAATGCAATCACAATATCACAACAATGTAACATTCACAAGTCATACAAAAGTGTTCAGAGACAGCAGTCCTGTGAATTAAAAAAGTGCAGAGAGTTTGGTTTACTCACCAGCAGCCTGCGGTTCTTCTACGGTTCTGATCCTTAAGAATGAAGAGGGAGAGTTGAGCCGTTTGTGTGCTGGAGTGATTGGCATGTGTGTTGTACGCTGTGAGCTCGGTCTGTCTGAACGATGCCTCTCAGAGATCCTCTGACCCCCTCTGACAGCAGAAAACATGACGCTAGTCTGAGCGGAGAGATACCAGTGAAATCTCACACAGCAAAGCAAGCGTTTCTCATGCAGAGAAAGTTCAAGGTTTTGTTTCAAAGTCTAAACCTAAAGGAATAGTTCACCTTCAAAATAACAATTCTGTCATCATTTACAAACCTCTGTGACTTTCTGTCTTCTGCAGAACACAAAAGAAGATATTTTGAAAAAGCCGCTTTTTCATTCTATTGTAACCAACGGCAGTAAATGACGGGCTGTTAAGGACATTCTTCAAAATATCTTCTTTTGCTTCTTGGTGCATACTGAGGTTTCGGATATACTGACTCTTTCGCTTACAAAATAGCATGGAAGTACAATAATTGTTCTGTGTTGGCACAAGATTTGGAAAGCTGTCAAATACAAATATAGTCTATGTTTAAAAGCTCACCAGTTTATGGATATATGGTAAAGGCTCACATATTCGTGCTAAACGGCCATTATCAATTTAAGGCAGCATGTTCTGAATGTGCAGAATGTAAAAAATGCCAGTTTTACATACTGATGATCAAAGGAAGATGTACTGTATCTACAGTAATATTTTTCTCATGACAAAAGATACATTTTCACATGGCTTTAATTACTAGAGGTTAACAAGTTCTTTTGATGTTCACTGATGGACAAAATGTCTGTCCAACATCAGAGAGCTTACTGAAAAAACGAGAGGTTGTCTGGAGAAACATTTTGTCATTGATTTACCTGTGAAGGTTGATCGCAAGAACCTCGATCTGAGCTGTCAGGAGGCTTGGGAAATGAATATCTTTTTTGAACTGATTCATTTGTCATGTTGTATAGGTCTGAGATACAAGTGCACTACACAGCTAAAAATATATTATTTCTATGATAATCGCTGCTAGAGAGTTCAGTAAGAACAACTTAAGTTTTAACCTGGAGATCTTCTATTCTAATGAAAATTGACACATGTAATCACTTCAAACATGTTAATTTCACAGACTCATATACAATACATACAGAAACTCATTAGAGGTTCTATGAAGGCCGGTCATTTTAGCTCAGTTTCCAGAAAACCCGTCCAATTAGAGGCAAGTACAATCTTCTCCTTCAGTTAATAACAGAGTGGATGTTAATGCTTCACTTGTCTTTAAATGCTTTTCTAACATGTTATGCAAGACTCGCTGTGTTAAAGAAGCACACTGGCCATTGAGACGAGCACATGTTACTTGTCCTTCCCTCAGGGTGGATCACCACAAACTCTCAATTTCTGTTGACATAACTGCTTCCTTTGCAGCGGCAGTCAGAGAAATGCATCGTGACGTGTGAATACTGTCTGTCAAGAAACTGTAGGAAAAATAAGGGCCTGTCATATAGAGGTAAATATATGCCATGTGTAAAGGGTTTGGCGTGAAGAAGTTGAGACAGAGAAAGAAAGAGAGAGAGCTACTGCAATGGATGAAAGACACATTTACATGTGAGAGAGTGTTTTTATGAGGGGTGTGATATACACAGTTACTAGGACATAATAGAGAGAATGAGATTGGTTTTGTGAGGGGTGAGAGAGAAGACACAGCTTCTATAATGGGCGAGAGAGTGTTTCTGAGAGGGGTGAGAGACACAACTTTTAAGAGGGGCAAGAGAGAGTGATTAGTGTAAGTGGTAAGAGAGAAGACACAGCCTCTATAAGGTTCTAGAGAGAAAACACAGCTTCTTTAAGGCTCTAGAGAGAAGACACAGCCTCTATAAGGTTTGAGAGAGAAGACACAGCCTCTATAAGGGATGAGAGGGAAGACACGGCTTCTATAAGGGGTGAGAGGGTGAGAGAGAAGACACAGCCTCTATAAGGGGCGAAAGAGATGAGACAGCTTCTATAAGGGGTGAGAGAGAAGATACAGCTTCTATAAGGGGTGAGAGAGAAAACACATGGTCTATTAGGGGCGAGAGAGAAGACACCTTTTATATGGGGCGAGAAAAAAAAGACAACGCTTCTATAAGGGGTGAGAGAGAAAACACAGCATCTATAAGGGGCGAGAGAGAAGACACAGCTTCTATAAGGGTTGAGAGAGAAGACACAGCTTCTATAAAGGGCGAGAGAGATGACACAGGTTCTATTAGGGGCAAGAGAGAAGACACAGCTTCTATAAGGGGCGAGAGAGAAGATACAGCTTCTATAAGGGTTGAGAGAGAAGACACAGCTTCTATAAGGGGTGAGAGGGAAGACACAGCTTCAATAAGGGGTGAGAGAGAAGACACAGCCTCTATAAGGTTTGAGAGAGAAGACACAGCCTCTATAAGGGATGAGAGGGAAGACACAGCTTCTATAAGGGGTGAGAGGGTGAGAGAGAAGACACAGCCTCTATAAGGGGCGAAAGAGATGACACAGCTTCTATAAGGGGTGAGAGAGAAGATACAGCTTCTATAAGGGGTGAGAGAGAAAACACATGGTCTATTAGGGGCGAGAGAGAAGACACCTTTTATATGGGGCGAGAAAAAAAAGACAACGCTTCTATAAGGGTCGAGAGAGAAAACACAGCATCTATAAGGGGCGAGAGAGAAGACACAGCTTCTATAAGGGTTGAGAGAGAAGACACAGCTTCTATAAAGGGCGAGAGAGATGACACAGGTTCTATTAGGGGCAAGAGAGAAGACACAGCTTCTATAAGGGGCGAGAGAGAAGACACAGCTTCTATAAGGGTTGAGAGAGAAGACACAGCTTCTATAAGGGGTGAGAGGGAAGACACAGCTTCTATAAGGGTTGAGAGAGAAGACACAACTTCTATAAGGGGTGAGAGGGTGAGAGAGAAGACACAGCTTCTATAAGGGGCGAGAGAGAAGACACAGCTTATATAAGGTGTGAGAGAGAAGACACAGCTTCTATAAGGGGTGAGAGGGTGAGAGAGAAGACACAGCTTCTATAAAGGGCGAGAGAGATGACACAGGTTCTATTAGGGGCAAGAGAGAAGACACAGCTTCTATAAGGGGCGAGAGAGAAGACACAGCCTCTATAAGGGGTGAGAGAGAAGACACAGCTTCTATAAGGGGTGAGAGAGAAGACACAGCTTTTATAAGAGGTGAGAGAGAAGACACAGCTTCTATAAGGGGCGAGAGAGAAGACACAGCTTCTATAAGGGGCGAGAGAGAAGACACAGCTTCTATAAGGGGCGAGAGAGAAGACACAGCTTCTATAAGGGGCGAGAGAGAAGACACAGCTTCTATAAGGGGAAAGAGAGAGAAGACACAGCTTCTATAAGGGGCGAGAGAGAAGACACAGCTTCTATAAGGGGAAAGAGAGAGAAGACACAGCTTCTATAGGGGTCGAGAGAGATGAGACAGCTTCTATAAGGGGCAAGAGAGAAGACACAGCTTGTATAAGGGGCAAGAGAGAGAAGACACAGCTTCTTTAAGGGGCGAGAGAGAAGACACAGCTTCTATAAGAGGTGAGAGAGAAGACACAGCTTCTATAAGAGGTGAGAGAGAAGACACAGCTTCTATAAGGGGCGAGAGAGAAGACACAGCTTCTATAAGGGGTGAGAGAGAGAGTTTTTATGAGGGGAGAGAGACAGTGCACAGCCGATCGATCAAGCTCATAATGAAGAACAAATGACTTTAGGTTGATACAACTGTCATTGACAGCTGCAGCCAAATGTAATTGTGTCAGGAAAAATCCGGAACAAGTTCAACCACACCACATGTTTGTAATGTGGCATGTGAACTATTGATTAGTATTAGATTAAGAAAACAAGTATGTCCATATCTCCAAGACAAACTCACCCAAAATGCCAAAATAGTAGACTATAAATAAAATTTGTCACAGAGTGAAAGTAGGTGAGACACCATGGAAATATTCAGCAGGAAGAAATAATTCAGGGGGATTTCTAATCCTAATATTCTTGAACAAGTACCGATCCTGTATACACTGTCCTGTAAGTCACATTAAACCTTATTTTTATATTAAATAAACAGTGATAATCAAATGGATTGAAAGTAAACTCCAACAGTTCAACTCTATGAAACATCAACACAATGTTTTGCATTTAAAGGGATGTTTGTGCATGACTAAAGATCACAATGCAAGATTTTTATGAGCATCACACACTGACCCGAGGGCACAATGAACCATCCATGAGAGACTCCATTTAAACGTCTGGTATCAGAAACACAGAGACGCGTTTGAGGACCAAAGGTGTCTCAAGGTCACAGTTCGTCCTGTGTATCCATGTGCTGTCTGGAGGAATCTTTCTCACAAAATCACATCTTAATTCTTCCTAATTAACTTCCAAAACACAACAACACCCTGTCTGAGTGTTTCTGAAAGCTTAATTTGGCAGTGTTGACACCCTCAGGTAGACAAGCTGCCACATGGGCCCGTGGCACTGCATGACTGTCAACATCCCTTTGGCTTTTAGAACCTGATAAGAGTCCCCCAGAACTATATATAATAGACCTCGACTGTTTCTGACGACAAATAACATTTCAATGCCGGACAACATGCCATGCCGGTGACGTTCTGAAAACATCCAACAAACCTGATGAAACGATAGTAACATGAAGACCCGACTAAACCTAAACAGAATAAAGTAAAAGTGTGATCTAACGTTTATTAATAAGTGTGTAGAGAAGGTTCAGACAAGTTCTTTCTACACGCACACACGCATGCACACACATAGACACACTCGCATGCACGCATGCAGAAACACACAAACACATACGCGCATGCACACACATTCGCACACACACATTCGCACACACAAACACTCGCAAACAAACACACACACAGACACAAACACACTCATATGCATGTAAACATAGACACAAGCACATACAAATACACACACAAATAATCGCAAACACACACACAGATAGACATACACACGCCAACACAAACACACAGACACATACACACACACTTGAGCAGGCACGCCGCACACACACTAACAGACACGCAAACATAATAACAGACACACACAAGGCAACAATAATTCGCCTTTGTAACAGAAAAATGCCAGTGTTAGAAAACAACTTTCAATCACAAAACTGGTAAAAACTTAAAGAATGTGAAAATGTTGAAGGAGAGTGTTTCATTTAAGGGAAAGAGCAGACAGTCAATTGTGATCTTTCAATCCAAGTCTGGCCACTAACAGTTATTGTTAGAAGATAAAAATGATTCCTGATTAAATATAAAGACTATAAGATTCACTAAGACCCAGACTATAAGAAACTAAATAAGATATGAAGTTACATAAGCTGTAATATCGGTCTTAATGTCTAAATGCTTACATGGGCAGAGCAGTCAAAAGCTTTTTGCACTGACACATGCTCATAAATCTTACTGTCAGAATGTCATTACATTCACCATCAGACAAATTCTAACTCATCTCAAAACTAATATCTCTTTTCAAGATATTTTCACAGTGATTCACATTCGTTTAGATTATGTGTGAAACTGGTTTCCCTCAGGAACTAAGATCCACTTACATTTGACAGCTACAAAGTAACACAATTTAATCTTACACTCATATAAGACGCTTTTATCCAAAGTGACTTACAGAGTATTCATGTTATACTTTTATTTCTTGTTTGAATGTTTCCTAGGACTCCAACCCGTGACCGTTTCTTATTAACAATATATTAAAAATTGAGCTTAAGTTGAAAATAATTATTGCAAAAATAATTATTTTATTTCATAAAATTCAAATCTTTCTTGCAGTTGAAGTTTCCAAATAAATTCTGCGTCTACATTCAGATTGTCTCAAAGTTTATTCATTTTGTCTGTGGAATAGCAATAATATACTGTTCAGATTAATATTGCTTGAGAGATGATTCCTCAAGAATCAATCCCATGGGACAAGATTGTCATGAGTGCAGAGTGACATCATCAGCACATCATCAGTGTTTTGTCAGGGTCGGCACAAAGTAAAACTCGGTTACGAATCGACAGTTCTCATTGCAAACATACATCAATGATCTTGTTTCCTGTGGCCTCGACCACCAGACTGATGTGTGAGTCAGATGATGAGAGACCCTGCACACGATGAGCTGAGGTCCACCTGAAAATAAATTAAGCCATCAATCTTCTACATCAGTGAGGATATTATAATGATGTTTGCAGTGCAGTCATCGTTAACGCAGACTCCCTGCAGTTCATTTCTGAGGTGTACACCAGACCTGAGTGAAAGCACCCTGAGGGACGGGAATAGAGATACAGGCGCTGAGAGAGGATGTATGAAGTGTCAATTACAGTATGTGTGTTATCTGTGCTGAACGTCAGACATGAACATCTGCACATCCAGCTGTGGAGAAGCTCTTCAGGATGACCGAGGGGATTGTAACTCATCCAATGTGAACATGTGGAAGCGTAGGATTATGATTCAGATCAGCAGAAAACACTATAGTAAAATCATCAATATATTACCAACCCGGTAAATAAATAAACATGAAATACATCACAATTGAGAGTAAATTATAGAGTGTGAAGAGAAATGCATCAGATATGCAGAAAATTATAAACAATAATCATACGACTGAGAGATGAGAAAATGATGGGACTGATGAGTAAATCTAGTTTATCTTCCGAATAAATTAAATGATAGTAAAAAAACACTCCAATTAGACAATAGTCAATTGTGTATCATTGTAAACATTATTTGTCACTTATACAATAAACCAATCACAAAAGAAGCGTAATAGAAATTTTGTGCCACAAGATGGTGACATTTGCACAATCGTTGAATCAATGACAAAAAACATGACGTGTCTGCTTTTACAAACCAAATAGGCCTGTGTGACCAAAAGAACTCATGCATATAGATTATAAATGATGGGGTGGTTCCCCAGACAGCGTTTAGCTTAAGCCAGGACCTTGCCTTAGTAAATATAAATATTTAAGTGGTTTTCAAAGCATACTTTACAAAAAACATAACTGTGGGCATCTTGAGACACTGATAGTTTAAAATATGTAAGTCCACGTTTTTTTTCGATCAATACATCTCTAAGTTAAGATAAAATATCGTCGTCATTTACTCACCATCATGTCATTTCAAACCTGTATGACCTTCTTTCTTCTTCAGAACACCAAAGAACATATTTTGAAGAATGTCCCCCAAACAACATTGGTACCCCAGGATGCTTGTGTATTTATTTTTCCATCATGCATGCATCTTTTAACATTCTAGTTTTTAAACAGAATGAACTGTGCACTAAACTAACTATTGCAAACATATCCTCTAAATCAAAGTAACATGAGTCATTTAGCCTGCAGGGGGCAGAGGTGAGAGGTTAGAGGTTACAACATGCATTCCGTGACTCACCTACATCAGACTCGCTGAGGACTCGACCCCGGGGCCACGGCCTCATGTCAATCACCTGTCCTGTGATGGACAGACCTCCGATAAACCCCACTGTTAGCGATTATATGAACCTCGATCAAACCTGAAAATACACGATCGCAGACATCAACTGTTTTTAAAACCTGCTTTCTTTGATGGACCATATCATTATTCTTTTACTGAGGTGTAACTTCTGCTCATCTCATCTGGAAAATGAATGTTGAGTCTTTGACAAACTCGATGGCGCTGAGAGACGGCTCACTTTGAAATCATTTGCATTTACATTTACATTTAGTCATTTGGCAGACGCTTTTATCCAAAGCGACTTACAGTGCACTTATTACAGGGACAATCCCCCTGGAGCAACATGGTGGTGGCTGCTGGGATCGAACCAGCAACCTTTTGATTTCCAGATCAGTGGTTTAACCCACTAGACCACCATCTCCATTTGTGTTGATTTATTAATCAAGTGAAGTGAAATGTGTCATGCCGTCGAGGTAAAGATCATTCTAGCATTCGTGGCTTAATTGTGGAATAATTTATGTTTGTTCGTGCAGTGAATGTTTATATCAAACGATGTGATCCATCCCTGTTGAAACAAAAAGTTCTGGTAAGGGTTTTGAAGCAATATTTTGACCCCCAACATTGACCCCCGTTGACTTCAACTGAACAACTGGGACATTTCTCAAAATATCATATATTCTATTAGATAAGAGTCAAGATAAAAATGACACGAGGGTGAATAAATGATGAGATAATTGTTATTTCTGGGCATTCCTTTAAGAGACCAATTCCTTCAGCATTCCATAATCTTAATAGTTTGGGTTTAATGTCAGTAGAGGATCGCCGGCCCGTCTTACAGACTATTAAAGCACCTTGATTTTAACCAGTGTCACAATAATCAGCTTTCTTGAGTTATTGTGTTGTTGTTTTTGGCAGCGACCGCAGCAGTACAACACAGATCGTAAATTAAAGCCGGTTGCAAAATGTGCTGGACGTTGAACACACATCTGTGTTTATCTTTAACAACTCGCTCCATAATTGAACAACACGACCAAAGCCTCATTAGAAAAATATGAGACAATCAAAGTACAAATAGCTGTTTATCTCACCAACTGAACCAGAACACAACACATTACAGTTTCTCAAAATATCACTCAGAAAAAGACAACCACGTTTGCCAAGTGAGAGTCTATTTTTAGGAACTACATAAACAAGTTTACATCTTTACGAATGCCTCACACTTCACTAAATTTAAAGTCTGGTATGATGACTTTCAATAGAGAGAATTCACTAGTTATTGTCATGTTAGCATTTTATTTACATTAAACATGACTCTATGAAAAACTTGATCCCGATTGGTCAGTCCTGACATTCAGCTTGAAGTGAGAGTTTTGATCAACCTGGTGGTGTTTATTTCGTAATATCAACCAGCTGGATGTTGATTGTTTCTCATATAACAAACCTTGGAATGTCACGACTTGCCAATCGGAAAGATGTCATTTGCATTTTCATTTTCAATAATCATGTTTTTTATTGTGCATTCCAAGTATTATCAGACCAGAGTATTAACAACCAGTTGGTTAAAAACAAAAAAAAAGCAAACTAGCAAAATAAAACACCATAAAACATGACAACATAATAAAAAACTTAAACATTATCTGTTTTTGCAAATAAAGTTTTCAAGTATTCAAGAGTGCTGCGATAATAATAAATAATGTTACATTACAAAACAAAAAACATTTATTTGAGAGTGACAACCCAGAGAGTATCTCTTATAACGGCCGGAAGCTTCAGATTTCCAGGAACAGATCTTGTGTGGTCTCTAAAATCTGAGCTCATGTATGTTATCAATTATTATTGCAGCATTCAAAGTTTAAAGAGTGTCTGCTATAAAAATCACATCTAGGTAAACAATTCTGATCTTTATTGTTTCTCAGCTCAGTTCAGACACATCTAATAAATAAACATTGTTTGGTTCTTAAATGATGAAAGACATTATAATGTTATAAAGTATTTGTGGTTATTATAATGCCACTTTGGTTAGTCTGCTAGACACCTGTGAACTTGAGTAAAACTGACTTTATACATCCACCAGTCATACACACCATGTAAATTGTTAGAAATATTACCACTGCTAAAATTTATTCCGTAAATCCAACATAATATATGATTGACTACACAATATTTAAAGAGATACAGTAATGTAAGAGAGAATGTTAAAGGGACAGTTCACCCAAAAATGGAAATTCTGAACCAGTTCCAAACATTTGTCCAAACATCTTTCTCTGTGTTCTCAGTGTTCATTTATACAGGCTTGGAACAACTAGAGGAAAATAAAATGATGACGGAATTTAATTTTTTGGGTGTACTGTCCCTTTAACATAGAGTCCAGCGCACACAGAGGGACATCTAGCGGTTTTCCACCATCACTATTTAAATGCGCAGACCATTGTTTTTGTTGAATCCGTGTGTGTGAAGGCTCTTCTCGTGTATTCTGAGCTCTCTGAGGTATGCACTGCAGCAGAATTGGAGATGACAGTCTCGGATTGCACACACAGCTTTACTATTTAAACTATATGAATGACATATTTAGGATCTTGAACCTTTGTACTCTGAGCTCGGGGCGACTCCGAAACATTCCACGACTCTTACCCAAACATCAACCCCAGACATGACCTCCGGTGAACCCTGACATTCACATGAACCCAGAGGTCACCGCAAACACGCACCAAACACACACGACAATCTTCATATGGCTGTTACACTGTTTCCATGAAATGGAATTTTATGAAGTTGAATCTGATTGCGTGTTTATTATTTCATGTAGACAAATACAAACATTTAAATCCAAATAAATCACGTAATTGACAAAAAATGCATTTTGGCTTCTTGCGCGCTTCATGTAAAAACGCACTTTGTGTCCATTGAGTCCATTAGAGTTCGGATGTCTTCTACACAGACACTTCACAAGATTTGGAACACATGATGTTTTCCTTCAACTGTTTCTCATCGCCATCATGTGGACACGCAGAAACAACACCGCAAATGAGCGTGTGGAGAAACAGCTTGTGTTGGTGGTCTCAAGTAATTCACCACAGCTGTGAACAATACCGCATGTGTGTGTGTGAAGCATCATAGAGCTTTTGGCTTCAACACCTGGAATCACCGTTCTTCTCTGGCAACAGAACACACAGCTCTTGTTTACTTCCCGTGTTACACTGTAAAGGCCGTGTCACATCGAGTCCGGAATTAACGTCAGAAATTTCTGCACGTCAAAGAATAAATGCCCCCTCAGGTTGTGTCAATCACATTGACACTCTACCCTGGATATTTCCGTCCATCATAAAAAATTCAGACTGGGTTCGATTTTCTGCGATTTTCGCATCCGTAGCAACCATTTTGAGAGGCATTTTGACACTTCAGAGACACCGTACAAACGAGCGCCAAATATGAAAAATGTGCAAAAATGTGAATGTGCAAAGACCTTAACCCTCATTAAAACACTTCTGCTGTAGTGGACACAAAATACCGTACAGCATTGTACTGTATGAAAGCTCTCGGTGCGACTGAAATTCAGAAGATTGAGAGCAGCATAAAGATACAGATTCTGATGTACACGTCTTCAAGACTAATACACACATTTGCTTTTAGCGTGCAGATTTAAGGAACAAAAAAGGTATTTATCCTCATGTCATTCAAAACCTTCTGTGACACACAAAAGAAGATATTTTGAGAAATGTCTCCGTGCTTTGGTGTCCAAAAAATCAGTGTTGTTTGGTCATCGACATTCTTCAAAATATCTCATTTTGTGTTCTGCAGAAAAATAAAGTCATAGAGGAATGACATCAGGACGTCTAAATGATGTAAGGATTGTCATTTTAAGGTGAGCTGTCCTTTTAAACAGCATTTGTCACATAACATTGAATATGCAGAAGAAATGATGATTTTCACAAAACTGTTGTAAATGTGACATTATCATACAGTACATGTGCAGAATTCAGGATCATTTGATCCTACGACACAAACGGACACCTCGAGGTTCTGATGACTCAATAAAACAGGTGCCACTTGATAAGGTTTATCTTTTTCTCCATAGCAAGACTATCCATCAATATCATAAAACTGTTTCTATCCACCTCCAAAATTATCATCATTCCCCTTAAATCTTTCATCTTCTCGCCCACATACAGTACAATACCATCAAGCATTGGCGGTAACTGGATGACACACCAAAGAGCAGCGAGCGCGAGCCGCCCAGCTGGGACATGTGTCACGATCCGGCCCATCTTCATCTTCTTGCGGTCTGCAGACTCCTTTTGTGTGTGTGTTTGGCCCCTCGGGCTGCGATGTTGAAGTCTCATCTTCTTTTGGAAGCTCTGGTCTTTCTCTGGGCGTAATGATCCCTTCAAGCCAATTGTCTTTGTGAAGCGCCGGGATCCAGTTTCTCTTTAGAAACCTTTTCTCTTTCGTTCTCTTTATTCTATTCTCGGTCGCATCTTCTGTGGCCCGCTCAAAGAGCGTTCCTTCAGTCGTTAAAGCGATGTGTAGAAAATGATCGAGGTCCTAACGGGCGTCTCGAGCTGTCCGTCAACATGACATTCACCTGCAGGTGAATCCAATCCGGCACCCGAAAAACACAAAGATGTCAAAGAAAAGAGAATAGATGCGGAATAATGTTGCCGTCTTCAGGGTGGTGGATCATTGACCCCGTGATTGACCCGCACTTAAATATTGTGTAAGAAAATATTTCTTCATGGAAGTGTCTGTATATTCTGAAATGCTATGTTTTGCAAAAAAAGGGATGTACTCTTTAAAATAAAGGTGCTTGAAAGGTTCTTTGCAGCGATGTAATTGGAGAACCGTTCAGTCAAAGGTTCTTTGAAGAACCATATCTTTCTATCCTTGTTTCACCACAAAGAACCTATTTTACAGAAAGGTTCGTCGGATGTTAAAGCTTCTTTATGGAACCGAAAGGTTCTCTTATGGCATCAAAGGACCTTTTGAAGCACCCTTTTTATTAAGAGTTCACGCAAAAACTCTTTATTCTGCAAAACAAAAGAAAACATTTTGAAGAACGTCGATAACCAAAGAACACCGACCCCGGTTGACTTTCATTGTCACACAAAACCACCGAGACATTTCTTAAAATATCTGCTTTTTTTCTCATTTTCAGCTTCTGCGTCCTGTCTTGATTTATCTAGAAATGAGGAAAACGTGAAGATGCCACTGCAGACGGGTCACGGGTGTCTCTGTCGTTTTAACAGCTGTTCACAGACATTCACGGCAGCTGTGTGGTACAACTACATCTCTCAAAGATTTTGTTTGGCGACACAATATAGACAGCAAGTGTTAGTAACATGATGAGAGTGTGTTTCAAAGGCTCAGATGTACGGCGCATCATCGACGACCCAGAGCTGGACAAACAGGTGGACTGCACACGTGCAAACGCATGTTCATATCTGTGCACAGCGTTACATGTATGTGAATATATATGACACTGGTCGTGTCAGTGTGTGGGAATGGAACCCGTTACTTCTGTGCTGCTGACACAATGCTCCGCCAATTCAGTTTGGATTCAATGTTGACTTATTAAATGACACAAACAAGCTTTTTTGGATTTCCTTAATAAGAAAATACAATGTAATGGGCAATTCCACCGTTATGGACGTGACATCAAAATGCTCAGAGAATTAACTTGTTACGATTATATTGAATCATCTGTTTATATTTTACTGAACCCTTGTTGATAGAGTCTAAACATCAAAAAATGTCAGTGTATGAAAAATATATATTTAAAAAAAAGGGAGTTATGGATGTGATAAAAAAGGAGGCGGTTTTTGGGGGAAGACAAACTTTGTAGGATTTCTGTCAAATAAAATGCACAATCCTGCAGCAATAATACTCAAAAAGAGAAGTGATGCCTCTTTAAAGAACATAAAATAGTAACTATATATTCATTTTCATGTGTCCATTTATGAGGAATTTGTAACGTTATGGATGTGACAATCCTGAAAATGGCACTTACCTGATTATGAAAATGCGCTAAAATAAAACAAATGCTTTACAAATTTGAAGAGAGATCTCACATGAGTATTTGAACCACCAAATGTTAAAATCTGTGCTGTTACCAAAATAAAAAACCCTTGCAAAAACTTATGTAACCCTATTTTCTTACCTTGTGAGTCAGGACCACCACTGTGGCCCCTAGAACAGAACCGATTCATGACCTTTAAAAGGGAACAAACCTAAACACAGGTAAACCAGACTAACACTATCATGTTTGTTACTGTACTGTCCTGTAAAGTCACAGAAACGGAGTATCTTCGTGGATCAACTTATCAATAACCCACACCTTTATATTCTTTCCCTAGAAAACCTTGCATAGAAACACTTCAGCATCATGACACTAACCTGCATGCACAGTCACATTTTCTGTCAAATTTACCTTTAAAACACTCCCATTTCTAACGTATTAATTTGAAATGTAAATATTAATGAATTTGATTTTGGAGAAATTCCACTTGCGAAGGTCATGTATGGTTACAGAAGATCTCTAGGCACACGTGAAGGTCTCAACTTTCTTTAAATAGCAAATAGCAAATAGCAAAAAAAGTTTGTTAATAGCAAATTAACAAACCGGTTCTGGATCCAAGAAGAACCAATCAGCAAAAGGTTCTTTAAAGAATCATCTCTTTCTTACCTTTTATAATCTAAAGAACCTTTTTGTTCGCCACAAAGAACCTTTTGTGAAACAGATGTTAAAGGTTCTTTAAAGAATCATCTCTTTCTTACCTTTTATAATCTAAAGAACCTCTTTGTTCGCCACAAAGAACCTTTTGTGAAACAGATGTTAAAGGTTCTTTATGGAAGCAAAAGGTTCAAAATGGGATCGATGAAACTTTTAAAGCACCTTTTTGTAGAAGAAGTGTAGAAGAAGCTTTTTGCCGAAATGGTTCAAAAATGAAGCTTTAACATCCAAAGAACCGTTCTGTTCCAGGTTCCACGGATTATAAAAAGGTATGATGATTCCTAGTTTGGAACCAAAAATGGTTCATATATGAAGTGTCTGTAAAGAACGAAATAAGCACATTTGAAGCGTCCATTACAGAAGACATGAGCTGCTTGACATCCCTTACAAAAATCGACCTTCATCTAACTATAAATAGTTTTTGTTTGTTCACCATAATAACCAAACTGTAAAACCAAACACTGAAACTACATTTACTGTAAATAAGTTAATTTTACTTCATTTAAAAAAAAGTTAAGTTCACTTAATAAAAACATGTTTGGTAACTCTATATCAGAACTCTATGTGAATACGTTTTTAGATTGATTGATTGATCCAAGCCACATCAAATCATTTTAACAAGTAGCTTAAAGTTTAACCACTGATGTAAAGCCATGGCACCTTTCCCATGAGGGATCGAATAAAAGTTATAAATATCAGACCAAACGTTGTTCTTGTGAAAAACAACATCGCCGTCATTAACCTCTTTATTCAGCCAAAGCTTTCTGAACACATGTACTTCATTGTCATCCTAATTGCCGGTCTGTTTTTACATTATGTAATCTTCATTATTAGTAATGACCGTTTATTGTTTTTGTGAGCTTGGATAACATTAACGGAATTGATAGCTTCCAGAACATATGTCAGCGAGCCAAAGCACTAAAGAGAGAGTTTTAATGTGACCCGTGCCTGTGTTGCTTTGATGCTTTGGGGGTCTCAGAGGGGCTGCTATCCATTTATATGGTAGAAACATCTTCTCTTTGAATTCCTCCTAAATCTAAATCTTCCGCGACGTTACAGTCGACGTTACAGTCGTTACAGTCATTGAGCGACGTTACAGTCATTGAGCCGTACTAACTTAAGATGGCGCTACGCTTATACAGTACTATACATTGGCCAAAGTCGTGTGGCATGAGTTGACCCCAAAATGTAAATATTTGTGTCGTTCCAAATCTGTTTGACTATCTTTCAAAGGCAGAACACAAAAGAAGATATATTGAAGAAACATTATGTTTTTTCCATTGCATGAACACAAAACCACCGAGACATTTCTCCAAATATCCTCTCATGTGCTTCACAAAAGAAGGGGTCAACTTTTGAACGACATGAGACACGACTCTCAATTATCTCTTTTTCAAGACAGGCAGCTGGATCATATCTAAATCTGAATATTGGACTTGATGTTCACACTTTTAATGTCCGCTACATACAGTATGTCACGTTCGGATCCAAGCAGGACCATCTCTCTGACCTTGACAAACACCGCGCCACGATTTCAGCGAGCACCTTACAAGCCAAACATGATCCGCCAGTGTCCAACTGACCAGCTGCCGCAGCTACTGAGAGCCACATAATATCCTCAGAATATAGTGTGACACGGATCCAGCGTGTGGCTTAACTGCAGCTTCTTTGATCCTCTCGGCCGCAGGTGTTGCCAACTCTGCGATCGGATGCACGCTTCCCCGCCCCCCCCGGCCCATCCTCACGCTGCGACTGGAGCTGGATTAACTCAAGACCTGGAGGAATTGGAGGCGGAAACAGGATCCAGTCCCGTTCGGATCAAATCCTGCGTCCTCAAGCCTATTCGGTGGTAAACATGCACACCGCTTCCTGCTTCAATTAGTGCAACCTTGTTACATGCAAGTCAAGACTAAGTCGGCGTACTCCACGCGTTTAGCGTGCCGGCGAGCCGTGCTGAATGTTAGAGGTTAGCATCAAAATAGCATCATGTCCCAACCTCAGCAAATCAACAGCTCGTGAGAAACCAAGGACGGGTGAAAATATCCACATGAGATCAATATAAGTTCTACTTTGGGCTGTCGGGATCAAATCATTTGAAATATTACACAAGCAAGTGTGCTGTTGTAGTGAATATCGGCACGGCTGTGATTTACAATGTCGGGTTGATATTATTTACTACACAAAGTTAAGAATTACATCTTGCACACAATTTATTAAAACGCTGTTTTTTTGCAGTTTGTGTGTGTATTTAGATCAGCAATCATCAACTATTGCGTCTTTTCACCGACACAAAATGCACAAAAATTATTCAATTTTTTTGGTAAATTATGTTTCTTTGAGTACTCTTAAAGCCTATATGGTGTCAAACTTTAAGCTGTCTTGCAAAATCGTACCAGACAGCACAACTTGTGAATCACGTTTTCATTTTTAGTGAATTTGCTCACCTAATTTTTATTCATTTTTAACCCCCAAAAAGTTATAGATTGCAACTTTAAAACTTATGTTCAGTTTGACAATAAGGTCAAATAACCTGCAATTTTATGTTTTAAAAATAGATGGCGATAGAGAAGGAGAAGTTGCTGCTTTAAATAAAATAACATTTCGAATCAGACTGTGATGATGAAATAAATTACTGTGGATGTTAAAACGGCCTTAAAACAAAGACCTGATACATGAACATGACGTGACGTGTTTATATGTGTAGCTTCACGCATCTCATCCCGCCATGTCACTCCAAAGGTGCACAAAAGGAATATAAATAAATTAAAACGAAAAATTGCAACAATAAACAAGTCATTTGATAACACAACTTGTCCTTCTGGACCGTCCCGGATGCCTCGTGATAAACCCACAACGCCAGCTGATGGTGGTCAAAGCTGACAGGTACCTCACAAAGTAAATGCCTGCGGCAGGTACATGTGTGCTGAGATCAGAAAAGCACCCGGGCTCGACCGCAGTACATGGTGTGCTCTTCAGAGCTTACAGCGACGGCGCAGGGCCTGAAACAAGCACTTAACTGACCACAGCACGTCAAACTCACCGGCAGGAATCAAACGGCCCTCGGATTCCTGGATGGGTTATGCAGGCTGCTGGACATCACGACTCCTGGAAGCATTCGGCCCTCTGGAGATCTGCCAACAGGATCAATTAACAGCAGTTCTTCACAAGCGCCGTCACATCCTAAACTGAGAGGACATGATATCATGGGTCAACATTTCTCTTGTAAAGTGTGCAAAGGCCTTTCAGTGGCCTTTCAACGTTACTCACCAAATCGAAATCACTGTAATTGTGTGTCTCGGAAAAGCTGCTTTGCGATGATGCTTAACTATGAAAAGCACGATAAATCTTAATTATATTTTAATTGAGTAAAATTGAAAAATAAATAAAAGATGTTGGCTTTTTTATTCTTACTCTATAACTGTGTGACAACAATTGTTAAAATATTTCCTATCCAAAGGAAAGATGAAGAACATCTTCTGAAATCCACCAGGTAACAGTTACCTCATCTGCTTGCTTCATTTGAGGCTGGAGAAATCACATGACCCCTCTCTTGCAACCCGATTGGCTCATGGACCGGTGTTTTGAAAACAGAATGATGTTCTACCATTGCCATGATACATGATCAAGAACACAATCCGTAATGATGAAAGTCCAGGAATATGGTATCTTTGGCCCTTAACTTTATTTATTTCTTATCTGCATTTATCACTTCAAGCAAACACGCCCCGTGCAACACAGCCGATTGACTCGAACTGCTTTAACCTTGACCGTAACTAGTTTGAAGGTAATACCTGTATCCAGCTGCCAAGCGATGACATCATTTCCCACATGCACAGGTAACCCAGGTGGAAACTTCACTAAGGTAAGGGATCACGTGAAATTCAAACAGGACTATGAATAGAAGAGATAAGTTGTGCTGTGAAAATGTGTTTACTGTAGTTATGTACGTGTTAACAATATTGAAGAGATAACATCTCACAACACCTAGCAACCGGATCCTGCACTGTAAAGAACGGATATTTTCTGCCAGCTGGAGCGGTAGAAAAATAGCATAAAAAAAAACATGTATACGTAACATTATGTATTTTTCATGTTTTCTTTTAAATTGGCAGTTTTGTTAATTGACACGTTTTTGCCATATTTTAATAAATAAAAACAGTACAATTCTGTTACATTAGAGTTGTTTTTGCATTATAATTAAAAAATTGTAATAAATTTACAAACAAAATCCGTCAGATTACTTTTTACAGTGTGGCAGGGTTATTATTACTGCTTAAAACTATGAAACAATAAATATAAAAAAGTCTCTGTGCACAGAAATAAAATAAAATAAATGTCTAAATATTATTAGAAAAAATATTGAATAAGCAATAAACTGAATGAGGTTTAAGATTGAGGCCATTATTAACTAGAAATAAGTTGACTAGCTAAAATAAAAAACTAAACTAAAACTGAAATAAAATATCAATTTAACCTAAATTGCAATATCAATAATAAATACTAACATGAAATAATCAGACGGCCTAACAAAACTGATACAAATATATTTATCAATTAAAGCTGTTTTTAAATAAAACTAATAAATAAAATAATAAACATATAAAACTACAAAAAATTTAAACCTAAAACAACTGATTGTAGCATCACGTCTAGAAATGAAAAAATCGTTTGTCTTTGTTGTTTCTTTTCATAAACGTACTTATTTAAAGTACTTTTCCTTAAAATTGACCTTTATTTTGCTACAGTAAACATTTGTAGTAAACTCTGGCAACCTTCCAAAAATCCATGTTTACACTTTTACTGTAATAAATTCATTGTGGTTAATTTAACTGCTACGTTTAATTTAGCACGAACTGATTTTGTTCTAATTGTATTATTGTTCCATGACAACAGACCTGTGACACATTTTTGGGTGGTGACACACCTGGAGTACTACACCTGAGCGCATATCACACGCCTGAGACCTGCTGCCAATTAAACTTCATCACACAGTTATGACCGAACGCCACATCAGCATTGAAATTTACAAAAGAACCTCCAACATTTCATATATCTCAGTCTCAGCGTGACCTTTGACACCGCACCGGTGAAGCAGCTTTTATCACCGTGGTTCCGTAATAACATTTATTTTATCTGTTACCTGCTTTCGGCTGTGGTGAGGACAGCTTTTTTAAATCAGGAAAACACCCATTAGAGATACGCTCTATCCAAACACGACAGCACTCTGGTCTTTGTACTACTGTATGGCCGTAATTCAATTAGCCTGAGCGTTTCATCCAAGCAAACATCTCTGATGCATATTTTCCACATTGTCATTAAAGTGTTTGACATTCATGTTAAACTGCCGCTCGCTTCCAGAACCTACTGAGCCGCCTCGGTGTCACTGTTTACATACAGTAGATAGCTGCCTTCTAAGGCATCATCCTTACTGAAATTCAAGCTCATAAGTGACTGATCTCAAACACACGACATCTGAACACAACGCGAAGTGTTCCTGCACTCCTGTCCACTAGTAAACATACACATGAAGTTAATGAGGATTACTTGACTGTTCTAGTTCACAGCAAAAATGCAAACGCAAATGACCGTATGATGTGTGGATTAAACTGTCTGCACAATAGTCTAGAAGTCGAGGCAATGTGTTGGATGGAGACTATTCTATAGGCCATTTCAGATTAAGTAAACAACGCTAGTCCAACACGGGTCCAGAACAACTTCCTGTTTCAGTTTTTGAAATACGTGCTTCTGGACCAGCGGTTACATCTTACTAAGTGGTCTACACCACGAGCAAAAAGCGAACATTTTAAAATACTGTGAGGCAGATGGATCTTTTCAAGTGGTTTAGATACAAAGAAATGGTTATATTTAACCTGTCTAACAACAACATTTCAACATTTTTACAGTTGTTGGTAGTACAAGGATTATCATGGTTACCTCAAATTACAACTATTGAATATTTTCTGTTCATTAAAATGAAATAATTACTTGAATGGAATGTTATTTACAAACTTAAACTAAACAAAACATAAATATTTTGACCAAGCAATAAATAGTTATAAGTTAAGGGTAAAAAGCACTACAAGACTTTTGCTCAGATTTTGCCCAGATTTTCAGTCTGTGCCGGTCTGCAGATTTTATCTGTTAATGTGTTTCTATCAAAAAGTCTGCGTGCGTATGTCTAATTAAAAAAAATCTGTTCAGATTTAGAAGTCTTGTAGTGTATTCCAGCCATTAGATAGTTTAGTTGAGGCACTACAATTATTAACAGATATTAAATAAAATGAAAACTACTGTGTACAGCGTTTAATTTTTTTAAATTGACAACAAAATGAGTAATACAATTAAAACCGAAAATAACATGAAAACAAAAAATTAAAAACATATTTGAATTAAAATATGTAGTATCCACTGCACCCTCACATTCTACATAAAATGTACCAATTTAACAGTCAAGTGTGTACTTTATTTAATGAAGTATATGCTGTCACGGTACAAAGATGCAGCTTACATATTTCTTTTCTTTTATACAATATTAAAGTAATATCTCATGCCGAGGCTGTTGTGCTGACTATTACTTTATGTCTTGCACAGTTTTAGTTTTGTTCACCAGTTTAAATGACATAAGGATTCTCTGGATTAAACACAAGAAAGCAACAAACCATAGACATAAACCTGACTAGAGATGTTAAACTTTAGATATTGAACAAATCAGCTTTTCAAGTATCTAATGGAGAGGCATGTCTACACCTGGTTCACACATAGGATCTTTAAAAAACATTTGCTTTTCTCTTCTTTATAACGGCATATAAGTTTGATCTTAAGTCAATAAGAAAGTGCTTTAACAATTCAATATTTGACAATACCACATTTGTCCTGTACTGTATGAGCCGTAAAGTTTAAAGGCAAGAGTTTTGTTCCTTGAGAGAAACCCTGTGACAGCTCCTCCATACACGGCTTTATGATAAAACTCTCTGACAGGAACCACATAAAAACACACGGCCCATTTCTGAGCCCTTATTATAAGAACACAGAGCAGGAGAACATGCATCACAGAGCCCTCCGAGTTCTCAATATTCACCTTAATACCTATTCAAAGCGCAACATGTCATGTCCTGTCTGTCAGGATCTCTCTCTGTTAGGTTTCAGGGTTTGGCCCTTGACGAAGAATTAAATGACAAAGATTTCTGCAGGAAATCCCGATGAAAGGCAACGTTTTAACTTCGACAATAGTCGATGCAAACAATCGAGAAGACCTTTCTGAAGACGCATATGAAGATATCTGTGATTAAATCAACCCTATGGAGAGACCGTTCCAGCTCTTGTTGGAAAGCGTACAGACCAGAGATTTCACACAGACATTTGAAGAATGGAAATGATAATCTTCAAAGATCTGCTTGTGCACACCACACTTTTTTAATTCAACACACAGAGGGTCGTGCCGTCTGCTTGACATTATGAACTCCGTGGATGATCAGAATCAGAGCAGGATGTTTGGAGACGTTCGCTTTATAATGTCAGACAAGGTTGAATTGTCTGAACAGGCTGCTGTCATATTGTGCATTGCTTTTCTTTAAATCGACGTCTGTGTTTAATATGGCTTGAATGATGCAACTTGAGATTAATCCTTTGGAATGGGGCATGTTTTGACAAAAATACACATACTGCCTTACAAAACTCCATAATAGAAACGCAGTTGCTTTGACCGTGGTAGGAAAAATATTTTTGACTAATAGCTGGTGTGTAATAAAGGAAGAGTGTGAACTTCTTCATTTATCCATAGCACAGGGTAACAGGTCAATTGGTCTGGTGCTACAAGTGTTCTTCGCATCAACGTCAAGAATAATAATTTGCTTCTCCAAACAACCTCTCGGTCAAAGCTTCTTAAAAAACTCATGTCTTACAGCTGTAAAGTGCTTTGTAAATAATTTAAATTATTTAATAAGCCTGAGAAAGAACCTAATGAGGAACTTTATTTTCATTGTTGTAGCTCATGTCTATCTTATAAGGAATAAATATCATGTTCATGTAGGTTTGGCGCACCAAGGTACATTTTTACGTTCGTTTCTATTTGTTGTTGTCTATCTCCAGCTACGAGGATTCTGATTGGTTGATGGATCTCTCCCTCTGCTGATATTTAGATCTACGAGCACGAGACAAATGAGGGAGGACCCGGAGTGACGTCAGTGCGCTCGAACCCGTCAACATATTTAAAGCGCACGGAGCGGAGCGCGCGCTTCAAACGCGTTGAACGTACGCGCGAGTGGATCAGTGCTCTGCGTGTCTCTCACCTGATCTGCGTGGATAACACCATTCACCTGTGTCGAAACGCATCGCGTTGCGCTTTGGAGGCAAAATGCGGCGCGTTTTCATGCGCCGATTGGACACGGGAAACTATCACAGTTAGTTTGGATCCAGGCTCGGGCTCTGGGGTCCCTGATGTCTCCATCCGACGCCCCCCAGCTGCTTTCCTTCACATGACAGACGCGCAGCAGCAGCAGCATCACAGGATCGCGCGTCGCGTTGCGCACAGTGAGCCGCGCGGCGCGTCAGCTGGACACTGAAGGTCTGGACACTTGCGCGCTCGCTCCGTTTGGATCTAGTGGATAAAATGCTTTGGATGGATACGGGAGCGGTATATTTGAGGATACTCAGTGCGTCTCTTGGATCTGTAAATGTTTCCTGATTTATTAGGAATTTGGCTTTTCTCTGAAGCGCTGGTCTGCATGGGCCACATTTAAGGTGAGTGTTATATGTATCGCCTGTGGAAATGGACATAAGAGGAGATTTGTTTTACATATACAGGGTTGCATTTTTTTTAGATTGACCAAGGAACAGCTTGTGTAGTGTAGGGTTGGTTCTTTGGAGAGGAAGAAAAGTTACTGATGTTTTATTGCTTTCTGATCTCTTAGAAGCAGACGACTGTAAAACACTTTAAAAGAAATAAATTAGTCAATCAAATGCATTTAAACACATGCGTTTTAACAGGCAACACCCGAAACGCATTAAACAATCTCAGGCATTTATGTGGCTGTGACTGCACTTCAAAAACGATGCGTTAGTGCACATCTACTGTAAGACAATAACTCTACATCTATATTAATAACTCATTTTTAATTTAATCTTATTTCAGGCGTTTTATGATCCAAACGATATGTCTTTACTATTAATAAATGGAGCAAAGTGTCAATTACTGCAATAAAGTCGAGTAAAATCCATTGTAAAACATCATTATATTCACGAAAGCTGTCTGTTCTCTTTGGCTTTGCGTCAATAAGAGTTAGACATCAGTGTTTGTGTGTGTGTTGGGTGGTGGTGGTGGTGGTGGTGGTGGGGGGGTCTCTGGCAGAAAACACACATTTTTTCAGCTCTGTAATATTGACAGAAATCTGTTCGGCATTAACAGGGCTGCCGCCTGCAGAACACATTTCATGCTGAACCATCATTTGAATGTTTTAGTCTGCACTTCTCACCACTTACAAGCTCTTTTCACTTCTTCTATCCTTAAACCTCCGATTGAGCCAAACACAAAATATTTATTAAAATACACCATGAGAAAGACCACCACAGATTCTGTTATCAGTGTGCAGATATTACAGTGTTTACCGTCATACCGTTGCAGCTTCCCTCAAAGGAACTGGGTCTAAAATGAAGTTATGGGACATTATAGCCACGTGTTTGTTGCTCCTGACCTCCGTTTCCGCACGTCCCCTCTTCCGCAAGCTGCAGCCGTCCAAAAGAGCCGACGGTGAGACCCCCGCTCTGGACCCCATCATAGACTCTCGGCCTGAAACCGCAGACCTTAAACAAGCCTTCATGGAAGAACAATGTAAGTCACACAACTCTAATGCAAACTTTGACATGTAGATTTTCTTTGCTGTGTTTGGAGCATTTTGGGTCTTTTCTTCTCAATCGGAGAAACTCTCCGAGCTGTTTTCAATTACTTACATAGCTGTATGTTGAGCAACGTGGCTCGGCTGTGAATACATGCAGATGCACAAATCTGAGCATATATTGGAGAATATTTTAAATACGTCTCAGCTAAAGCGTGACCTTCATGAGGATCAACTAAACGTATGCTTGCATGACAGACGTTCAACAAGACGATGTGTTTTGTCACAGCATAAATATCTAATAAGTCAGTACAGTAAGCCCCCTTCTTAATTCTTGTGGAGGCAAAGTGTTTTGGGATTATGACAATGAGGTACCGAGCAAAGGGGGTGTTTTATCATCAAACTGGCAGAACGGTTTCCGGACTTTTCTCGATGGCACCAACATAGGACGTCGGGAAATAAATACTCGGGAGGGATGTTAAACAGCGACCGTCATGACCCCGTCTGACGCGGTAGTAAAATTACACGCTTTCCACATATGACAGCCGAGCGTTTGAAGGATGTTCTCGCCGGAACCCTTCACCTTCCCTTCATCGTGGGAAGTGTCTGAATTAGTGCATTCCGACATCTCAAAGTGGTGACATGGTTTTCATTAAAGTGGCCAATATGGTCTATAGGCTTGTAAAATACGCATGAGGTTCTTTCAGAAGACAATGAGATCCTTGCGCGGACCCCCGGCCCAGGCCTTGCATAACGGCAGGCGTGCTGAAACTATAGTGAACAACATCCGATGTGATCTGGAGAAAACAAACACATGTTGAAGCACTCAGGGTCTGGTGTTTTGGGGATTCATTCACTGTATTACCGTCTGTGTTCCTGTGTAAAGCGTTCTTACGAATGGTAGTTTGGCCATCTAAAGTAACATCACAAAGAGCTTAGCACCCCACTGCCAAAATACTCTCTGAATCCATGTCTCCGTCTAAAGCAAGCTTCATTTATTACATAAGAGTACCTGCTTTAAGAAAATAAATATGTTGAAAGATGTGAAGAGAGATTATTTTGACCTGTAGTTGGCAAGACAAGATTTAACTTGAAGGTAAAGTTCACACATTTGTTTGTGATTTACTCATCCTCATGGCCTTCTGTCTTCTGCAGAACACAAAAGGAAATATTTTGAAGAATGTTTGTAACCAAACAAGAGTAGTCTCCATTGACTTCCATTGTATGAAAACACAAGCAATTCTCTAAATATCTTCTTTTGTGTTTCAATGAAGAGTCATACAGGTTTTTAACAACATGAGTGAATTCATTTAATGAAATTTGGCCACTTTGGTGCACTATCCCCTTCAAGATGTGTTTTCAGAAAACAAACGCTGTCAGGCCTGGAGACGTGACCACTGTTGTTAAGATTCATTTGATAGCGTTGCGTCCCGTCAGCTACGGAATAGATCATGTAGCCTATTGGCTGTTAGTTACGCAACAGACACCAACCCGAAGGATCTAACACTGACCTCCATCATCACACCTGCAGCGGTTGTGCAGACGCTTCAAATAAAGGGTGAACTGGCACCACACCCAAAACACAGCCCAGTGAATACTTAACCTGCCATATGTTCAGTCTTCAACCCTTAACAGATGTGCATGCGTGTGAGAGGTGCGGTTAGTGTTAGTGTTATTTTTATGCAGTACTACTCAAAAAATGTCCCTGTTACAGTTTCGTGAGACGTCACACCTGTCTCGCTTGCCCAGTTTCAGATTGTGAATCACTTTGGATAAAAGCACCTGCTATAAATAAATATAAATAAATGCAAATGTCGAGCAGTTTGTTTGGTTGCTGCTAAAGCTGCAAATGCTTTGGGGAAATGCGTTCTTAAAGGTATAGTTGAACCAAAAATGAAAGTCCTTTCATAATTCATGTCATTTCACAACCTCTGTGTGACTCTGTGTCATCTGCACGACACAAAAATCGAGTGTTTTGAAGAATCTTGGTAATCAAATAACATTGAACCCCATTGACTTCCATTTTACGAAACAAAACCACCGAGACATTTCTCAAAATGTGGTTGCTTCTTTGTGGAAGCAAAAATGAATCTTTTATCTACGGCATCCCTGTGATGAACCTTATAAGCACCTTTATTTTTAAGAGTCTACACGCACTTCTTTTACAAATAAATGCTGGATTCAAACCAACCAATTTGACCCAAAACATGGGTTGAAGAAACCTGACATAAAAAATCATTTGAATAAATTTATTCAACTGTTAGTTCGTGTTTATTTATGTTTATTTATATATATATATATACATATATGCCCATTTTTGTGTCTTCTCTGGAAACTGTGTCATGATGTGCTTTGTGAAATCAAAGTTCAGTCTATAATGAAGTCACGGTGTACAGATCAAAGCCCTCTCGCTCTCTCCTGTCGTGCATGTTTTGAGTTTGTGGATGAGCAGATGTATTCTGCCGTACCTCAATGTCATCATCTATAAGATTTTCAATCCCTGTACATGGGAATCGTATCCCGTGAATCATCGACAAACAAACAGAGTATATATAGTACATAATAAAATTGTATTGCAAAGAACAAATATGTCAGTATGCTGATACGTTTCTCTGTCTGTTAAAGATGATGCAAACAGTCTTTACCCGGAGCAGTTCGAGGATGTCATGGACTTCATCCAAGCGACTATCGGCCGATTGCGGCGCTCCCCGGACTCAGACGGAGGGTCTCAAGGGAAGAGGGACAGAGGGCGTCAGCGAGGAGCTACAAACGGCGAGAGGAGCACCCGGGGTCGAGGAGACAAAAAGAGAAGTCGTGGACGAGGCGGCGGCCGAGGGGGGAAGGAAAGTCGAGACGAGAGGGTCAAAGGTCCCGGGCGGGGATGCCTGCTGAAAGAGATCCACCTCAACGTGACGGATCTGGGCCTGGGCTACAGCACCAAAGAGGAGTTGTTATTTCGCTACTGTAGCGGACCCTGTTATGACTCGGAGACCAATTACGACAAAATCTTGAACAACCTCACCCACAACAAGAAGCTGGACAAAGATACGCCCTCTAGGACTTGCTGTCGGCCGATTGCGTTTGATGACGACATCTCGTTTTTGGACGACAGCTTGGAGTACCACACACTAAAGAAACATTCCGCTAAAAAGTGCGCTTGCGTCTGACCCGCTGACCGAGCGGACTACAGCGAGAGTCAGGGTGACGAGACCCTTTCGTGTTGGACCGGCTGGGAAACAAAGACGACAGAGCGAAGTTCGAGTGATCTGTGATGTGTTGTTGAACTGACCTCCAGCCCCTCAGTGTTCATGACACCAAATCGCAAGATGTCCCCGAAAATGACGGCTTATAGATAAAGTAAATCGAGAGTAATTTACACAAACAGAGTTCGAAACTTGGATTTTTACGTTACGCTGTAAATGAACGAGCGGTCACCTCACACCCTGTGGACGGACACGAATACATCCACAACAACAGACTCAGATCTTTAATATCCAGAAAGTTATCTATATATATATATATAGTATATATGAAAATGTATTTATTGAGATTTAATTAAGTTATTGTTATTTATTGCAATCCATTGTATAAGAGTGTTTGTTTTTTCTTATTTATTTTAGAAAGTTATTTGGTTCTCTGTCTCGGATGGTGCCAAATTGGAGCATGTGTTTCTAAAGTCAACCAGTTCACCCAAACATCCACACTATAAAAATGCTGGTTGTTTTATCATAAAATATGGATCAACCCAACGCTTGGTTTAAAGTTACCTAGAATGGCCTTTTTTTGACTCAGCCATGCGTTAAAACAAACCAATACAGGTTAATTCGTACCCAACATTTCACAGTAAAAAAGAAAGTATATTAGACGTTTATAGATTTTTCAAGTATGTTGTAAACAACAGTAATTTTACAGAATGTAAAAACATCAAATTTCATAACAAAATAAACCATACAAGGAAAACATTGCAAACGTAAAACAGCATTTTCCTGGCACCCCAGCCGCCAGACACTTTTGGTTTTCCTGGGATTTTCTTACACAGTTGGGTTTGTCCATATTTTACCCAGCAGTGTGTTAAAACAACCCGCATTTTCCCTCACGTTGATTTTCTTTCGTCTGTGCAACTCAATGGCATCTCGTTTTTGAGCAGAATATCTAAACTGCTGTTTTGAATCCAATGACAGCGGATGGTGATTCATACCGCCAAACCCCGTGTATTCTGATGTCATGTGCTTTGTGAAGAAAACACAAAAAATGTACTAATAATCTGTCCATCTGCCAGACGTCATGCTTGATTGAACATCATCGCTACTTCAGGTTTGCGACCAAATAAGATCAGAGCCCTTTTAGAGGAAGATCAAGATTAAGTTTCATTCCGTTCCGTGACTACAAAAGATGTGAAATATCACGTCTGGTTTATGTAGACTACCTTTATAGTACCTGAAGCTTGGCGGTATGAATCGCTTTCCTTGCATAGAAACATTGTAAGATGTCCTTATGTCACAGAAGAAAGCTAAAAAGGAGTCGGGTACGTAGTTGATAAATGTTCGTTTTTGGCCGAAAAGCAGATCACGCCTTTATGCTTTTAGTGCTTGGAAAAAAACATCCGTCTCTGGCCCTAGCATCGCCCATTCTTTAAAAACAACACAAGATCATAAGCAAGGCAGAATGATTTCACAGCAAGAAATAAGTGGACCAACTAATACGCCACAAAATAAAGAGCCGATGATGTGCAAAAGTTCCATCGCTCAAAGAATTCATTACAAAAAAGTATACAAAGCCAGCGAGAGCCCAATTGTTTACCCAGACGGTTTTTGGTAGTTGTTACAGGAACTCAAATGGCACGTCTCCAATTATCTCTTTAAAATACAGCCTGGCCCGACGTGTTTATATCTCACTGTAATGAAGCCAGACAGAAACACGGGCACGCTAAAGGCCATCCCTACCGTTTGATCAGAGTAAATGATGTTGTGTTTGACCTTTCATGCCCGTTGACCAGTTGGCGAGCGTCTGGTAACCTGGAATTATCGCCGAGGTCACGAGAGCCCCCCACAGATTTCACCCATTAATCTGCACAAATGAAATGTAAAACGGCAAGACTCCCCATCGTTTAAAACCAATTATATCAAATCTGCTTTGTCTACCCTTTAAAGGCATTAAAGAACTTCTGAACCATCCAAGACCAGGCCTGTTCTCCCGGAGTCGGTTGGAGATAGTAAACACACGCTCAGAAACAGGTCAATTCATCCAAACATTAGAGTAAGACGACATTAGAGCCGAGAGATAAACACACCTTTATGATGACGTATATTACCATCCGCAAGACACAGAGCCCGATTATGTGGTAATCCCCCAGCGCACACTGAACAAATCCACTCGTTTCTAAAGTATTTAGGCCAACCTTTGATAAGCATGAGCTACCTCCATTTACCAGAACATCATTTATGGCTTTTGCATTACAGATACAACGTGCAAAAGCCGTAGCACACACTCCTGTTCTCTGATGTATGACCCAAGTGTACATGACCTGAGCTTGCACGTTACGTTTATGGATTCCCGGCTAGAAATGTTAGAGTTCAGATGTGAGCATCGCATCTTGTCCTGCAGTGTTTGTTGGTCCTGTCTTGTTTCGTGTTACTGAACCAAAGCTCTCTACAGACTTTATTTTTGTACAATACTCATTTTATAACTTTTTACAAAATAAAACGCGTTTCTATCACTTTCTTGTCTGCGCTGAGTGAATCATCAAAGTCTTCACATTTCACTGTACCAGAACTTCTCACCTGGTTTTGCTTCCGAGGCCAGATTTAGCCGGTGACTTTCTACGAACAGAAAGTGCTTCTTATACAAAAGCATATGAAGTGTTCCTTAAAATCAGACATGAGTTATGCTATTATTGTGATAACAGGCCTGAATGACTGACTTCTGAAAAGAGAGCAGAAGATCAGGTTCTCTGCGTGCTGAGAAACACCCTGAGAAACACACAGTATTTGTTTCTTTTCTTGTTAAACTGTTAACATGAATTGGAAACTGACAATTTCGTAAATGCATTTTTAATAATAGAGGTACAACAATTTTTATTGTTACAAAGCAGCATATTTGCAAAATGATTAACATATGAAAATAAGCATGGGAAAGCCACTAACTGTTAATACGCTCTTAAAAATAAAGGTGCTTAAAATGTTGTTAGCATCGGTGCCATAGAATAATCGTTTTTGGTTCCACAAAGAACTGTTCAGCCAAAGGTTCTTTAAAGAACCATCTCTATCTTATTTTTAAAGGTTCTTCTGATGTTAAAGGTTCTTTATGAAACCAAAGTGTTCTTTTCTGGCCTTTTAAAGCACCTTTATTTGTTAAGAGTGTATTTAAAAGATAATATATCATACCGTAACTACGCATCTTTTGCACATTTTATTTTTTATATATATATGTCATTTTTTGCACAAATTCAGGTATTTAGTAAATGGAGGGACTTCTCTTATTTTCATACTTTAATATTTGTTTGATCTACGCACGCTGCAGTATTTGTTTCTTTTCTTGTTAAACTGTTAACATGAATTGGAAACTGACAATTTCGTAAATGCATTTTTAATAATAGAGGTACAACAATTTTTATTGTTACAAAGCAGCTGTACATGAAACATATTGACCATAATATTCAAGACATATTATGAATTAGTGCCAAAATACTTTGACATCATTGACAAAATATACAGAGAACCTCTTTCACTCCGCTTGAAAGTTAAATTTATTCAGCTAAACTACGAACAATGACGAACTGCATTTTACATTTAGTATAGAACAGAACAGGCCCGCGTCATATTTACGGTAGATCTCAGAAGTTCACAAAGCTAGACACGTTGAATGCTGCAAAATAATCCTTAGCGCATTTATAGAACCACATGACGAATTTGTCCTGTAAAGAAAGATGAATGTTTACGGCGGGCACCCGCAAGCCGTCATAACAGGCCTGAATGACTGACTTCTGAAAAGAGAGCAGAAGATCAGGTTCTCTGCGTGCTGAGAGACATTTCAGAGCTGTGGAAGCGTTAGGAGAGCCGAGATCCGTCCAGGCCGGCTGTAATGCATTCCTGAACAGCAGCCCAGGATTCTATGGTAAACAAAAGCTGGTTGTAAAGCCAAGCTGAGCAGTAAATCTGGGCACCCTGAGAAAATGTTTCCATGGGACTGAAGGGCCCAGACCCACAGCGGGTCTCCGTCAAGGCTGCAGCTGGTGTCACCGATCGGAGCAGAATAAGACAAGCACAGATTACGTTCAGGACGTTTCTCCATTTGCGTTCTTCAGCGGTCTTGTGGCCTCGTGTTCTTGCTCTACGTTATTAATAAAACTCAAAGTCCGGTTTCAATACTCAAGAACACAAGTACAGAGAACGCATGCAAGTAATCCGATGAGTTCTGGATATCAAGGATGCATCGAATGCAGCCTTGCACTGCTACCCAACCCGATTGAAGTCCCAGCGCTCACTGCGGCGCATCCATCCAAGTTCGTTCTTCCGATGCACGCCGGTCTCCACGAGTTGGAATTGCGAAACGGCCCCAGCGCAAAGCATGTAGCGGGACGTTACTGCCAGGAAACGTCTTGCAAACTCTTCGCTGCTCATTGAGACGTGCAACTGAGTATGAAAACATGGCGGTCGGACAAAACCGATTCACAGGCAATAAAGTCTCCCCAGACATAGAAAAACACAGATGAGAACTCTTTAATATCTGTTATTTCGAGACCTCAACCACATTAAATGGAGAGCAAGTGGAAACTTATCCAACATATACAGTAAGTCTCATCGTATGTGGTCAGATGTGGTCTAGTTGCTAGAGAGTTGGACTCGTAGCCAGAAGGTCGCTGGTTCAATTCTCAGTGCCACAAGGAAATGACTGAAGTGCCCTTGAGCAAGACACCTTACCCCTGTTTGCTCTGCAGTGATAGCTGCCCACTGCACCCTACTTGTAAGTCGCTTTGGATAAAAGCGTCTGCCAAATGAATAAATGTAAATGTAAACAATGTCTAGAACAGAGCACAGACTGGTCAAGCCTTCAAATCAGAAGTCAATACGATTGAAGATCTCGATGTGAACTCAGACATTTCTCATCAGTAGCAACTGTCCTCTGGGTCGACACACACAGAAGTCTAATCAATTAAAGTGGACAAACAACAGGACCACTGTGTGTTAAACGTGTGGATCCCTGACATTCACGTCCCGTTAAACACAGCATCCGTACAACGACTGACAGAGGCACTAAACGTCTCTGCTGGCCTCTGTTTATGAAGCACTTCTCACCCTCAGGAAAGCACTACAGCCTGCCATTTTAAGTACAACGTGAAAACAAGCCGCAGATATACGATCCACTGACAGCTCCCATTGACTTATAGGGCGCAGCGGGGGTCCGAGCCCACGGCACGCCTGACCCCTCACAACTAAAGCGGGAGATGAGCAAACTAGGCATGGATGAGTTGTGACATCACCCGCTTGGGCATTCCAACATTCTGCGGTGAGTAACAGACACTGGAGCGGCCGGCGCTCCTGACATCAGCACTCAGAATAGTCTCGCTGGATTAGGCCCACAAACCCAATAAACGCGCCCACTTTGCAATGATTCACCTGCCTGTGGGAGGTTCAGCATTGACCTGCGGACGATTTGCTTTTGAGGGTTTTGGGGTTGATCGTGTCCATCACAGCTGGGGTCCGTCTTGACAGATGATCCGAGGCACGGGACAGATATCCGGTCCGGCGGATCACTCCTGCTCCACGATCCTATAACACGCAAGAACCGTTGGGAACTTCCTGCACACATCCATCCAGGACTTCAGGACAGACCCCGGACGCTTGAGGCTTAAACGGAGAGAAAACTAAAGTGCATTAGTGGGACTCTGAGAATGTGATAGTGTTTCAAGATCATATCTCCAGTTTTAAAGGAAGAAAATGTCTTGTAGGTTAGCCAGAGGGTAAATTCCATCCAGTTGTAATGCGCGGAGACATATAATCCACGTATACTGCGTCGGCCACCTCATTCTTAAACAGTATCATCATACACATCGGTTATAGATATCGGCTTATGCAAGCCTTCTAAAAGTAGATGTTTACAATCTTTTGTGAGAGGCGTTTCAATAATGCGGTTATTTAAAATGCAGACGAAACAGGTCAACAAAAATAGTGTCATCGAATTTTTGACATCATTTCTGGTTTATATGGACTGAACTACTTTGATGGAGGAAAACAGTTTGCAGGACTTAAATATTTAAGTCTATCCAAGTCAATTTTCAAGCATCTGTGTTTTTACTTTACTACATTATAAAGTACAGAGCGTATGGCATATTTTTATACAATAACATTTCATATATACTATGTGGTTTTGTATTCAGATTTATGAATATATATTTTCTCATTCAAAATCTGATAAATGTAAGAAGTTACTAGATTTGTATTGTTCTTATTAATGGGACAGTTCACCCCAAAATAAAAACTGTCATCATTCAAACCTGTCTGAGTGTTTTCTGCCAAACACAAAAGAGGATATTTTGAAGAATGTTTTAGCCGGCCCCCATTCACTTGCATTGGTTTTGTGTCCATACAATAGAAGTGAATGGGTTCCAGCGCTGTTCGGTTACCAACTTTCTTCAAAACATCTTTTGTTTTTTACAGAAGATGGAAAGTCATAATGGTTTGAAATGACAAGAGGGCTAGTAAATGATCACAGAGTTTTCGTTTTGGGGAAAAATATCTCTTTTATAGTTAAAGGTAAAAGAATTGGCATAAAAGCTTTTGGAATAAAAAGCAAGTTACACGTTTATAATGTAGCAAACACTTGTGACGTCTCCAGCTCTGTATGTCATTTGAGAACATGTTGCATTTTACTCCATGAGAAGAAATGATTTTTTAATATTCATTACATTACGACGTTATTATATGAACATAAAGCAAAATTCTCAACACTGAAATGAAGAAAACATATATGATAAAAAACACAAATAGAGAAATCATAGTATAATATCGAATGCACATAAAATATAATTGAGTTCTTGTAGTTGACCCAAAAATGACCCATTTTAGATTAATGTGGTTATTTGGCATATATATGCTCAAAGACGATGTGATGTTGTCCGTCAAGTGAACGGCACGTTCAACGAGAGCCTGAGGTCTTCACAACAAAACTAAATGTGCAAAGAGTTTTTCCAACTAAATATTTAAAGGACACGCTGACTCATCGCAAGAGCGACCGCACGGATTCCGATTCTTCTGTGACCTGTTTGTTTACACACTGGACATCATGCAAACATGTGGCCCCACACGAGAAGAACCGCACACACATACGATGAAAATAACTTGATATCAGCACTGGACAACAGTGTTATCACAAATGTAAAGAAAAAGGTGTTCGCCAAGATTGTTCACACAGTGCGTTTATTTTTTATCTAAAAGAACAAAACAAAAGTGGACAATAGAAAAACAACTGACAATATTAAATCGACCGTCTGCTCGAAACAAATGACAAATTACCAAAATCTCTCAACATTACTAGAAATCTCTAGGTGTCTGGTTTTCCTGCTCATACTTCTAAATGTCCCTATTCTCTCTCTCTCTAACACACACACACACACACAGACACACACACACACTACAATAAAGGTTGAAAAGTGGACAGTACATATGTACTTTAATTCCTCTCAGAGTCAAACTGGAAGAGTGAATCTCATCAGATCTTGCGTTTCTTCCATTCCGGCTGATCTTTGTCTTCCTCTTCTTCATCCTCCTCCTCAGCAAACACAGGCTTTGGCTGCGTCCTGTCCAGAGAAAAAAAACACACTTTTAAAATGAATATCAACAATATTAGGCAGAGAAAAAAAGAGAGAGAGAGAGAGAGAGTGGGGTGAGGAGTGATTGACAGTGCTGGGGATAAATCCATTTCCCTACTTTCATTCGTCCACAGCACTCGCTGATTAAAATACAACATCTGCTGTGTTGAGTCATAGCCGGACACACACACAGACGTGGAAATATTATAGGACTGCACCTGTAAAAATCTCTTTTACTTTTATTACAATTAATTCTTATTAGACAAATGAAAATACCTTCGCCCAAAACCCGTCAAATGTTTACCTTCCGGACTAGAACGACAGGACAATGTTTCACCGATAAAACAGCGAGCGTGAGAAACACTGGTGTGAAAAAACTCACTCGAGTAAAACAATTTAAAATTCATGCATCTGGCAGACATTTCTATCTAAAGAGACTTGACTGAATGCACTTTAAGTCACTTCGGATAAATGTGTTGGACAAATGCATAAATGCAAATGTAAAACACAACTAGTTTAGAGATTCTGAATGACACATTGAGACATTAGAGATCTTGCAACGAATCCACAAGTCGTCTTCTTGAGTGTCATCTACATACTGTATGTGTGTGTGTCTTTGTCTGTGTGTGTGTGTGTGGACACCTGACGACAGCAATTAAAGCACACAACAGACGCGGCATCATATTATCAGATCATTTGCTTTTCTCTGTGTCCAATGGCCTCATTAGTGTCAAATGTGTCATTACTGTAGTAATTGAGTAATGAGACGAGATGTACTCTCTTCTAATGATGTAGATACTGTTACACACAAACATTTCAACACGTAAAACACCGAACACCAAAGAACACCTCATTCCTTCGAGCCAGAATAAAAAAACAAGCTTGAATAAACGTTTACAACGTTAACAAACGCATACAATTTTAACATGCGTCATTTTGTTACACAAAAAATGTGGTGTTGATTAACGTATCCCTTTTAAAAGTGTATTTCGTCTTTTTTACAACTTTCAAAGGATTTGTTTGGTTTATTTGTAAAAATGGTCTTGATTCCATAGCAATTGAAAAAGAATAGCGTACAGTGCAAAAGTATTTTGGTCTTGTTTTCCAGTAAAAATGGGAAAAAATTTGTGAATGGAGATGCAGTTTCTTGATGAGCAAAATGAACAAAGAAAGTAAGTCTTGTTTTTAGAAAAAAATAAAACAAGCAATGAAATCTGCCAATGGGGTACGAAAAACAATCTTGAGTTAAGGTTGACCTTTTTCTTACTAAATTCAAGATTATCTTTCTTACCACATTGGCAGATATTTGTTTGTTTTTTTAAGCACAAATTCACTGAAACTTTATATGTTTTGTCTAAAAACAAGACTTATTTTCTTTGGTCATTTTGCTCATCGAGAAAATACATCTCGATTCAAGAATATTTACTGGAAAATAAGACAAAAATACTAAGCAAGAAAGTCATTTTTTGCAGTGTAAAAACTAAAGTGAAAATGCTGAATTTATTCAACGATGAAGCAAATAAGTCAAAGAATGTTTTTATAAGAATAACAACAGATTAATAATAATTCATTATAATACTAATAATTAAAAGAAAATACTAAATGAGAGCAAAAGAAAACTATTAAATCTACTTTGTTTAAATCAGATTTTAAAACAAACCGATCTAACCGAACCAAACCTCCTCATTCCTGTCCAATCCAATCACTTGATTTAAAATGATCTCTGTATATGAAGAAGCTTGATTTCCATAAAGAACAGATTCAGCTTTAGCTCATCTAATGCATCTGAACGGACACCAAACAGTCAACCGCCAATTTTTCCAGACAAACATCCAGACCAGAGCAGAAAACTGGAGATGAACAGATAGAAGCGTCTGGCGGTGTTTAATCTGAGAAAGTATATTTCAGTAAAGTAATGACTCGATGACTGTGACATACATACAAACCCATGATAGATGCGTTTGCTTATAGTCTGTGAACCCAGATTTTAGTTTACTGCTTTAAACAGAACGTTAAAGTGGGATTTCCCTTTCCATTAAACTTCCATAAACTCTGAAAACTTTTCAAAGAGAAAAGTATTTAATATACTGAGCATTTAGTCAAAAAAATAATAATATGAAGACCGAAATGACACAGGAATGGAATTTTCAGAGCCGTAACCTTTATGCAGTGACGTTTAATGAAGCGTCGTCAAGGTGATGTGAGCAGAAGCATGAGGTCATTTCCCCTCGTCTGCCCACCTGTCCTGCAGATGAACCACAGGTGTAGATGATCATGCTCCGCAAACATTAGACAACCACAGAGTGTCACAATATCTTTTTGTCTCCATTTTCAACATTACAGTGCAAAACCGTGACGTGATGACCTCCAAACCCAAGAATGAAAACTCTGTCATCATTTATTCACCCTCTTGTCATTTCAAACCTGCATGGCTTTCTTTCTTCTGCAGAACACAAAAGAAGATATTTTGGACACAAAACCAATGCAAGTGAATTGGGGCCGGTTACCGACATTCTTCAAAAAATCCTCTTTTGTGTTTGGCTGTAACAGGTTTGAGGGCGAGTAAATGATGACACAGCTGATAAATAAAACCGTCTCTTTAAGTTTGGCTCAAGTGTTGAAAAGCTCTTGTGCTTTTCAACAGCGTGTCCTGTAATCGGAGGTCTTCCGTTTGCTGCAGGTCTTCAAACATTTATGCACCTGTTAGCGGAGGTGTGACACTGAAGGTGTGACACACACACGTGTAACCTGAACCGCACACACACACACCTGTCCCTCTCATCACGCTCTGGTTTCACCAGCACTTTCTGTCTGCGACACCTGTCTCGAGCGTTACCTGCGCACCTGCCAGCTGGCGGCAGGACGTTTACAGCCCGTCTGACTGAGAAGAGGAACACTAGATTTTTTGCATTCAATCCACAATTCTTGCCACTCACTTTTTATAAGCCGGGGCGATCCAGAAGGGGTTCTCCGCAGCCTCTTTGGCATGCCTCAGGATGGCTTCTCTCGGGTTGCTGTCGTCGCTTTTGTCCAGAGCGATGTTTTTCACGATGAAAGAAGACAACGTGCCCCCGTGGGCAGCCACACGCCCACCCTTACCTGCTCCGAATGCAAAAGAAAAGGTCAGAGTAGAGCAAACACAGAATTTCTGCCCACTGCTGTGAACGCTAACCACAACACCGTCACCACAACATTCCCAGAATGCCCGGGGTAAACGGAGACGGCTTTGGAAAAATAGGGGCCTCCCTCGCTCACGCGAACGTTAACAAAACATCCTCCGCCACACGGAAAAGTATATTTACGCTGTGTTTATACACACGGGGATATGAGGAGAACATGAGTTGTGGAGAGCGAGGGAGACTTTGGTGATGGGAGGCTTCTGTGAGTCTAAGGGTGAGGAATCACCGTGAAGTTAAGACCACCGCTCCTGGTTCTCTGCCAGGTTTTTAATGTAATCATACAGAGTGTTTACTCAAAGCCACTGTCTTAAAACCCCGTTGCACTCTGGGACGGTGAGATGAACGCTCAAGACAAAAGCCATGTGTATGTGACTCTTTCTGTGAACAGTGTACAGTGACGCCATTAAATGAAATCATTATATTCAAAAAGGTGTCGGTGACTAAAAATGCTTGTAAACAGTTGAAATTTACACATTACTTTGACATATTATGTCACGATAATGACATTGTAGGATCTTAACAATAATAAACACTGAAAAGTGAAATGGGTTAAAAACTGATCCTGTTCTTGACTCGTTCGATTTTTAACATCACTCTGTAACTTTTGTCTCTCCATCGCCATCTATATTTATCACATGAAATAGCAGGTTACCATATGCAAATTTTTCAATGCTAAGCTAACCAAATCCCACCCAGCATCTCCAATTATACATTATTAGTATAAGCTTTCCATCGCGAATCAAGGCGACAGTTTTCAAAACGTTTTTCTTACGTAAGACTAACTTGTTTATTTTTTACCCAAAAGGTTTTACGAAAAGCTTTACGAGATGCCATGTTCACAGAAAGTGTACGAGAGTGAAGTGTAAGACAGGGGTACATCACCTGGACCGGACATGGGCGGCTCTGGTTTGTGACTCTTGACGGGGTCCAGACGGTCCTTCTCCAACTGTTTCCTGGTGCTGCGCTGTCGAGGCTCGCGGAACATGGGCAAAGCGTGAGCTGCGGCACAAAAAAACACACACGGATCATCGAACACAATACACTACTACGCTCTCCAGAACATCATAGCAACCGTTGAGGATTGTCGCGAACAACGTGTTTTTATTTACTTTCGATTAAGCTGCACACATTTCACACTTTGTCAAACACAACCAAAATAAATGGCCGAAGAGTTTCAGCGCGTGCGTGTGTGTGTTTTACTCCAGGGTCACAGGAGATGCTCTCCGTGTTGGAAAGATGAAGCGTTTTTCCATTCAGGAGTTCTGTGCTAATTCCACTCGCGCACGCTACATTAAGCAAAAAGGTTACCGGCGACACATTCTGTGCGTTTTTTTCTCAATGGACCATCATTCTGCGTCCTGTCACCTTATTTTCCACCACTCGACCTATCGTCTCTCCGGTGCCGTTCACGTGACGCGTTGCGTCGGACGGTTCTTAATGGGAGGGTCTTTAAGTGCATGTGAAAGCGGGTGCAGGGGGCGATCACGCGCTCGGGGGTCAGGTGTGGGCAGCGCTGCCGTGACTGGCGCTCTCGTGGCAGAAGCGTGATGATAGAGTGGCACGCGCTAATGGCATCGTGCCCCGCGGGTGACCAGCGGCAATCCGATGGAAAGCACTTACACTGGTGCAAGCCCACACACACACAATCTGGTTAATGGGTCTGGGACAAGACCTAATGCAGGATGGCACCTCCGAGGGCAAAAGAGGCCAGTATTATCGCGGGCGCTGTCCTGGACTCTTATCACCCAGGGTCGTTCGTGTCTGAGTGCAGTTTCGGACTTACTTCATTTGTATTTCTGGAAAACTACATTTGATATTTTAGTCTCGTCCTCGAAATGTTCAAACCCAGCAGATGCTTTAGCGGTGCACAGTGTTTCTGAGGGATTGTGCAGAATTTTGTTGAGTCGCGTGACATTTTGGCTCAAAAAAACAACGTCATGACATGTTCTGTACTCACGTGTAATGATGTAGTCCTGCGTCAGCGTCTCGGCGTTTTTCGCCTTCATTTTACTCTTCACCACACATAACTTGGCACCTCTGAAGAACAAGCAATAAAAAGATTTGAGCTTCCGAAAGCATCAGCGTGATTCAAATCTATCCAACTTTGTTCTAAACTTGCAAACAATTGATTTCAGCCAAAACAGCCTAATAATAGAACTGTATAAACCCGAAACAAAAACATTTTATGTTGTGACTTCTACTAAATCTTTACAAACACTCTGTTATTTCAGGTGTGACTCCAGAAGAAGAGAACTTTAGGGCATTGCTTTGAGTGTGTGAAGGGCTGTGTGTACCTCTGACTCTTGACCGGGTCATAATAAACTTTGGCCAGACCGTTCCCCGTTCCAACCATGATCTGATTCAACTTGGGATGCCAAAGACAGCGAACGACACTCTGAAATAACACCAGACGAGAGAAAGCAGACGGTGAGACGGAGGCAGGAAGTCAACATTAACCAATTTGCAGGCGTAAAACATTGAGCCCATGTAAAAACATTCTCTGATATCTAAGCCTGTTCTGTGTGCGGAGTTGAGCAGAGGTGAGAGAGTGCCGTTGCGTTCTCACTGATCTCCAGTTGACTATATTTGGCCGTTGAGTCGAGGTCTGGATCTCAAAGACTCTGTGTGACAAATGGGCCATTTTCAGAATGCTGTGACTATTGAATACCTGATATCTAATACAGGGAATAACATCTGACACTATGAATGTGGCTGACATCTCATACTGAAACACTGCGAGATGCACTGCATTAAATGCATGCCATTATTGCATTTAAGGAATTGTTAATCATTCCATTCAATAAATAATTCTTTACTGCAGTAAATGCATGCTTCATAACTCGAGTAAAGAAATAAAAAATTATTGCATAAAAGAGATAGGTCATTGGTCCAGTTATTAATTATGCATTTATTGCATTAAATAAACAGGTCACTGCATTAAACCAAGGGTTAATCATTGCATTAAAATAAATTGTCATTATTGCGTTTTTAGTAGTTCTGTCCAGTAAACCAATAGTTTATCATTGCATTAAATGCAAAGTTCATTATTGCATTAAACCAATAGTTCTTCCCTGCATTAAATGCATGGTTCATTGTTGCATAAAATAAATAGTTACCTGCATCAAACCAATAATTCATCACTGCATTAAAAGAAGAGCTCATTATTGCAATAAAAATAGTCTATTGCATTATCCTTATAGCCCTTTTCTGCATTAAATGCATAGTTCATTATGCATGAAATAAAAAGCTCATTGCATTTAAACCAATAGCTTATCATTGCATTAAAAAATTGTCTCGTTATTGCATTAAATGCATAGTTCATTATTGCATTAAACCAATAGTTCTTCACTATATTAAATGCATAGTTCATTGTTGCATAAAATAAATAGTTAGTTGCATTAAACCAATAGTTTATCATTGCATTAAACGCATAGTTCATTATTGCAATAGTTCTTCGCTGCATTAAATGCATAGTTTATTGTTGCATAAAATAAATAGTTCATTGCATTAAACCAAAAATTTGTTACTGCATTTAAATAACAGCTCTACATTGCACTAAATGAATAGCTCACTGCATTAAACCACAAGGTCATGTTTGCTTGAAATGCAGAAATAAACAGTTTATTGTTGCATTAAACAAACAGTTCAATATTGTTGCAGTCATAGTTCCGTCTCAAAATGTAAATTCTGGCATTATGTACTAACCCTCATGTCATTGCAAAATAATATGCATGCTAAAGACATTTTGGAGAAGGTGTAATAAATTGGTGTACTTGGGTCCAAATGCTAGGTAAAAGTTTGAAAAATAATCCCTTAAAATGGGACACTTTAGTATGCACAAGTCATAGACAAACAGTTCAGAGTTGGCCTGATTTCAAACAGACAGATCTTGCCGTCTACGAAGTGTACAAACTCCTGCATTCAGATCGGTAAAAACCTAGGAACGCATGTAAGGGAGAGGGGAGGGGGTGAAAGCTGCTTAGCCTCCAGCTGTTCAGCAGTTCTAAACCCTGATCTTCCTCCCTGCCTGCAATCCACCATCCGCCGGGCTCAGTTAAGTCTTCCTGACCTAGAATAGGGCTTTACACGCGCCCCTCATCCCCCCTCAGCCTGATCATAGATGAGGTATGAGTTCAGCCCTTATTAACTTAACTGGATGTTGGGTGCTTAATCCAACTCTGTGGGCATGTGGTGGAGTAATTGATTATTTAGGAAGATCTGGAAAATTTGGCTGCGGATCTGAAATGTTCTTCGGCATGACGCAAAGTAATCTCCCGGTAGTTCACTAAATTACCCTGCAGATACTACACATCTGCCTGAGCATGTCCAACTACAATCACAGACAGAACTGGAAAGAAACACAATGAAATACTGAATCCCATTGATATAACAACATTCCATTCTGTTAAATGGACGAAAGATCAAAAAGAAATCATGCGTGTCTAGGGGAAGCGCGTGTGTTGTGTTAGCATCTGCCGATTGGAATAGTAAAAACTTGTTCATATTGAGCTTCTTTGGTGATATTTTTGTCTACCGAGAATATAATGTATATCGTGTCGACGTCACATATTGTGAATTGTATTCTTTTTATTAAAAAAGATTTAGAAATCAATATTAATAGAAATCTGGGGGTGTCTGGTGTGATTTTTTATACCCAAAATGATAATTTGGAAAGTGAAGAACACAGTTATTTATATCAAAAGGAAAATAAACAATTTACGCAATTTTTTTTCTTCCAATTTTATAAATTAATTGAAATTATACACAAGGACTTTCGAAGAAATATAAACCACAAGCAGATCAAGTAAAGAAAATCATATAAATAAAATAAATGTAATTTTTTAGCTTGAGAAGCGTTACATGTTTTCAGCAAAATCTCACGGGATTTACGGCAACTTTTTTACGAGATGGCAACTTAATATGAATTCGTACGTTAATCTTTTTTGTAAGTTTATCACAATTTACTTTCATGCCAGTGATGATGGTTAGCTTTAGGTGTGGGGATAGGGGAGGGGCTTCTATAGTGCTTTTTTCTAACTGTGTGTTCAGACCAAACGCGAATGACGCGTCAAGCGCGAGTGATTTACATGTTAAGTCAATGCAAAGACGCGATAGACATACTTGCGGCGCGAATCGCGCGAATGAGGCGGCGCGAATGACGCGAATCAGAGTTGAAAAATCTGAACTTTGGCGAAAATTCGCAGTGCATTAACCAATCAGTAGCTTGCTCTAGCAGTCAGGTGATTATGATGTTACGAGGGGAGGCAGAAATCTCAACAACAATGGAGGACAAAATCACCGTTGCTATTTGTGGATACCTGGAGCGGTACGATACATCTTACTTTCGATCGAATCTGAATTAAAAAGGATCTTGCTTGGAAGAAAGTGAGTGAGGAGGTCGGACAATCTGGCAAGTTGTCAAAAATGATCTTTACACAATTTAAGCAATTTATCTATACGGGAGTGGAGCCGGCTGGCAGAAGCCCCTCCCATGACGCGAATTCGCATCTGCAATGAAGTGAATTTGACGCGCGAATGAAGCGAATTTGACGCGCGAATGAAGCGAATTTGACGCGCGAATGAAGCGAGTAAACTAAAATGTTCAAGCGTCCAACTACACGCGAATAGCGCGATTTATTCGCGCCATTCGCGTTTGGTCTGAACACAACATAATAATCACCTCGTAAAAGTTAGAAATTCATGTGAGATTGTGTTGAAAACGCATAATTGCTTTACAAGCTAAAAATATACATTTATTTTATTTTATTATATCTACTAACTTGAAAACCATAAAAAAGAGTGACTGAGTGTCACAAAATACTACAAAGACAACAAATCAACCTCCAAACAGTGTCAGAATCATAATGGCTCAATAGTGCTTCCCAAGATCCCTTATCAAACGCACAGCATCCACACCTCCAACTATCTTCACAGCCCATCGGAGCGCTCCACCTCACAAACAAACTATCACTCGACTAACAATAAGCCCATTTGTCCTCACAAACGCACGCAATCAGCGACGTGTCACAGTTCATCACACCAGCATCTCAAACTCATCAGACTGCAGCAGAACCGCGGTGTGGCCCCTCGTGGATACGCCGCTGCCTCTGTGGACTCTTGAAATAGCAGCGATATACCGGTCTCAACATGAATCTCTGACTCCCACTGCGATCCTGTTTACCACCAGAGTCCAGCATCACGGCCACAACGCCTCAAAAACACAAACTGCTCTGAAATATCTAAAGCTCAAATGTTTCTGCTGGCAACTGGAACCAAAACATTTTTTTTGCCAGTGAGTCACCTAGTGCATTTACTGCGGTTATGGCAGAATCTAAAGTGACATTTCGGTTCCATTCTCAATCCGCAGACTTTCCTAAACAAAGCAAGCTGTCAACCGACAGGCGGTTCTGATCGTGCGCCACGGAGAAAGACCCGGAGCGGATCCAATACTATCAGCGGATGCAGAGGACGATGCTGTCAATCAGACAAAACCGAGATACGTCAGGGGGGCTTTGTGTCAGGCGGACACAATCTATTTCAGGGAGAGAGAGAGCCTGGAAGAGAGAGACAGCTTGAGACTTCTTTGCATATCTCGTGACAGTTATGAGAATAAAACTGCAGGATTGTCTAGACGACCGCGGCAAGAGGAGAGAGACCGAACTTGCGCATGGCAACAGAGCCAAACCGCTTGAAGACACCTGGAGTATGTCTAAACGATAAAAGAGGGACGGTGCTTTTAGCTCAAAGTTACATTATTAAACAAAGTCCCGCTGGATTGTATATATTTTTCGAATCGAGCTTAAGCCCGTGTGCGCGACCTGAAGCCTACAAAGCCTTCAGCTACAGAACATTCTGCAAACACACTTTAATAAACACTACATCACTTAGGTCAGAAAAGGACTGGTTCGGTTTTAGCTTTTGGGCTCGGATCAAGGTCAGCAACATTCCAAACCCAGATGCCCCAGCAGGAATCCCGGAGTAGGCACGCGTCTCACCTGCTTTCTGCACCTTGTGGAGAGGCCGAGAGCCACCCCTTGAGTGTTTACTCTTTCCAGCGTCCACCTCCCGGCACGGAGCGCGACCTCGCCGCGGGGTTACGTCCGATGTTTACACTGACATGATTGGTAGCTCTCGGTTTCGCGGGACGGCCTGGCGCAACACTTCATAAAGACAGCACTTAAATTCTTCAGCCGTCTTGCCGAGAGACGTGCTGGATAAACACAGTAAATAGCTGCTCGGCGGGTCGACGGAGTGCACGCTACCTAGAAATAAATTCAGAGCGGTATTTCCAACAAACGAAAGTCCTGATGTGTACTTACAGAGACAGTTCAAACAACAACAAAAGTCATTTATTCACCCTCGTGTCGTATAAAACCTGTATATGACTGCGGAACACAGGAGAAGATATTTTGAGAAATGTTTTTGTGCTCATACGATGAAAGTCAACGCGGGTCGATTTTGTTCGGTTAGCAGGTTTGGAATGACGCATTGGAATTCATTTTGGGGTGAACTGTCACTTTAAGACGAAAATGAAGGTTTCCCTCATCACTCATGTCGGTTTGAACAAATGATGGAGGCGGTGAGTAAACGTTCATGTGTCTGTTCCTTTAATATCTCTTTCTAGTTCGTCCCTATGAGGCAAAGCTGCTCGATGGCATTCTGTCAGGTTTAAGATGTGCCAGACCGGGTTTAGGCCATTAGTCCTCCCGGTGTTATGACTGCACGAGGAGCTCTGGGACCGAGCGACCGCTTTCATGGCGAAAGCACTCAGAAATACATTCCATCACGGACGGCCACGAGAGCTTTCAGCTGTCAGTCACCTCACCCGTATCTACACTGAGACACCTCACCGAGCTCAGAGCGATGTTAACTCACGGGAATCGCTCCATCAGCACCTGATGAGAAGTCTTGTCAAGGTTGTTGCCAGGGTCAAAAATAAATGTTTTTTAATTAATTCGTTCATTCGTTTCCTGCCTTCTATTTATCTGAAATGACTACACTTCGATAACTGCACATCAATAAAATAAAGTTGAAAATGTGTCAAACACAGGTGCATTCTGGATGACAATGGAACGTGCTATTAATGTCCCATTGCTGTTTCATTGAGCATTAAATCTCTTCTGTCTGTCTGGCATCTCTGTGGCATTAATGGACTTGATCTGTTCGCATATGACATCATATGGACCGAAAAAAAAAATTGGTGTCAGATCCTCCAACACTAAATATGAACATTAAAGTGATTTGCAATATAAATCAATTTAGTTTTTGGGTGTCATGCATAGTTACAGGTAAGATTCACTTTTCATTTTAATTCATGACAAATTGGCTGAAGTGATGCTTTCGAGGATGACACGAGATGTAGGATAGGATTGTATTGTGGAAGGCATCTTCATGATATATAAAATGCATAATAATAAGAATTATTATTATTACTTGTATTATTTTTAATAATTTAAATAACAATTATAACTAATATTATAATTATTATAAATAATAATAATAATCCATTGATTTACTTCAAGACCTCAATTGTCACTATTTTTGATGAGAAAATCAATTTAGAAAGACAATATTCCCTTATCTTCCAAAAGAACAAACCGTCTGACTGCAAACTTTCCATTTACAGAGACATAAAGTTTGCCAAGTTTAGTAAATTCAAGACGTCACGCTTCCTGGAGTTTGTATGATTACATGAAAATCATTTTTTTATTGGAACCTCTTGCTCTGTAAGTGCTCTGCATTTTATAACAACAACCGTAATTTCCGATACGCGAACATCTGGCAACGTGAGCCGTCCTGCTGCTTTCCTTTGGATTGGCTAACAGACCTCATGGCTGGAAAACCATTACACAAACAGAGGCACTTTGTACACTTTCTCTCTCACTTAAACCTATATCAGCTGTCCAGCTCCGAACTTCAATTTGTCAAATCGCATTTTCTCATGGGCAAACATCAGTAGACAGAACTGCTTTTGAATCTGTTTGTCTCCACTTTCAGAAACAGTAGTTCAGGAGGCTGATAAACTTACCGCATTGGCCACTTCGATCTCGTAGACTTTTGTAAGCGACTGTCTCTCAAAGAAGAGCAGTTTTCCATTGCCCTCGTCCTTCTTGACAGAGGTTCCCGTTACCAGGAGTTTATCGTCAGGGCTAAAACAGCAATCCGTCCTGTTTTTGAATAAAAATAAAGTCGAGATTAGAAACACGATCATTTGGTTTGAAACGTCTTCTTAGGGCATCACAATATCTTTAACTTCACGTACACTCTTAAGAAAATGGTGCTTCAAAGGGTTCGCACCTTTATTTTTAAGAGTGTACACGGTTATTGTGACCAAAGATTATGTGGGCGGTATTATTGCGATATCTATTGTGTTTTATAAATAAACAACGTTATCAGTCAAATTTATTTTTCAATTTTCATCATGTTTGTGATATCAACATGATATCTATGTTCAAGGCTCTCCCGACAATTTCACTTCGTGATTATCGTGGGCAAAGTGTCAAGTGTACCAATATTATCATGGTATCTGTGCACTGTTTTTTTGCAGATAATGATATCAGTCAAATGTATCTTCAACTTTGTTATTTTGTGTTTTCAACTTTTTTGGCCAACGAATCAAACTTAAAATTCGAGTGTAAAGGCGTTTGTAACCATTGTGGCCCCTTAAGCCCAACTTTAAACGAGTGTAGAATTGCGTACGACATTGTAATGAATTATTGTGAATTATTGATGAATTAACACGATTAAACCCCCATAAGTCAGGATAACTCAAAACATTTTAGGCTCTAACCTCAAACTACTAAGTTCTTTTAAGTAAAGAACACTTAACACATAAGAATAGTAAACTCAAAATAATAATTTAATAAACTTAATTTTTCATAACTTCGTTTAACATTTACTTGAGTTTCACTTATAATTATTGTCATAAAGGAACATCAGCCAATCACAGCTCAGATCACACACTTAAAATTTGAAATGAGTCTCTTTTCCTCATCTACTCGTCTGCACAATGGTTACCTCATTAAAATCACTAATGTCACAAAACTCTTTAAATAACAGAATAGAAAAGATGACGTAACATTTATAAGCCTCCTCCCATAGTAATTTTGATATAAATACATAAAACAACACTTTATTTCGAGAATTTCTTCCATTATCCAGTCCAAACAAAGCATGCTGGGAATCGTTCTGACGTCAATGGAAGATATAATTACATTTTTGAGTTAAGTGACTTCTTATTTTTGTCTCCCTGGAACTCAAAATATCAAAATAGTAAAAAACACTTAAAAGTTTGTAAGATAAATTAATGTTTGCTTATTTTTAACGAGTAGATTGTACTGTTGGGGAATACAGGTTTTTAATATCACGGATATAGTCATACCAGTATGCTCTGACGACCCTACATGTTAACAGAAAAGATGTATAATAGCAATATAACACTTGTTTTGCTTTCAAACATGTGAATGATTTACATTTGAAAGAAGGAGGTCAAATCCTCAACCACACCGAGAGGCTTCCTGAAGTTCCGAATGTCCCAGGTCTTTAGTGTGTCATCCCCTGAAAACACGCAACAAAGACACATCAGAATGAGTCACATGAAACATAAAACTCGCGTTTGTCGAGCGAGTGAATCAGAGCATGAATCACATCATACGTGATTCTGATGGCTCACAGTTACGCTGGGGATCTCCAGACTACTGCTGACTAAAGCTCTTCAAAGTGTTATAGCCTTACACGAGAGCTCTGTGAAGAGCCGACGACGGGCAGATTTCTGAAAGAAAGACTTTACTGTCGCTCATGTCACAGCCTCGGGACGACGGGCATCGATAAGACAGTGACACTCTTTCCTCGACTTTAAAAGGTCACGGAAAAGACAAAAAGTTCATTCTTTGGAGACAACTCCACTTTGTGTCCGAGACCAACATTAAAAACCCACAGATTCAAGACGGTCAAGGCTGATAGAATAAGGGTTGGCTGTATGACCGTAACTTTTATCACAGTCAGAAATGTCATATGGTAACAGGACAGATTTAGACTTGCGCAAAACATTTGCTATTAAACAACATTGTGACTATAGAGAGGAGTCATTTTCATGCCAATTTGAATTCTATCTTTCATAAAAAACTTTGTGAACGCTTTCAATATTGCTAAACAGCTTGTTAATGTATTTGAATGATCAATAATCCTAAAATTGATCCAATTAATGTCTAAATTCACAAAGTTTTGCTGGTTAAACATAAACAAAACCAGTTGAGCAATATTCACAACAGTAAAATATTTTTAATAAAGACTTTTGGCTTCAAACCCACACACAAAAAGAACTCAATATTAATAATGTAAAGTTAATAAAAATGTATATTATTTTAGCTATAATACTCATTCACAATCTGAATGTTTATTGTGCTGGAAATATATTAGATTTTTTGAAACTCGAAAATGGCTAGTCTGACCTCCGCGTGATGCTAGCGTCACTCCGTCGTATGAGAAGGTGACACACGAAGGGTCCGATCCAGGAGTGTGTGCCTGCCGACAGTGAAACTTGGTATGAACCTGTGATAATAAAACAAAGAAACAAATTAGAACAACAAGCAGGACACGTTTGGTCTGGAGGCCTAAACCCAACCTCTCCCTCAAGCTTGCTCGCAGAAACAAAGATCTCTTCATACTCGAGATCCACTTCTAAAGGGGCGAAAACAAAGTCGACTCTAAAAAATACCAAAATGTTGTGCAGAAAGTGTTCAGAGGCACGTTTGAAACACACCACTGATGTCTTTATCTTCCGAGCTTTAAAACGATCCTGTTTCTCCGATTTACAAAAGTCCCCACTAGGAACAGATATAAAAGTCCTTTTTAGGGTAAGCAGAAGCATTTAACTTATGCTACTTCCTCTGAAGCGAAACCCTCTTTCACGGACCCTCATGGCTCTTAAATTACCGGACCACCCGTACCTTTACTTACATGAGCGCGAGCGCAATCGAAGCCATTTATTTTCTCTGAGCTCTGAGGATCTAATGGAGGGTGAACGGACATCAGCAGTCCTCAATCATCAGCCCATGAGAACCAGAGACCTGCAGAATCCACTCAGCTCCACACAGGTGAGATCTCTTTAACATCTACAATATTTCTCCGTGACATCAGTGACATTAAACGTTTCGCTTAAGTCTCGAAATTTCTCCTGAGAATACATGCAGAACTTTCACAAACATCTCCATGAGGGATGTCAACAGTGTGTCAAACCAAGCTCAGACTTGTTGAGTCTGCAATCAATATTATTGAAGATCTCCATAAGTCAAACGTTTCTCATCAAATTTACCCATATCCAGATCATTTAACCTCTAAAATCTACATTCATTTTACATATAAAAGCGCAACCGCTGAGAGTTAACGTTTTGTCCGGTTGTGATTTTTGCTCCAGTGTTAAATGATCGGATCCAATTAGTCTGATCAATAACCATTTGAGTGCCCTCAAAGTCACGTTTGAAAGACATGACACTGTTAACAAAGCATTAAACTGCAATGTCAGCTGTGTTTTATATTATATCATTTATCTTTTAATTTCACAACACTAGCGCAGACAACTATCCATCAAGTGCTCAACATATCCCCAAATTTGTTCGCTTTCTTAGAACATTCACTGTCACTCAAACCGCGTCCGAATCGCCAACTTCCATACTATATAGTAGGCGAGAACAAAGTCCGATTGCGGAAGTCGTGCCACTCGGCAGCCATGTTTGCAATGCCTCTGGGCAGCTATTTACATCAAAGCAGGTCCACAATCCTATCTACTTGAATGGGTGAAGGCAGATCTTTTTTTTTATCGTTAATAACTGTACCATAACTGGTTTGCTTAAATTGCACTTTTTAGATGTCGCCTCATCTACAGCGCCTGCACACAGGTTGGAAGGGGGCCTCCCGAGAGCCCCGCCCCAGAGAATCGTCAGTCTTTACTGATTGATGATTGGCTTGTTTTACTGGAAGGCGGACTTCATTTGCTAGAGCGGCATTGTATTCCTCACCATTCATTGAAACGGCAGTGGCGCATCTTGTTAATGTTAATATCTTTGCCGAGAATCAGTGTGAGTCACGAATAGTATGTATATATTCTATCGCTATTCTTCAAACCTTTTCAGGTATTTTTATGATGATAAAGTAATTATATTAAAGTAATGATGATAGACGAGTGCTGCTTTTCAAATACACGTTATAAACGACTCCATCTTGTAGGGATTTTAGATCGTGCGGATGAGCAGTACTTCCTACTGATCAAACAGCTGTAGTTCACGGAAGATCTGTGCATAAAACGTCGAATCGATTTCCACGAAATACATCGCTCAGCTCTAATGAAGACTAAATTCTACTTGTTTATTACAACCGTCACATGCAACAAAAATCTGACAAAACAAACAAATCGTAATCCAATAGGATAAGAGTGAAAAAACAGTACTTCATTGCTTTAATAAAAACAAATCACAAAAGTAAAAATAATGATAATTTAGAAAAATTGATTTTTGTGGTCAATACTGCAAGTGTACAAAATTTTGACAACTAGCCCCAGTCTCTGAAATAAATGTTGAGATACTTTCACAAGGAGAGAAAGAAAGTCAAAAACCTGGAACTGCAAGATAACTCCACTCGACACACCTGAAACACAAGACTACTGGCCCTCATATCGCCCCGCTGCGGCTTTACCTTTCGCCAAACCAAACTACTTCTGAATATTTGCCTGTTTTTTCTTGGTCTTTATCAGTGTTTCTCCACCTGTGAGTGATGCCAGCGAAGCGTGTCCCCGCTGAACGCTTTCAGGGGTGAAAATCAGTCCGACCTACAGGAGCTCGCAAGAGTTCAAGATGCCCTAAAAACTCCTACACGTCACACATGAAGTCAAAACTGACCCAGTTTACATGTTCTTGGTCTTACTGCCAGACTTATTAGTTGATGTTATATTAAAGTAAAAAGTCAAAATCAAAATGTACGCCATGTGGGATTGGTTTCAGAAAAGAAGAGAAAAGCCATTTAATAATTAAACTAAAAACATTTCACACTCCAATCAAATCCGGACAGAAAGTACATCACCTGCAATTTTATATTTCGAACAGAGAAGGCGACATAAACCCAGAAGTTACAGATTGCAGCTTTAAAACAAAGACGAGCGAAACGCTTAAACCAAATTTAGTGAAGTAGATCCAGTCTCTCGACTAAATTGACCAGCACGATATGCTCGCTCAAACACCATCTTCAGTTTCACGGCACAAAACGTCTCTTCATGTTCTGAGCAGTCCTGGGGTTCATCTCGAGACAGATACACTCATGAGGTAAGCTCGGTGGAAGGCAAAGAGCACTGACAAAAATGTGATTACTGTTGACAAGACACATTCAGAGCCCTGCGCTGCCCCTCTCATCACAGCATAACCTTGTTTCGGCGCAGAAGGGCCGGCTCGGGTTTCCAGCGTGCCAGGAGCCCTGATTTAAGAAACGTCCATCTTCCATTGGCTGTCATCACCGACTTCAGGATAAGCATCAGACACTAGAGATTTCACGCACAGACTCTTCTTGAAACCAGACGGAGGGAGACAGCTACTCTGACGAAATCTTTTAAAGGAAAAAAATGTCTTAAGTGTAACAAGAGCCAAATGTGAGGAGGTCAAATCCACCTGTCATTTTAGAATTACAGTACAATTCAAGGTATATCCCACATATTTTAAGAAAGACTATATAACCGTTCACACCAAGGAAGGATAATAACTGTTTAAAGTAGCAATGCAGAGATTTTACAAGCATCTAGTGGTGAGGTTGTGAATCAACTGCTCACTCCACCCCTCCCTTTCGAAGCACTACGATGGCTGACAGAAGATAAAGTCGTCGTCAAATTTGCGCTTCTTTGCCAAAGGAGATGATGTATTTACGAAACGCACTCAGTAGAGCAGTTTGTCCGTTTAGGGCTACCGTAGAAGCAACATGGAGAATTCCATGTATGAGGACCCGCGGTGTATGTAGAGAGAAATAGCTCATTATTAGTTTATAAAAACATAAAGCTTCATTATGTAAGGTCTTCATATACCTCCGAACACATAGTTATGTATATAATATTGCATTTCTGTCAATAGAGCCTCTAAAAAATTACGCACTGGACCTTTAAAATTGATCTAAAGAAAGAAAATAGCTAAGCTCACACGACAACTACAATCATCAAATGGAGGAGAGATAACATTAGGAACACTTTTAGAGTTTTCTTTCCAAGTGATAAACAATTATACATTGACAGCCAATCAAAATCCCGCTAAATTCGAAAGTCTTTTCTATTTGAAATGTGAGGTCAAAATAAACAATGTTATCATCTGACAGTGCGGATGAAAATGGTTATTACTTAAGTTAAGTATTGCTAATTGTAACAATGTGTCCTTCTTGGTGTGAACGGGCCTTTAAACTGTTGTATTTGATCAAATACTTTTGAAAAACTGAGAACGGACACGGAAGACATTACAAGGGCTGTTCGCTGGGGGAGACAAGTGTGAAGAAACTCACACAGATGTGCCTCAGAAATAAAAGTGAATCCTAACAGCCAATGTCACAGCTGCGGGAAAACAATCCGATCAAAGACGGACGTCTGCTCGTCAGAGATCACACATCAGTCTCGGGCTTTAAGAGACTAGCAATTTATTTTTCTGATTAAATGAACAGGCCGAGTTCAGAACGAGACTGTTATCTGTTGTTAAGGAGAAACTATAGCAAAGTCTCCTTAAACACCTCTCAGGTCTGATTCGAGAAAATATTGATGAAATTCGGTTTCTGTCAAATTGGGAACAGTACTACTTACATGAGAATATTATCGGCCCCTTCTCAGAAAGTAACCAAATCCTTGGTCGTGTTGCACACTGATCTCTGCATCCAATGAACAGCTGATACAAAATGAAGATGTGCGACATGTCAAAGACTCAGTGTTACTTCCTGGAGAGAGGAACGGCTTAGAGGACATTTCCTGGAACGTGTGTAAAGTTTCATGGGGTGATTTTGAACCCTTATGAAACCGGCCCCTTAACAAAGGAATAGTTCACAACAAAACACAAAAGTTGTTGTTTGTGTAAATATCAATGTATATGACTTGTGTGGAGCAGAAAAGAAGATATTTTGAAAAATGTCTCTTTGGTTTTGTGTCCATAGAATGGAAGTCAGTGTTGTTTGGTGACCAACATTCTTCAAAATATCTTCCGTTGTGTTCTGCTGAAGAAAGAAAGTCACACATTTGGAATGACATGAGGGTCATAATAAAATAATTTAAATTTCTTGGTGAACTATGCTTTTCAAGAGAATAAACATTAAAACACACACCAAAAACATCATTGAAAGAAGAACGGCAATGAAGACGTCATTTCTACACAATCTGGCAAAGATAAAGTCGATATGGTCGAAAACAAGACGAGTAAGATGATGTCATGATGTTGAAGATAACACTTCACCTCTTCACCGCGACACGAGTCAGTCTGATGAGGGTTCACGACCCCGTAATCAAAGTCCAAACCCGACACAGAATGATCTGCATTTCCAGCAGGATCAGATCTGTCCTTCCCAATATCTCACCATCAGACATGAGAGAAGATCAACAAGCGGCCGCAAATTGATAAAGTCTGTCCGCATTCTCCATTTATGAGCAATAGACGTCTGAGAGTCAGACAGGTTCACAATGATCTGGCCTTGTGTGGACACTGATATTACGGGTGAGCGGTACCACCATAATCTTTTATCACAAATGAGTCGTTTGAAATCACAGAGAAGGTTAAAGGAGTAGCTCACTTAAGCCTCGATTTGTTTTCGACAGAAGAAATAAAGACAGGGACGGCTTGTACGACAATTCTGAAGTGACCTTTAACCTTGAGGAACAACTTCTCAAACATGGCGACCACAAAGCAAAAGAATAAAACGTCATATATGTTGATGCAGGTCATATGTCAACCAAACGAATTAAGATGTTCACAGCCGCGGGCCGAGCAGAAGCACCGGCGTCCCCCCGAACAGGTCACGGATTCTCAAATGCACCCTCGAGGAACAGGCTGTTATTATAAGCTGCTAGGGAATGCTGGGTAAATATTTAGTCTGACAGAACTAGCAGTAATAAATTACAGGTGTCTTGCCGATCTCCCGTAGGGCCTGCCGCTGAGAGAAGCAGCTGGGGGTACGAGGCGACGCTTGGCAGCCGTGACCGGCGAGTTGCTCAATGAATAATTCATTTGGGATCGTTCTCTGGCACCCCGTCATCTGCTCGCACCTCCTATCGGGCGGCATGTAATATCTCGGGGTCAGAAACTCAAAGCTGCGTATTAGTGTCTCAACTCAATACGTTCTGTTTGTAAACTGTTTGGATCATTTTCACATTACAGTCAATCCGTGATGGACCTCGGGGCCAAAACAAAGAAGGTTTCGACAGTTCCTCGAAAGTCCTGCATTTGTGTATTTCATCAAACACTGGACATTTAAGAACGCTATGCGCATGAGGACTTCTTCCATCTTCGACGGATCACGGACCCTTCCTGTCCCAAACGGGAGCACACAATGGAGTAAAACTTCAGATCGATCAAGTTGGTGGCACCCACTGATCTGTACAGATGACTGGATTGCTCATGACGTCATTACACTGAAGCTACCGCGCCGCCATGTTGGTATGCCCAAACGTCCTATTAAACTAATAGGGAGTGATCACATGTTTATGATAAAATAGTAACTTACCAGTCCCTGTTTTGATATTTAAAGTCTCACAGTACATTCTTACAATGCAAATATCTTAAGCATGTGAATGGTTAATTATATAAAGTCGAGCATTTTCCCATCTTATTAGATTTTCTTTACAGTAGCGTATATCAGATCAGCACGAGACACCTCAACATATGACAATCTAAATACAGACTGTATAATGTTCTTTAAGTCATGAAGCTTTTCATCTAAACATTTACACATGTGCCATAACAACAGTGTGCAATACACAAGTTGATTTCTATGTCGCTAGTCTCCTTAAAATAAACATAAACATCGGAAAAACAATTACTTAAATAGCGTAACAATTATTTTTTACTAGGAATGCACCGATATGTCCATTTTGGCTGAAAATGATAACTGATAATTCTTTAACATTGGAAGCCGATAACCGATATATAGTATCTAAATATTAATATTCACGGACAAGCTACGCATTCGCCACAATGCATATCCTAGCCAGCTCGATTACAACAGGATTTAGAGGTATCGCGATTACTAATCATTATATTTAATAAACAAATTATAGATGTTCTACCGGAATTTTTTTTTCAATAGCCACATGTCTAACAGGTCTCAAGGGAGAAAGCATTCAAGACAGCAGTCCGATTCAAACAATATGCTTTTGTTCCTATAATTTACACATTCATAAATACTGTATCTACATATTATATTTACATCAGCAATGTTTTGATAATGGCAGTAATATATAGTACTGTATTTTAACTGCGAGGAGCGTGCCGATGAAGTAGTTTAACCAGGGGTAATGACTTGACATTTATCGGCTTTAATATATCGGCATAAATGTAATTATCACCTGATACTGATAACATTAAAAATGACCATTTATCGGCCGATACTGATATGGCTGATAATTTATCGTGCATCCCTACTTTAAACAAATATGTGAACTAAAAACTTACGCGCCTAATAACCTGAAGTCATTTTGACTAAGTCAATGGTGCTCTCCGTAAGTTGGATATACCAAGATGGCGGCACAATTGCTTCCGGTGGCTTCACCTCCCGCCATTAGTTAAGCGTTCTAGGTGCAATCCAGTCATTTATATACAGTAGATAAGTGGTGGCCCCACAGAAGCGACAAAGTGCACAAGACACCTAACAACAGCCTCTATATTCATTCCCTTCATGTCATATTTTGTTTTAAAAAACAGATTTTGTTTTACATACTTGCTCAATAAAAGTTTTGAAACGTTTGCAACTTAAAAAAAACGTTAAATGTAACTAACCAACTCCCTTCAGAAACACTGAACGCTTAAGTGAACTCATAAGTGAGCATATGGATGGTCACATGCACTAGACATTCGAGGAATCCATTAAACAGGTGCTTAGCACTTAGCTTATATCACAGAGCATACAGGACACAATCAGTAACGTCAATACTGCCAAACAGTCTCAGACCTTCATAACTGATCTGAAACCAATCCAGAAACACCCGACTGTTCACTGTTAACGTGTCTTTTTCCAACTTGGGGCGGTCATGCAATGAAGAAGCTTGGAAGTGGCTTTCTTGAGCAGATTCCGACTGTATCCGTATCAGTCACACGCTCATTGAAAACAGAGGGGCTGATGTGGGATTTTACCGGAGATGTGATGCATGCAACAAATGCTCCCCGTTAACATCACTTTCAAGCCACCGATTATACCCTCGTCCCCTCGAACCAACAGATGCTAATGGCTCACGACGTACCAGACCGACATGTCAGCGATTTGTTGCTTCTGTTTAGAAAGAAAAGCTACCGCAGGAAGTAAAGCAAGAGGAAAAATGAATGTAAAACATTGTTAAAATAACAGCTCGATAACGCCAGTGGTGAGAAAACGTAAACTTTTCACGGTGGATGGGATTGAAGTTCGTGCAGAATGTGGGAGCCATCAAAGCGGCCGTGTCATGGGAAAAACTTCAGACCAATATGAGCACCATTAAGCATTGACAACATCCACTTCATCTGTTCTCTGAATAGCTTTCACAAACGTAAAATTTTTAATACTGTTTCAAAATACGTTTTCTGAATTCACTATCCGTAGGTATGTGTTACGACTATAAATTGACTTACTATTTCTAGGAATGTGTTTAACAAAATCAAAATCAAAAACAAATCAAGATTATAATTACGGGTGAGACAATTACAAAATCGGCAAAAGCCGCAACTACAGCAGTCCATTCGTGCTGATGCATTTCATCTTGTGTTTGGGCACAGAATTCAGTGGCGAATCAGAGAACGAATACGTTGACGTGTCCTTTAGGCATTCATTTAAAAAAATTGAGAAAGAACATAACTCCCATATTTATTTGTTATCTTCTAATATTATTTAGTTTTGGATGCTTATAGAAAGAATATGGCATGTAGCTGCGTCACAGAAAGTTATAAAACATTACAAAGCTTCAAGGTCTTCAAAATCGAAAATAACCGCAGTTACAGTATTGAGGTGAATAATCGACAATTGTGATTTTGTCATTATCGTGCAGCCCTAGGTAAAATTATCATTTTAGTTTTATTCCGTGAACTACTAACAATATTTCTCCCGAATTTCAAGTAAATACATTGTTTGAATTATTTGCAGAAAAGGAAAACTGGAGAAACTAACAGGAAAGGTGCACTGTGTTTTTTTCAGACCTCAAATACTGCAAAGAAAACAAGTTCAGATTCACTTTTAAGGAATAAAACAGTTTTGTACTTGTATTTAGGAACAGTTAAACATTTTAATTTTAGCAATTAATGGCCACTTCAAGAGCCCTGCAACTAAGAAAAAAGGCATGTCTGATTCATTTACACAAAAAATTCGAAATATTGTGTGAATAACCTTAATCAGGCCACTACTAAATAATCATATCCAAGCTTTTACTGTGCGTGTATACATAATAAATATAACAAACACGTACCGACGCAAACCTCCAAAGCTTTTAGGGGTAATATCTAAAGGACCACACACACCACAGTAACGTCCTGACCAAACAAACACAGGGGCATTTCTCAAACCGCAACAAATCTTCACCAAAACCAAAGTCCAGTATGAATCACCCCCTTCTGCCCTATTCATCCCCGTCAGACAGACACTAGACAGTTGGGACACCCACGCTGCTTATTTACAACTCGACGGCCCCACTTCCACACTACACCACTGACAACCTGGTCAGTGTCTCACCGATGACCTCTGACCCCTCTCATCCCGCACGGCCAAGCGTCCAGTGACCCCTTACGTGTGCACGCTAGGTCTGGCATGACAGTGGACGGCAGCGCTTTATTGCCCCTGTCAGACCGGGGCACTTGGTGGGCCGTAAAGATAAAGATGGACCGCAGGATGTCCAGAAGCATGATGAAGAGATAAAGATGCTCTTACGCTCAAGTTCCTGTCCCAGATCTGGATGGTTCCGTCCTGGCAGCCGGCGGCGATGAGCTTCCCGTCCCGACTGTAGGTGCAGCAGGTGGGCGTCACTTTCTTGCCCTGCAGCGATCGAGGCTTAAACACAGACTTGTGCTTCTTTTCCGTGTTCACGTCCCACGTACGAACCGTCCTGGAGAAGAAGAAATAACAAAAATCACACTACAGTTACCAAATCTACCAAGTCATTTCATTCATCCGCCTAACGTTTCGCTTCAGAACTCGACTCAAGTGTGTATATCAACTGTTGAACGAATTCAAACGGAGCTCGTCCAATCACATTTTAGTGCCAGAAACTCCCGCTTCGAATATTTGACCCATTTTAGCATGCGGCCGCTTTACTCTACTTGTGTTTCCCAGTGATAAATCACAACACGACACAGACACAAACACTCCCTCGAGAGCTTCAGCTGTCCATAACAAACACACGGTGCGAGTCGGCCAATGAAAACGGCCGATATTTCATAACACCCAACCGCTTCTTTATCGGGGAGGGGTCATAAAAGCTGGGGGAACGCGAGAGGACGGTAGATCGCCGTGACGGGCACATTCGAAAGATCCATGTAATCCCAATTTTCTTTCCTCCATCTGCAGAAGACATCACATCTGCTGAGAGGGACACAGAGAAACAAACACACATGCAGTGCAAACAGAAGACGAGCACTGAAATGAAATTCAACAGCGTTGTGAAAATGGTTACGTGAGGCGTAGACAGGCGGATGGATGAACTGTGAAGGTGAGACGGAGATCACAACTTTATTCTGACATGGGAACAAAATGCACAGGACAGAGAGTCGTCAATTCCTTGTATATCGCAGTATGTAAAAAAGTGGGTGTGGCTTAAAGTGGAGATGCTGCACATGAGACTGAATGATGAATAAACATAAAAATATACAGTTTTATGTGATACTTCACCCAAAAATGAAAATTCGGTCGTCATTTACTCACTATCACATTGTTCCAAACATGCATAAATGACTTTGCTTTGCCGAACACACAGGAAGATATTTAGAAGAATGTCAGGTCTCATCCAGCATTGACTGCCATGCTTTGGAAAATAAATACTATGGGAGTCAATGGGGGAGGAGATTTGACATTCTTCCAGATATCTTCATGTGTGTAACAGAAGACATTTTCACATGTTGAGAAAAATCCGAGGGCGAGTAAATGATTAGATTAAAGGAACAGTTCGCCCAAAAGTGTCAGTTCCTGTAATCCTTTATTCACTCTCAGATTCTTCCGAACCTAAATACATTTCTTTGTTCTGCAATATACGGAGATATTTGGAAGAATGCTCATAACCAAACAGCTCTTGTCCTCCGTTGACTACCACAGTAGGAAAGGTTGCTTTGTAAATGTCTCATCTCTGATCAACAAAACAGAAGATATTTTGAAGAATGTAGGAATGCAAACATGTTCTGGGGCACTTTTGTCATTTTTCCATCCATGGTAGTCAATGGTGGGCAAAATCTGTCTGGTTATGAGCATTCTTCCAAATATCTTTCAAATAATAAAAAATTCAAACAGATTTGAAACGACTCTCCAGGGTGAGTAAATGATGACAGAATCTTAATATTTGGTGGAACTGTCCCTTTAAGAGAAACCCTCAAGAAATCTCTTCCTAGTGTCATTGAAGCTTCTCTGTCAACAGAAAGGTCCGTCTCACTTAACTCTTCTGATCTTCGGTCATTCAGCATCATCTCAAACACACGCACAGCGAAAGCAGAAGGTGAGAAATGAGAGCACGAGGTGAGGTCGGGATGCCTCGACCTGTTTACACATCAGACGGACGCGCAGGCAGTACATGTCCGAGAGCCCCTTCCTGTATCAACCAACTGTGACCTCAGGGGTCAGAGGTCACCTGGGTATACATAAACACACAGATAGCTTCGATAGTTTCCTGCGCTGGATTCCGACACAGCCACACACTAAACGTGTTTGGAGAAAGGGGGGCACGGTCATGCCAGGGCAAACAAATGTCCAAGAAAACAAGGCGCGAAACTCCTGACAAGACAAAGATGCTCGTCGTCGGTCAACGAAAACCATCTCAAGTCAGCGTAAATTATATGAGTGCGTAGGACCTATGGTGTTGGCAACGTGCTGGTTTTGTTGTCCGCGTCGACAGGCAATGACCAGATGTACCCGTGTGTTACTTGTGTAAGAAGCCGAAGAAGAAGCAGCTCGTATGAGAAGCAACAGCAGTGATAGCGACTAGTAGACAATCACTTTTGTTAAAGCTTGAGATGTTAAATACAGAAGCACGAATAATTTACTTGGATAATTCATTCGGAAATGCGTTTGAAAACATATGACGCTATCGCTGAGTGTTTTGACCTGAGGGAGGGGTTTTAACGGACCAATCACAGCGCTTGCTGTGATGGTCCGTCAGGCTGCGAAAAGCTACGCACAATATATGGCGTAGATCTTACTTCGTATATAAATTCTGATTTATTGCTCCTGCTCATAAATGTGATGAAATGGAGATCATTGGAAAGTTTTGCTCGAGGTCATGAGACCTGAGAAACAACATCTTCACTAATGTCTCAACCATGTCTTAAACTTAGCTAAGATATGTCAAGTCTGCAATCAAAAGTCAAGATCATTAAAGATCTCGATATGAACTGAAACATCGCTCATCCAAATCCAGATTATTTTCCTTCTACAGTCTACATTCATTTTACACCTTCGTGCTCTTCATGGTCTCATTTATTTCCACTTTTATTTCTCCTGAAAAAATCGGAGACCGAGTTGATATTTCAAAGGTTGGGGCCTCCACGATTCTCCCACCCGACCAATCGGATTCGATCTCCCTTCGGGATGGTATTTGGAAGTAGAAGCGTTTGGGAAAATTCCTCAGTTTGACTGAAGGACGGTATTCAAAGGAAGCTGATCAAAGCATTGCAAGGCCCCCGGGCAACGTGTTTGTGGCCGTGTGTCTTAACACCTCACTGAATATATAGAGTCGAGCTCGTTTTATTTCAGGGCCCACGAGAGTTTCAAAGGTGAAAGGGGCGAGGGACGCTGGGTGGGCCGATTAGACACTATTCATCTGTACGGGGGTCCCCAAGCTGTCCATCCAACAAACGTCTCTCATGAGACCCCCGATCTGAGACTCATAATGAGATTTAACATAAGAGCATGGAGCAATTAAACACGATTATCAGTTTCTCAATCGTCTTAATCGTCAACACAGTCTGCTTCAGCGAACAATACGGCGCTGCCAACAGGGGGCCGCACATTGAAGTGCACTCAACGGTACGCAGGGTTGAGACTACGGATGACTTCCTCTGTAAGGAGGAACATAGTTTCCTATGTACTGCACTGTGTGTGACCCCGGTGCAAATGCCCGGACTTGTTTAGAAGCCTTACGGATCGTGGTTATGGCATAGAGCCCAATCAGTCGAATTATGGAAAAATGTGAAAATATTATTTGGGTGCATTTAAGTCACATGGAACGCTAGCGATCAAATCAGTCTTAACTAAACACAAAAACAGTTTTGCATTTTTTTCTGAAATATTTATGTAGTTTCTAGCGAAGAAATAATCACATCATTTCTGGAGTGATGTTGATGATTCAGAAAAATAACACAGACATGAAAGAAATGCTCAATTGCTGACAAATTAAATTAGTGCTGGAAAAAATGGCATTTTAAGTACTGCTGAAAGTCCTTAGTTTTCCAACACAGTTATCTAAACATCCCAAAACAAGATATACACATTAACTTGAGGCAAAGTGACACGTCTTGTTGATTTTGAGTACATAAATCAAGAAAAGCATCTTCGTCAATGGGGATAGAAAGATGATCTTATTTAGTTTCCTTTGAATTGGTTTATTTGTTTTCGTGTTGTTTGCGAAAACATCACTTTTTTATTTCTCTGAAAGCAACAGATACAGTCTTATTTTATTTTGCTTAAAAAGGATAGTTCACCCCCCAAAAAATATGTTTTATTATTATTTACTCCATACTATCTCAAACCTATATGACTTTCTTCTGCGGAACTCAAAAGATGTTATGAAGAACTTGGTAACCAAACAACATTAGACCTCATCAGTGTTGGCAAGTTACTATGAAAAAGTAATGAATTACTAGTTACTAAATACATATTCAATAGTGTAACTAGATTAATGTACAAATTACTCTCTCCAAAAAGTATTTAATTACACATAACTAATGACTTTCTATATCAACTTTGATTAAATACGTGATTCAAGGATGGACTTGAAATGGCGCTTTCAATTAATTCAAATAACTAATATAAAACTACATAAAGTAATATTATTAACTGACCAAAGTATTACAAATGTGAGAATTATGCATTAAAGCACGGAATTAAAGTTAAACTTTGAATTTTGAAGACAATTCCACTTTTGCAAACACATATATAACGCAAAGTAATTATTTTAATTACTTCAGACGTAACTGTAATTAAATTACAGACAAAATTAGAGTAATCCCTTACTTTTCTTTTTCCAGGGAAAAGTAATAAAGTTACAGTAACTTATTACAACACTGGACCTCATTGACTTGCATTATAAACACAAAACCAGAGAGACATTTCTCAAAAAAAATTGTTAAATGTCAGAATAATGTCGAACATATCTTGTTTAAATATGGTTGAGATAATTGTGTTGGAGCGAGACAAAAGCTGAGTAAGAATACTTTTTTTGTAAATGAACACAAAGCTCGGACAAGGTGGAAGAAATAGCCACGAACAAAAACCTGGCGAAATCTTTAGGTAAAAAGTACGATAAGCAAAATCTGAGATGATGAGATCACTGGTGAGCGATGAGGACTTCTACTCATCTCTCTGCAGACTGGACAAAGCAAAGAACAGATGAATACTTCTAATGTATCAGAGACGTTGTGGCCGAAGCCCCGGAGGTTAATTTACTCTGATAAGATGACAATTTAGGAAAGATCCCGAGCATATGGGATTTCTCTAAATCCTTCTCCAAGGACACATCTGCAGAAAAAAGTGTCTACTTCTAAAAATACATGGATAAAATATCTGTTTTGCACTGCAAAAATGTTCAAGTTGAAAAAATGTTTAAACAAAATCCTTCAGAACGTATCTGGGCAGTTGCCATGGAAGACAGAAATCAAATGTATTTCACGGTCACCTCTTCACAAAAAATGTAAATTTTACAGCACTTATACACACGACTGCCTCAAATACATACACACACCTGATGGATCCCACCGTTAAACCGTCCACAGTGTTTATTCGGCACAAAAACTTAAAATACTATAACCATGCTAGTTTCACGATTTGCAATGGAGAATTTTCATATATGACTTAATAGAAGCTGGAAAAGGTGGCAGAGCTCCAGAGCTGCAGTCAATCTGAGCTTTAGTCGGGAGCCAGAAACCTGCTCATAGTCCAGAGTGGCATGATGGGAATCTACGGCATTCGGCGTCTAGCATAACTTTCTCAAGAGGATTTTTATGCACTGCAGATCAGTGGTAAAAGAACAACACGACGAAGATTTTCCCCAGATGCTACACTATTTCTCACTGTGAGAGAAATGTCAACGGATCATCGCTTATCAGAGTATAACCCAGTAACTTCAGAGCGTTATTTATGAAACGAAGACAAACATAAAAAATATGTGCATTTCATCTGTGAATAGAAAAAAATAAGAATTTATATAAAGTACCAAAATCCCCAAAACTCTCATTACTGGAATGCATAAATATATACTTTTTTTTAACCTAAAAGTTTAAGGCATGGTTTCATGGTCAAGGCTTAGCCTAATAGAACGCTCCCACCAAACGCGACTTGCGTGAATAAATCGCGCTATTCACACGTAATTGGACGCTTTAACATTTTGAGTTGGCTCGCTTCATTCGCGTGTGAAATTCACTTCACAACAGACACTAATTTGGGTCATGGGAGGGCCTTCTGCCATCAGGCTCCAGTCTTGTTTATATATAAAGCACAAATTGAGTAAAGAGCATTTTTAAAAACTCCGTCCTCCTCAATCACTTTCTTCCATGCACAATCCTTTTTATTCCCGTTTCGATAAAAGTAAGATGTATCGTACAGCTCCAGGTATCCACATACAGCAACAATGAATTTGTCCTCCATTGTTGTTTCATATTTCTGACTCCGCTCGCTACGTCATATTCACATCATTACTAGAGCAAGCTCATGATTGGTTATTGCAGCGTGAATTTTCGCCAAAGTTCTGATCTTTCAAATCGAGCGATACGTGCGTCATACACTCAAAACGCTCAATTCGCGCCACATCATTCGCACCGCAAGGAGGTCTATCGCGTCTTTGCATTGACTTAACATGCTAATCACTCGCGGATAACGCTTCATTCGCATTTGGTGGGAACACACAGTTAGACAGTTATTTAAGGCTCTTTAAGTTGCTTTTATAAAAAAGCCTTTGAAAAACACATAACTGATGTGCATCCTGAGACAAAACAATGACAATATTTTAAGATATGTCAGGGCAAGTTATTTTCAGTTGAGACAGCTCAAAACTAATTTTAGTCTGAAGACTCGTCTTTGAAACTGGGGCTAAATATTGTAATAGTATTTGATCATCTGTATACGAAAAAATGATTTCTAAATATTTAATATTATACATAAATAATTCATCCATGAAATAGAAGTATAAAATATTTATATTCCACACAAATCATTTAAATATATGAATTTTCACTCACCACGGCACAAGTACTGTTGGAGATGTGACAATAAAAGTGATTTGATAATACCGAAGGGAAAAAAAAGAACGGTCAGGGAATTTGGAGAGAAAATGTCCTTAATGCGTCAAGATATCCCAAAATAGGCTTGTTTCGAAGCAAAATATACTTTTATTGTTGGATGAAATGTGAACAGTTGTTTTTGTGATATTTAAGTCAACATGAAGTATTATTCCCAGCACATATAATTCTTTAATGAAACTATTAAAAAATATTTGGTGGGAAATAGGTAACTAAACTCAGATGAGCAGCATTTTCGGCGCTCGTAGGGTCGTGGGAACTCAGTTTCTGTTGTTGTGAAGCTTTTTGTGGCTGTTTTATGTTCCTTTGACATCAAATGCCTTTAAAAGATATGGTGAGTCAAAGACCTTCTTACTCCCAGGACAAACTAATCAAATTACTACAGCAGACGGATCTACCGAAAACAAGCTTAAATATCACATGCTACTATACCAAACTCCCAGGGGAGGTTCTTTCCAGCAAAACAATGTGCTAAAGAGGTGTGTGGCTTACAATAGGAGGTACCGGAGTGGCGAGATGAATAACTAGTCTCCTCCAGGCCTGCGGGGCTCATGCGCCGTTATTGAGAAGAGCAGCACTGCTGTGACAGATAAATCATCGCAGGATTTTGTGGAATAGTGCTAGTGGGTTAAGACAAAAAGAAACACCAATGTGAAGAAAAGAGAGGAATGTATTGAGATGTGGATGTGTAGAAACAAAGTGATCCAAGCGTTAACATGCACTAGCAGGACATCAGCATGTTTTAAGACAGCGATGAACCAAACCGTCCATTCCTATAACTGCCGTTCTGATACGAGAGGACGTTTGATCGAGAGGCGAGAAAAACTATGGTCAACCCCGCGCACATGTGGCCCCCGTTCCCGGGGGTCTCGAGGGGCCCGGCGTGCTGATATAATACCTCGCATGGGACGCTTCACATCTGCAGCTGTTCCCATCCTAGTTGCTCACTATTTCCTCCTCTGAAACCGGCAGAAACTCGCACTGAATAATCTGCCAATGGATGACTTCCAGAATCTATATTACATCCTAATGAAACACACCCCGGTCTGCAGCGGCAGCGAGCTGCTACACTACATTGTTTTCATAGGGATATTAAAGGAATGTTTTACTGTGACACACTCACACTCCCTATAAACACAATGAAAGAACAAAACTTTTATGGGGGAACGGAGAGAGAGGGCAAAGTTTGACAAAGTGCAAAGGTTTACACACTCTATAAGATTTCACAGGCCCGCGTTGAGAGGCTGCGAACACTCAGATATTTCAGTGTAGGACACCCAAACGGCTGAAAAAGCCAACTGTGAAACACACACATTCACACAACCTGCGCACATACAGACTACATATTTAATGCATGCACACACGACATACATAATGCATGAAACGAACACACACAAAACGCAAAGCTCATACAGATAACTCCCCCAACGCATTTACACAATCGCATACACGCAACTAGGGCTGCGCAATAAACCGAAATACTGTTGTGCATATCGTAATATTTTGTAACTTCATTATTTTCTTAAAGTTACGTATAGACCACTTTGGATGTCGTGAACAATGCTGATCCAAAGAACTTCCTGTTTCAGTTTTTAACACAACAAAATGCCACTAACAGAACATTATTTACAGAATCGCAATGTTAAACGAATATCTTAAAAGTTTGAATATATATGTGAGATTTAAATAAATAAAACTAAAACCAGAACTGCTTCTGGACCAGTGTTTACATCTTGGAAAGTGATCTATAGTCTATAGTTTGAGGTTGATGCAGATAGCAGAGAGACCTGTGTGAAAGATGATGAATACTCAGTAATAATGTAAAATATGTATGTTAGTTATATAATTTTCACTTTTTAAATATATATTTTACAAACTTGAACCATTATTCTACCGCACATCACAATATTTAGCATATTATTGTACATCACAATTTTCTTTAATATCGCGCAGCCCTTTTGGTTATATAATTTTCAAACGTATATTTTTCAACAATTGAAATTGATTTTGGAAAAAAAAAAATTCGCAAATCGAATATCGCATTATTTAGCATGCTACCGCATTTTTCTTTAATAACACACAACGCAATCCACATACACACTTTACACAACTGACACAAACCATACACACAAGTCACACACCACACGTACACAAAACTCATGCAATGCATGTACACAAACACAATGTGAACGCATACAAAAAACACAATGCACATACACACGTTCGAACAACTGACACAACGCATGGAGGAACACAAGTCGCGCAACATGTTCACACAGCTCATTCAACTAGCATACACACAACTCATGTGATGCATATACACAAACGCTAACACAATGTACACACCACAGAATGCAAATACAAACGTAAATACAACTGACACAACTCATGCAATGCATGTACACATGGACAATGCACGCACGAATAACATGCGCAACTCATGCAACACTCATACACAACGCATGAAATGCGCACACACTCAGACATCTTAATAAACATAATCTCAGACAACAATAAAATAAATTGCATTTTTCGCACACCTAGCTGAGCATCACAAAATAGCATTCACAACTGTTTTTTCTATTGCAGTGTCTCAACGGTACAATGGGAAAAATCAGTGTGACCGTGCAACAATTCCTGGAGGACTGGTTTCAATCATTCAGTCAAAAACTCAAAAATCACCCTTGAACTCATAAATTAACGCCAATCAATGATCTCAGCACTGTTTACATGCCAATACAAAGCAAGATATTTTGTTTTAAAAATTGAGAGAAAATGTATTATAGAAAGTTTATAAAATGGAGCTGTGTTTTGTTTAGTGTGTTGCTAGGGGTCTCCTTCAGGAAACACTGGAATATTCCTCGAACTGTATAAACGTTTAAATTTGATTAAGATGTTTTTGCGCTCCTCACAGGACCGCTGCCTCCATGATGTTTGGAAAGTTTCAATGAATAACAGCAAACTTGGATGCTCGGAAACAATCCCTGTGAGGCATAATGAGGAATAATGCAGGATTATCCGTGAAAACTCGAGAACAAAAGAGGAACCTCCTCGAAAATATGAGCATTACGTTGGTGACTGCTTGCACGAAAACAAGAGAAAGTTTAACTTCGCTGTGGATGAAACGCACCAAACATTTACGTTTCCTTCAACTCTCCGTGTTCTTATTCAGATTACCTACAAGCAAGATGTTTAAACTCAACTTCAACTTTCTGAGACAGTATTTGACCTCAAACTGACCATAATTGAAATGACCGAAGACACTAAAAGATTAATTTCACTACAAACTGCGTTCATAAGCGTTTCACGAAACATGTGAAAGAATGTGCGGAGTGACCAGATGCATCTGTGTTCATGTAATGGATCATGCGCAGGTTTGTGAAACACTCACCCATCATTGGAGCAAGTGAGAAACTCTTCCTTGATCTTGGGGTGCCAGCATCCGTCGTTCAGCATGGCTGTGTGACCCTGAGGAGAAGAGAGATGTTCAGACAACATAAAAACACATCACGCTGTCTTTATTAATACATTTTTTGTACTCGTTCAAGAGATAAAAATCATAGAAATATCCTGTATCATAAAAGCTTTTCTTATTTCTGTTACATGACTATAAGCACACGCTGCAAACGCTTTCTGACATTAATCAGAAACATCACAACAAACGTCGGGAACACTAAAATGAACTTTTTTTTTAATTGACATTCACACCACCAAACTGCAGCCCAGGCGCAGCTTCGCTAGTCGCTCAAAATTCAGAGCAGATATTTGGCTTCACCGCCGCATTGTTTGACATCTTGCGCATGAAAAACCCATTATAAGGATGATTGTCACATCACAATAAACAGAGCAGTCCCACAATCTTCGGCAGCGACTCAGGAAGGAAGACAAAACACGGTTTGTTTAAAGCTACCGAAAGCAAGCACAAGTGTTTCAAGCTGTGCGTCCACTTTAATGTGCTAGATGTGTGGCGAGTGACCACAAATTACAACTTCAAACACACGATACTCAAGAGATAAGATCGGGACATTACTCGTGAGATCTACACGTCACAGTCATTCCCTTTCGGAATTTATCACAGAAGTGAATTTGGCGATTACATAACATGCCAAAGCCACAATACACCATCTCGGAGAGTTTAGGAAGTGTGTGGTTGACCTCTAACAGTTTCTCAAATTCTAAACTTTTAGCGATATAAAAATAGCAATAATCTTATAAATTCGCATAAATATTAAAGTGTTCATAAGACTCTCTCATATACATTTTCAGAATATATTTAATGTAGGTACATAACGTTTTTTCACATTTATTACTCTTAAAATAACTTTTTTTGGTAATTATGTTCTGACATTTTTCTGATTTGTTTACTATTATTATTTTAATCCCTCGTCTATTTTTTTTCATCCCGTACAGAGAGTTTTACAAGCATTTTACAATTATATCCACCTTAAAATGTGCCTAAACATTATTATAATCTGCAACTTTCTAAAAACATGTTTAAAGGGACAGTTCACCCAAAAATGAAAATTCTGTCATCATTTACTCACCCTCATGTCATTTCATACCTGTATAAATTACTTTGTTCCAATGAACAGAAAGAAAGATATTTGGAAGAATGTTAGTAATTCTTAGTTTCGGGACATCATTGACTACCAAAGTAGGAAGATTTAAATGCCAATCAAAGGAGCCCTAGAACTCCTTGTTTTCCTAAATTCTTCAAAATATCTCATTATGTGTTCAACAGAACAAAAAATAAATTATTGTTTTCCTGCTATGGTAGTGGATGATGTCCCAGAACTGAAAATTGTTAACATTCTTCCAAATATCTTCTCTGTGTTCATTGGAACCCGAGGGTGAGTAAACGAACAATGACAGATTTTTCAATTTTGGTTGAACTATTCCTTTAAGAAGTAAAACATTATTCATGGGCAGCAACATACACAACAGAAATGCCAGCGTTGTGGTGCAAATCTACGCAGGAGAGAATCACTTATCACATCTCTAATGCTTTCCAACACAACATTAACTTTGTATGCATGTGGAAACAATAACCGTCCAACTAAAACACAATGATTTCGGGTATTTCTGTCATGAATGTCCAAGTTGGCATGTCAACAGTAAAGATGACATTGACGGCGATTGAACAGAACAATGTTTCTGCCTGACACTGCTTTTCAACCGCCGGAGTACACGAAGTACCCGAAGAGGAGAGAATCTTAATAGCAAACAGAAGAGGGGAAGCGAGCGGTAACTGCGGCACGCAGACACACTACATTAGCTGACGTGACCGATTCAAGCGCACTCGACAGACCCAAATCACACAGGAAACAGAGCAGCCACACAGATACGGCAGGACGGGCAAAGCACCAGGTGCAATGTTTTGTGGGCCTTTTCCTCTCTGATGTAGTTCACGTACACCTCATTACTGCTCGGACAACAAACACAACCACCCGACGAAGCAAACGAAGCGTTTCATGTAGACGTGACTCAGGGCACTGGATCTGTCCAACATTCAGAGGCCAACATTCAGTTTTTACCCACAAAGCTTTATATTAGTTTTCAATACTTTGATCTCACTTGTGCTCACAGACCATTTTAGAATTAACACTGATCACTAACTTGTCCTCCAAAAGAAACGATGACATCACAATACCATGTTTTCGTTCAGTTCTCATGTTTTTCCAAGAGAAGATGTGTTACCTTTGTATTAGACATGTCCACGATATACTGATCTCCTTTAATACATTCGAGAACCTGGAAGCCGTCTCGGTCGAGAACCTTTGCTTGAGAGTTTCCAGAAACCACCAGAAGGACGTCACCAGTCATGCTGTACTGCAACGATCTGATCTGATGACTGAAACGGCAGAGAGAGTCAGACAGGCAGAGAGAGAAATACAGACAGATAGACTCCGGATTCGAACTTCGCACTGAACAAGGTTGACATATTGATATAATAACATTTTATATAATAATTGGCTATTATCATTTACTCAACCTTGAGTTTTCCCAAATCTTTGTTTTTCTCTATGATTGGTTGAACACAGAGAAAGATATTTTGAAGAATGTCAGTAACCAAACAGTTCTCTGACCCCATTGACTACCATAATAGGTACAATCCAACGGTACAAAGTGCCCCGGAACTATTTCCAGACGTACATTCTTCAAGATATCTTCTTTTGTGTTCAGCAGAACAAGGACATTAATGCAGATTGGGGAAATCTCGAGGGAGAGCAAATGTTGACAGAATTGATGCTAGCTTTTATCCTGTGAGGATTTAAAATGAACGGATTCAAAGAGGGCTTCGGTTAAATACATCACAAGCAATAATTATTCACATTAACAATTATAAACAAACTTTAAGATAATTTTACATGATTTTCCTGACGGTTAAAACATATCCCATTAAATCTAAATAAAGATTTCAAGTACAAATTCTAACAAATACAATGTGCTATTACTTTGAATACATACTGAACCTTCCTAATATCACAGTCAGATTAACAGTCAATTATTATTTCGGTTTTTATCGTTAATGCACATTTTAAGAATAATCAATATTATATATTCTATAATTTCATAATTTTCCCGTTTCCATCATTTAATTTTTTCGTATTTACTGTTTTTGTCAATGATGCAAAACTGTGAAGAACACTGTAGAAATATTACAATTTGAAATGAACTGAACGATATATAAATGATAAATTCTCTTGCATTATCACAATATAAAACAATCTCTTAATGCCCCTAAATTACACTTTTAAAAATAAAGGTGCCTTAAAGCGATGGCATGGAAGAATTGTTTTCAGTTCCACAATGAACCATTCCATCAAAGTTTCTTTAAAGAACCGTCTCTTTCTTACTTTCTTATAATCTAAGGAATATTTTCAGATGTTAAAGGTTTTTTAAGGAACCATTTAGTCAAAAATATGTTATTTTATGACTTCTTTATTTTTAAGAGTGTATCCTTTGTATTCTTTAAATAAAGTATCATTTAAAAACGGGGGTTAATTTTGACTTGGACATTTCACAGCTTTAATCAGATTCACCCACTGGGAACAAAACCCAATTGGGCAGCGTAGGATTGTAAGGTAAATAAGAGTAAAATGAGAGTCAAATTGGCCTTTTTGAAGTTGGAGGATTAAGGATGATGAGCGTTTAACTATTAAACAGCGTTTGAAGTGCCTTAATGAAAAGCTGAGATCACAAGAACACGGGCGGTAGAAGCAGTGGTCCAGTGAACATTCTGGTTGCCCTCTCAGGGTCACCGCCCCTATGGGCTCCACATGGGCCGCGTGTTTTCTTTGGCCGTGGTGTTTGCCGTTTGCTGGTAAAGAGATGCGTCCGTATCCGGATTGATTAAGTGGTAAATGTGGCGTGGCGCTTTACTCATCGCATGCGCTTAAAGAGCGTTCCCGCTCAGCCAATTGGCTTCCAATACCTCGAGACACCTCATTTTCTGACGGCTTTCACGTTCGGGGGCATTTCTAAGTAAACAGAAAAGAAGAACGAAAATACACGGCAGCTCGAGCCGCGCGAGCTGCATCTGGGTGCACTTAGTGTGCAAGGCTGATTTGACTTGAGAACACAAGTCTCATTCCAGACAGATGAGGTCTAATGTGAATTGGGCTCATGAAAGCTCACGGTTCATAGAGACTCCAGGACTCACCAATCGCACGGCTGGATAGATCGGAACGCATGCAGCGCGGCGTCCATCCCGGCGAAGTCCCAGAACTTCACGTCGAAGTCGAAGCCGCCGGTGACCAGACGTGCACCAGACGGGTCGAGAGCTAAAGCTGAAACCTGCGGATTAAACCGGAGGAATACACACGTCAGACATGAACAACTACACTTTTCTTTATGTCTGTTCTGAGGCCTTGAACAACTCTGGTCTGGAGACATCCTTAATCAGAAGTTTGTTTAAAAAGGACGGTAACGTTCTTCAACATTTGACCTTTTAGAAAGAGATGCGGTCTAACAGAAGGGTCAGAATGTCCTCACGTACTCATCTAGATTCTCAATAAAAGGCGGTCAGAAGCACATGAAGGGACTTACAGTTTTAGTGCCGTGTTGAAGAGTGATTTCATGAGTATCCGGTATCCTCTTTACTGGATTCTGTTATAAGAGAGCGAGAGAGAGAGAGAGGGTTAAATCTGCGTTAAGGACTCATTTGCATATTCATGAAGTTAGTAACAGTGTATAGAGATGTGCTTGACATCATAAACTTGAATAGAAGAAAACTAACTATTTCTGTGACTCTATTAAAGGTTCAGTCTATGAAATTTACCGGAATCTAGGGGTGAGGTTGCGAGTTGCAACCAACAGCTCAGCCACTGCCACGCTTCCCTTTCAAAGCACTACGGTGGCTGACACAGAACTAAGATGTCGTCACGTTTTTCAGCTTCTTTGCTAAATGATATAACGTATTTATGAAACACACTCTGTCGAGCAGTTTGTCCCTTTATGGCCACTGTAGAAACAACAGGGCAAATCCTACGCAAGGGATAGCGCGGTGTATGTAGATAGAAATATATCATTCTAAGGTAATAAAAATGAGACGCTTCATTACGTAAGGTCCTAAAACACATCTGAAGACATATTATAGTGCATTTCAGATCCTCAAAAAAACGACACAGTGGACCTTTAAGCTCAAATAGAGAAACACTAAGGCCCGATTCACATTTTGCATCTTTTCCGCACGCATATTCGTTATTTTATATGTAGACATTGGCGGATGGCGCAAATATGCGTGCCGCACATTTTTCTAGGCGCGTCGGCGCCGCAGAAAGATGAAAATAGTTCAACTCCTCGGAGTGCCGCGCGCACACCACTGGTCATTGGAAGAGAAAAAGAGGCGTGGCTAGCATTTTAGACACACGGTTTTAGACGCGGAATGTGAATCTGTTTATCACTGGTTACCCGTTTTCCAAGCTAAACGCCATCTAGCACCCTAATTCGAGATACACAACAAAACAATTTGTTTAACGCTACTTTAAAACAGATATTGTTAACCTGGGGACACCAGTGTGTGTTTTTTGTCTGATTAGTGGGAAAGTGAGCGGCGTGACCTCGTCCTCCACCTGTGTGCGTTTTTATTCAGAGTGAAATGATCGAGGGTGTCGTCAACAATGCTCTTTCACGAGGGTCAAACACGTACAAGTTCCACTGGCGTAAATGCTCACAGCAGACTCGTTCTGTGTATCAAATGCAGGCGGTTTGTGTGATTTGTGTTTGGCTGATTACGGTCGTACGCGACTCTTGGCCCTTTCTGGACTTGACAGGATACATTTATTCCAGTACAGAGACGTCACCGGTCGGCCAGACGGCAGAAGCCATCCATCACAACAGCCCACAGCGGCCCTCAAACACCACAGGCCTGGAAAACCCGACGCCTGCACACTGTCAGATACGGAGGAAGACATTTACAGCCCTCTCGCTCTCTTGAGACACATGTGGATTTGTTCGGATAAGGGATGATTTGAAACAAAAACATCCCTGACACTCACATTTCACATCGAAATTAGAAACGAAAGATTTTGCTCAGAGGTCCTAAAAAACGTATATATTTCTTAAAAAGGATATCAACCCAAAATTGTATTACTATAATGCGTACAGTAATCCTTATTGGAGATAATCAAATTATTATCATCTACTTGTATCAGAGATTCTTATAAAACTCAATCCCGTTATACTAGTATTAATGTTATTGTTACAAATCTTTTTCATCTTTTAAAGCTTTTTGGGCTAAATTGTCAAGTAAATAATGTAAATATAAAATCTACTGTAATGAACTTTCTTTGTTTCACAAGATTCACACAGAATAATGAACAGCATATCTGAAACGCTCAATACTGATGTCGGTACAAGAACAAGCTTGAGCACATCTTCAAAACATGAATAGTCTGCAAAGAAAGCAAAAGACAAACTTGATTTTCTTCAAACATTCTAGTGAATTTTGTACTTGACATTGATGTGGAATGACCGTATGGCCCTCTAGTGCTCAAACTCGCTCATTACAAACACTTCATGAACTGAATGTCATGTAAAATTTAAAATAATTCTGCTTATAGCAAATCGGGTTTAATTTTGGAGTGCAAAATATGTTACTGACTTCAGTGCTATTAGTTAGAGTCAAACGTATCTATTAAGGTCCCTTGGAATTGATTTTATTTATTTTATATGGCCATATTTCTTGTAACCACATAACAACATTCTGCTCAAACATTTGAGTTTATTCAGAGAGAAAAACACTCCTAATCTGAACTATTATAATAAATAATTATATTATAACTGCTCGGTCACTTACATCATCGTCATCATCGTTCATATCGTCATCATCATCATCGTCGTCGTCATCATCATCATCATCGTCAGCAGTAGTGCCGTGTTTGTATCCTGGGGGCAGTGGGGGTCCCACCAAATCTTCATCATCATCATCACCACCAGCAGTAATAGAACCGATACCAGGGGGTACTGGTGGTCCGATTAGTTCAGAATCAGACCCACTTCTGTCGCTATCATTATCTGACTTCCTGTTTACACATACAAGTGATAGTACCAGACTGAGGTGCGGTGATAGAGTTACACCAGGTTATGATAAAGGCTGTTAGAACGAGACAACCGTTACCTTAACGTAAACCTAACCAGTTACAGATTTGAGGCAGAACCCAGTGGTTCTCAACTGTTGGACTTTAGGGGATAGTTCACCCAAAAATGAAAATCCTGTCATCATTTACTCACCCTCTTGAAACTTCAAACCTGTATAAATGTTCTGCAGAACACAAAGGAAGATATTTGAAAGAAAGTCAGTGACCAAACATATCTCATCCCCCATTTACTCGCACAGTATTCAGTTTGGTTACTGACATTCTTCTAAATATCCTCTTTTCCGTTCAGCAAAATCAAGACAATTATACATGTTCGGAATAATCTGAGGGTGAGTAAATGATGACAGTTTTCATTTTTGGGTGAACTTTCTAAGTATGTGCTTAAAGGAAAAGTTAATCTCAAAGTCAAAATTGTGTGATTTTTTACTCGGCCACATAACATTCAACATGTTTTAAGACCTTCTGGCATCTTCGGAACACAACTGAAGATATTTTATGTGACATCCGAGAGATTTTCAGGCCTCCTAAAAGACATCATGGTTATATTGTTTGTCAAGGTCCAGAAAATTACTTAAAAAAGCGTCAAATTTGTCCATCTGCTCATAGCTGCTCGATCGAATTTCTTTCATAAGAATTTCGATATTGATGAAGACTTGCGCTTTTTTACCCAACCGGATAGGCATGCTTAGAAGTGCTCTCGTGAACGCGCACCATAGACTGGCAAGACTAAGAATATATCGATTAAAGTCGTTATTTTGGTTTGTTTTTCGAAAAATGAAGAATTGTCGTCGTTTCAAAAAAAATTGAATTGAGCCACTTTGAGCGAATGGACCACTTAAACGATGATTTTAGTACTTTTCTGGACCTTGACAACAACTTTAACCATGATGTCTATGAGGAGGCCTGGAAATCTCCCTGATTCAATTTCTTTATTCAAGTTCCAAAGAAGCCGGGAGGTCACAAAACATGATGTGTAGGGGGGTGAACAACAATCACACAATTTTGATTTTGGATTAACTTTTCCTCTAAAGGATAATAGCCCTGTTGAAAAAAACTGCATATGCTGGTTTGGTATGTTTTGATGCTGGTTTGTGCTGGTTTAAGCTGATCATGTGCTGGTCCTCAGCTGGTTTAAGATGGTCAAACCAGCGTCAAAACCAGCACCTGTTTTATCAAAAGCAAAAAAAATAACAATAACTGCAAATAATTTACTGCAACAAACCACCAAATCATGCAAACAGACGTTAATACTATTATTCCGCACCTTCATGTGTTTTGTCTTAATAAGGGCACACCCCTACACAAGTTAAACACGTATACACTATAAGAGTCTGTGGTAGAGCATCAGTTACCTTGCAGTGGAGGTAGATGGCTTTTCTTTCTGGGTAACAGTTTGACTTGCGCTGCTCTCTTCCAAGTCCTCTTTCTGGCGGTCCTCTGTGACAGTGAAACACACAGTAAGACAAATGACTCTTCCATCACATTTAAGAAGCGAACCAAGTGTTGGTCACTGACCTAAAACACGCTGGCTTCTCTCAATCGCTGTTCTCCTGGTCTGCTCAAAAATGGCATCCAGGTCAAAGGTTCGAGCTTTCCTTCCTGAGTGAGACATTAATGATGATACGAATGACAGCACACGAGCATGATAACACACACTGATGTTGTGTTAAAGACACACAACTCACCAAATCCAGAAAAGCCCATCACAGAGGAGATATCCCCGTCTTCACCGGAGCTTCCTGTACATTAATGCGTGTTTGATCAACGTAGTTTTTATTAGAATATCCATGAGCACATAAACACTTTCTATAGAGAAAATAACGAAACACGCATTTTCTGCGTTTGCAGTAGTAAAAGTGCGATAAAAACCTGCTCGAGCACCATTATTCACATGCATAAAACCACAGGTGGCCACGCGACTCACTTAAATCCTATTTTACCTCAGATTACAATTTATATGTATATTAACCTCACAAAATGTAAACCATCACAACTCAAGAACCAGACCGACCCGCAGTTTTATTGATTTTAAAGTTATCACGTAAACTCACCCGCATCATTCTCGGGCGCATCCATGTTTTCTAGTAGGTAAACAGCCGCACTTCCGGAACGCACCGGATTCAAAATAAAAGTCCCTGACATGGCCTGCGTTCATACCGCAGTGGGCCAGAAGAGGGTGACACGGGAGTGGATTTTAAATCTCTGTCGACCCGCTCTGTTGCAAAAATCTTGTCCTTTTACTGAAAATGTGCAAAGATGGAAACACCAATGAAATGCTCAGTTCTTCCTAACTTGTAAAATGTACCAATTTAGATGCGTGTCTCTAGTCTACACAATAACACCGAAGACTGATATGAAGAGCGCAAAAACAGATTTCATAATTGCGTTATCGTGTTTTTATTGTGTTTTATTGTTTTGGTTGGCTGCATTAATTATCGGGCCATATACTTTATTATTATTACTCAATCAAAGCAACCCTGCTGCAATTTGATAAAAACATGTGTTTTAAAAAGTTACTTGTTTTTGTAAATGTTCTCTTAATTACTCAACGGAAGCATGAACTGTTGTTCCTGTAGCTCAGTAGGCTGTAGAACATTACGTCAGCGACACAAAGGTTGTAGGTTGAAAGTCCAGTGGAGCACAAATACTGATAAACGATGAACGCCCATGAATGCATTGTAAATTGTTTTGGATTAAAGTCTTTAAAATGGGTAAATAATTGAACTAAAACAAATAAAAATACAACAACCTATACTGTACTCATGCACACATTATTTGTCAGCAAACCTTTGTCGTTGTTTCATGTTTAAAGCATTCGTTCACGTTTTAATATATTGGGGGGTCCATATGTCCCCACAATGATAGAAAGTCTCACACACTTACGTTGGGTGGACCGATGGTCCTAACGATTCAGTTTATTAAACAAATGATTGTCTGAAAATGCAAGTTTTCTGTGATGATTCGGTTTCGGGGTTGGGGAAGGTAATAGAATATACAGTTTGTGCAGTATGAAAAATAATAAGGTCTTGGAAAGTCCCTACAATGTATGAAAACGAATGTGTGTGTGTTTATATCTTAATTAATCTTTGGAGATTAAAGCAGGCACCAGTACAATAAGAAGTACAATAAGAAATAAAATAAAAAGCAAAGAAGCACAGACACACATCACTATTTTGCATTTTCTACAATCACAGTCATCCCTTGTAGACTGACGTGACCTTTGGTGCTCAATGGTTGAATCCTGAGGGATTTGAATGTGTACGGATTGAGAATTCTGGTCATTTTTCATAAGTCTGAGGAATTCTTTTCGGTTCAAGTTTCTAATGTTTTTTATGAGGTCTGGACTGATGCGGTATGTGTGATTCTGGTCAAAAAGCACCTGATCTGAGTGCTTAGTCACATAAATCTTATCAAACCAGAATTTACCGTTCCATTTTGAACGCAGAGAAACAATGAGGCGATCCGTGTTACTGTCATCTAGTTGTCCTGTGTAACCTCCAGTGACATAATGAGGAAGCGAATCGCATTGATGTAGGTTGCCAGTCTTGTAGTAGTGATTGCGAGGAAGAATTCTTTCTGCGTTCATGAAATGACGGAAGCCAAAACATCCACTTGCTGGGTCCTGCAGTGCATACAGACCATTGGAGGCAATGATAACAAACTCCCTGGCAAACCACCACAGCAATCTGAGGCCATGTCTGGGATCTGGCTGCCCATACTTGGATCTTCTCAGGTCGGACAGGGTGTGCAGGGTTTCCACCATGTTTTGGACAACTCTCTGTTTGGAAAAATATAGATTGTGCATATGAATTATAAATCTTAATGTTAAGAATAATCAGATTTCAATATTATCCTGAAGCAGAATCTTTGAAGCTAGACAAAATAGGAAGTGAGAGTAGAGGTGGTTTTGTTTTTCAAGACATGAAGGTTAATGTGCTGTTTTCAATCGCACACGTGAAGTTTCTCTCTTATCTGAGAGACATGATTCACATTCCTTACAGCACACTATCTTGGTAGAAATACTCTCATTCATTCTGAGTTTATATTTCTTATAATTGCATTGATTTGTGTGTAGAGTACAGATTGTAATATTGATACACAACAGTGATCCTAAACAAAAACATTGATAGACATTTGCATTATTCGAGCTGTGTACGAGACGCACATATCACAGATGCACACTTTTCACAGCTAAACACAAAATGACATGACTCAACTCAACTCAACTTTATTTATATAGCGCTTTTAACAATTTTCATTGTTACGAAGCAGCTGTTCATGAGACACATTTACTACAAGTAAAACAACTAAAGTCATATACCTGTAAAAACAAGAAAAAAGTGAAAAGACAGACATACAAATGCTCCACACACACAATATGCATACATACTTACACACATTGACTACAAGCAAACACACTCGCACACACGCACAATGAAAGCACACATTTAAGATAAAGGAGAGAGAACCAAAGGTCAAATATTAAACGGACTACAAATTCCTATATGCAATATTAATTATGTAAAACTTAGATAGTGGCAGATAGTGCAAAGAGTATGCAAATGGTGGCGAGGAACCCAAAACTCCAATTGAGAAAAAATAAACTCAAATAAACACAGACTTTTAAAAAAAATTCCAATCAAAAGGAAATATATGATATAAATATAGTTTGCCATGTTTCCTTGTGTCTGTTGTTGCTTAAGAAGAACATAAATGATGATGCATACCTGTTAAACTGAAATGAGCTGATGATCGACGGTGAAGAAGTGAGTGAAAGACGAGAACACGATTGTGTGCAAAACCCTCAGCCGTGTGGAAAGTGAAACTGAAGGCTCGAAGTCCAAATGCTCTTTCTCGCGTTTTGTAGGTGTGTTTACGGAGGATTTGGAAACAGAAACTTATGTAGCAATTTTTACAAAAAAGTTGTGCGGTTTTTTAAGAGCGTGAACTTGACGTTTAGAAACAGAAGTGTTATGTACACACATAGAAAAGAGAGAAACAAGCAGTTTAAAGCGCAGGATGACAAAATACATTTTTCAAATTCAAATAACCTAAACGAAATGTCTAGAAGGAAGAAAAAAGGCACCGGCATTTATTTTAAATTATTTTAGAAGTTTTAAGGCATATAAGTAGCATATAAGTATATGTCACAGCAAAAAGTTACCCAAAAATGTTAGCCAATATTTGTATTTCTTTTCAATATCTTGTTATTATTTTACTTTGAGATGAGCAGATTGTGTTTCATGTAAGTGTTGATTGATGTGTGCACCATCAGAAAACCAATAAAGCAGTTTCAGGGTGGTTTTAGTCTGTGGCTGATCAAAAAAGTCGCTAAACTGGGACGTTTCATTCAGTAGTCATGATTGTTGGCTGTGAATAAGAATGAAATTATAAAATCCTAAAATGACAGTAGACGTGATAGATATATGTTTTGTTTTTAAATGTGCCTTAAAGACTGACCCTAAAAGTTTTTAAAGTGCTCCAATAGGAATCTGTGGTCAATTATGTTTTCCTGAAGAGCACCTTTGAATACCTTTCAAATGCTGAAGAATGAAAACCTGACCTGTAAGCGACCTGTTTTTAAAACGTCACATGGAACTTCCACGCATATAACAATTTGATTCACGGCGTAATTCTTACTTTATGACGTGGATTGTGGATTTTACTGTAGATAAAAACATTACATCACAAAATAAATAAATGGAACAAGAACATGTTTTAACACTAATCTTTCGAAACCTTCTTATCTGGCAGTTAAGGCCTACTTTGGCATATTTTCACCAAGGAGTTACGACCGAATGTGTCGTCCGAATCAGCATAAAAAGTAAGATGATCGCACAATTCGACCCAGATGATGGAGATTTTGGCTTCCACGAGTTTCATGACGCTGAAAGAATGCAGACACTGATATAACATATTATGAGGTACGCAACCTGAGCCATCGTCACGTCATCTGGGCGCACTGCCCGATTACGTCACTTATTACGCATCGTTGTTTCTGTCGATTCGTCCCGGTGCGTAGTCTGGTTTGATGAGGTTTACGTGACACAGCATTCGGATGAAGATGACAGATGAAGACGTGGTTTTAGTCTGTGGCTGATCAAAAAAGTCGCTAAACTGGGACATTTCATTCAGTAGTCATGATTGTTGGCTGTGAATAAGAATGAAATTATAAAATCCTAAAATGAAAGTAGACGTGATAGATATATGTTTTTAAATGTGCCTTAAAGACTGACCCTAAAAGTTTTTAAAGTGCTCCAATAGGAATCTGTGGTCAATTATGTTTTCCTGAAGAGCACCTTTGAATACCTTTCAAATGCTGAAGAATGAAAACCTGACCTGTAAGCGACCTGTTTTTAAAACGTCACATGGAACTTCCACGCATACCAACAATTTGATTCACGGCGTAATTCTTAGTTTATGACGTGGATTGTGGATTTTACTGTAGATAAAAACATTACATCACAAAATAAATAAATGGAACAAGAACATGTTTTAACACTAATCTTTCGAAACCTTCTTATCTGGCAGTTAAGGCCTACTTTGGCATATTTTCACCAAGGAGTTACGACCGAATGTGTCGTCCGAATCAGCATAAAAAGTAAGATGATCGCACAATTCGACCCAGATGATGGAGATTTTGGCTTCCACGAGTTTCATGACGCTGAAAGAATGCAGACACTGATATAACATATTATGAGGTGCGCAACCTGAGCCATCGTCACGTCATCTGGGCGCACTGCCCGATTACGTCACTTATTACGCATCGTTGTTTCTGTCGATTCGTCCCGGTCCGTAGTCTGGTTTGATGAGGTTTATGTGACACAGCATTCAGATGAAGATGACAGATGAAGTGAAGCCAAGCTTTCACTTAATGCATAGTTAATGAACAGCAGCTACACTAATTATTCTCTTTATTCTCTTTCTGCCTCTGCCTCGGGATGCCCATCCCGAGGTAGGAAGAAGTTCCACCATGTCCAGACGACTGACAGATGCCGATCCCCAATTTGAGATAACGCCAGCTACAGCTGCAGACTGACTGAGCATCCCAGCTCCATCTAAGGCAATTCCACCACCAGCCAAGAGAAATATGACCATCGGACCATCCCAGCTCAGACCAATACACCCCCAACCAAGAGCAAGGACGGACTATTTGTCTCATTAATGCTGAAGTTACAATATTTGGTATTAAATGCTAAACTTAAATCACATGTCAGCAGTTTGAGTGCAGCTATGACACGTCAGAGGGGATCTGGCCCTCCCGGTTGAGCCTGGTTTCTCCCAAGGTTTTTTTCTCCATTAATCAATCGTTGGAGTTTGGGTTCCTCGCAACAGCAAGTGTTGGCCGGTTCACCGGGAGACTGCATTTATTTATTTATTTAGAAATGATATATTATTTATTAGTATGATCTTACTCGTTGTATAAATAATGCACTGTGCTGTGTTTTACCTTTTCTGTTTTTCCTGTTTGCCCTGTAAAGCTGCTTTGAAACAATACACATTGTTAAAAGCGCTATATAAATAAACTTGAATTGAATTGACTTCTGCCAGCCCTGCAGGTTCGGCATCATTGCCGACCTCATAGAAATTAAAGACGTTTAAAAAAAACATTTTTGAGGACAACTTTATATTATTATTTCAGTATAGAAGTGTGTATTTACTTCATTTCTATAACCGATTTATCGGTGGTTGTATTTGTTGTTTAAACCGATCTTCACGTTTTATTTGAATGCAGTTAATGAAGAGTACAAATAATGTGGTAAACTGCATATGTGCTTTCTCAAAATAACAAAAAGGTAACAAAGGCCAACAACAAGCGCATGGGATGAAAAAAATGTTTTTATTTCATCATCAGTTTGCATAATGACGGAAGTTAAGCGCAATTTACATAATGATCAGAGACCGAGAGACAAACATGATGGTAAATAAGAAAGAAACTTGTGGAATGACTGTTTTAAAAGAAAGAAACAGTTTTGCAAAAGCAAGAACTAACCAAGTAAACATATACAATTATTAGATGAATTCATGATTAAACTACTTTTTAACAATTCAGAGTAATTCGCAAAAAAATGGTAAAATATACACCTGTGTGGACATAAAGAGGTGGTCCTCTAGTCCCATTAGAGAGAAATTCTGGTTAGTTCAGGTTAATGTGAGTTAAAAGTGTGGGATGGGGTGAGCACTTCATTGCATTGACGAGATTGAATCAGCAAAGTTAAGATCGGCGACCCCGTTGCTGCCTGAAAACAACTTCTCTGGTAAATTCTCTCCATTCCAAGTCTTTAATAGTGTCTATGAGATCGGCACTGATGCCGCAGGTGCAGGGCTCACAGAAGTCATCTTCATCTGAATGCTCTGTCACATAAACCTCATCAAACCAGACTAGACCATTTCGGGATGAATCGACAGAAACAAGGATGCGATCCATATTGCTGCGAGGTTCTTCGTGATCGTAATTCTTAGTGACGTAATCGGGCAGTGCGCCATGATGGGGGTGACGATGGCTCAGGTTGCCCACCTCATAATATGTTAGATCAGTGTCTGGAAGAAGTCCTTCGGCGTTATGAAACTCGTGGAAGCCAAAATCTCCATCCTCTGGGTCGAATTGTGCGATAATCTTGCCTTTTCTGCTGATTCGGTCGACACATTCATGGGCAAACCACCACAGCAGACTTAGACCATGTCTGGGATACGGTTGACCAAACCTGGTTCCTTTCAGCTCAGACAAATCTTCCAGTATTTGGTGCATTGCTATTTGTTTTTGGAGACACTAGAAAGCAAAGATTACTTTTTTATTTTTTAAATATTAAATAAGTTAAATGTATTTGTTTATTCCAGACCTGGAATTAAGGATAATTCCCACGTCAAACCCGAAAACAACGGATAAATAAGCGTTAAATGTATTTAATACATTTGTTAAAATAACAATGTCACTCATAAGTAAAACATGAATTTTGTTTATTAAAAACTCGATTACAGAAAAAATTTCCGGATCAAGGTGTGAAATATCTTAAATCCGAGGTGTCTACACGTAACTATATTTGTCAAAGTTTTCTGTTTTACGAAGTTTATATTAAAAATAGTTTATATAAAATATAAACAAAACAAAATAAACTATACTTTACCTTGTTTTTGAATGCTGGATCTACGCTGTACGACGGTGAAGATCAGTTGTTGCTTTTATTCACTGTTGTCACAAGGCGGAGCAAAGATTGGAAACAGAAACTAACTGCGTACGGAAATAGAAACTCATGCTTTATTATTAATAGGAGGGATCTGTCAAAATATTTTCCTGTGACGAAACAATAGGTTCACAACAAACAACTAGAGTCATATTGGCCATTTTTTACCACAAAGAATACAGGCAAAAATAAGGTAATTCGTTAACAATTGTAAATTAAGTACCTAAAATGATCAATATAAATCAATGAGGAATATAGATCCCAATCATAAAATATTTTTTGATAATGTCAATACATGATGAGTCACGCTTTAGTCAAGGAGAAATGAAAATCAAAAATACTTTTGTGTGGAGCCCAACCCACATGACTTACTTCTGCCATTAAAATTATGCTTTAAAGAATACACACGCACTTCAGAACTACAAATAAAACAAAAAAGACTACACGGGTAGTGTCACAATTTATCCCCTGCTAGCGTAATATTGTACTTTAAACAGTTACCATAACAAACGATTTAAGAAAAGCTGTTGTAACCCACATAGGTATGAAGCCGTTTTATGTTTATTACTTAGCATGTGACGTGTTTAGGAATGCTTTTCTTATTTTATTTCGAGGGAATTTTGTGCCATGATCAGGGCTGGGTTTCCTGAAACCTTCTTAACGTTACGTCATTCTTAAGTTATACCTTAAGATTGATAGCGATCTGAAGACGTGGTACAAAGGTTTGGGGCCCAGCCCAGATTTGTTGTTTAAAACACATGATGGAGACTCCTGATCAATCTGATAATATTATGCTGAGTTAATATTTATTAAGTCATATATAATGGAAAGTTCGTTATTTTATTAAAGGAATATCAACAAAAAAATACAATCAATTGAAAAGCACTAAAATTACATATTTCTTTAAATCACATATGTTTAAAACGCTTGTAATGAACTGTAAAATATATTAAAGGTTTTAAGCATCCTCCTTAAATTCTACTGCTGCTTTAAGTTTGTTTTGTCACATACCACATGGCATGGAACAGATCAGTAACAGCGACAGAAGGTTCTTGTTTATTAAAAGCACATAAATTACAATCCAAAGAAATTAAAAAATATATAGAAATCATTCCCAGTCAACAGATTTCACTGGAATGAAAACAGAAAGTTTTTAGAAACGTTTCTCCACCACTATTAATCTTCCTCTTCAGCGACGATTTTCTCGATGGCGGCCCAGTCCAGTTTGCTGAGAACGCTGCCGGTGCTGTTGGAAAGAGCGTCGAATCCCACCAGATCTCTCAGAGGATCCACATCTGCGAACGCTTCATCATAGTCCTCAAATCCCTGAACGGAACACGAGATCACATGAGCAGAAGATGGTGACTGCTGTAACATGCCTTCAAGCTGAAGATACTGCATCAGCCCCTTAATCACCTGTTTGTTCTCTTTGTCCTTAAATCCCAGAATGCTGCTGACCTCAGCGGAGTCCTCGGGGTTCCGATCTTCCACACGTGTCTGATCTTTAACTGTAGATGGTTGGAAACCGTTTTTCAGCTCTGCAGAACACCACATGTGTGAAAACATGGACAAACACCTTCCTGTAATATAACAGTCACCCAACGTGTTCAAAACATTCTCACTTTGATGATTCGTCTTTGTTTCTTGTCTGGCTTTCAGGTCTGTCAGCATCCCACGTCGTGTCACCTGTGACAATCTGTCGCCTGGAAGAGCGCTCGCTAAAAACAAAGGACATGCTTAGACACCCAATTTTGCCAGCTCATGTTCCTCCTATAAAGCTCTACTGAGTTTTATAGAATAAACCGTGCAGCAGTAATAGTGATGGTGTGTGGGTTTTGTATGGACCTGGTCTGTGTAGCCCGAATCTGTTCCTCAATGATCCCTTTGGTTTTGTTGTAGATTTCCTCTGAAGCACGACTGTTTTTCCAAGCGAGGACGACGAGCGTCTGTAAGGTCCGGTTTGACCTTTAGGGCTTATCTTGTTTCTCATTGATGACTGACTGCTACTCCTGAAACCAAATCAACATTTTTTTTGCCGGTTTGTAAGACACTTTGCTCTACACTTCAGTTCGAGTTGTACGTCCTCTGCGATATCAAACAGAAAACAAGTCATTTAATGAGATTTGTGGGATCAGACCTTTGTGGGAGTCTCTCTTGAGGTTTTGTGGGGAGGTTAATAGGCGTTGTGAGCAGATCGGTGATCAGACTGCAGGCGTCACGAGCTCTCTGTTCATAATGTTCCTGTTGAATCATCCTGAACACACAAAGAACAACAAACATCACGCTAACTGATGCTAAGTAATATTAGAGAATGTTTTTACAGCACACACGAGTGAAGAATCGTACTTGTCTCTTTCTTCTTTTGTTCTCTTAGTTGTTGCCAGATCTACAGATGATGGATTCTCCTAAGAAAATAATTATACAAATTTTTCAGTTTCTTTATGAAGTTTAAAATGTTGAATACGACAATCACATACATTTTTTACAATGCACGGTACTCAGAAAAAAAAAATTATTTTCACACATTTATACATTCGGTGTTATTACTCGTACACAGAAATGACAAAGTACTGGCGTAACACTGAGCTCAAAACAACAGCTTAACAGAACCGTTACTAAAAATGAATGTACACTTCCAAAATTTCAGAAGTGTAAATTTGATGGTTGTTGTCTTTTATGACTAATACTGTCCACAAGAACCAAGTTCTAGATTTAGCCACCCATCATCGCTTCATCCCACCTTCCCAGTGCTACAGAAATTTCGAGAATTTCTTACAGTGACAATTGGAAAAAATAATAATATGTGAAAATGTGTATAGCTTTTTGATTATACAGATATATCGTAATTAATGATATACGCTCACCTGAGCTAAATATCCACTAACCATTGATGCTACATGAAAATAAATATGACCATGATAATAAGCACCACAGAATCATACAAGAGCTATAAAAAGGTCGGGCGAAACACAATTGTTACACTGTGTTATTCAGACTTTGTCTTATTTAGTAGGAACTGTATTAATATAAATATGGCTGATTGATCATAAATGATCATAAATCATCTCACGTGTGTCAGAGGAGACGTGAAGGGTCTGTGCTCTTGTTCTCTCTTCTCTTCTCTCTCCTTGTGATACTTCATCAGTCTTTCTCTCTGTTTCCTCCTCATCCAGATCCTCACGTCTCTCCTCTCCTCCTCCATCATGACTCCTCCCTGCTTCACCTCTGACCTGCAGCTCAAACAAACCAATCAAGCTACATCACTCCCAGGCAGCTGTATATTAAACCTCTTTAAACATCTGTATTTAGCCCGCTGAATCACACCTGCTTGATTTATGAGCTTCTCTATGAGAAAGCCCCAAAGCTGAGCGGGACAAGGCCCCGTCCCTGATTAACTCTGATAGGATGTCTTGAACATCGCTGAGTCCAGTCAGACCGAGAGTCTCATCCGCCCGTCTGAGGAGCGACAGACATGTGAATCAAGAACACGACACACACAAGACAGTGTTGCTAAGATCTAAAGAAACAGTAAAAATCTTTCTTACGGTTCGGGATCCTCAAACGAGGATTCTGTTAAATCTGCAAGTAAATAACACAACACAAACATCCGTTACACAAGAGTGAACATCAAATATCAGCAGCAGTGTGGGTGTGTGTGATGCAGGTCACACACCTCCATCCGTGTCCTGCACACGCTGCTCTTGTTTCACTGAAAACAGATATCATGTGAAACTGAGGACCATCATCACCGCTCAAATATCACCGCAAACATGGAAATGTGAAACTGGATTAATACACAAATCAAAGTAAAGAGATGAGGTTAATATACCTGTAGGAGGGAAATGTCCTCCCGGGGCTGAACTTTGGTTGCAAACAGTAGAAGACAAAATCTCCTCGTCTGCCAAATTCATCATTGACGTGTTTTCATAATTCACTGTTGATCCGAAACCAAAACAAACAAAGAAAGTGTTTAATGGTCCGTTTTATTCCACGGTGTTTAGCAGCTGTCGTGTATCAGTTCTCTAACCTTCTTGTAAGGTTGTCACATGTCTGGAAAAAGGTTTCCTCTCCAGTCTGGGCATCATGACAGGGTTTTGTGTTTCTATGGTGTTGACCAGCTGACAGGAAACACACATTAACACACAGTTGACTGCAGATGGACACCTGATGACGTGCCCTACAGCCTGACACGCTAGGAATCCATTTATTATATATTAGCCTGCCGCTTTAATGACCTCATCCTAACCCAGCGACAGCATTTACAATGTTACACATTTTTGACACCACATAATCAGTTACAACATAAAAGACACGCTGTATATAAACCCTGTGTTTGATTTGACACAAGATTAGTCTAAGGTCTACTGCCCTGTGTGAGCTGAAATGAATCTTGTACCAGTCTGGTGTTGGCGAACTCTTTGTCGATGTTATCGGCGATGTCCTGCAGTCTGGCGAGCTGGGCGTCCATCTCTGTCAGACGCTCTGAGATCTGAGTCCGGGACATTAACACCCGGTCCAGAGAGCTGGAATGGATCTTAACGCCGGAAAGCACGCTCAGAGTAATGGGATCTCCGCCGAGCACATCATCAGCGTCCACAGCTGGAGGAGACGAGGATCTTACAGGAGGACCTGCAGGAAAACAGATGTGTTAAAGGATGCCCCGTTTGCTCTGATCAAAATGATTTACTTTAAGAATGTGGTGAGGGTGAATTCTTTAATTTAAATGTTTACCAGGAAGCACCTCGGTCGATAATATTGGCTTAGTGTCGATTGGGGCGGAGTTAAGGATGGGGACTGGGGCGGGGTTTACAGCACGGGCTGCCAAGAGGTGGAGCTGAGCAAATGAGGGCGGAGAGCTGGGGGCTTGGGGCAGATTCTGTAGCAGAGAGTCATCAGCCAAATCGATCACATTGATGAACCTTCTTCCCTCAGCGGTCTACAAGGGAACAATATTTCATCCAACTTGTTTAGTCGAACATAGAGAGTATAAAATAAAAGTTGAACACTTACAATATGTGTGTTTGAATCGGTGCTCTCTGGAGATTTTTCTTTAGAGAAACGCAGATTCAAGAACACATCTGGAGGAACGACTGGAGCGACACCTACAAGACCTCTATTAGCTGTAAGTGTACATAAAAACATGATTTGCTACAGGCCACAAAACAGCTTTACATCATTTTCATAAATGGTAGATCATATTGCAAATGAAGAAGAAACTGCAGGGGTCATACTATTGTTCATATATTGTATGTATAAGCTAGCAAATAAAAAGTAACCGTTACAGTAGATGATCTGGACTTACAAGCGCTAGGCATTATGGGAGATGAGGGCAGCTGAACAGACACGGCTTTATCGGTGATGGACCGAGATGGTTCTAGAGTAAACAGAACTTCTATATTACACAAGATTCTTATGGGAGTAGAAGTGTATGATTTTAGATACTGGAACGCCGAAGGGAGCACATACCCGGGTCAGTGTTGGTACAGGCGTCCTGGATTTCAGGAGGTCTCTTCTGCGTGGAGGCGTATGCATGGAGCTCGGCTGATGTGGAATGCATCTTATCCGACAGCATCTGTCCAGTTAATTCAGAATCCATCGCGCCTGAAATAGAAAGGAAACATGTAGGAGTTTAAACATACTGTGTGTGAGAGACACAATAGGTCAAAAACAGAGTTTGAAAGAGAAACAGAGACTGAAGAGAAGAGTCGTATGGGCTCACCTAAAGGAATGACATAACCATCATTCTGATCTGATGACTCTTCTGCAGGCTGAAGAATCTATAAAACGCAATGAACATCGCAATTATCTTAATGCAGATTCGATGATTCAACATAGGACTGATGATTCACTTTGGATGGTCTGCTGAAGTTTTGATGATTCATTGTTACTTTACAAATTCACCGTAGCTGTGATGATTCACTGTTTCTTATGGTTCATAAGTTTTGATGATTTATTGTCTCTTTAATGATTCACTGTATCTGTGATGATTCCCTGTAGCTTTGACGATTTACTTCAGCTTAAATGAAGCTTTACTGTTTACTATAGCATTTTGACTTTTATGATTCACTGTATCTATTGATCCAAAGCAGCTTTCATGATTCACAATCTATTTAAGGATTCATTGTAACTTTGATGATGGACTTTAGCTTTAATGATTCACTTTATCTATTGATTCAATGCAGATTTTTGATTCACTGAATCTTTTTTGATTCACTGTATCTTTAATGATTCACCGTAACTTTGATGATTCACTGTAGCTTTGATGATTCTCTTTAGCTTAAATGTAGCTTGACTGCTTACAACAGCATTTTGACTTTTATGATTCACTGTTTCTATTGATCCAAAGCACCTTTTTTGGTTCACTGAAACTTCTTTGATTCACTGAATCCTTTTTGATTCACTGTATCTTTTTTGATTCACTGGATCTTTTTTGATTCACCCTAGCTTAAACGTAGCTTTAATGTTTCCTGAATGATTCACTGTATCAATTGATTCAATGAAGTTTTGATGATTCACTTGTATATTTGTTGCTCTCAGTATCCAAATGTAGGTTAAAGTTCTAACCTCATCTGGAGGTATGATTGACTCCTCAGGTCTGAACGTGACTTTTATCTTCTCATCTTTATTTTTCTCCTCTCTCCTCTTCCGTCTGATTGAGAGAACAGAGAATCATTAGACACAAAACACATACAGCTACAAACGGTTCAGCGTTCACACACTTCGGTAAAAGAGAATCACCTCTTGATGGACGGGCTGCTCGTGTGACTGTTCTGCACTATCTGATGGGAAACCACAGCTGTTTTCAACAGCTGTGGTTTCCCATCAGCACTTGCCGTCTGCTTCCCGGCGGCCCATCTCAACAGCTCCTCCAGAGGGATGAGACTAGGGGTTCGTACCGGGGGCGTGTTGATCCGCATCTAAACATCAAACAAACACCATTCAACTTACAGACATCACACACACAAACCGTACAAAGATCAACGCTGTGGACACTCACAGCACTGGGGGGATCAGGATCTCTACGCAGCAGCTGAAGTCTGGGGTAGTGACCTGTGCCTGCGACACCCACATTTGGCGGTTTTGGCGTGGTGGATTGTGGGATGCGAGGCAGCGTCACAGTCCGTTGTGTGTCAGGATGAAAACGCAGCAGAGGGAGACCAACCCCTGTAATGGCTCTGTGAGGAGCAGGAGGGAAACGCAGAGCTTCTGCACTTCCTCCCGTTCTCTCTCTGTCAAAATGAAGGTGTGATGGTGGCGCTGATGCTTGGACCCACGTTCTGCCCGTATCCTCAGCTCTACGCCGAAATGAGGGTCTTGACTGACTAGGGAGAATGTTGATGTGAACCGAAGCGGGGTGAGGATTCGGACCCCAGGCCTCCTTCACCGGAGGAGAGCGAGGTCTCGGATAATTTGGCTGTGGTGGTTGCAGCTGTAGAAGGCGGAGTCTGGGTTGAATGGGAGGGGTTCTCTGCGCAGGCGTCTGCGCGTCTGCATTATGCGCAGTGGTGAGAAGCCCTTGTGAGGTCGGGATGAAACTCCTTCCGTCTGTGTGACCGCCCTGAGGCCAGTCTGGGCGAATGGTCAGCTGCTCGAGCACCTTTAGGATTGTACAAACAAAAACATCAGGATACACATAAATATCAGCTGGTAGCCGCACAAGACACCGTTACAAATCCTACCTGAGGTCTGAGGGGAAGGTTTCGTTGTTCACTGTCGTGTGTGTGGTTCACAGCAGATGTTAAATGTACCGGATGTCTGTTATCCTTCCGACGGTGATTGATCCTCTCTTCTCCAGAGACTCTTGTAGGACCATCGCATGAAGCAGGCCGGATGTTCTGGGTTTGACCGTGTGTGGGTTCAGATCCGTGGTCACACGGAGGCGGTGCAGACGTCACAGCTGTCTGTGACAGCATCACATTAGACCGAATCGGGATGTGTTGAGACAGCGGCAGGTTTGAGAAGGACGCGCCCACCACTTGCATGAGACTCATGAAGTTGATCTGCTGAAGCTGAAAGAGACAACCAGAAGAATTGTAAACGTTTGGCTCATGATTTTAATGAGACGAGATGTCCAGACTAAATCTATGCACCTGCACTAATCGGAATAACTCGTCCTGAAGCAGCTGTCTGACGGGGTCCGTCTGCGTCTCTGCTCTGTTGTGAGGTGCATCAGAACCGGGTGGATGTTCTTCTGTCTGTCTCATGCCCTCTTCTGGTATCACGTGTGCAGTCTGCTGGACATCTGACGCCTCATGTCTGTGACCAAAACGCATATGAGAAAAAGAGTCTGAGGACTTCACACAAAACTGAACATCATCTTCACCTGCGTGCTTCTACGGGAGCGTCCCTGTCCAGCGTTCCACAGGAGACGTGATTCCCCTCCGACCTGAAACAGAATACACACAATTGGGAGGTAATCTGATCGCCTGACAGGAGGAAAGGTTTGTTTAGTCACCATGGCGACCGAACCGCCGAGCTTCACCGCCTGTAAAGAATGACAGCCTTGAGTATTTATGGCACGCCCACAGAGCCTTTCCAAGGACGTGTGCTGCCTTCCCGTACTCATGGTAACTAGATAATTCCCACTTCAACCTGGAAATAATTTATGCAAGGTTAATATTTTATTGTTTATAAATACAGTGGAAGTGGGAATTATCACATTTCAGAGAGCAGGTGGAGGCAGCATTAGTCCTCAATGCACCAAGACGCACGATTCATGTTCTTCAAAAGCTTAACGACAATATCGGGAATGAAATGTAAAAATGTAAAACATTCTCATTATAAATTATGTTTTTTTAAACAGGGTTCAACATAGTAAAGCTACAAAAACAAAGTAATCTAAATGTCTCGTAGTCTTTCTTCTCATGTTCATGATAGAAAACGATTTATATCTTGAGATTACTTGAAATCTTATTGGTCTTATGACGAGACATGCATATGACAACTAGCCACGAGACCCGCAAGATTTGACATTATTGATATTTTGCCATATGTGAGCATAAAAGGGACTCGTATACATCTGGGATAGCATGACGTTGAGTAAAGTATAAGATAATTTTCCTATTTGTGTGAACCTTTACTTAAACTCATATCTACTGACTTACACTGAATCTTCTGAAAGTTCATTTGTGTGTAGACTCTCCAGATCAGCCAGTGTTAACATCTGTAAAACATAATCGGTGCATTTGGTTTATTTACTAGTGTTTAGGTAAAACAACTTCGGCTAAACCAGGGGCCAGATTCACAAAACATTCTTAAGAAGAAACTTATTCTTAACTGCCATTTTTTCTCTTAAATTCTAATTTAAGGAAAAAGTTAGGAATGTTATGTATTCCCGAAAAAAACTTCTTAAAACCGTTCTTAATCTTTTTCTCAAAATTGATCTTAGAAAAAAATAAGAAGAATCCTAATTCTCGAAACAACAGCTGTCGTAAATATAATCTTGAAATTAAGACTGAAATCTTAAAATTTGTCTTAAATCTCAACAGGTAAAATGTTGAATACGTATTTTTGGTTGTTTCACATGTGACGTGTATTGTATTGAGCCAGAATCATAATTTTGACATTTACTTCCCATAAAGGAAATTTTATTTTGATATAGGCTAATAATAAGGTCTATGTGACTTTAGCTTTCATTATTATAGTGCTTTTACATTATTCGGGGATAAAGTGACCCGAAACGGAAAGTGTCACAAGTCTTATGCCGTAGTAACAAACAAAACGTTTTTTTATAATTTATATTACAATAAGTATATTATTGCTTGCTAACATATTATATAACATGCGATCGTACACCCCGTTTAACACATCACATGGTAATATTTATAGGCTAAATAAGAATGCGATGATCATGTAACACATTACGTTTATTGTATAGATAAACATACACAGTTACCACAAAGCAAGCTACTTAAATCATATTATTTTATTCTTACGACAAAAATGAAGATGTTCTTAAGAAAATGTTTTAAAAAATGTCTGAGAATTGCACTTACGAACTTCACATTACAAAAAGTATATTTTGTTTTAAGAACATTTTTGTGAATCCGGCCCCAGTACTAGTATCTATCTGTGGTGCTGTAGATTCATTGGTCAGCACTCAATCACCTGATCTTTGGCTTCTCTGGGAGCTCTGCCCTGATTGGACGACAGCCATGAAGCCTCAGTGGCATCAGCAATACTGATTTCATCTGCAAACCAAACAACACAGAAACTTTTGTGAAGTGTTTTTTGAAAAAACAAAATGTGTAAAACTCTGAGATCTGATCTGACCGTCTTCAGCCACAGGTGACCGTCTGATCTCTTCTCTTATCCCAGTGATATTATTTTGTAAATCAGATATTACGTCCTCCTCTTCAGAAAGCGGACTGTCAGTGTGATCCACAACATCTTCAAGCACACTGTAAGATCAAACTTTTACATCTTAGAACCGTGTCTTGTATAAAATATGTGACATTAAAATCACACAATATCTGACTGGTGTATACTCACTGGTGGCTGTAGGTGTGTTGGGCGTCCAGGTCTGGCAGGATGGCGGGTGTTCCAGCAGATGCCGGGTAACCTGTGTCTTCACTTCTGTCTCTGTCTTTCCTCCGGTCTGTGATCGACCGCTGTACTGAAGCAGATGTTTTCCTCGCGTGAACTGGAGGAGAGGGATGCTGCTTAAATGGCAAAGACAACATGACCTGTCATTTACAGGATGTGGATCATGAGATCCAAATCATGTCATTTCCCCAAATAACGTGTTCTTAAAATATGATAAAAAAAGAACTGGGGCCGGATTCACAAAACTGTTCTTTCGAAAAATTATACGATTGTTCTTTAGATAAATTAAAGGAAGCTCATAAGAATGATCCTTCTCAAATCGTTTTTTGAACAACTTTTTTTTAATAGAAATAAAAATGACGTTTGCTTTGTACGTCAATCTTGAGAATAAATAACTAAGAACTGCCTTAAGAAGTTTTTAATTGAATACAAAACAGTCCCAACTTTTTCCTTAAATAACAGTGGCAGAGCACAAATTTTCTTCCGAAGAATGTTATGCGATTCCGCCCCCAGTCCACTTAAAATGAAACTCACTTCAAAACCGATGTCATGTTCATCTGAGGCCAGCAGGGCGGCGGTGTACCTCTGCTCTAAAAGCTCCAAAGCAAACAGCACTGCAGGTGTCGTTGCTTTGGCCCTTATAACCACAGAATCACTAGCGCCCTCCGACTTCATTCTTATTTGCTGAGGGAGCAGAACCCGTCTGTCCGCCCAGCGCATCATCCATTCCAACAGCCTGGCCAGCTGAGGAAACCGGCTCTCCAGCATGGAATCCAGCTGGACCTGAACATCTAATTCAGCAGGTGAGAGGATCTTAAAGGCCCAGGACTCGAATGGGAGAGAGGTTTGACTGCCCCTGACCTCTGAACCAATAAAATTCGCCTGCGCAGCCTGTTGGCCACGCCCAAAAAGTCCTTGCTGCTTCCCGACACCAGGGAGAGCCTGAGCAGGCGTAGCGTTTGAGGCTATCTGGGCATTGCCTTGGACAGTTGAAGCCGGTCCAATGGTGAGGGGAGGTTCTGGGGTAACCGGGACAGTTTGAAAACAGCGGCCGGCCCGGAACAGAGGTAACCGTGCACCAGGCTTACAACCGGTTTCATATCCGTCTCTCTGACGTCGTTTGAGTGTTGTTAGCATGTCAAAGGTCACAGAGTGAAGCTCTTTTGTATGAAGCTGTTTGGAGAAACTGCTCAATAACGGCAGCTCAGAGTCCTCGGCGTCCAGACTGTCTTTCTCCAGCACATAGCTGAGAAACAACTCCAGGAAGAGTGTGTATTCTTTATCATCCAGTTCAAACTCCCACGTTCCCACTGTGGGCAGGCATGTTGGTTCCACGTGAGTTGATTTTGTTCCTTCGGGGTCCAATGAGTTTGAGCGTTTATTTCCTTTTTTCTCATGTGTGGATCTATCAGGTGAGTCCTTCGTTGGTCCAGTCCTTGAACTACAAACACAGACATTTGTTATGCATAAATATTGAGTTTAATGTTTTACTGAAACTGAATTACAAAAATAGTACAGAAATTATTTTGATAAAGTATAATTTATCGTCTTATAATGTGCAATAACTTATAAACCAATATTCACCTACAGAAAAAATGTTGAGACCATTTTTTTTAATGATTTTCAGCGTTTCTGTACTATTTTTAGGAATGTGTTTAGCTAAAATTATATATTTTTTGTTTCAATACATCAGTAATGTATTTAGTAAAAGTTTAAAAAATATGTTTCATGATTTTTCAGTTTTCATGTCTCTTGTCATGCTGTCTTGATGATGGATGACTTTGTATCACTCCTGAAGTTTGGTTTTGTTGATTGGAATGACCACAATACATCGAAAAATTATACTTTAATGAACATTTGGAATGGTCTCTTCATTTTTTTCACAGCTAAATGTATTATTATTTGTATAAGTATCTTAAGCATACAGTATATATACTGTATAGAAACACAAACACATTTCTCTATGTCAGCAGAATTACCTGTGCAAAGTCTTGGTCTGCGGTTCAGGGGAAAGCGTCTCAGACAGAGTCTCCGCCGTTTCTCCTTCACTGTACACCAGAGGACGGCCGCAGTCAGTCAAAGTGCTGTCGCTCAAACTCGTCCCGAGAGAGAGACGCTTCAGTATTGAGTCTGCACCTCCCCTCTCCTCCTCCTCCTCTCTCTCCCACAAGAACTGTTCAGCTGCGGCCAGGTGCTTCTCCAGACGCCGAAGCTCCCGTCTCCGCCGTCGCAGCTGATCTCGAATCAGAATCATCATGCTCTCTCCGGCAACATCTTCTCTATGACTTCCTGATGGCACATCTGTGTGAACATGAGCAAACGCTATTAATGTTTGACTCTGTACTCAAATCAGAGCTGAAGTGAAGTAAATCTCTGGGGTCAACGTGAATGAGCTCATCTTACCTGCTGTGGTGTCCGACACCAACACGGGTCTCAATCTCTGCACTAGTGAGGTATACTTCTCCCGTAGTGGCACGCGAACAGACTCCTCCTCTTCGGGGAACACTCTCGCCAGAGTTTCTGCCGTCTAACCATCGGAAGAGAAGGAAAGGCTTACAATTACACACCCACAAACATCAATATAAATATATTTACCAGTAGGGCTGGGTTAAAAATATGGATTCGTCAATATTAATCGATCTTCAATTTAAAGAAACAATATCGATTCTTTACGCTTGTGCCTCAGAGAATGTTATCTGTATTTCGCCTTTAGTCCAGAGGATGGCGCCATTATTCAAATTGAATTTTAAAATCTGTTTTATTTCCTACACATCTCAAGTTGTTCATGATTTCACTGTTGCATATTTACAACGTTTTTTTTTACTGTAGTGTTTGGTTACTCAAAGTTAAAGGTTCGATTGTGTAGGCTTCAGTTACCAGCCTATATATTTAAATATAGATTCCATGTCTGCAAAACTAATATTTAAAAACAATACTGGTAACTAATCGATATTAAATCGAATCGAAAACCATATAAATAAGAATGGAATCAACGGCCAAGATGGTCTCAAAACCCATCCCTATATATCAGATTGTTTAACTGTGATGTAAGTATTCCAAACGTAAAGTAAATGAAAATTACCACATGACTGGGCGGTAGTTCAGCCACCAGACTTAAGACTAAGTCTTGCAGCGCTTCTTCAGCGTTCAAGAAACGACAGAAAGGAAGAAGACGACATGCCCAGCCCAAGGCCTCGATGCACAAATCTGCCACGATGACATCACTAGTCTGTAAGGTTAAAACACGGTCAGGACCAGCACTGTTCAACAGGAATCAGAAATGTTATTCACTCATTCACTGCACCTGAGCGTCTTTCTGCTGGTTCCTGACATTCTGGTATCTTCTACAGGAGATGGTGAGCTGGTCTCTCGCATGAAGCATCCAGCACAGGGCACACAACTCTCTGAAACATACTGAAAACAAACAGACCATAATTTGAGCTTCACATGAATGCCAAATCAACGCCCTCAACCAATCAGGAGAGACATACTTATGGTTTGCACGGTAACACCGCCCATGTCTTTTCTAGACCCTGATTGGAAGAACCCACGATGACTGGAGAACTTTTTCAGTCCTTCTGGAATGAATTCAACGTTAGGCTCAGACGCCTTCTTCCGGATCTAGTAATCCAAAACATTGATTCGGTAAATGACTATAAAAGAGCAAACCGAATGTTGATTGTAACACAGTAAGCAGATGAATTGTCACCTTGTGTAGTAGATGTCTGCAGTGATGTAGCTTCCTGATGTACCACTGTGCGGTGGGCAGAGAGCTGTGTGCGGCTCTAAAGAGCAATAAAACCTTCTGTATCAGTCCGGAGAGCTGACAGCGAGAGTCTCTCTCCAGATCCAGACATGCCGATCGCGTTTCCTACAATGGATAAAATCCAAATTTAATCTGCAGTGTAAAGTAGTAATGTAGCAGTCAAAATTGAGGAAACATCCGTGTCTGATGTGTCTGTGATGTACCTGTGTGTCTGGTGAAGGTTGCGGGCAGTACAGAGGGGGGGCAGGTAGATAGAACGCAGCAGGTAATAAAACAGGAAGTGATGCTGCTCGTTCCTTGGCGGATTCGAGGAGGCGTTTGAGAGGTTGAGAGAAGACATCCACCTCGGCCATGACCGATGCCTTTAAGATCTCCTGCACAGATACCTGAAGAAGCTCCACATCCTCGACGCAAGCTGGGTGTGAAAGGCAACTATTATAAAATCATTCTCCTCAAACCAGGATCATAAACATCTAACCTATGTTTACCTGTGTTGTCATTTCCTTCAGACTCTACAGCTCGTCCCAGTAACATCTCCAGTTGAGTCTGAAAGATGACAGCGGGGTGCAGTTGTGTGGGAAGATGAAGCTCCCTCCATCTAAGTCTTAAAATTATATGCAAACTTATTGTTAAAAGTTATAGTATGACATCATCTCTCCGTGAGAGATTATTGAGTTGGTGTCACACACCTGCTCATGTCCAAAGGGTCGCTGCAGTAGCTGCTGTAGGCCAGGCTGAGGGTCGCTGCCATCTTCCAGTCGCCCAAATGCTGCGCCATCCACGCGGCTTCTGGCAGAAGCCCGCCCAGCAAGAGGAGCTCTAGAGCGTAGTCCACCGTCCAGACGTCTGAAAGATGCTGGGAACGCAAGCCATCCACCACACGGCTCTGAGACAACTCCACGACGCGCCTGCCCGCGTCTGAGAGCAAATGCCAATACTGATACTTAAAGGGATAGTTCACCCAATAATAATTATTCAAGACATTTGCCATTTAAAACCTGTTTATGACTCTTTCTCCTGTGAAACATGAGAGAAGATATTTTGAGAAATGTCTCAGTGGTTTTGAGTCAATGAGGAAGTCTATGAGGAGTCAGCGTTGTTTTGTTATCGACATTCTTCAAAATATCTTCAACAGAATAACCACACCACAGTCCCAGCTGAAAGAGTATGAGCAGTAAGTTAGTGTACCGTGAGGTAAGTGAAGAGCGGGCAGCACTTCCACACTGTGCGGAGGCAGAATGCAGAGAGGACGGTTGGTGAAGTACGCTGCCATAAATCTGGCCAGTGACTGAACCACAGCAAGAGCGGCTTCACGCCCCACTGGCCCTAAGAACCAGCCATCTAATACAGGGTCATCTACAGGACACAGAGAATGGGTAAGAACTTAGTTAGCAGCTCAAATGACTCAAGAGACTAATGCTGGTTCTGAAAGAAAGGTGTCACAATACACAGTGCATCACAGTGCGTATGGGGGACTGACACAATGTTAGGAAGGTGGTCATAATTTTATGCCTGACCGATGTATAATGATTTACAATTTAAGCTGTTAGGTACAATTTCACATTTGACTTCAACCCATATTGCCCTTAGCAAACATCATTAATTTACAGCTGACATGCGCCACAAACTTGACTTTGAATCAGGTTTTGTCTTTTTAATGTTTTATATGTAACAGAGGAAACCCCACCATCCAATCCCGGCATCTCTTCCTGATGTCCTGTATGTGGCTGCATCTGTCGTGTCAGGCGGTCACAAAGACCCTGAGCCTCCCGCAGGTGATACTGGAACAGGTGACCGTACAGAAGGGCCAGACAGTACCGTGTCTCCAGATAACATGTTAACGGAACAGCTGGGAGACGCAAAGAGGATGAAGTGAGTTTTTAATTATATGTTATCTGAAGTCAAAACAACTGAATTAAAGTCTGACCTCTCTCTCTTTCTGCACACAATTCAGCTCTCCAGACCCGAACACTGTCTGAGTATTCACCTAAAATAAATAGCTCTTCACCTGAGGAAGGGGAAAGATGTGAAGCCTTACAACATTGCCTATTCTCTTAATTTTTCTCATTTTATATTTGAAGAGTTTGGTTCCAAAATGAGATAACTCAATCATGCTTTTATTATGGTATCATGTTTTTATTGTGTTTTATTGTGTTTGTTAGCTATATTTTTGTTATTATGGCTTAAATCAAACGAAACCAACTGCAGTTTGATTGATATTAATTTAAATGCACAATAAAAAAAACATGATTTTTGAACACTATTAATAATGGAGTCATCTCATTTTGGAACCAAACTCTTAATTTATTCTTAATATGGTGCGACAGCTACCTGTGAAATTTCGCAGGGCGTGGCTTTCCTCAAGACGGTCTCCAACTGTTTGCAAAACCTTCTGAATGTTAGGTATAATGATTGACATCTTCTCACATTCAGGCTGCGTGCCCTCATCACCTTTGCTGTTGTTTAGCATCATCTGGTATTTCAAAGCTCGCCTGTACACGTCACGCCAAATAACCACCAATCTGTAATACATAATACAAATTCTGTCATCATTTATTTACCGTCATGTTATTCAAAACACAAAAGAATATATTTTGAGAATCGTCTCAGTGGTTTTGTGTTCATACTATGGAAGTAAACAGGGTTTGATGTTTGTTTTTTGTTCAATAAATCTTCTTTTGTGTTCCGCAAAAGTAAGAAACTCATACAAGTTTTAATGACATAAGGATGAATAAGTAATGGAATGAAAGACAAAAGTTAACTTAAAAATCACTCTTAATGGTTGATTAGCACCAAACAGGTCAAAAACAGATCTTTTAATAAAATATACTTTCTGTAGACCTTAAAACCAGACGCACCTATTGGATGGCAGACTTCTGTCCAGTGCTGTTGGTTTCGTGGTCTCACTGTTAATATCGGTGTCCTCATGTAGAAGCCGAACTGCAAACAAGTCAGAGGAACATAAAACCTGATCATCTTTCCCATAATGCAATGTTCTCGACTGGATGATGTAGGTCAGATTCACGCTGTGTGACGCCTCCTGCAGGACGAGGAGAGCTGCGTTGAAGTTGTGTGAGGAAAGCGCTAAATCAGATGATGGGAGGAATATTTCAACAAATTGCCTGCTAAGCTCAACTGCGACGGGCAGACAGCTGCTTCCTCCGCAGCGTGTGGTGTCCCAGGGCAAAAACGACAGGAGAGTTCTTAGTATGTGATGGGTGCGTGTGACCCAATTCAATTTATTTTTTCTGCTGATCAAGGCGCTGACCCTAAGAAGGTTAATGAGTCGGTCGACGCAGGTGATGGTGTACTTAAGAAAACGCTCTCTCTGCTTAACAGCGCCTCCCAGAGACACGGCCAGAGCCCAAACTGTCAAGAGATTCCTGTAAACCCTGGTGAGATCCTCCTGCACGGCTGAAGATGTTGGTTTTGGGTCTTCTGTGCGAGCATGAAGAGTGTCAAACATTGATGCAAACTCCAGCTTCCCCTCACTTTCCATGCGTGAGTGTAGACCGTCGTCAGAATCATCGCCATCTTCCTCACCCTAAAGAGAAGACACTTTTAAAAATGACTGTAATGGACGGCCTCCCATGGCGCTTATAAGCTAAGGCGTTAAACGTCGGCTGACCTGAGCTCTCTCTGTATCTCCAGTCTCCTGCAGATACAGCGGTAGAGTAGAGAGAGGTGGTTCTGTCTCTTTAAAAGCCAGCAGACTTCCTGTGAACATCAGAGTGGACATGGACTCCAGCCTGGATCTGACCTGAGGCTTGACGACACAAACGATACGCACAAACTATCACATCAGCAATAAAACACATCATTTCAATCCCACCCTTCAAATAAAAAAAATGTCTACCTGCACCCGAGATGATGACCCCATGACCCTGCGTATGTTCTCCAGGCCTTGAGCAGCGTCCAGCAGGAGAGTGCTCGTGATCGCAGTCGCAGACGGCCGTCTGGGCAGCCGGAGCACAGTCACCATGTAGCCATCAGACACAATGAGCAACGGTTGCCGTGGGTGACAGGTGATGGAGTAGCGCTGTCTCATAGGGTCACAGAGGGACGCGCTCGAGCTGGAGAGAGAGCCATCTTGTATGTGAAGAGGTGCTGGGGGTCTACGGGAGAAAAATTGTGACATGTGAATACTTTTATTAATTGTGTACTTTTATAAATCCTCCAATACAAACTCCTAAGCATTTAACCCTTGTATGGTGTTCATGTTTTTGTTAGTTAGCATTATTTGGTTTTTAAATAAATACGCCATAAAAATGATTTAGAAAAATATTTTACAGATGATATTTAATTAATAGTTCACAGAATAAAACAAAAAAAGAAAATTTTACCTAAACACATACCTATAAAACACATACCGCTAATTTTAAAATCAGGAAAATGGTCTCTGAAATGGTCTTTTTTTCTGCAGCTGTATGTCATCTTTGCTGACATAAATGTTATATGCTCTCTCATATGTAAAGCACTTTGAAGGGAAAAGTCTGTTAAAAAATGTTAAAGGGGTCTTATGGCGCAAATTTTTCGGTGTCTTTGGTGTGCCGGTGCATATATGAGACACGTAAAATTACCCGGATAACCGTGGTTACCAATAAATCCTGCTGAAACCGAGCTGGCCGGATAATGCAAGATATCGATAATTTTATTGACGTGTAGCTTGTCCGTGAAGGCCGGCTCTGGGATCAGTAGGAAATGCTGCACGAATCACGATCTAAAAGAAGTTTGAGTCGCCTATAACTTGCATATAAGAAAGCTACACTCGTATTATCATGAAAATACCTGAGGAGGCTTGAGGATCAGTGATACAAACATCTCCTTAGGGATCCATCCATTTTGTAAATTAAAACTGTGACGCTATTCTATGCCATTTGGAAAGTGTCGGCAAGTATCATTAACAAAGAAACCAATCAAATCACCTGTAGGTGACCAACGGATGAAGAGGCAGGAAGTGGGCGGGACCAAACTCAATGTTGCATCCAGTTGTGGACAGAGACACCAGTCCGCCCAAACGTGCCAGCATGAGCAGAGAGCCCCTCTTTAAAACACAGACAAGATAAAGGCCTTCTGGTGTCCAGCTAACACTCCCCACCCAGTATGACCTGCAACACATTCAGGGATATTAGTGGGTGCAAACGTTCCTATCTGTTCGGCATTTGTGGGTGACTTGTGAATAATATGTAAACAAACTGTTTGTAGATGAGACATTTAAAACACTTACCTCACATACTTGGCTGGAATACTGTTCGCCTTTAGACCACATCCTCCTAACAGACTAGAAACTGTGACAAAGTTCTGCGTGCTGACATACAACACCTGAGTTACCTGTCAGACCCACAAATATCATCACGTACAGCACATTCTCGACGTACTGAAAACAATGAACTGCACATGAAATGTTGTGACCGTACCCTTGGGTCCTTCTGGTTAAGGGCTATCGCCAGTAATTGACCATCAGGTGATAGTGCTGGAACCAGAGCTCCTCTGGACTTCACTGGTTTACATGCAGGCACAAGCTGACCGAAGAGGTAAGACTTGGAAACCCAGTGTACAGTAAAACCTACCGAACTGTATGATTACAATTTTAGCATCGACAGCATTGAAAATGGAAAATGATGTCAACCAAGATCTCACCTGTGCTTGCTTTCCTTTATCGTCTCCCACTGAATGTTCAGAAAGGTGATGGTCAACAGCTCTTCGGTACTGAAGACAAACACGCTCAGACACACGTCACCAACGGCCTATAAAACACCATAGGACATATAACACAGGCGATGACACAGCCTCTGCTTCACATGCAACTTTATTTACCTGATTCCTCACAAAGACGCTATGAATCGACGCCTCTTTGCCCTTCGAGGAGGGAAGCTGAGTGTTTTCAGGATGTGATATCTCGCTCCAGCGTCCTTTGACTGTTATATCTCGTGGACTGCTTAGATCCTGAGGTGCCGAACATTCCCAGAGGAACACCTGCCCCGTCAGAGCTCCCAGGAACACCCTCTGTCCGTTCTCCGAAACCAGCAGAGAAAGTCGCACCGTAGATACCGTACCTGATTGAGACAAAGCCGGAGTTGTTTCAATTAGTCGTGTACCACAACTACTTTCTTTAAAGGGTTTCAAGCAGAACTATACAAAGGTGTCACACAAACCTCTGACGGAAGAGGCCAGCTCATGAACGGCAGGGATAGCAGGGACCATCTTTAAGGAGTCTTTGTCTTTATTCCACAGAAACAGTTCTCCAGAGACTAGAAGACCCACGAGCCACATACCTGCAGACGATATGACATAGAACACAGCTGTCAGATCAAGTTTAAGGTAGTTTGCCGAAACTGTTAATATTCTGTCCTCATTTCCTCGCCCTCGTGTTTTTTCAAACCAATTTGACTTTCTTATGCAGAACACAAAAGAAGATATTTTGAAGAACCTCGGTTACTGCTACCCTTTCACTTGCTTTGGTTTTGTACCCATACAATAGAAGTGAATGGGTGCCAAGCTGTTCGGTTACAAACTTTCTTCAAAACATCTTCTTTTGTGAAATGCTTAAGATAGAAAGTCATTCAGGTTTTACATGACACTAGGGTGAGTAAATGATGACAGAATATCCATTTTGGGTGAACTGTCCCTTTAAGATTTAAGTGTAAATTGGAGTTACATCAGCTGTAAGAGTTAAGCCACGTACCGTTCGGAGATGCGGACATGGTCACCACTCTCTGTAACAGTGGCTGAAGTTTCGGGGTCTTCTTTTTAGTTCGACCCGACACCAAATGTATTTCACTCAGGCGATTGTCATCTAATAGAAAAACAGCCTCTTTCTCCTGAAACAGAAGAGAAAAAAAACAAACGTGCTTATGTATAGCAGATGACATTGAAGCGCATCTACACAAATACATAAGCAGTGACCTTCTGTTATTTGGAAACACGTGGTCTTACCTTCCCCAGCCAGCAGAATCTGGGCCATGGCTTTTTGCGCTTGATGCTGGATGACAGTAACACCTCCAACTTCAACTCCATTCTTGGCATTGATGGAAAACATCAGAGAACATCCGAACACCATGTTACTCCTCAGCTCAGCTTTATGAAAATGATTGTATGATAAAGACACATAAAGTCAGGGAAACGGGTAGTGTTAAATGACAGGTAAAGTAAATCACTCAGTGTTTAGATCACAGACAAAAAACAATTAAATAAATGTGAAATACATGCACCATACCGCGGTTTTAACCGATAGCTGTAACGAACAAGTACTGTATTAATGTTTTTGCATGAATGAGTGTTATTATCGCGCACGTATTATGCATAAACCGTTACGTTAGCTACTGAATGTCAACAGAACTCGCATGACGCAGAAATAATCATCTGTAAGGTTTTAACAGCTATAAATCAATATTCCGGCTCACTTCATACTTTACCATCATGCCATGAATCTGACAAACACATTTCGCGTCTGCTTATTCCACTTATTTCTTTGTTTTTCGAATCTCCCTCCACTTCCGGTATCCTCTACAGCTCCCATGATTCCCGCCCCGTTTCCATAGAATCAGATGCGCTCGAGACCCATGTTCGAGAGGAGTGGAGCGCATGCGCGTTCAAGACCGAGCGCGGAATGCCCGCGGCCATTAATTAAGCAAGATTTACTCCTTTTTAACTACATTCACATTTACATTTAGTCATTTAGCAGACGCTTTTATCCAAAGCGACTTACAAAGAGTTAGGGAGCAACAAGCGATATGTCATACTAACAGTGGCTATAGTTGATTATAGCCATTATCTTATCACATGAAACATAATTTAATCATGGTTTTTATAATTCAACGATCATAAAAACAGCCCATATAGAACCTTTTTTTATTTGCAATCGTATTTATTTTAATTAGAGTAACATTATAATTATTTTGCTTCCAAACGCTGTATTTTTGATTGGATTATTTTAATACCAACGACGATACCCAACCCCTGATAGCACGCATACATCTGGCTTACGTCTATTTGACGTCTGCATTTACATCTTACAGACATCTACTATACATAGTTTGCTCATCTGCAATACGTCTCGGAGATGTCTGCTGTCAGACGTTATATAGACATCTTGAAGACGTCTGTAAGATGTTTATGATTTAGAATGGATGTAAATCTGCTCTTTCTAAGATGTTTAGCAGATGTTTTTACGCAGCAAATCTCAAGATCTTTACCAGACGTATTACAGACATTCAAACGTCTCCGAGACGTATTGCAGATGAGCAAACAACGTATTGCAGATGTCTGTAAGATGTAAATGCAGACGTCAAATAGACGTAAGCCAGATGGATTGTGCTATCTGGGACCCTAACTAATGCTTGGATTATAATATCACAACCCATCAACAATAACAGTCAAATTGTTAACATTGATGTCGTGTTCATATCACTCGCATTGTAGTATCAGAAGTAGGCCAGCGACAGTCAGTACCCTTGATATTATTGACAGGTATAACTGATAACGTGTTTATACATTTACATTTAGTAGCGGACGCTTTTATCCAAAGCGACTTACAAAGAATTCAGGGAGCAATAAGCGATATGTCATACAAGAGCAATAATACAATAGGTGCTTATACAAAGTTATTGGTTTCTATTAAAAGCTAGACCACTACCTGTTGAGAGAAAGAGAAAGGTTAGTGTTTTTTTCATTTGTCGTCAAGTATTCACCAAAGAGATGGCTTTTAAACAAAACTGAAGTCATTGTTTTTGGTAACAAGGATGAAACTAACAAGGTAAACACATACCTTGACTTAAGAGGTCTAAAGACACAAAGCAAGGTAAAAAATCTTGGGGTCATTTTGGAGTCTGACCTTATTTTCTGCAGTCATGTCAAAGCAATAAGCAAATCAGCGTACTACCATCTCAGAAACATAGCCAGAATCAGATGTTTTGTCTCAAGCCAAGATTTAGAGAAACTAGTTCATGCTTTCATCACCAGCAGGGTGGATTACTGTAATGGACTCCTTACAGGTCTTCCCAAAAAGACCATCAGACAGCTGCAGCTCATACAGAACGCTGCTGCCAGGATTCTGACCAGAACCAAAAAATCTGAGCATACCACTCCAATCCTCAGGTCCTTACACTGGTTACCAGTTACTTTTAGAATCAACTTCAAAGTATCATTAATTGTCTATAAATCACTCTATGGTCTAGGACCCAAATACATCTCAGATATGCTCATTGAATATAAACCAATCAGACTTCTCAGATCATCAGGATCAAGTCAGTTAGAGATAACAAGGGTTCACTCAAAACAGGGCGAGTCAGCGTTTAGCCATTACGCCACCCATAGCTGGAATCTGCTTCCAGATGACATCAGACATTCACCAACAGTAGATACTTTTAAGTCCAGATTAAAAACACACTTGTTTAGCTGTGCATTCACAACCTGAGCACTGTGCTACTTTACATCAACTGCACTTCTATTTCTAATTTATTTTTATTTTGCTCTTATTCTTTTTATATACTGTATACACTCACATTTTTAATCAATTTTATTGCTGTTTTATTGTTTTAAATAATTTGCATTTTAAAGATATGTTTTATTCTTTCTGTCAATCATTTTATGTAAAGCACTTTGAATTGCACTTGTGTATGAAATGTGCTATATAAATAAACTTGCCTTGCCTTGCCTTGCCTTGCCTTGCCTAAGTAGTTTTTTGAATGTTGTGAAAGCAGGGATCTTGATGGAGTGTAGGAGGGTGTGAAAGTACGCCGGTGCAGTTCCAGTGATAGTCCTATAGGCAAGCATTAGTGACTTGAATCAGCTATGGGCTTCAACCGGTAGCCAGTGGAGAGAGATGAAAAGGGCTGTCACATGAGCCACTTTGGGGTGTTGGAAAACGAGGTGTGCTGCTGCGTACTGAACCAGCTGGAGTGGTTTGATAGCCTTTGCAGGAAGACCTGCAAGGAGAACACTGAAGTTGTCCACTCTTGTGTTTACCAGAGCCTGGACAAGGAGTTAGCATAACAGTAATACGAGAAGCCGTGTGCCCGTTTGATGGGTCCCGAGGAAGTCGTGTAGATGGAAAAAAGCAGCGGTCCAAGCACCGATCCCTGAGAGACACCAGTTCATCATGTGGTGAGCAGTGGACAGCGAGCCTCTCCATGACACCCTGAAGGATCTGCCGGAGAGGTAGGATTTGAAAAAGCAGAATTTTAGGATTTAAAAAAAACTGAATGGGAATTGTCTTTTTAATTATCATGATAACTAATATTGTGCCAATGAAAATAGTGAAAAGGAATACAGAAATATATTTGAATTGACAATCAATACAAAGGGTGTGTGTGTGTATTATGTGTGACTATGGACCACAAAACCAGTCATAAGGGTAAATTTATCCAAATTGAGGTTTATACTTCAATAAAATAAATAAGTTTTTCATTAATATATGTCTTGTTAAGATACAACAGTTTGAAAATCCGCCGGTTCAAAAATAACCAAAATATTGAGAAAATCTCCTTTAAGGTTGACAATCAGAGGTGTAATATACTGTAGCAGGCGGTCGCTAGGAAGAAACAGGTTAGTTTCAACGCTCTCTATTGGTTTACCACTGTATGAGGTTGTGGAGAGTAGATGAACCGGAAAGCTAAGATTCTAAGCTTTACATAGTAACCAAACTTGAGTAGTCAATCCCCAAAGAGCAGGCCGTTGTTGTTTGCAATTTTCCTGCATCCACTCACATAAATAAGGATTTGATATATTTATGGTAGGAAATTGACAATATATCTTCATGGAACACGATCTTTACTTGATATCCTAATGGTTTTTGCCAATCGATCATTTTGACCCATACACTACAATGTAATGTTGGCTATTGCGACAAATATACTGTGCTACTAAGGACTGGTTTTGTGGTCCAGGGTCACTTTATTTCCTTAATACGTGGTTTATTTTTCCATTTTTCGTATGTTGTTGAACATAACCACTAGCACAGATTACTTGACTACCAGTTAATTGTTCTGTAATCTTTGTGTTAAACACACGCCACTGAACCTTGCATGAGATCTTGGTTCACTGCATTAATACATAAATTACACTAGTGCTTCTAAGCAATTACCACAGCATTGCGAATTGATGACACTTCATTCCAGTAAGCCGTGACCATGACGACACTGATATGTTGTTGATGATGTCATCAGCTTCTGGTTTTACACCGTATAAAGTTCACAATCAACCACTTGAATTAAACACTGAGCTCCACACAAGCAAAGCAAGAGGCTTTAATCCTGTCAGTGAAAGAGAGAACCGTCGATCTCGGATGGAGGTTCAAGACTGGATCGAATCATCCATACGAGTTTTCTTCTGCTTCACCGGCATCATAGGAAACTTCTGGCTGGGTTTACGCTCTCTCCCCAAATCCAGATCTCAAGTGCGGACCGGTGACATTCTCTTCATCAACCTGGCCGTGTCCAATCTCATCACAAACTGCCTGGTGGACCTGCCAGAATTCATGTCACACTTTGTGAAAAGCTGGATCACGAGTACAGTGTATTGCGGATTGATTCAGTTTTGTCACGAAATCTCTGAAACCAGCAGTATCTTCACCACCATGTTCATCAGCATGTACTGGCACCAAAAACTGGTGGGGTCCATCAAACGCGGTGGAGCGCCGGTGCAGATGGACAGCTTGCGACTGGTTGCCATGTTGCTCTGCGGAAGCTGGAGCGTGGCGTTGTTGTTCAGTACTCCCCACATCTTCATCGCAGAGCACGACGGGAATCAAAGTTTCAAAGTTTGTGAAGAACGTTTTCCTACCCCTGCTGAGAAAAAGACTTTCGATGCTCTGTATCTCACTCTGGCTAATGTTGTTCCAATTATTGGGATCAATTACGCTAGCATTCAGATTGCGATAACGCTGCTCCGGAGTCAAAAGCGAATCAACGATCAATCCAAAGGAAACAGAAGTGGGACAAATGTGAATGTTTTTCCGCAAAGAGCGGAAGGAACATCACAAAGATCTCTAAAAAGCTCCAGAGATGAAGGTGCCTGGAGTTCTTCAAAAACTGTGAAGACTGCGACAAATCTCAAAACACAACCCATACAGCAGACACAGGTCAGATCCAGCCCCTCCTCAAACAATCAGATGAGGGCAGCTAAAAGTGTGCTGGCCGTAGCCACCATCTTCCTCTTCTGCTGGTTCACTCATCTCGTGCTCCGCATCTACAGCAGTTTCAATCTCAGTTCCGTTCTGGCTGTGAAGCTGACAAACTTCATAGGAGCGTCATATCTGTGTTTCGTGCCATACGTCTATCTGCACGGAGTGAAAAAACTCAACTGCTCATGTTTGTGAGATCTGATGGGACGTGACAGAAATCTGAGATGTTATGAGTGAAGTAGTTCAGGAGATCATCAGAGGAAGCTTTAGAGATATATTTGTCCGCGTATACTTTAGTCATTTATTAGACATGCATTGTTTAGTAATATTGCACATGGGAATGAAGCTAAGCTTGTAGTGAGGAAAATATCTTCCACTGGCACATGAAAGAGATGAGAAATGATTCTTTTCTTGTAATTCATAATTGCCGACAGACGTCACAACAACTACGTCTGCAACGCTGCCCAAAGAATTATAAACGTGTACTTGATCATGTTGTTTTTGGTGTCGAACCGGCAGAAAATTATTGGTGTCAAGTGGAACAAGGTATGACAGCTGGTGAGCTTTGGAATAGCTAGGTACAACAAGGTACAAATGTCAAAATGTCCATGTTATGTCTGTCTTATACCATATACCATATATCTGCAGAGTAAGGAAACTCAACTGCTTATGTTAGTTACAACTTTTGCAGAATACTTGGGTTAGGTCAAGACATCGTTGGGTCAAAAATGGACAAACCCATCCGTTGGGTTAAAAACTTACCTGAGCTGGGTTTTTTTAACCTATCGTTGGGTCAAATATAACCATATTCTAGGTTAATTTAGCCCAACGGTTAGGTTTGTCTATTTTGGACCCAATGATGGGTTCAAATAACCAAAAAAATTTTAGTGCAAGGGAAACCATATTTGAACTCCGTTCTTATATAAAACAGTACTTGGTTGTGCTTTTAAACATTTTCTGCACTGGATGTGTTTTTCAAAGCAATAAAAACAGATCTTCTCTCTTGTGTTCTGGTTGTTGATGGCAGCCATTACTACTGTAATTATCTCAATTACACCAGTGAACAAAGGACACATGTGCTTATGCATGCAGTTCTCATGTTATCTTATCATCAAGGTCTTTACAGAACAGTCAAAAACTGTTTGACAAATTATTTCATCAAAATAAATACGGTAAATTGTTAAAGAAACTGTTGTTTAAAACAAAACAGTTTTTTATTGGTGCTTCCAAATCAAATGCAATCCTTTTAGTACACAAAATTCAAGGGTTGTTGAAAATAATCAAGCGCTTTCATAAAACAGTTTAGATAAAATGATGAACCCGGTGACTAGTACAAAACAAAAAAAACACTGTTTCCTTTCAACCTGCTGTATGCATCCACACAACCATGTCAAGACAAAATAAAACACACGCTATGCTTAGATAATTCACCATGCTGTGAGAATTCTTGACACGTGTGACTTTATCCTCATTATTCAAATACTGAATACAAGAAAAATGCTATAAAAAGTCCAACACAAACCTCTGTCATACGCTTTCAATTCGAGCAATAGAAAATATCTAAAATAAGAACAGGCACAAACCACAAATGAGTTTAGCCAAATGAGTAAATTCAGAGGACAAGAAAAACATCTGTAAACCAACGATGGAGACAACTGGTCTGTTTATTTTGGTCGTCAGTTCTGGATTTCCATGGTTAAGTGAACATTTGTCATTTGTATGAAAGAGCAAAGATCCGCCGTACATAAATGTAGCCAATGTCTGTTCATCAGTGTTTTACTTCATTCATGTGTCCATCAAACTCCACACCAGGAGATTAGAGTCAAAACCTATTATCGCTGTCATCAATGCAGTTTCTCCAGTTTGGCCTGCAGGGATTTAAAGTTGCGTATAATATCCTGCAGAGCGGCGTTAGGACTCAAGGACTGAAGCTCCACCAGATATCCACAGATATTATCCAGACACACGTTAGTAAACCTCCGTCTGATGAGAGAAACAGCGTATGAGTGCCAAACAAGCAACAAGTATCACATCTATAAAACATCTGGAGAACAAAGCGCTCTCACCTGTCGTAGGTGGGTACACGGCTGGGGTCCTCCGCGTATCGTGACAGAAGCACATGGATGCACTCGACCAGGTGAAGGGGGTTTTTCAAGCGCTGCCAACATGGGTCCTACAAAAATTCCACAAAAAAAACAAAATCTTACTGTTTCATCATTATTAGGCCTGTCAAACGATTAATCGCTTCCAGAATAAAAGTTTGTGTCTATGTCTGTGTACAATGCATAAAAAATGTGTATTTATAACCATAAACACATACTTGCATATATATTTAGGAAATATTTCAATGTATTATTAACATTTACCAATAATTAAAACTCTATATCAACGCTTATTAATTGTTATATTTTAAATTTTTCATAAATACAAAATTAATATGTACTGTACACCGACATACATTACGTAAATACAAACTTTTATTCTGGAAGCGATTAAAAATGATTAATCATTTGATTAATTATTATACTGACTAATTATTATTATTGTGCCATTTGCTAAAATCAGTGTAAATGAACTCCATAAGCATCACGCCAGCCTGACAAGTTTTCTGACTGAGGGAAGGAAATTCTTCAGTGTGTTTTAGTTTTAACTCTTTTTATTTACATTTGATTATACTTTTAAATAATCTGTGTGCGTTTAAAAACGTACAATTGCATTCTTTTTAAATTTCTCAACTAATTGTGACCATGTGACCAAGTTCAAATGATGATTTACTAAGAACTTTAGAAAAAAATAAAACAGGAAATGTTTACAGGACAGGGTTATAATAGTTCATTAATAGTTATTTAAAATCTAATAAGATCAATATAAATTAATGCAAATAAATATATATGTGAAAAGGATTTCAAAAAATGTAATATTAGCATGAGAACAAAAATATAAAAACAAAAGGCAAAAAAATAAAAAAACACAATACAACTCGGTTGCAAAATATTTGCGCTGATCTCATACCCGGGTCTTGAAGAGCTGGTCGTACACCTCGAGCAGACGTGGAAGCTGAACTCCAATCTCCTGCATGGTGAAGGTTACGAAACCCACATCCCAGTTTAACTTGCACACTTCCTGCTCCAGAAACTTCACCAAAAAGTCTAATGGAATGATAGAAAGAAAAAAATGCAAGAAATGTGTAAAAAGGTATCAAATGCAAGAAATAACACGTTAAAATTTCTTGATGCTTGATTTTATGTTGTCAACACTGAGTATAAAACAGGAGATAAAGATAAATAAGATCAAGAGTGCAACGATAATGGGATCAACTCCCAGGGAACACACTTTAACATCTTCCAAATACATAAACGTGAATATAAAATATTCTTTAGACAATAAAAACAAAACTGAGTGAGATGACACAAACATGTAAGGTCAAATGATCACCAAGGAAACAATACATGATTGAGAGGGTAAAAGTGTTGTTGACAACCGAAACATAAACAGAGACGGGAGGTTAAAGTACCTAAAGGAAAGTATCTCGGTGTTCCAGCATACAGTTTTCCCAGCGACACAAGCTTTAGACTCAGAGCTCTCATCCGGTCGGCTGGACTCATGGCAACACTGTCACTTAATTCTGAAACACAAGACACCCAATCAGACTTAAGGATAAGAGCGTCCAGAGAGAAAAAGAGCATGATCGAGATTTTACCTTTCTCGATGACCTCCTGCCACAGCGAGTTGACCAGTATGGGGTCTGAATGTCCAGCGCAGTGAATTATAGCCAGTTTACACTCCGACAGGCGGAAATGATCAGCGAACTCTCCATACAGCTGCAGAGAGCGAAACAAACATTTCACGAAACAAAACCTCTATGGCTTCCATTTGATTGGATCTGAAACCTAGCTTTTCACGCACCTTTGTGATGTCCATGAGTTCAGAGTCCAGCTGTGTGATGGCTCCCTGCACTGATGGATGCTGGGAATATTGTCTGCGAAGAGTCTCCTGGATCTGCACCTGAATGCGCACCACCTGATGAACAAAGACGGAGTTACGACAACCCGATATGCACAAACTGTCCACAGAGAGGAGGTGGTGTGTGAATACCTCCATCTTCTCTTCCAGTTCGTGTAAGAACTCTCCGTCAGCTCCCAGTGAGGACACACAGGAGGAACTCTTGGAGGAGAGGATGGCTCTGGAGATGTACTCCAGACGCTGCTGCAGAGAGATCTCTGTACTAAACACACAACACAAGCAGCTTGTATTCACACTGAACTACCGCTGCAGAAAACGTTCAAGTTAAGGACAGATAACCTGTGCGTGTGATGTCACATACCTGTGCATTTCGGCCAGACGCGCAAGCACATGTGCCGCCTTCCCGAAGCTCCTGTTCTTCTCGTAGTATCTCCACAAAAGGTCCAAGTTACGCACTTTACTTTGATCCTGTTTGATCATGTGCATCAGATGATCCTCAAGATAAGGAGAATTCACCTGGAGGAGAGGAAAAATCCAAAATGTTTCCTTTAAATACACGGAAAGTCATTTTTCCTATGGACACGTCCATGACATCTGCTTTACCTCCAGGAGTTTGTCTGTTAGGTCGGCCTGGATGAGCCAGTTGAAGAGAGCGATGTGAAAAAGTTCATCTTGAGATCGCTGAGCCAGATCAAGCATCTGCTCAAACTGAAACAAGAAACAGCCCACATCAACCATCATGTTCAAGCCATCCGTCTGTAAAACAAAAGCGGCAGGTGACTCACTTGGGCGGCCGCGTCCTCGTTGCTCAACATGTTGGGGTCGGAGGTCATGACGGGGGGTCCGGGTTGTTTGGGGACGCTGGGGGATTGAGGGGCGGCTTTGCTCTGGTTCACCAGCTCCTGCATAGTGTCCGTGATGCATTTATAACACGAGAGTCTGGACAAACACATGGATGATAAGCGAGAGTTGATTCATTTCCGTGAGAGACGGTTTATTTGTGTGAATGTTCTCACCTGTCCTGGAAGGCCTGCTGTCCAGAAATGTCCTCCTCCGGTTCTCCGTTTCTGTAGAAGTGCGGCCCCAGTTTCTGAGGGTCTTTTTTGTCGGCGGCCGTCAGACACAGTTCGACGACCCCTTCATAGAAGCGCACTGAACGGAACAAAAGAAAGTCCTTCCGTTAAATACAGCTAAAGGGTTGAACATTTTGTGTCTGTGAATCAGATGGATGATCTCACCCTGCCTGTACTGTGAACAGACGAGCGGCAGGTCCGTGTGAGAGCTGATCTGCTGGTAGAGCCGTAGAGATTCTCTCAGCGTTCTTTCCTTGTCAAGCTTGTTCTGAATCTGTCGGGAGCTCTGCAGAAGCTCGTTGGCCTGTCAAATGTTTACAAATTCTGTTATTTTGCATGATTATGGGCCCGTTTCACAGACAGGACTAGGCCTTATTTCGATTACAATATTTAAGAAGCTTTTATAAAAAATGTTTTGCATTGCTGGTGTGCGTCTTGAGCACATGGCACTGACATGTTTTAACATCCTTAAGGATAAGTTGTTTTCAGTTATGATAGCGCCAACTTGAGTTTTAGGCTGGGACAAACCTTTTTTATTACCGAAAAAGCTAAAAATACTTCTTGAATTAGCAAATAGGGTTCATCTTTAAAACTACCACCTGTGAAAACATAATTTATGCATTTCCTATGATTTAAAGGCATGCAGCAATTTCATCCTGAAGATCTGGAGTCCTTTCCCACTTTATGTTTTAGGCCGTTTTGAGAGGCAGGTCAAGCAACCAATCACGTTTCGTTTCATCCCCCTTCATGTCGATGATTGTGGAAATGTCTTCATGGTAACGTTTGAGTTTATAGCATGGCACGAACATCGCAAACTTTTAAGAAATCAGCGTTTAGTTGATTGTGATGAATGTTCATTGACACCGAAATAAAAAGCTTTAACAGTTTTCTTCATAGATCAGATGGCTTTATGTTGTTTCCAGGTTTGTTCAAAAACGTCACACACACACATTTGTGAGGCTGACTTGACTTAAAGCCATTTGCTGCAGTCTTTAGCCAAAAAAACGTAACAGCTAATGCTAACGCCTTCAGCGGACTGAAGATAAGGAGACCACAGGCAAGTTGTATTTTTCAATAGATGGCAATGGATGTTGTTAGCAAGTTGTAAGTGTTATCTCCCTTCTATAGTATCTCTGCTTGACGTTTGAAGCAGGCGTTGATGAAGTCATATAGTGCGACTAATTCTGCGATAATCTCTACATTTCTTACAAAGTTTGTTTGATTATAAATTCAATTCTACGATCGAAAAAGCCAGCAGAGACTGATTTACACATCTTTAAAGCTTCCCTCTGAAACCCGGTATTTATTTTTTATCTATCACCTTGCATCTTATATTGTATTGTGTTTCTTGTAAATGTATGTTTTGGCAACAGTGTATATAGATATACACAGTCTATATATATTATATCATACCAAAAATGTACCTTTAATTGGAAATTTGAGGAAAGAAAGAGAGAAAGAAAATATGGTATCAAAGTCACCTTCGAGCAGGTGCAGTCATCGCTGCTGTACAGTAGAGGGCAGATATCCCTCAGGTGAGTGCTCACTGTATCTACAGACGCGCTGTCCTTGATGTAAATGTTAATGAGGGCAGTGATGAGTGCGCCGGTCAACTCGCGTCCAGAAACAACCACGGCCTTAAAACTGATAGCCTTGATCAGCTCTTGAAACTCCTGAGGGCGAGAGAGGTACGATTATTCACACCCCATGCACACTCATTCTATTCGTTTAAATTGGAGAAAAATCTTCTTTTTTGTATGGGCAGTATGCACGAGAGAGAGAGAGAGAGAGAGAGAGAGAGAGCTCACCTTAGCCATCTCAGAGAGGATCACGCTAAACTGATGGTCACACAGAAGTTTCCAGAGCGCTAGTGTCTGACAGGAGCGATGAACCAGTAGCTGCATCGCCTGAAGAGACGCTTTCTCAAACGTCTGCGCCTCCGCTGGGGCAAACACAAGATGATCAACATCCCGCACAACATACGCACGTAAGAGACACACGCTGAAACTTACTGTGGTATTTCCTCTGGCGCTCCTGCTGGACCTGTTGAGAGCTTGAGCCATCTGGACGCATAAATCCCAGAAGTCTTTGCTGCAGGTTTGCTGGCGAGCTGAAACTGTGAAAGTCGACTCAGAACCTCAATCACACAACAGCATTACTGAAAAACAAGTAGAGATTCGACGGGGACCTACCTGGTCACGCCCAGAGAAGATGGACTGAACTGGGAATTTTTGTCCAGGAATTCTTTCAGACCCTGAAGCTCCATTAAAACGACCTCGAGATCGGAAGAACCAGCTGTGCTCTCCAACTACAACACAGACACATCACTTCAGATTAATGCAGAGAATACTACCCAGATGAATGCCTATTACATTTCTATTAACAGTCGTTCAACAAAAACACATCTAGTCCGTACTCACAATAGTCACAGTCTGATTGCCTGTGTTAATGATCTTCTCTACGGCAAGACTCCCATCCCAGATGTTCCTGAAGCGTGAGATATTACAGATTAACTCGATATACATTCTGTGATTAATATCGCAATAACAGCTTGATCTGACCGTAAAACTGACTGACCCCAGTATGCGACTGAAGTAAATACTAATGCCGTTGTGTTTTCCAGAGAAGATGACCTCTGGTCCTGAGGACATGGCTGTGATGGGCTGGGCTCCGCTGTAGTTTCCGGGTGAAGATGGGACGTAGGGTGTCGACACATTGGGAAGGATAAAACCTGATGCATAGAAACATCATGGGTCGATTCCAAGTAATGCCATTCACATTTCACAAAGAATCTACAGCAGGACATTCACATCAGCTTTTGAGCAGATTGCAGAACTAATGGTTAATAATCAGGTATTCTTAGACCACATCCACACGAAGCCAGAGCTATACCTATCCAATCTTTTTTCCCTTTCCATGCCGGCGTCTCAGGAAATATCTGCGTACACACAAATCCGCTAAACAGTCTCGAATCAATGTAGTATACACGGCGAACCAGTATGTGGCGCTGTAATTCTACCAAAGAGATACACTAAAAACGGAGAAGAAGATTAAGAGCATCCGCATCAACTTTGCGCAATGGGGTGATGACATCATCGTTTTAGAAAATATACGGATAGGCTGCACACACAAGAATGGAAAGATTTATCCCCTTTGAGACCCTGTTTGAAAAAAATCTTGGTTTCAGGCTTCCAAATGCCGGATTCGTGTGGATGAAACGCCGGTACGAAACAAATCTTTACGTTTACATCTAAACGTGTCTCCGTGTGGATGGCCTCTAAGTAATGTCATCAGCAGCAATACTGACACACACACACTAGTAAAGTCTTTACTTCTATACCTGGGGCAGGTGTAGCAAGAAAACTGGGGTTTGGTAGGGGACTGCCCATGGGCAATGGGGATCCTACAATGACACACATTTTGGATTAGATATTAGTCAACACACAAAGACAAAATCACAATGTAATGAGCAATTACAACGGGTTAATCTTATTCAACGGCGTGTTAGGAGCTTTAAGGGCAAGGTCAAACGTTTCACACCTGGTACAGGAGAGCTGAAGAGGGGACCCACGTTACTGGGGGCCGAAATTGCAGATGGGAAACGCATCTGAGCCTCTCCGCCATACCTGCACAAAACACACAGACAGGACACACACACAGATAGACAGAAAAGGCACAAAAAAATACTTTCAATGGTGAACTGGTTTTACTTCTGAACACATATACCAGCACAACAAGTCAAACCCAAACCCTCATTATTTAAAAACCAGCAGTCAAGTCATGAAAAATGTGCAGATGTATAGGATGACGTTTATAACTCGGCGCTCTGGAATACTTGATTCTGATTGGCCAATCACGACGTTTAAAGGTACATATTCCCAGATCAAATCATTTTGAAGGGCAGTTTAATATTACACAAAAATTAAATGTAGACATGTTCAGGGTTCCCACTCTAAGCCAAATGTCAAATTTCCTGACTTTTCCCCGACTTTCCATGATTACAAAGTTGAATTTCCATGACCTACAATGAATCTACAATGAACCTACAATGAATCTACAATGACACAGTCTTTGAAGTGGTTGTTTTTTAGCCAAAGCTCTTGAAATGTACATCTTCTCTGCCTTAGTGCTAGAGGTGACTGCATTTTACTTAAATGATTGCCAGGTGACAAGCGGGAAGGGAATAAAATGGCGCTAAAGATAGCAACAACAATATGCAAAAATGTTTAAAAAAACACGATAAAAAATATAGTATAGAAAAATTACGTTTTGATGAATGCACACTAAAATTTAAAGAGACACACAAAAATCCCCATGACTTCGACAAAAAATAAATTCCATGACTTTCATGTCTGGAATAGACCTTTTAAAATTCCAGGATATTCCATGACCCGTGGGAACCCTGTATGTCTTTTAATTATGTGACGGCATATTTACATGTCACACTGACTGGATTTATTCTTGCGATAACCGGCTGCCTATACATTATCCCTTACAAAATATATAGTAGGTCAGACACATATTCAACTGCATCACACAGGAAAACATTCATCCGTGACAATCATCTGACCTGAAAAAGGCTCTTGTGGCCCACACTGACACCTCTCTGTCACACGCTGCCGTGGAACACGCCAAGATGAGCGCTGTAGCACACGCCTGCTCCTCCTGTGAAAGATGGGTAATAAAGCTTAATGACAGACGCACAAACAGATGAAAATCTCTCTGAATTATAACAACAGACATAACATCACACACCTTGTGCAGCTTAAAAAAACTCTCGATGTCCTCGCTATCTCCTCCAGCGCTGCTTACCAGCAGATGGCGTAACTGATCCAGGGGTCTCAGTTTGTGAAAGATGTGACTTCCCTGAAACAGAACGTCATGAGATGAAGTAGACGATGATGATGTGTAATGCCGAGGATGCTGATGGTCATGATGGAGATCTTCAAACCTGGGCAGACAGGAGAACAAACTTCTGCGGAGGGATGCTATGCTGCTGAACAACTAATGGAGAATCAGTGACGGGGATGAGATCTTTATTGAGAGGAGTGATGCTCTTTGATGGTGTCACTTCCTCCACCGAACACAGAGCCCATGAGTGACCGTCCAAATTTACTGTCATCTGAAACAAACAAAGTGTTAAGACATAAGGGTTAAAATAAAGACAGACTGGCGGGTGGACAGACAGTACGTGTCAACAAAACTGACCTGGGCTTCCATGAGGGGCTTCTTAAAAGGAAACGAATCGTGATTTATACACCACAGAACATCATTTTCTTCCGTCTCAGAAGCGGCCATCAGCACAACTCCTTTATCATAAAGAGCCTTGTGTATTTTAGCAGGCTTCTGCAGGGTGGAGGACGCAGAGAAGCCGGGCGGCAGGCGCACATGGACCAGAGCCAGGATACTGGGTCGGGCCTGGGTGTGTTTGGCATTGGGTGGCGCGAAAGGGGTGGTGCTAAAGTACAAACGCACACCTGCACAGCAGAAAAACACAATTCTGAGAACCCAGAGAGCAATGATATAAGTAGACCCGTCAATTAAAAGAATATGCATTATACCAGCATGAGTGACGGCCAACAGATGACAGTCTGACGACTCGGAGCGATTGATTACTGCGATCTGAACAATGGGTTTGAACACGGAGCGATCAATCGTCCTGGAAAAAGATGCAATGGTAATATGTTATACAGAAAATATGATCGGTCCACATAAGTCAACATAGATGCTGCTGTTACCTGGCGATGTTACCAGCTACGGAGACGATTGAGCTCAGAGACATAGCGGCGACTCGACTCATTCCCTGCCCTTCAGCTCCGAGATCATACACCTGACACACAAACACAAGCATACACGGAAAGATTTAAAGTGATAGTTTACCCCAAAATTAAAATGCTGTCATCATTTATTCACCCTATTGTCGGTTCAAACCTTTATGACTTTCTTTCCTCCGCAGATATTTTGAAGAATGTTGGCAACCAAACTTTTATTTTGGGGTAACTATCCCTTTTTAACAGTACAATAACAATGATTTAATGGCTCACCTGAAGGACTCCTTTCTCCGACCGAGTGTATAAAATGTTTCGTGAGTTGTCAATGGCAATTTGAACAACCGGATCTGCAAGATCAAATTAGAACATTAAATAAAAATCACGGATCCTTCACACCCCAACGTTTCCATAATATTCTACATGTACTGAACCGAAATGCATCTCTGCTGAAAATGTTCTTACCGTCCTCAGAGAAGGAGAACTGAAGCAGAGACGGGATGAGGAAGGACAGGCTGCCCTTGGAATGGTTGATCTTTCTGCAGCGTTGACTGAACCAGCCGGCTTCTGCCTGATATGCTATTTCATACAGACAGCCGTCTTTTCCTGCCATAAAGATGCGGCCCTGCTCTGTGGAGGTGATGGCCAGCAGGTACGTGTTATCTGTGGGGATGGAGTACAGAGGATCCGGGAGGAGCTGCATTGCTCCGGACATACTGTCATTCAGACCTGTTGGAATTCATATGCAGAGATGGACACGAGAGAGTCACAAAGCAGCCAGACAAACAGGCTGAGTTTGTGTTTAATAGCAGCATGAAATGCATTGTGAGGATCTTAAGAAAAACATAACAATGATAATGGCAAGAGATTTAAGACACAAACAGCAAGATGAAATTGACCAGTCACCTGTTTGAGCCTTAGGGAAGCTCAGGCCCAGAATCACAACATCCACCGGTGTGGCCAACACTAGCAGAAAGTGGATGTGAGGCTGAAAAATACCTGTAAAGCAAAAAAATGTGTAAAAGAACCGATCGATCGCTCGCAATCTCAAAACAGAAGTTTAAGAGCAACAGCAGCATAGGTTCGTGCTTAAAAGTAAAAACAACTAACCTGGCTTTGGTTTGACCAATCCAACTGACAGAATAGTTTCACTCAGCCCGTCAAAATATGCCACATCGCTCCTGAGGGAAATCAAAGAGAATTAAGCCTGAAACAATTCCCATTTAACCAACGTCCACAGTATCAACACTCACCCATCCTCATAATTCCACATAAAAATGTCATTATCGATGGTAAGCCACGCCCTGGAGATCTCCGGGAAAACTCCCATCATGCAGTTACACTGCATATCTGTTCATCATTACAGTTAAGGAAATTAAACAAAAAACAGAATGTCATGCTCTATAAAAGGTTTTCTTAAAAAACAAAAGACAGACAGCTGTAGACTGGATACGGCCGAATTGCTCGACGAGCTCCGGCGGCAGAGGAACTCTCCGGATGGGGCTGAGTTCTGGAAGGTTGGGCACACTGATCAGCCCCGAGCCCTGCAGAGGGTAATCCATATCTGACATGCCCGAAAGTGAAGGCATATCTGCCAAACACAGTGAAACACAAGCGATTAACACCCACCGCCGGTTTTAAACAAGAGCTGAAATAAGACCAGAGATGGACGGACGGTTAATCTTACTGTGTGATGGGACATTGAGCAGCTCAGACAGGTCAGGAAAACAGCGATCCCCCTGCAGATGTTTGTCAATCAAACGGCTGGAGTTTTCCAGAGCCTCCTGAAGAACTGCAGCTGGACCGCTGAAGCCCAGACTGGACGGCATGACGTCTGGAGACTACACAAACCACCTATAACAACAAAAACATTAAAAGAATGAATGAATGAATGTATGTTCTCGTATTATAGTCCAGTATATATTTGTGTGGGTTTTAATAAACCTGATTTAAGAATATGAAAAAACACTATTTAGCTGATCTTGCAATAGTGAGGAGAATATCAAATGTTCTTACAATTTGTTATCCTACATATTTAACTGTATTTGTGACAAAGAGCTTCACAAGTTTTGCAAACATGTGCATAAATAACGTTACAGAAATACAAATGCTATTATATAAATAGGTTTAGATCACCATTCGGATCCTGTAAGTGTAACGTTATATACAGACAGTTACTAAACTGATATAGCACATCTGACAGTGAAAACAGAGATTTATTATCATACTACATGTAAATGCCATGTGCTCAAGCGGAGTTTAAACAATAAACATGTATCAAATACAGCTACAGCTACAGTCAATACCACAACATGTTAGTTAGCTTTAGCTGCTCGGCTAACTTAAAAAAGAAATCAAAGTCTAAGCAGAGGTTTCTGTGAGAGGATTTTTAAACACTCCGACTGTAACAATGATCAACTCACCTCTGAATAAAAATAAAATTCATAAACTTCATCAATTCTGATGAGAGTGAAATTTGACAGTAAACTTCTCCCGCCAAGCTCGTGTGGCTGATTCAGTGAGTGAGTGTGAAGCATGTGGACTCGAGGAGAATACGGCGTATAATTTCACAATAAAAGTCCGAACGACTGAGACACACGGGAGTGTGCTTTATTTCATTGACTTTCATATGTTGCTTCTTCAGCTACCAAAAGTTAAAACGTCCTCTAAAATAATTGCAAGAAGAATGTATAAAGATGAACTTGTTTAAAGTTGTTAATGTCATCTACATGGTGTCCGCGGTGTTGCAGCTTTGCTCTGCTTAGGTTGAGTAAGTTATTTGCCATGTAAATGACTAAAATATCTTCTTAAAACTGGAGGTGAATAAATAAAACTTATTTTAACCAAGTAACAGTCGCAAACTTGAATTTATTTATATTCTCTGCAATTTTGTAGGGACTTCTTTCTGAACTGCGTTACGTCGGCATTCGGTAGAGCTTATATCGGCTTGCTATATAAACAATAATGATTTTCTTTTCAGCTCTATATATTAATAGTAAAAACTGTGTAATTGCCCGTATCAGATTATTAATGATAAAGTGTGTTGTTTAACATGTTTGTTTAACATGTTACGAACGATCTCCAGTCTTCCGCTAACTTGCATTTGACCAATCAAAGCTGACTGGGACAGCTGAGCTGACCAATCAGACTTGAATGAGCGTTTATTTTCCTTTCAGTGACATTTTCTCATACGAACTAAACATGTTAGACATATATCATATCACAGAGAAACGCTTATTTTGATTAAGAAAATATTAAATTAATTTTATTTTATTATTCTATTCCATGACCTCCTTTTATTATTCTAGTCTTAGCTTTTTAGGGGTCATATTATCTTACAAATAGCAAAAAGCAAATGCATTTGCATACATAAAGTGTTAAGTCAAATATGGTAATGAGATAAATAACCTTTTGACAAAATGGCCTTACAATCACCAGCCAATAAGATCAAGGTCACATTTAATCAACAATAAAGTTTGATATGATTTTATGCTGTCTAAATAATTGTATTATCTTTGTAATTTTACTTTTATTATTATTATAATCCAAAATTGTGCGTATAGTGTTTTTAAACCAGTAGGGCTGTGTTTGAATAACAAAAATCCAATGTGACCTCACAAGTCGATTTCCAAATGCTCGCTGTCCATGGTGCTGACCTCACTGGTCACGTGATGCTTCAACGCCACCAGGTGAAAAAATAGCATGCAAACAAACTGTCCTCCCACATATGTGTTCTGAGCATGTATCTCCATTCTACTTCATGGAAGAGGGCGTGTCCGAACCGGGACAGCATCATTCCGTGATGGCTTTCGTGTGACCAATCACAGCAAGATGTTCCCACATCTCATGAACATCATACTAATGTACCAGAGATCAGAACATCGCCGAAACGAAAGCATCCGTTAAAAGATCGGAGTGAAATCGGAGACCGATCGACACCATCAGCCTCATATTTGTCAACAGAGATGATGCGCTGGATTTGAGTTGGCCACGCCCTCGATGCGCAGCACTGACTCACTGTGACGGACATCCATTGACCATTATCAGACAACAACACGACATCAGACATGGGCGGTAAGATCTTCCATTTAAGATAGTGTTTGATTTTTGTTAAATAAACCTTTTGTGGAATGATTTTGGATGAGAATGTGCGTATCTGTTTACAGAATCAGAGACGCGTCAGCGCTTGATGCGCAACGTGAAGAAGGAGGTATGTGTTTGCGTCTCTGTATCAGCGTCACCTCGTATTTATCTCACATTGTACACATCATCACCAATGCAGAACGTCGTTTATTGAATCAGATGATGATGAAGCAGATGAAGATGCCAGGTGCTCACTCCAAGCATGTCTTCTCTTTGGTCCTGATGAGATGCATGGACAGTATTTCTAGCACAATCCATCTGTCGCTGTTAACAGCAAATCTTTACTGCGTTTATGTAAAGACCAAATAAACAAGGTCGTTCTGGTGTGTCCTGCTGGTGCCAGAAGGCATTATTCATCAACACAGCCATTTCCTTTCTAAAAATTGCCTGCCAACTTTGGTTTTGTTGCACTCATTTTGTCAGTGAGGGTTGTGTATGTTCACAAAAAATAGTAGGTTCGCTCCCATAGCTTTTATATGACAGCTACTCCAAATTGTGTTGAATGTGCGTATCATCACCAAAACCTCTGATCAGAGCCAGATCGCTCATTTTAAACGTGTTTGTACACGAAATGAAGGAAAATAAAACAGCCACTGAGTAAGGGACCATGTTAGCTCATTCAGTGCTATGTTTGCACCTTCCTGTTCTCTTATGAGTCATTACCGTCTGCACATGCAGGTGAATGCAAACAACACAAGCTCAGGGAACCGCTGCATCTCTCTGTTTCCATCATTCTCAGAGGTTGTCAATGAAAAAAATGTCTTATTCTCAGACGTTGGTTTTTGGGACTTTTAGGTGAAGCAGATCATGGAAGAGGCCGTGACCCGCAAGTTTGTGCATGAGGACAGCAGTCACATATTTTCTTTCTGCGGTAAGTTGATCTCGTCTCCAGATTTTTCCAGTTTGTAGATATGACTCAGGTGTCTCCTTAAATGTTCCAAATCTGCTTGACATTCTCTCTTCTGCAGAACGCAAAAGAAGATATTTTGAAGAACGTTGGTACATTTACATTTAGTCATCAAGCAGACGCTTTTATCCAAAGCGCCTTGAAAATGAGGTTAACAATTGGTAGCCAAATAACATTGCCTTCTATTGAGACGGAGACATTTCTCAAAATATTTTCGTTTGCGTTCCACAGAAGAAAGAATCACGTACAGGTTTTAAAGGATGAATAAATGATGACGGAATAGATTTTTGTGTGAATTGATTATCCCTAAAGACGCTCTACACTTTTTTGAATGTTGTATTTTTCATTTTATTTAATGGTGGAGATTGATATAGAAACAGCATCAGAACTCAAACCTGGCTCTCCAGATACGCTGCAAAGCCGTATGTCGCTGCTCTGCCCACAAAATGGTGACTTAACTCAAAGTTTAGAGAGAACTTTCTTCCGGTTTACCTCATTCAGTGGAAAGTTTAATCTTGTTGTGGTGACGTGTCAGTATGGTGAGTGGGCTGGTGAAAGGACAACTACTCACCGGGGTTATCTCAGCAGCATCGGTTAGTCTGACTGATGGCACACACCGCGTCCAAACCACCTCCACCCAACGGTCTGTTGGTGATGGTGACGGAGCACATGTCATGTTCTTCCGTCTGTTCTTTAAACAAGCAGATAAACGTACTGTAAATCTGAGAGACCCAACTGAGGATGTGTACATTAGTCAGAGTGAATAACGTGTGGGGTTGTTTCATGTTTTGCAGGTGTCGTGGAAGCCTGCGTGCTTCACGGACTCAAGCGGCGAGCCGCGGGGTTCCTGCGCAGCAACAAGCTGGCATCTCTTTTCATGAAGGTGGGGAAGATGTTTCCTCCGGCTGAGGAACTCTGCAGAAAGGTCCATGAGTTGGAACATATTATCGAGAACAAGTGAGAAACAGTCCAGCGATGACATAAAATGTCACTAATTTCAATGAGAAAAGTCATTTCAGAGGCCAGGAAATTATCAAACTGACCAGGAATTTGTATTTAGAAAGTACATTTGAAGAGTTTGAATCCAAAATAAGATTACTAACTAACTCAATAAAACACAATAAATACATTATTACATAAAAAAATCAAATATCTCATTTTGGGACCAAACTCCTCATTTTCCAGAGTTGACTTCATATTGAATGTTTTCTCATCTCACCCAACCTGATGATTGACTTTGATCCAGTATTAATTTTATTTTCACAACATAAGACAAAACCAAGGTCAGATGAGTCAGGAGAGTGTCAGAAAACAGTCCGGACCACCCAACCTGTCCCCTCTTGCTATCAAACACCTTTGGATTCGCACAGCGCTCACGGAAAAAGTGCTGGATAAAATCTTCCTTTACATGGTGGAGAACAGCAGGTGATGAAATGTTTCATGTTTTTTCAAATGTAATATACAGCTGCTGAACACAAGAGCGAAACAAGAGGCCATTTCAAAATAAAGTAATTTTTTTTATTTGCTATTTCTAGGTATGTGTTAAGGTAAAATGGTCATATTTTTTAACTACTAATCTGTGAACCACTAACAATATTTCTCCCAAATTTCAAATAAAACAATTGTTCCATTTGCATTTATTTGCAGAAAACTGGAGAAACAGGTGTATTTTTTCAGACCCCAAATACTGCATGAAAAGTTCAGATTCACTTTTAAGCAATACACGGTCATATTTGTTAATGTGGGATTTTTCTTTCACATTGTTGTTGGATGACTTTATGTCACTCGTGAGGTTTGATTTTGTTGAAATTTAACAGACACTGGACTGGAATGACGACAGTAAATCTAGAAATGATGATTATTTGGAATTATTCCTCATTTTTTCTGTGGCTGTATATTACTAAATCAGCACTTTTTTATTTTTGTATATTGCATATATATGCATATATTAAATGTTTGGTTATTGCTCAAAACATAGCCTTTGAATTGTATGACATTGCCTCAGACTCTTTTATTTTGTATTCCAGCAAATTCTACGAAAGAGAGGCTCTGTTGAGAGACCCAGTCGATGGTCCGATTCTTGCATCTTTGCTCGGTATCCACTTTGTTTCTTTTTCAGAAACGGTTGTTGAAATTAGCATCTTGAATTAAATGTGCATTTCAATTGTTTTGAAAACCAAATAATATGAAAATGTGAAGTTTTGGTAAGCCATAGTGTGTGTTTTTTAGTTGGTCCCTGCGCTTTGGAGTACACAAAAGCAAAGACAGCCAATCACTTCTGGACAGATCCTTCGGCCGATGAGTTGGTGCAGAGGCATCGCATACACAGCGGTCACTGCCGACAGGACTCGCCCACTAAACGCCCCGCTCTCGTAAGACACGTCTGGTGTCGATCCATGACATCATCTGCTTGATCCCATTTCTCGTGTAACCCATCAAAATAGCACATTTGATTTTAATACTTGCTACCACAAAGCAACTAAAGTACATTTTTGCTTGTTTGTTGAATTCATTTTTTTCTTACCACATTGATAGATATTTTGATTTTTACTTCAATTTTGATATAGTACAATATAAATGAATTTAGTCAAATATTAATGGATTTGAGGAGAAACTTGGTACTGTACTTGAATAAAAAGCCTCATTTTGGTTCATGTGGTTGTTTAGATCCAGAAGAGGCAGTCGAGCGGCAGTATGGATGACAGACCTTCTCTTTGGGCTCGGGATTATGTCGAATCTCTTCATCAGAATTCCAGAGCGACTCTGCTTTTTGGGAAGAATAATGTCCTGGTGCAGCCGGTATGTCACACAACCCTCAGATATGCTGAAAAATGTCACTTTTTTTACAGGATGACAGTAAATCTTATGCGTTTTCTCAGACGGATGATATGGAATCTATCCCTGGATACCTCTCGCTCCATCAAACCGCCGATCTGATGACGCTGAAGTGGACACCAAACCAGCTGATGAACGGAAGCACGGGCGAGTTGGATTATGAGAAAAGGTGACGGTAGTGAGAGATGTTTTCTGGGTTTATAAATGAAATGATTTTTAACCAGCATCGACGTTCTCTTTCATTCCTCCGCAGTGTGTATTGGGATTACGCAATGACGATTCGCCTGGAGGAGATTGTGTATTTACACTGCCATCAGCAAGGTACATAAAGACATTTTTTTCATATATCAGCAGTACTTTGATGGGTTTGTCACAATCTGTTGGGGTGCAGTGGACAGCGGTGGGACGGTGGTTTTGGTGAGCCAGGATGGGATCCAGAGACCTCCGTTCCGGTTTCCAAAAGGCGGTCATCTCCTGCAGTTCCTCACGTGTCTGGAAACAGGCCTTCTGCCTCATGGCCAGTTAGATCCTCCTCTGTGGTCTCAAAGAGGAAAGGTTTGCAACCTTAAATCACGTTATTCATTATTCAACAGCTGGAACAAGAAACATTGTTTTAGTCGTTGGTTCCATTCCAGGGAAAGGTTTTCCCAAAACTGCGTAACAGGAGCCCGCACGGATCCTGCGAGTCATTCTCTGACAAAGATGAAGACGAAGCAACCGATTATGTTTTCCGGATAATATATCCAAGCAGTCAGGAATTTGGTATGTTAGTCTCGATGTGTCCTTTCGTTCACACTGCGTGATTTTCAGATGCGTAATATCTGTATGTGATAATATAGGCGTTCACATTTCTCACATTGTTCCAGTGGCACCAGAGTTGATGGATCAGAGTGTGAATCTTTGGCAGCCCGTCCCCAGAAAATCCTCCTGTTCCTCCTGCTCACAGAACGGCTCATCGGATGGAGGTCTTCCCAACGGATGCAATCACGATAGGCTAGTCGAACCCTCATATGATATACTTTCCATTTATATGGGTCACATTCTTGACAAAAAATTTATGAAGGACATAAAGTGTATCTTCAGGAACAAAACCATATTTCAATAGTAATTATATAATAGTTACCACGAAGAATGTTGTGACAAAAAACATTAATAAATCAAAACTTTTATCTGCACCCTTGTTAACATATTTTATATATATAAAATATTTGCAGAAATGTTTTTGTCAAATATTTTTTTATACTAAACATTTGTAATACTTTCCTTGAAGCATGTATGTATAATGCATTATAAAGAGTTATTAAAGGGTAAAATGCATTATAATTCTTCTTAATGTGTGTTGTAATGCACTATATGTAGTTATAGAGAATTATATCCAATTTAATTGCTAAGTGTTATAATGTATTAACTGTAATAACAATTATTCATAAGACATTAAAATGCATTAAAAGGTGCATTACAATGCTTTAAAACTACTTTTATCATGCATAATACAAACATGCTTCAAGGAAAATGTTACCAAAAAAAATTATCAAATCTTGAGGTCTCAAGATTTTTGTCAATGTTGATAGAGTTCCCATCTCTGCTGTCCTCTTATTGACTGATTCATTATTTCGTTCTCATGCATTATTAAAAATCTTCAGATGTCATTTTAGTTTCTTAATGAAAGAAATTCGTATGTTGACACAATTATATTTTAAATCTATCTAAGAGCAAGAATCTCACTTCTTGAAATATGTTGCTATGTCTCCAAAAAAGAATTACAGGCCGGGATATAAGCAATCTTTTTTATTCGCAAGGAGCAAAATAAAAGTCACATATGACCTTCTTCAGTGTTTCACATTTCCAATCACTATTCAATTAACGATGAATTACTTTCATTAGCAATAGACAATAATATCCAGAGGAGAAACGCTCAAGCAGACAATCAAAACTAAATATTAAAATCCTCATTCAAACCATTTGGTTGTACAACATCGAAAAATCTATTTACTTTAATTTTTTAATTGTTTCTGTTCTAAATCTGTATGATGTCACATCTGAAGTGTTTATTCCATGTCTGTCTATTCCACAAAATGACTGAATGCTTTAATTCTGTGAAATGTCGAGCTTCAGGTGATTTACTGTCAGCTCTGTTTATGGCACTTGTTTGTTCATTAATAACAGATCTTAATTGTCGATTGGTTTCCCCCATATATTGGAAATCACATGGACAAGAAAGCAGATGTCTTTCATTGGTTGAACGACAACATATGAAATCTTCTTATTACAAATTCCCCGATTTTTTTAACAACTCACAACCTTATTTACTTTTTTAAGATTGTGACAAGATAAGCAGTGTTTGCATGGAAAAAATCCCATTGGGCCTTTGATCGTTCTTGAACAAATCTATGAAGTGGAATACACAAACAATGGCCCATTATTAAACACATTTTTACAGTTCGCATCTGTATTGAAGATATGCCAGTGTTTTTTCACAATATTTTTGAGATCCATGAAGATTTTTAATTTTTCCAGAATTCTTAATAGAAAAACTCTTTAAATCGTTTCCCTTTTCAAGCCAAATCGAGCCATTGATTTTTATATCAACTAGAATGAAATTGAGGTTTTTTTTAACTCAATTTCAAAGTTTGTTCTATTAAAACGAATACGTCTTATTCTTAAGAATTGTCTTTTAGTGAAATAAACATTAAAAAAAACTCTTATGATGCGACGTCATACAGACATGGAATGGAAACTTTTACAAGCTGAAAGTAGATGGATTTTTTGTCTTAACACTGTACAACCGAAGGTCTAAATGCGGATTTTAATTGGTCCAGTGTATTGTAATTTTTCATTATGATTTTTTTAAATACTTTATATGTGATGGTTTATTAAGATTGTGACTCTATGACTGTTTTGATTGTCTGACTGACTGATTCTCCTCTGGATATAATTGTCTATTGCTAATGAAAATAACTGATCAATCATTAATTGAATAGTTGATTCAACACACCTGTGTTGAGATTTACAGTACATGATATAAAGATTAAGAGCTTCTATTGAATGTGAAACACTGAACAAGGTCACATGAGGCCAACGATTGCTGATTTTAAACACGCACTAAGCAATTTCGTAATCCTTTTTTGGAGTCATAGCAAACGTGTCTCAAGAAGTGAGCTTCTTGCTCTTGGATAGAATTGATTGAAAACTTGAAATCGAGTTAAATGTGGTTGGAATTCAGCACAAGCATCCTTTCGTCTTTTTTACAATAATATTTTTGCCTATGAACATTCAAATCGTTTTAAATTCAAATCAGTCAGTTCATTTATAAATTACAGCATTTGCTGAAATTATTTGTATTTATTTTAATTAAACCGTCAAGTGAACGGTTTTAATTGCTTATGCTTGCATCATGTATTATCAGAAGAAAATATCATATTTTATTGTGCTTGTGTTGTTTACAGGGCGCCGCTAAAGTTACTCTGCGAGACCATGAAACATCAGATCATTTCTCGTGCTTTCTACGGATGTATGTATAATGACATTTATCGCCCGTCGTGCACTTCAGAAAACCGTTTCCAGTGTTCACTTTTACTTTTGATTTGTGTGATCTTAAGGGCTGGCGTACTGTCGTCATCTGTCCACTGTCCGTACTCACCTGTCAGCCCTGGTTAATCCCACCATCGTTGAGCCAGACATTCCCTATGATGCCAGAGGTGGGCTGTCGGCAGAAGTGTGGAAAACATTTCTACAGGACAGTACTGTATGTAACCTTCCATAAACATCCATTTAATACTTCTTTAAAATGCACTTTAACAAGCATTGGTTTCCTCTCGTCAGGCGTTCGAGGAAGAGGAGCTCCTGCGTCTGGTTTATCACGGCGGTGTGGAACCGTCTCTGCGTAAGGAGGTCTGGCCATTCCTGTTAGGGCACTACCACTTCACCATGACCCTCAAAGAAAGACAGGAGGTGAGAGATGCGGAATCCTCGAAACGTCACAAACACTAAAGAACCTCAGATCTGTAAACGTGCTGTTCTCTGCAGGTGGACGAGCAGGTCCGAGCCTGTTATGAGCAGACCATGAGCGAGTGGTTGGGATGCGAGGCCATCGTGAGACAGCGTGAGAAGGAACAGCACGCCGCTGCTCTGGCTAAGTGTGCGTCGGGAGCCAGCGAGTTGCGGCAGGACTCCACCATCAGCACCGATGTAAATGTTTACGCTCGCTTCCACCCACATGCAGCTTGCAGGAAGATCTAAATCCGTAGCAATGTTTACGTTCATGTGTATTCATTTCTGTTTCTTTATTTAGTCTCAGAGCAGCTTAGAGAAACAGAGTCGTGCGTGTTCTCAGAGCGACTCCAACAACAGCACTCAGGTAAGACTTCATTGAAGTCAAGTTTCAATTTAGTCGACGATTGCTTCTGAGAAATAAAACAGGAGAAATGAGAGATGAAGAAGGACAGAGGTGTAACATAAATGTAGACTGTAGAGGTCAAATAATCTGGATTTGGGTCAAGTTGATGGGAAGTGTTCGAGTTAATATTGAGATCTACAATAATATTGAATTTTGGATGCAGATTTGACAAATCTGAGCTCAGTTTGAGAATTCTCTTCAAAAAACTCTACTGGAGAAAATCTTTTTCTTTCTTGAGAAAGTTTCTATTTGCTGTCCATGTAATCTCATTGATGTCAAGGAGAGCACAGCTCAGATCATTAAATCTTGGAAGAATTTATTGAGAAATGTTTTCTTTTCTGAAATCCATCATTTGAGACTACCAGTGTCCTTTGAACCCAAACTGAGATATTAAAATGATCTTATTTGTGACTCGTTTGGGCTTTAGATTATGATTGTAAAGCACTTTCAAACAATGAAACGCATACACTGTCTAGGGCGTAATTTTCACTGAGGACAGGGGGGACATGTTCCCCCCACTTTTTAAAATCCTGTTTGTTTGTAATGATTTCAAACCGCACGCCGTCATCGCCACGGAGAAGTACTAGGACCGAGCAAGACAAAGATAGTCTGCCTGTAAAAAAATATCACTGAAAGATTGTTTTCAATCACGTGTTTTTGATTTTAATTTTCATAGAAAGTTGATTTTACTCGGTCGTTGTCTCGGTAGGCTTTGTCAAGCGCTTTCCTTATTATGGACTTCTGTGGGGAAGAAATGCGTAACAATTGATTAATGACTTTTTCCGTTTAATGAGGACTCATTCTTTTAACAGCAGTTAGTGCTTGACAGAAACGTGGGCTTCCCTGGTCGTTGTTTAGGTACGCTAAACCTCGTTGAGCATTTTAGAAAGTCATCCGGCTCGTCTCCTTCCGACCCCAGATTCAGGTTTACAAGCCACTTTGCAAGTCAATACTGACGTTTTCGCCCTTCATGAAAATCAACTTTTGCTACACAATAAAAACACATTTTGGTTTCATGGTTTAATCAATTAAAAAAATCAAAAACAACGCAAAACATTTATGATAGGATTCAAATCAAATACATTTTCCCTTATTTTGTGTCCCCCCCACTTCACGAACCAAAGTTACACCCTTGAACACTGTTATCTGTTTTTACCATCAGCAGGTATTTGGCTCGGTGGATGAAGTCGACCCGATTGAATCTGAACCCAAACCAAAAGATGAGAAGCCACAGCCCAAGATCCCAAACGGAACGCTTCCAAACTGCACCAGTTCTCCGGATTCCGGCCATCCGTCATCTCGTAACTTCTCCGTGACGTCCGCCCTCTCAGACAGCTCTCCGTGCACAGAGGAGACGTCCGCGCCAGAGTCCGGTCCCAAAACACCTCGAGAACCGCCAACAGCAGAACCTAAATCTCACATTCCCTCCGGTTCTAACCCGGATAAGAAGCAGAGAGAAAACGGCTCGAGGGCTCAGGACGAAGCGAAAGATGCTCTCATCTCACCGACGAAGAAGTCAGAGGTGGAGCTGAGTAAACCTCAAACGTCTGAAGCTGAAACTCAAAAGGCTGGAAGTGTAGAGATCACCAAAACATCATCTGAAGTATGTGAAGATGCGACAGGATCGCATTTAAAAGACATCAAGGGTGAAAACCAAACCGAGGTCGAAGAGTCCACACAGCCCCAGGAAGAAAAAACTAAATCTGAGGCCGAGCAGGGATTAGTCTCACAAGGAAAAGAAAACCAAGACGCAGAAGTGATCAATACACAGTCCTCGCTGGAGGACAAAGACAAACCCAAAGCTTTGGAAGAACACGGAGCCTCCGGCGTTGAGATGCAAAAGTCGGCCGACGGTTCTGAACTTTCATCAAAAGCGACAGATCTACACGCCAGCAACATCACCACACCACAATCTATCGACTGGGAGTCCGATCGCAACAGAGCCAAATCCATCGTCAAACAGTTGACCGGATCCGAGTCAGAAGGCTGCTGTCTCCTCACCTCGCTATCCAAACAATCTCCGGACATGTCGGATGACTCCCCGTCAGCTCTACAGATGGAAGAGATCTCATCCTCCGTGGTCTTCATGTCTTCAGAGAGCCACACATCCAGGGTGCCGCTCACCCTGAGCCGCCCCATGGTCACGTCCGGGGGGAGATCGATGGGAATGCCGGCTTTGGAGCTCTGCACGGATCCAGGCGTCAACACCAGCCCAGAGGAAACGGAATCCGCAATCTCTGAGGAGGAACCGGAGATGGAGAACTTGTTCCCTAAACCGGACTCTCTGGCAGTCACAGGGGAGCACAAGAATGATGTCGCGTCTCCGGTGTCGTCCATCGGGACCACTTACTCTGTAAGAGTCTGTAGAGATGTTCTTGCTTCTGTGAGGAAAAATGTCAGAAATATTCTCAACTCAATGTTTGGTGGGTTTTATTTCTTTGACGTGTGCAGCAGGAACTGGTTGACCTGTACACACTGAATCTCCACCGGATTGATAAAGACGTCCAGCGCTGTGACAGAAACTACTGGTATTTCACTCCGGCCAACTTGGAGAAACTGCGAAATATCATGTGCAGGTATCTTAGGAGCTTTGTGTCCAGTGTTTATATCCAAACCTCTTCTACAAAAATTTTTACTGTATGATATTGATGTCGATTGTTTCTTTTAGTTACGTGTGGCAGCATCTGGATATCGGATACGTCCAGGGAATGTGTGATTTACTCGCACCGCTGCTGGTCATCCTGGATGACGGTACTAAACCTATGTATTTGTTTATTCATCCTGATAGTTTTAATACTAAAATCTGATTGGATCTTTGATTGTGAAATAGCTGCAAAGTTTGTTTCTGTTTTTCTATCAGAGGCCAAAGCGTTCAGCTGCTTCACTGAACTCATGAAGAGAATGAACCAGAACTTTCCTCACGGAGGAGCCATGGACACACACTTCGCAAACATGCGCTCCCTGATACAGGTCACAAACACTCAACATATATTTACACACACAGTATCACAGACACTCAATATACTCTGACACACACACACACAATTCAACATATCCATTCACACATGCATACTCACACACACACACACACACACACACTCACACGCTCAACACAAACTCACAGAAAACACACATTCTCAGACACGCACTCAAAATAAACTTACACACACATACCTGAACACACATTCAGTTAAAATACAATAACACACACACACAATTCACCAAAGACATTCATACACACGCATGCTCAACATTAACTCACACACAACACACATTCTCAGACACGCATGCACTCAACACACACTAATACACACATACGTCAACAAACATTTAATTAAAATACACTAACACACAGACACAACTCAACACACACATTCACTCTTGCATACACACACACTCAACATAAACTCACACACAATACACATTCTCAGACACGCACTCTACATACACTAACACACACATACCTTAACACACATTTAATTAAAATACACTAACACACACAACTCAACACACACATTCACACTTGCATACACACACACTCAACATAAACTCACACACAATACACATTCTCAGACACGCACTCTACATACACTAACACACACATACCTTAACACACAATAAAATTAAAATACACTAAAACACACACACACACACACAACTCAACATACACACACTCAACATAAACTCACACACAACATACACTAACATACACATACCTCAACACACATTTAATTAAAATACACTAACACACACAACTCAACATACACATTCACTTATGCATACACACAGTCAACATAAACTCACACACAATACACATTCTCAGACACGCACTCAACATACACTAACACACACATACAGTACCTCAACACACATTTAATTAAAATACACTAACACACACAACTCAACATACACATTCACACACTCATACACACACACTCAACATAAACTCACTCACAATACACATTCTCAGACACGCACTCTACACACACATAACTCAACACAAATTAAATTTAAATACACTAAAACACACACACACAACTCAACATACACATTCACACGCATACACACTCAACATAAACACACACGCAACACACGTTCTCAGACACACACTCAACATACACTAACACACACATACTGTACCTCAATATACATTTAGTTAAATTACACTAACACACACACACACACAACTCAACATACACATTCACACACGCATACACACATACACACACTCAACATAAACTCACACACAATACACATTATCAGACACGCACTCAACATACACCAACACACACATACTGTACCTCAATACATATTTAATTAAAATACACTAACTCACACAACTCAACACACACATTCACACACGCATACACACACTCAACATAAACTCACACACAATACACATTCTCAGACACACTGTCTATATACACTAACACACACATACCTTAACACACAATAAAATTAAAATACACTAAAACACACACACACACACAACTCAACATACATTTACATTTAAGCATTTGGCACATGCTTTTATCCAAAGCGACTTACATTGCTTTATCCTATACATTTTTCGTAGGTATTGGCAATCCCCTGGGATCGAACCCACAACCTTGCGTTGTTAACACAATGCTCTTACCACTGAGCTACAGGAAAACACATTCACACGCATACACACTCAACATAAACATACACGCAACACACGTTCTAAGAAACACACACACATAACTCAACACACATTGAATTTGAAATACACTAACACACGCACGCACGCACACATTTAACTCAACATATGTTCACACAAACTCACTCAACACACAAACACAACATACACTAAGACTCATACAGTACCTAACTTAACTCAATTCAAAATACACTAACACTTTCACAACTCAACACATATACAAACACTCACTGAACACACACACATTTGCGTGATGCAAAATACACTTACACTAACACTGAAACACTCACAGTACAATTTTAATATGCACAAAAGCTCAACTTAGTTGACACGCAACTCAGCACACGCACTCGATCTGTATAAACACTGTACACTTAACACACACAATCTCTCTCTCTTTCTCTCTCTCAACTAACCATAAAAGAATCCTCAAAGAAAACGTTCTGGATTTTCACATTTATTACTGTAAAATAATCATGCATTATGACCCACAAGCTGTTTTCCTCATCTGCACAAAAAAATGGTCAAACGCATATTTTTGTAATTATTTGCTATAAACTTATTTTGTTTTTATTCGACCTAAAGAACTAAAGCATCATTTAGGAGCAATTTAGTCCTCACAAGGATAGACAAATAAGACCACCCATACATACATGTACACAGACGTGTGTGTGACCTCTGTGCGTCTCTTCAGATTCTGGACTCTGAGCTGTTTGAGCTCATGCAGCAGAATGGAGACTACACACACTTTTACTTCTGCTATCGCTGGTTTCTCTTAGACTTCAAGAGAGGTGAGAGACGCATGCACGCTGCTGGGACAGATCTGAGTCTTTTATTCTGTAAACGCATGTCACAGAGATAATACAGGGGTGTGATGTGTGATGACAATAGTGAGGAATTACATACAAACAATTTCCCTGGCTTTCCGTCTCTTTTGAAGAAATGGTCTATGATGACGTGTTCTCTGTGTGGGAGACCATCTGGGCGGCGCGTTACGCCTCCTCTGAGCACTTTGTACTGTTCATCGCTCTGGCATTGGTCGAGCTGTATCGAGACATCATCCTGGAGAACAACATGGATTTCACAGACATCATCAAGTTCTTCAATGGTGAGACGTGATGTTACATTCTAAGAAATGACGTCTTACTGATGCAGAATCAATGTTGGACGATCACACGCCGATTGTTTTTTTCTCTCCAGAAATGGCCGAGCATCATGACGTCCCGAAGGTTCTGGTGATGGCTCGAGAATTAGTCCGCAAGGTCCAGATCCTTATTGAGAATAAATGAACGCTTTCCCGTATCGCCCTACCGTGATGCAATGTTAAAAACTTTCATTTTCCATCATCCAAGCAAAACTCGATTGAAATAGATGAGAACGGCAGTGTTGCTTTCGTCTGTTCTCAGTAAGGCGCAGGGTAAATAAAGAGATGTTATTTCAAGATACAGGGAGAATAGTTTTATAAGGTTGTGAATGTTACAGATGGCTATACATATTTCAAAAAGATTATCTATGAAAGTCAGTGTATGCGACCAAATGCGTAAACACATCCATTCGGATGCACATTTAGATCCATTTCGATCTAAAAGCACAAAGTATTGAAAATAATGCTGTATATTGATTTATTTTTTAAATATGCGGAAACTGGAGAGGGTTGATAATCAGTCACAATCATTTATGTGAAGGTTTAAAGTTAAAGTCACGATGTTCGCACGAAAGCTTCGTCTTCAAAATCAGACATTAGCTGTCGTCAGATCAGCATTGACCGAAAAACACCCGAAATAAAAAGAAAAGTAAATGAGGCTTAATGTGAGAACAGTTTAGACTTTCATGATCATTGCATTGCATGCAATACGTACAAATCTTAATTGTTCTCTTGGAAAGCTTCATTTAGGACAGCTCACCCAAAAAGTTCATCATTTAGAAACCCTCATGTCATGTCCAACCTGTACGACTTTCTTTCGTCTGCAGAACACAACTGAAATTATTTCGTTATCTTCCGTGTTTTGGCTTTGAATGACTTCGGGGTGAATATATGATGACAGATTTGTGCTTTTGTCTGTGAACTATTCTTTTAAACGTTCTTTTATTTTTGGGATGACAGGGATGTCATGAGATAAACATATTAACTGTATCAATCAGACTTTCACGAATACGTTGAGCTGCTATACAATGAAGTACCTCACTCAGTGAAGCAACTTTACCGTAAAACAATCAATCACCGGAGAGACTTTCATGTGTATTGATCTTTTTGCCTTACGTTTCTCTGTTCAGGGACGCATGCGGTGGCCGCTTGTGTCACAAAGCCATTCGGTGTGTGTGTGTGATGACGAGTTTTCATTTGTAACAAATATTCATATATATCTGATGTATGCTATATAGGTGTGTGTGCGAGAGGTCTGGACAGATGTGCTCTGAACTACCAGCAGCCAAACATGTATGGTTGTTCCATACTTTTAGCACTTGTTGGATTTGATGTGATTGTGGTAACCTGCTGAAACAGTATTTCCGACTGAATGTTTAAAGTGCCAGTGTAAGCAAAACTAATTTTCCCCTTCTGAAATGCCAATTTCATCTCTTTATCGGTTCTCTTTGTGTGTATTGCTGTTTTAAGCTCTGTATCATTAGCTTACATTGAATGATACCGTATGTAGGTCACAATATTACAATATGTAAACATGTTTGCCGTGCGCATTGTAAAAAAAAAACTTGATGATGATAAATGTATTTGCCTCACAGCCACAGTGACACAATCTGCTGACACAAAAGATTTGTTGAATTTATTCTGGAAACCTATATATTTTTATCGTACTCTGTGAAACGACATAGTATACTGTCAGAACTGCGTGCTGCATATGATATAATCTGTATTATAATATTAAATAAATGTGTGTGTTGACTGTATTGGCTGAATTGTGAATTACTTGAAAATAACATGTAAACTGAAAATAAGAAATATATTGTTTGTATAGTTGTGAGATTATGGATTTATTTTCCTTCATTAGAAAATATCACAACCTTAATCCATCCGTCATCCATTCATTCAGGCATCAATGATATTAAGTATTGTAATATAACATTTCCTTTACATACGATTAAAGTTGTGCACCGTCTGCATTTATGAATTAAAACTTTTCTTTAAATTATTTAAACTAATACAAAGCAACTTTCCAATGGAGAATGAACTTAATTAACTAACTGAATCTGTCAACTGTGGAATATGAGTGTTTCAATTCTTCATTCATTTCTTTTATTAATTTATGTATTGAAACCAAACAAATGTACCCACAAACAGGCAACCTGAGAGGAATATAAAAATAATTAAAATGATTAAAAAAAGACAGACATTAAAAATCCCCTCTTATTTTTTCGTCAAATATTGCGGCGTTTACAGTAAATATCTAATCAATGTGTGTCATTTTCTTTAAAAATTCATGTACTCTCAAAATCTTCAGAATACGGAAGTAAAACCGATCGCAACTTCCGGGTTGTTGCTTAAACGGATGTCGCTACCAGCTAAGATTGGAAGTGGTGCAAAATCTCACCATATAATTACTATAAATTAAATTAGTTAACGTCTACACCTGCCCCAACCCCAATTTACAATACTAGAAAATATTAAGCAACTGGTTTCAGCATGTCAAAAAATATTTGGTATTGAAGTGCGCATGCCCAGTGAAGGTCGCCCTATCCTTTCTCTTCAAGACCTAACTTCCGGTTCACGGGGAGTTTAAACATAAAATATATGACTAAAAAGATAGCATAAATAAAATAAAACCTGTAGTACACGTAACTTAACACAAAGGATAAGTAGAAGCTACACAGTCAAATTGTTTAATATAATCGCTAGTGTAATGAACAGCTTCATGTACTGCATTAAATTCACACTAAATTAAAATCATTAAAATCACACTAAACAAAAGGAAAAATTTATATAAAAAAACTCAGAAGGGAATAAACAAAGTTTTATAAGCATCTTTATTCATATTTAAGACTTTTAACCTATAGTGTGATGATGTCATCAGTACGCGCTGCTCCCGGGCATGTGATATTGGCAAAGTCAGTCGCGATCAGGGATAAACACACAATAATACTAATAATATATGCAAAGAGATAAAAGAGTAAATACATCTTCGTGTGTATGAAGATGAACAGCGTCGGTGAGGGCTGTACGGATCTCAAACGCGAGTATGATCTGTGTTTTAATCGTTGGTTTGCTGAGAAGTTCCTGAAGGGAGACCGCAGTGGAGACCCGTGTACTGAACTCTTCAAGAAATATCAAACATGTGTTCAGGTAAAAAACACTGTTTATAACATGTGCTGCATGAACAAGCAACAATATTTAATAAATGTCCCAGTGATGTCTATGTGTTGTTTTGTATTGTTATAATAAAATTTACAGTTATGTTTGAATTATCTTCTATTGTTATAGATCATTGTTTTGACAATACTACAGTTTTAGTGTAACTTACGTCATAACATTTGTGTATTTTGAATTGTGGAGGAGTCATATATGGTGAAAATTGTGATATTATACTACAAATTGTATTAATAATACCTTCATGCTTTTATTGTGCTTACATCACAAAAGATCTGTTTATTTTAAGTCATGGAATTATAATGGCGAGGCTGTGATTTAAGTAGAGGTCAAATATTAATAGGATGAAAAACTATTATTTGACCTCTATATATTTAAAACAACATGCATTATTATAATTATTCTGACAATAACTGCAAGCTTTCATTGTTACTACATTAAACATTTGTGGGTTTTTATATTAGGCAGTATTAATGGTGAGATTTTTTGAACCACTGTATGTTAAAGTTATAACCATAAATAATGTTATTCAATGATGTGTACTTACAGAAAGCCATCAAAGAGAAGGACATTCCTATAGAAGGTTTGGAGTTCATGGGCCCCAGTAAAGATAAAGCGGACAGCTGATATCCACTTGAACATTACCTGATATCATTTATCTTTGTGATGGATTTCTCTGGCATTTATGGACAGAGGGACAATTACTCTGCTGAAATGATCATGGACACCTGGATAAAGTGAACTGTTGGATCATGCGTATTGTGCTTTGTCTGTTAAATTATTATCGAAGAGGGTCTGTCAGCAACATATTGCTGATACTGTTGGGCATGAAGAAAGAATGCATTACGTGTATGACTTTTAATTTATAAGGACATCTTTGGTTACCAGTGAAAAATGTGTTTTCAATGTGCCTCATAAGATGTGTGTGTTTATGTAGAGCAATGTTTGAGGTCAATGTAGAAGAACGCTGCAGAGTTGATACTTTCTTTTTTAAACACATAAATTTCTTTGTAAGGCGCATGCATGTGCAGTTAATAGTAATAGGAACACTTATGGTGGATGTCAAACCAAGAATTTAGTGTGCTTTAAACTTTAGACGACTTTATTTTTATTTTCAGTTCCTTGGGAGAACTAGATAAGAATTTTCATTTTAAATGCCAATGAAATTGAAAAAAAAATTGTATACAGACATCTACAATAAGCATGCATTCATACGGTTCAGTATGCTCAGATATTGAAACTCATCTTGAAGATGGAATATATTAGGATAATAACTGAAACATGCAGAAAGTTCCAGAGCTTTACAGGCCTCTGTAATCCTGAAAAGAGCATAACGCAGGTGTTGCCGGTGCAAAAAAATGACACTTCGGTATTATTTTGTGTAACTTTGATTCAATGCTTTAATTGAAAAAAGGAAATTAATTTCACATACAGTTGTCACATGATACAAAAAAAAAAAATCACATGGGGAGACTCCACAAAGAAACATTTTAAAATGTAAGCCTTTCATTGAAATGATCAAGAATAAAACTAATGTCTATGAAAACAATCAAAAATTTGCGTCTTTAGTCTGAGTCGTGCCTAATATCAATAATCAGAAAAGATAAAACTGTTTTCAGAACTTCTGCTTTCACAAGTTATTTATGTGAGTGAAACTGTCACATTATCTGCTCTTTAAACATGTGTGCACGTGGCCATTTTCTAAAACTCAGAGATTTGTTAATTAAATGATTGTGAATAAGGCCATTTGGGTTTCTATAATAATGGAATGTAAATTACAGAACTCTCAAACAGAAAGTTGATGGAGCTGTAGGGTCTCTGCGCTTCATCGGTAGTGGCGTGGAGGTGGGCTGTGATGCTGGATGGCGGCTCGTCGGGATGGGGGGCTATGGCGGGACATGTGTCGTGGGGGGGAGCGGTAGCGCGCAGGAGGCGACCCTCTACTCTGGTAGGGGGGGGTGTAGCGACCGCGAGACCTAGACCTAGACCTAGACCTGGACCTGGACCTGGACCTGGACCGGGAACGCGAGCGACCCCAGCTCGTACCCCTGTCCTCCATCACTCTGATGTATGAAGTCTCTCCCTGCAAAACAGACATTGACATTTCTTCAAGTTGGATGAGCTCAAAATGATCAATGTGTCACCCCAAACCCGCAACTGGTTGATGTAGAAACTGTTTAAATAACAAATGTGTGTTCAGAACAGCCCTCACCTGGTGCGATCTGAACTCTGTGTTGTCCAGACGACGCAGTGCATACTCCATATCCTCACGCCTGAGGAATTCAACCACACCCTCCCCATCCCGCTGCACGTCAGCGAAACACACGTCACCTGCTTCCCGCATGTGATCTTTCAGGTCCTGCCAGCTGCCTGTGGGAGGCAGACCTGCGAAAGCGGCAACAGGGGACGTCTTCAAAAAACATGCTACAAAATGCTTTAAGAAGTACTGTCAAATGAAATAGGACATTAAGAGAAAGACTTTTTACATTCCTAAAGCACAGAAACTTAAAATATACCTGTCATATTAGTGCGTGATATATATGAAATAATAGGGCTAGATGATGTGAGCCAGAAGTTATTTTAGAGTCGTGTTGTGTATAATGCACCTAGTAGAACCAATAAAAATGATATGTCCCTTCAGAATGAACCCATCAAGTTTGACAAACATGATTTAATTGTCCAAGCTCTCCAGAAAAGAGAAAATCAGGATCATAGAAGAGAGGAAGACCAAAGGCAGAGCCAAAACAGCAGCCATCAACGAAAACAGATCAATAAGAAGTTAATGATGCTTGTAAGGGAAAAATTAATAACTAGTGACATTTAACTTAGAAATATCCACAGCCCAGGTTGATTCTTTGTCACTAGTTGAAGAATCAGCGCTGGCTGTCGATATAGGTGATATTTTGAAGCTAAGCTTACGCAACATATAAAAGCCCCAGACTGTTATATGAAACTTTAGCCCATATGAGAGTCGTTCTAAACCATGGGTGAAAAGTTCAGTTGGGAATGTGTCGTGTTTGCGACACAGGCCATAGGTGTTAATGCTTTTAGAAATGCTATAGCCTGGTTTCACAGACAAGGCTTAGCTTAAACCAGGACTACGCCTCAGTTGGGTTCGGATATTTGAGTCACTAATAAAAATTACTTTGAAAGTAAGATTACCTGTGTGCATATTTAGACAAAACAATGGCACTGACATATTTAACAATATGTTAGAGCAAGTTATTTTCAGTTGAGACAAGCCTCGTCTGTGAAACGTGCCTATATGTAAGTTTCAGTTCTGTAAAGACGTAAGTGCCAACGGTTCTGCGAGATGATATCTCCATAAAAAGCGGGTAAAAAGGATTGTTAGTATTTAATAAGGGAAGCTATGTATGTATAACACAGTTTTGATGAGTTTGTCTATGTAGAGTCCAAATAAGGAGTCTATTTCCTGCTACATAGCCCCTCTGTATACCCGGGGCACTATAAAAAGAGACACTGGACATGTTTCAAGGCCAAACCTCGTGGTGAAGGCTTCTCGTTGTTATGTTTGTATGATTAATTTTTAAGTAATCAACTATTCTCTATGGTGATGCGATAAACCTCTTTTAATACGACTCTGTGTTAAGTAATTACAAATATGCGTATTATCTGAACCTTAATTAAACCACCTCTCTAGTCAAAGTGACCAAACCTTGCAGGACACCGCCCCAGGGGCAACTGGACGCCTGACAGTGCACTCAATCTGTAGGTGAGATCATAATCATAGTGTGCATTTGGAGGCATTTCAAAGCAAATGTATGTGCATAGGATGTAGTTAACTTTTAAGGATTGTGGAAGTTGTTGTTAGGATGTATTGAGAGTCCAGACGGTCTATTAACACCTTTTTTTGGATATATCTGCACTAAAGAATTTGATTACAATAAGACCAGGAACATCTATTTTGATGTCACAATGACACAACAGACTAAAAATTTAACTCACCCGTCACCATAACCTGGAACTCGGATCTACGGACCACCGGCATAAACCTCCTCCCCTCTCCTCTTCCACCACCTCCTCCTCCTCCTCCTCTTCCTCCTCCTCCCGCAGGTCCACTAAACTTAGATCCAGAGGATCGCGGGTATTCCACACGCAGCTTACTGTTTCCAAATTCATATCCATTCCTTCCAAAGACAGCGTCCTCCGCATCCCTACAGGAAGAGAGGAAAGTGCTCCTAATTTTCTTTCTACACTTGAAAAGCCCGTCCAAGTTCTCGGAGGCTGTGCGACTCACCGTGGATCCTCAAAACGGACAAAGGCAAACGGGATGGTGCTTCGGTTGTTCTTCAGCTCAATGTCCCGTATTTTTCCGTATTTGTAGAAGATATCCTCAATGTCCCTCTCCTGCACGTCCATAGGAAGGTTTCCCACATAGATCCGCCCGTCCGACATGGCTTAAACCCTGCTAACACAAACCGAATGTAGCTGCAGCCTTCGTAGAAAAAAAGCGATTCCACCACACGGCGTTCAGAATATCCCAACTCTAGTCCGTCCTTCTAATATCCCCTATTTAAAACTCTAAATTCTGGTGGTGGCAGTACATGTTGAGTTCAAGTAACCAAGCATAGGACCCCCTCCAGGATCAAAGTCTGAAAACTTAGAAACACAGGATAATCAATACAACACCCCTGTTGTTTTACACGACACAATCAACATGCATCAGATGCGTGTTAAAGGGGTTCGTGTGCGATCTGCTGCTTTGAATCAAATCCAACCCATTTGAATAACGTCTCCAAACCAGATATTCTGGTATGTCAATCCATGCCTCATTTAAAAGAGGATTTACATCATAGGCACGTCTTTACAAGTTCAGAGTCAGACCGGCTTTATTAACAGAATTCAATGTGAATAATTGATACGTTTTCTTGCAAATATATGATTTACTCGCATATAAAACATAACCTTGCTTTGTAGGGCCAAGTATATTCTTATAGTGACATAATAAACATTATGTGACTATGCCCTTTAAAAAAAGTATTTTTGGTGTTTCGTTTAACACCACAATGTACACACACACTTTAATACAAATACCATAGTCATCATGATTCATTTGTTGTGATGACAATGGTTTTACTGTAGTAACCATTCAACGTTTAGGTAGTAAAACCCTAGTTAATTCACGTAAGGGTGCTCTTTGCCAGGATTCAACAAAACCCTCACTCAAATAACAGCCAAAACAGATTACAACTATGAACAATGGCTATTAAAAGCATAAATACAAGTTGTGTAATATTTCTACTAAATTGAAAATGTTGTGTAAAAAGAACTTTATACACTTTAATATAGATATTTTCTAATAAAATATAAATTGAGACTTTCTGTTATTGTTAAGAAACTATTTTAAGACATAATAATTACAATGGAAAACACATGAATAGCCATGACAGCAGTGCTACATTATCTTATCGCCACTAATGTACTAACGCACAGACTTCACTACCCTCACCTATTCGTACATATATTTGAAACATAAACACACGATATTCAGGTTAATAAATGTAATAGACTAACATTTGTGCATTTGAATCCACATTTAAACATTGATTGCATTAGCATACTAGCTGCTAGCTAACGTTAGCTCCTTTGTTGAGACAGTTGCTCAAAGCAACATGACACAGAAGTGTAAATTAAAACAAACTGTCTCCTTCTACGGGAATGTGTTTTAATATATAAAACCAAAAAGTAAAACTCGTGGAAATTAATTAATTTACCTCTATAATCTGCAGTTGGTGATTAAATTCCACAGATAAACAAGCGCGCGCGCTTCCCCGCCCCGGATCAGGAAGTGAAACAAACTTTCGCCCCCTTCAGGCCAAAACAGCAACAGCAACAAACGCGTCACAAAAAAAAATATTAAAACTTATGCACGTTATGACGCCCTTATCACCCTTACGCAAATTAAACATGGTTTTACAAAAATAGCCATAGTATTGTAACGTTTTACCACAGCAAATTGTATTAAATCCGTATTAAAAGACACACTTTTACTGAAACCAAATGTTAACATTAAAAATTAACATTTAATGTTGCTTTTGAATTTTTTAAAATGTCATTACGTTGTGAAGTATTTATGCATCACAGCAGTAGGCCTATTTATTGCACTGCTTTTAAATTTTATTTTAATTTAGGAAAACGAGAATGTCCTGAAAATCACATCAAATAATAAGAATTTAAAATCATCACAGAGACATCCTAAAAATAGACTTGATTTATGTATTTTTCACATTCTTTCTTGCTGTCAAATCAAACCTTATGGTTATGTCTTATAAAAACTTATTATCAATGTGACATGTAATGGTTTTCATTGCTTCATATTATAATTATTTGGGTAAACTTTGCCTGGACAATTGTTTCAGCTTTTGGGGCAGTTATGGAATATTTATGTAATAAGGTCCTGTAAGAATAAGAAGCTTAAAGGGGTGGAACGGTGGTTAAGGATCAGGACTGATGAATGAAATGTTGCTTATTAAATCCTGATAAGGTATAAATCTGACCAGCTGCTCTAACTTAAGGTTGAGGTCACTATAGATAAAAGCATCTGTAAAATGCTTCTTTTCATCAGCAGCATGAATAACATCTTTCAAAACAATAAATATTGTTTATTAAGAGGGCTTTACACTTTTCATATATTTATGCATCATAAGAGTGTTTGAATCATGAGAGAATAGAGTGTTACATGACTTGGGTGTGTGCTACAGGTGCATCTATTGATTGCCCACATATGATGTTTCATGAACCATAAATCAAACAAGATAACAATGGAAAAACAATGACGCTCAGTGACAAACTAACTTGTTACCTCCAATAAACCGAACAAGATACAGTTCATGTAAGAACAGTTAAGCATAAAGACAAAAATCATTTCAACAAAGTAAACACAGTAGTTTGGACATTCAAAACATAATATAGGAGAATTAAAAGAAAACATCTACATTGTTGGCTGTTATGACTTATTTAGGTTGTTTAGAAATGATTAAGTTACATCACAAGCGCACAAGAAAATTTTGATTGGACAGCAGAACGATGCCCCCCCCTGTTTTGATTAAAAATCATCCACTTAGAAACAGAAACAAAAGACACTTCCTCATGAACAGGTTAAAGTGTAGAGGATTCAAAGGAGAACATCATATTGAATAAATTACAAGAAGCTTACTAAACACCGTCTTCTTTTTTGTTGGTCATGAAGAAACATGTTTTGTCGGAATTCATGTGTTAATTTCATCTTGGTTTAACTAGGACTAACATCAGGTAGGACATTTATTTAAGAACAAATTTGCTAAACCCTGGGTGTTTTTAATAGATTTAATATAATACACAATGGAATGTCAAAGCTTATTAGTTCTGTTGTGATGAATTCTTTGTTTATTTTTAATAATGACTAATGTCTGAGATGCACTTTGGAAACTATCGTTTTTTTATTAAACCATTTTTGTTTTATATGTTAATTGATTCTGTTTCAAATAAACAATTCTTACATAGCCTATTACTAGAAACACAGAAACTGTGTACAATGTACAATGTTACATAACCATGTATATAAAAATTGTTGCCATATTCCAAACTGTTTTACTGTTGAAATTGTGGTTTAGTAGTTACTTATGCATAATATAATCTTTTATACCCTCGAATAAATAGCATTTTAGGATCCATGAAAATAATATGTTCAAAGAGACAGTCATAAAACTGGTGATTCATTTACTAATCAACAAATATCATATATGTGCCTCCATATCATATCAAAATATAATTTTCCGTCAAGTCAGATCACTTTCTAACTATTATTATTCAGTTTTGAAAGTTTCGAGAAATTAAACTGCAAAACCAGTACATATGTTTTAAACGCTCATTGTGGACTCACGTGTCTTGACTCTTGCTTCATTTGATGATTTATTTTAAGGATTCAAGAGTTGAAAAGTGCATCATGGGGAAGAGAACAAACCCACGATTGACACACAAGTTGATTTTGGGAACTCTTGTGATTTGCATGATGGGTATTTACTGTTTTACTGCGCAGAAAAATCACGTCAAAAACAGGTATCTATGTTTTAATTTTTCAGGCAGCCTTGACAGTAAATTATAACACATATTTAGGATTTTGTGCTGTTGAATATTTTATTTAGTGATTTGAACTGAATAAAAACAGAGCAAAAAGCATAATTATGATTCTAATTTGAATAAAAATAGATTTAAATTATACAACTTTTGTGAATAGTTTTTCTTATATATTTATATTTGAGTAATAATAAACCATGAACATTTTATAATACAAATATTTCTGTAAACTTAAGTTTAAATTAATACTCACTGTTGTAAATGTATAGACATTGGCTTTTAAATAAATTAACGTTAATTTTATAGACCACCAAATGACATAGAATCCACAATTTAAATAAATCAGTTGTGTAATATTAAATACATTTAAATACATAATAAAAATATGAGGTCTTAAGGTTCTTAGAAAGATATCAAAAAACATAATCACAACAAAATAAGCATCCAAATTGATACTTACACTGTATGTCAAGTTCATGTTTACTTATTTATCATTTTTTGCAAACCTCAATTAAATGTCTCTGTTGCGTGACTAAATTTCTTGTGTAAATTTCTTCTTACTGTAAATCAATTCAGAATTTAACAAATGTCTATATTATCCTAACAATCATTTAAATGTTTTTTTTTTTCTTTTTCACATCCCTAGTGTTTCTTTTGCCTCGTGTGCTCAAGTCACCCCGCACGTCTCGAATAATTCCTCCGCAGAAAAAGTGACCTGTAAGCCAAAGGTCAACCTGATGTTCATGAAAACCCACAAGACCGGCAGCAGCACTATGCTAAACATTCTCCTTCGTTTTGGAGAAAAGAATCAATTAAAGTTTGCGCTCCCACACAGTCGGAACGACTTTTTCTACCCGTCTACTTTCTTTCGCAGTCAGGTGAAGAACTACAGCCCGGGCCTGTGCTACAACATCGTGTGCAACCACATGCGCTTCAATGCACCGGAGGTAGAGAAGCTGCTCCCGGGTGACGCCGCCTTCTTCACCATCCTAAGAGACCCTGCGGCGCTATTCGAATCCTCATTTCACTACTACAAAGGGATTGTGCCTCAAACATGGAGGATACCCGGAAAAAACAAAATTTCTGAGTTTCTCACAAACCCGAGCCACTACTTCAATCCAGAAGGAATCAACAGCTTCTATCTGAGGAACCTGCAGTTTTTTGACCTTGGCTTCGAGAACAATTTGGAGGTCGGCGATCCACGGGTGCATGAAAGCATAGAGTACGTGGCAAAGCGCTTTCAGCTAGTTTTGATTTCAGATCACTTTGAAGAGTCCCTCATTCTACTGAAAGATGCCCTGTGCTGGCAGATGGATGACATGCTGTTCTTTAAACTCAATGCTCGAAGAGCCGTGTCTGTTTCTGCTATGAGCCCCGAGCTCAAGGCCAAAGCTCGGGAGTGGAACGGTGCAGACTGGAAGCTCTATCAACATTTTAATGCCACTTTCTGGGCTCGGGTGGAGGCCTACGGACGGAGGCGGATGGAAGAGGATGTGAGGGAGTTACGCAAGAGGAACGCAGAAATGGAGGCCATATGCATTGACGGTCGGGGAGCGGTAGTGACGGAGGAGATCACAGACGGACATATGAAGCCCTGGCAGCCTCTTGGAGAAGCTACTATACTAGGGTACAATCTGAGAGCCGATATACCCCAACAGTTCAGTGACCTCTGCCGGAAGATGCTGACCCCCGAGATTCAGTATTTGACAGATTTAGGAGTCAATTTGTGGCTCACTAGATTATGGGGCTGGTTCAAAGACAATGTGTTATCATGATAGAGAGTCGTTAAGCTTATTGCACAGTTCTGTGTTATTTTTGTTGATAAAACATTTAATCCAATATTTGAAATTTAACAATAATTTGCTAGGCTTTGGTCAATATTTGGAATATAATTACAAATAATTTGTTAGAATTATAATTGCTTTGTAACGTCATATTTTATTGTAAAATTACAGGGAAGCCAATAACAGAAGTCTTAATTGTATCTAATTGTTATTTTCGGTGCACAATATAATGTTTCATGTGATTACTGCTCAGTGTTCAAGTTTTTACATATCGGAAGGAAGTCTCAAAACAGTTTATATTAATTGTTTGTTTTTTATTGATGGTCATTAATTTCAGAAAGAAGCTGACCTAACGTTAATTTTGCACTATAATAAACTGATGGAACATTACATGGTTTGATCATTCGGTGAGAAAATGTTTTTGCACGGTTGACAGTGTAATCTTTTTGTAATGCAAAACACAGCTTAAATTGAAAAAATAAAAGAGAAAGATATAAAATGGATTTTGGTTTATTGATGTCTGATTTTCGTGGCACAATATTTTAAAACCAGCTGAAAATATTGTGTGGTGTTTTAAAGCACAAATATATATATATATATACATACACATACACACACACATATATTTTAAATATTTTGTACACCTCAAAAAATCAAGATTTATTGAAATACGAATGAGCTCAAAGCTCACCACATACTTTAAAATGACACGAAGCAACAAATCACATGGAAATTAATGATTTTTTATTTATTTATCATTTACCAAATGCATTATTTTACTGACGCGGTCCTAATAATATAAAAAGCAGAAGTCTGGAAAGATTTTCTGTTCGTGTCCTCGAGGTGGCGCTCCACTGCTGAAACAAACGAAGTAATCACGTGATCATCACTACTAAATGATTTGATTAAACAAATGCATGATCGCTGTTTCGATCGACGACTCCGTTACAAACACATGTATATATTCCATCTAAACAAACATATTCTCGCGTATAATATCCCCAAGTAACACAAAAAAGACTTAATATTTGAATGAATCGGCTTGTCGGGCCACCAAGCGCCTCCTGGAGGAAAAACTCGTCATCGCAAAACCTCCTGTGTCCTCTGATGACTCCATCTTCTGCGGAAGGGGGCGTGGTCCAAGAGAGACCGCCCACCATCAGGCGATCCTCAGCCCGTCAGACGCGCTCTGCACTGCAGAGCCGGAATGGGGGGTTCGGCCCCGGGCCAGCGCGGTCAAAATTAGCAGTCTGCTGAATTCTATGAAGTCAGATAGTGGGAGCGGGTGGTCGGATCCTGTCTTCTGCAGCCTTGTATGGGGTGCAAGAGTCCCCGCAAGGCTGCTTCGGCCACTTGGGTCTTTTCCTGTGCGCGAGCGTCTTTCCAGCAGCCTTTCTGGAGCGAAGCAGCAAGTTTCAATGAAAGATCAAGAACAAAGGCTTCATCTGTGAGTAAACCGCAACACATTCGACAAAAGGGCGACGGGTTTTATAAAGAAACAGACACGGTCGTTTGAGACGTATTTAATGACTGAAGTTATTTCTGCGTTGGTTGATCCACACAGTGCGAGAAAAACACAAAAGGAAAACGAGTAAAGACAGAAACGGTAGAGGAGAGGAATAGCGAAAGTGCTGATATCCGAGCGTCTCTTTTGTTTTGTCTGCTACTGAATCGAAAGGACATTTCGACTTAAAAACACGATTTATTATGACTGAAAAGAACGTAAATGTGCTCTAAAAGATAGGGAAAGACGAGCAGCCCCCTGCCAGGGCTGAATGTACTCTTTGTACCCAGACACAAACTGACTGTATTTCCCAGTCTGCCACCTACACACACATTGACAGTTTTAGAGAATATCTGTGTTAAAATGTGTTGTATGAACACCGTTCAACTGTTTTTTCTTTCTTAAACGTGTCACACATTTGAGATGAATGGAGGAAGTGTTAAATCCACAGCAGACTTCAAATGTTAAATTGTTGCAATGTAACAATCATGTGTGTCAGTCGGATTTCAGTAATGTGAGCACGTCTGAAGGCTTTGGAAAAGCCAGACAGCATTTGCAGCTCCTGCCAGACTGATTTCTTGGTTCATACACGGTGCCTTTTTATCTTTTTTTTACCGTTTCACTTCTTTCAGAGATGTCCTCTGTGCAGGAATACCCCAAAATATCCCTGAGAAAGCCAGACTGTGTTTGGAGCGCCGAAGCGGTTCCATGCACGGCACTGTCCTAAAATTAGACACACAGATGAAGTCATGCATACGGGCATTGGCAGTCTTCTGTTGTTTTAGTCAGAATTCCCATCAGCCGAATGTCATGTCGTTAAAGGGATTCTTTTCACATTTGAAATGAGCGTGACCGCAAAACCAAGCTTGAAAGGATAATGGGTCTGCATGCAGTTATTTTAGGACTGCCTCACCATCATTTTTGCACTACCCTTTCATGCATCGTGACAATGGAGTTCTTTAAAACATCTCATATAAAGACTGTAGGCTTGATGGAGAGAGAGAGTTAATAAAATTATTCGGATATGGCCGGATCTGTGGCAACAGGGGCGTGTTTCAACAGTCAGTCTGTTCTGCAGCAGGCAGATGGGTTCATCGGGTTCGTGCGCGCTCAGTATGGAGGGGGGAATGTGACCTCGTTTGACTGGATTTGGAAATATTCCAAGCTGCAGTCAGGGAAGTGGAATGGGAGGCAGGTGCCTGGCCCCACCACTGCGAGCATATGCGTTCGCTTAAGAAAAGACATATTGTGCCTCATTTATATTTGATGGGAGTGTAAATGTCTTCGTGTTGTAAGCCCGCACAAAATATATATCAGATGTATTCTGTCTTTGTTTTAAGACTCGACTCGGCTGAGTCGGCAGGAATGTGGGAGTGGAAGTTTATGACTTCACATTTCTGACTTCGCTCTATTTCAGTGAGATATGATTCATGAAACATTTTTATTAGGAATAAGAAATAAAATGAAGCTTTAAATGTGAATTACACGTGACATGTATGCTGTGATTTCCAAATAAAATCTGCAAGGATATGCTTGCAGCTCCTTTTCCATGCGACACTTCATGGTGACTATATTCTCAAATCTCTCTCTCTCTCCCTTCTTCTTTCTCTTCTCTCTCTTCTCTTTCTCTCTCTCTCTGTCTCTCTTTCTGTCTCCCTCCCTCTCTCTTTCTGTCTCCCTCCCTCTCTCTCTCTGCTCTCTCCTGTCTCTCTCTCTCCCCAGCAGGCAAAATGGAGTGCTTTGAATGCTTCAAAATGACACCAACAGAAGCCATGGGGAATCCAATTAGGTGAGTTCCACAGCCCTGAGTTTATAAAATAAAAGTCCTCCAGTAAACCTATGTTTTTTAACATGCACGTTCACCAGGTTGGTTTCTCTTTATCTGTTGTGCCTTATATTACTCAGAGCTGACAGCCGCGTTCCTGAACCTGGTGGCGCGGAGAGGAACTGCCACGAAAAATCAACATTCCTCCTGTATGATGTAGGATAGACAATGGCCATGCCATTTACACCAACAGGGGATATTATGTCCTCATGTATATTATTTTTATTTTCGTAATCATGTATATCCTTATTTTTTACGGTTATGGTGGGCGGCGCAGATTAAATATGACGCTGGGGCTTTTCCCCATCTATGTGATTAATAATATTTTAGACAAACCTGGGACTCTAAGCCTTGATGATATGCTCTGTGGAGAGCGCGTCAGTTGAGACACACAGCACCTCAAGACAGACTCGAGCGACTGGAGCTTCACTAAAGACCCATATGTCTGTGTTTGCAAACTCTACGTTGGCCCTCGGGGCCTGGAACCTCACGGCGGCAGCAACAGCGTGTCTTCCACTTATCCACTTCTACTTTGCACGGCTGGAATTGTTCATCCACCTCATTATTCATAGTGTAGCTCCTCTTAGAAAACAAAATGTGTGAAGTCTACATGTCAGTGATCTTTATACATGCATTTACTGGGAACGATACTACATGACAAACTATGTTGAAGTTTTCCCCAATTGGCTACAATTTGATTTGTGAGTGCAATTTCATAACCTCAAAAATATCTTTTGTTTTACACAATATAACATTTTTGAAAAACAAGAAAAGCCTTTTCCAGTGTTGCTGGCATTGACCAGCATTTCTGTTAATTGGCCGACCGGCGTATCCATCGGTGTCAATCACTACCGTACACACACACACACACCAAAAACACGGTGTTTCACCCCGAAAAACACACTTAGATCCGTTCATATGTGAATACTTTGTATTACCACCGGACCTGTCGCCATTACTAAACTGTAATTTCAATCCATACTTGCATACCTTGCAGTATTTACTAAGGCTCAGAGTCCCCACTTTCCATGCAGTATCTTAAAAAAAAGCTATGGAGTTCTTTATTGTTTTTAATTTTTTAGAGATTTTGCTTGTTAGTTTTTAGTTGCTTTGCTAGTAAATTAAAGTGTAATCATGTACGTTGTGATATAGAATAGCTTTAGAGATGCATTGTTTCCTTGTGGTAAGTGATCGAGATGCTGCCACGGATTTGAGACACTGATGAATGGTGCTATTTTGGACTTTAATCTGCTCCTTGGTAAGGAAGCTCAGATGGGTTTTAATTTTCATGTTCGGAGGAGGTGTTCTTTGTTGTCTGGTTGTCGTAACTTGGATCGGATTGACTTTATTTTCCCCCTGTCGTTTCTGTGTGGCTCTTTCAATGGACATCAAAACAGACTTGGCAAATCTTCCTTGCAGATTTACAGAACTCTTAAACTCTAGACAGTTGGAGCAATCACAAAACTGCAATTATGAACACCCGTTAATATAAAGGTTTAATTCGAGGAGTAGGCACAGGTCTCTTATGGCAATAATCAACTTTGCATAGTCCATCCCAAATTACAATGTATTGTTTCTGAACTACATCAAGGACACGTTAAAATATTACCCTAATGACCTGTCCTAACCAAATGCGACGTGACATAGGGTAGAACTACTATTTCTCAATTCTCATTGGCCCAAAATCCAGCTTCACATGACACATGCATTAAACGTTTGAGATCATGTCACACGTTGTCCTTTTGGGCAGACGGACTGCTTTTGATGAAAACTTGGTTAGGACACGGTTGGAAAGAACATGGAGGATTGTTGCTGCCGTTGAAGTTTGCTGTGCACAGTCCCAGGGTGACGGGTTATATAGTGTACATATACCAGGGCGCTGAGGACAGAATTCTTACATCAACTGGGAATGTTTAATAAATACAAAAATGACTCGTCTGTTAAGCGCACGGGGTCCTATGATGTATTTTCTAATGGAAGAATGTAGCATCGATAGTCTCATTGATATTGGGTCATTGAGTTTTATGGGTTTTAGGAACCAGAAGCTTTATATTTATTCTTTTGGGTGATTCATTTAAGTAGCAAGGTATCGTCGCTTTGTGTTTGCAGTTTTGTCTTTGCTTCTAGTTAACAAACTTGTAACAATCCTAACACAATAACCAACTGGAAAGCCCACGTTATTTTCTTAGTCTTCCATTTGTACAACTATAGCGGGGACCTTCCCCACTCACTCTAGTCTTTCCTTAGTCTTCACTGCATATCAACTGCATGATCTTTGCTTTCAGTTTCCTTATTTTATATCGTGAAAATATTTCTAAGCACAGTTTTTCTGATAGACTAGGTAAAGCCAACTGTGTTGTAAATAGCTAGTGAATAGCTTGTAGTATGTTGAAATATTCTGTGTAACTGTGTGTGATTGGTGTACAAAACATGAAGTTTAGCTTTGTGATCTTTATAATGATGCCCTAGTATTTCATGTCATTTTGCAACTTAAGCTCTAGTTGAATAAATATGCAAGCTCTGACTACTGTTGTTTGTCTTTATTGGACCCTTAATACAAATGGTTTGAGTCTGTAACCTTTTTGTTTTCTCATTTTATTCTCATTACTTCACACTCGAGTAGTTGCAAACCTGTATAAATGTATTTGTTCTGCTAAACACTAAGGAAGATATTTGGAAGAATGTCAGTAACCAAACGTACCTCGTCCCCTATTTACCACCATAGTAGGGAATATGGGAGTCGATGGGGCATGAGACCTGACATTCTTCCAAATATCTTGCTTTGTGTTTAACAGAACAAAGACATTTATACAGGTTTGGAACAACCTGAGGGTGCACAAGTAAATGACAGAATTGTCATTTTTGGGGGAACTATGCTCTGAGGTTTTAAAAAGTATTTGTGTTTGTTCTACTAAAGGCCATAAAATTTTATAAGATTACAGAATAGGAACATATATTTGCAATAGTTTCTGCCTTCTAACAAAAAAGGTCTGTGGGACAGACTCATTGGTGGTCACATTTTGAGAGGCCATAAAACATTTTCACATTAGTAATCACATGGAAAGTGCCTCCAAGCAGAATTCTGTCCTTGGCAACAACTCTTGTTGGCATTTGTAATACTGAAACACAGAACCTTTTATTAGTGGATCTCTTGGATGTCCGTGAGTCACAGATGGTGTTGAAAAGTCTGTAATTGACAACAGCTCTGCAACATCTGAAGGAGACTGCTTGTCCATGAGCATTTTTAAAGGATTCGTAGATCTGGACATTTTATTCTGGCTTGAAACACATTTGCTTCTCCATTTTTCATTCTAATGATCTCTTGGCACAAAAGCCTTTCGAATTACAGAGCATCGCTGGTCATGCGCACGGTATGATCACATAGCCCTAGTCCTTTAACCACATTTTGGTAGAATTAGGAGGTGTCCAATTCTACAGAAACGAGACGCCGGATTAAACAAGATCTGCTTGAATCTCTTTCTGACCGACTCGATACACTTTATTTATATTAAATGGGCAAAGCTCTGGTAACACAAATTTGCAAAAGACACTTGGAATTATGTGATCTAATCAAAGGCATTATGAAGTGTTAAGACGGTTTGTATCACTGAATAAATACAGTCCTGCATGTTTTTCATCATTTGAGTAACACCAAAACCAGACATCCAACTGTCCATAAGAGCGATGTGGATTATCTGAAATAATTGGATAAGAGGGCCGTGCTCTGTTTGCAGGAAGGGAAGGTATCCTGTTTACATGAAACACGCTTCGCATCGCTGTTGTCTTCCGGGGCTCAGAAAACAGGACATGTTTAGGACACTAATCTCAGATAATCTTGTTTGCATTTCTAAACATATTAATTGAGTAAAATATTAGTAAAATATTATAATACAAAACTGTTTTCATTGATCATTAACCGAAGACATCCATTGGCCTGTTACTGTGATGTGCCAACAGCGCCGCCATACTGGGTAGGGCAAGGCTGTCCAATAAAGACAATAAGTTAATCAAATAAATGTACATTTCAATGGTTTATAATCCAAGTGAAGTTCAAAAATGTTTGTCTCCATTTACTTATTATCTCAATACACATTAGTCAGCGTTATAAGGAATTGTGAAAACTCACTTGTGCCTCACTAATATGTCTTCTTAGTTAATAATTGTGGAGACGTATTTAATGCCAAATGGTTTCCATGCTTAAAAAATGTAGTATAGCACTAAAGGTAGTTATTTGCTCGCACCATATGGTTCTGTACAGCACTAAAAGTGATTACCCTATGATTACGAGCCACTTTTATACAGCACGATTTGTTTAAAGTGAACTTTGCGTTCAGTGCACACTAAATCATGCACTGTTGGTTAAAATCTGGGTAAAACCCCAAACTTCGCTTTGTATCCATTCCCGAATGTCCATATTTGACAGAACCATGAGTCAGTTGGTGACTAAAGTGTAAAGTATTTTTGGACCCAATGTGTGAGAAAACTGGATATTGAGAAACTAGAGTCTTTATCGAGATACAAACCATGGAAATAATAGTTTCCATTTGTGTGAAAAGAAAAGCAACAACATAAATAAACACAAAGCGCGGCTTGTAAATTGACTTTGTTTCTGTGTCCTATAATCACTAAGGAGGTGAAGGAGTGCATCTGGCACGATGTCCTGGACGTCTGCCACAACACATACAAACTATTGCAGCTGAACCGAGCTGAAAACAAATCTCACCTGACACAACAGAACTTCAAAGGTCTTGCATGCATTTATAAAGACCTGCTCATGTTTTCTCTTGAGGAAGCATCACATGTTTACATTGTAATGATACAGTTTTATCGTCTTTGATCTAGCAACATTTGTTTGAAGCCCTGATTGAAATTGCTCATACTATGGTGCAAACTTGTGATTCAATTGTCAATGTATGTATATATAGACATTCATATACGCATCTAAAATCCTTACTATTATAATTTATTATAAAGTATGTCAAAATGTATGTTGTATGGCATCTTGTTGATCACAAAAGCTGTATTGACTTATTCCAACATTTCATGTCTCTATGTGTTGGAACATGTCAACGTTTAACAGATTTTTTTGCCCGACGTCTATCTGACGTTTGTACGCAATGACGTTTCTAAAGTCAAGCGTATGCAAACGATCTTCTCCGCAGCGACAAAACTATTGCTATACGTGTCTGAAGGGTCAATTTTTTTAAATTGAGATTTTTACATCGACTGAAAGCTGAAGAAATAAGCTTTCTATTGATGTATTGTCTGTTTGAATAGGACACTATCTGGCGGACCAAAAACTGTTTACAAAGCTGGAATCTGAGGGTGCAAAATATTGAGAAAGTCGCCTTTGAAGCTGTTAATCTCAGGCATTGTAGCAGGCCACACACTCACAGAAATAAAGTTTTTATACATTTTGCGGTTGGAAATTTATAAAATATCTTCATGGAACGCGATATTTACTTAATATCCTAATGATTTTGGAAAAAAGAAAAATCTGTCACTTTTACCCCAACAATGTATTTTTGGCGATAACTAAAAATATTTCCGTGCTACTTAAGACTGGTTTTGTTGTCCAGGGTCACAAATTATTACAAAATGTCTGCTTTCCCTTAACTTTTAATGAATTTCTTGTTAATACTTGATTGACATTTTAAAACTCGCGCACTTTTTTGGCGCCCCGCGCACAAATAGGATAAGACTTAAAATGTATGCACAAAAATGCCAGCTTTGGGTAAGCTTTAGTAAGCCTATTAGAAAATGTACGTGCACTTCATTTGTAAAAAAAATACCTTAATAATAAAGTGTTTTATCTGTCTTGATCCGAACGGCAGCGCTCGTGGAGTCCACAGTTGCTACGGTTACCTCCTCAGACGAGCGCAAAACGCGTAATGATACGCGCTCTGGTATATTCTTCAAAGGTTTGTGATGAATAAAACGTTGTTTTATAATTGTTTTCAAACACTTATGATATAACATGTTGAATTATTAGATAAATAGTTTGGGTCCTGGTTGCTGATTGGCCATTCACACCGATGACGTAACCACCTGAGGCGGTCAGCAGCTTTTGTGTAAATTGTTACGCCACTAACGTTGTTTCCTAGCGTAGTGATTCAGTGTCAGTTTTGCGGCCCAGCACTGAGCATCATAGATGTCTATTGTCTTTGACACAAATGAAATCGTTGTAAAAAGCTACACGAACTGTTCTGGACATGCCAGATAATAGACATGTTTTATGCAAAGCAAGGTTCAAGCTGAATATTGTATTTTGAAAAGCTGCCCATTGCCTAAAGTGTCTACAATTTATACTACAATTCACAGTTCATATACTACAAAACAAACACTTAAAGCCAAAGCTATAATGTGATGTGATTCCCTTAAAAGCACTTTAAATAATTAATGAAACTCATTATGAAGATTTAGAATTGACTTGATTTCACACATGTGACCCTGGACGGGAGCACGGGAACGTTTTTATAATCGCCTTAAATTACAGAATTTGTTTTTATGCCAAAAACAATTAGGATATTAAGATCATTTTCCGTGAAGACTTCAAAGCCTATTTTCTCAATATTTAGCTTTTTTTGCACCCTCAGATTCCAGCTTCCAGTTGAATATTGTCTTATATATCAATAGAAAGCTTATTTCTTCAGCTTTCAGACGATGTAAAAATCCCTTAAGACTGGTTTTGTCGTCTAGGGTCACCTATGTGGGCGTGTGAACAGAACAGTGGGCCTTTTAAAAGGGGTCATGGGGTGAGATAGGGTGTGGTCAGCCATGCATTGGTTACCAGCCAAGGGCGAGCCACGGTCCTGGATTTTAGCATCGACTTCTTACATCACTTATGGTCATGATGAATGATAAAAATAGCAGTGACTTTTTATTAAGCAATTTACTGTATATTTCAATATATTGATGACAATTTTATTTGACACACAAATTGAAATGAATACATTTGTGCCAGACTACCACTAGAGGGAACCGCTGTGCATGGACACACATTCTACATATGACATTTGTGAATCTTTCATGACCACATTTTATTATTAACAAGGGGACACTCAAGTATATAAATAAAACAGCACATAACTCTTGAATCCACCTGCTGGCTCCAGCGCGTCACAGATACATGCCAAGACATGCACACGAGACCAAAACAGTAAAATAAAAGCGCACTGTAATTCCTTTGGAATGTATTTATTGACAAGAACTTTCTCCAGAAGTCGACTTTCCAGTTTATCTACAGTGTTTTAGACAGAAATCACAGGCTACGTTATTGTGCAAAAACAAAACAAACATACAGCAGCAACGTTTCCTACAGCAGAGTCTAAAATCTACATTATGAATAATAACAATACTACGAAACACAATCACCATCATTCTCACGTGCTGTTTGACCTCACAGACGCTTAATACTGCATGCAGATGTGTTCAATAAGAGTCTGATGCGTTTATCAGACACGGTGTTTGACATCTCATCCTTCATTCGATTGTCAGTTTTGAATATTATTCTAAGGTTTCTCGCACGGTTCCACAGAAACATCAGGACAACGAGATCTTCACGCCTCACTCACAGCAAGGAAACAGATTTTTTATGGTAATACATGAATTTAGCGTGAGTTAAGATGGAAACGGCACGTGAAAACCACCGTGGGTGTTTCCCTGAGCGTGATCTTCTGGGTCCACTGACAATCTGTCCGCTCGTCCTCGACGCTTCTGTTGCGGAACTCATGTTTCTGTTTTCACTCGAGAAGTGTGTATGGTTTTCACCACCTTGGCGCTGGACCTCATGTCCTGTTCGGAGCCCTCAGAGAGGTTGTCTTTCGAGCCCTTTTTCTTCTTAAACACAACAAACACATCAGATGGGATTAGTCACAGGTGTAAATATCTATTTGGATCAATTATATAACATGTTGTACACAAAAGCTATTAGGAAATTCTCGATGCTTCGAAATGAAATCAGTTACATTGTAAAAACATCCGGCGACCGACCTGTGCAGGGGTGGAACTGGAACCAGGCACATCAGCGGTTCGGGTGACAGGCAGAGGAGGCACCAGATCGGTCCGAGAGCTGCTGACGTGAACATACAAAACAAAGAGCCAATCTGAGAACGGTTATGACCAAATGTGATATGATGCTTTCAGGAGGATCAGACACGGACTTACTTGACCTCTGAGAGCACGGATCTCTCTCCATCCGAACAATGCGAGCGTCGATACTGCCGGAAGCTTCGAGGAGAGTGTGAATGACGGATCTTGATCGGGTCACCTTGTGTTCTGAAATGAGATGCATGCAGTTGTTTGCTCTTCAGTTTGACATGGTCATTGTTACTCGCCCTATATGTGATTCTCCTAGAATCTGAAACCGGTTACAAACTCAAGGTTCAGGCAACTAACATCCTAAAATATTAAACTTGTATGCAGCTCATTATGGAGTCAGACTGATAATTAATTCAATCATTTTAAAAGGGGGATATGATGACGGAAATACACTTTCATAAAGGGTCTTGCCAACATTTTAACATCTGTGTTCGGATGAATATAGAATGTATACTCTAAAATGCACCGGCCGGTGAAAGTCTTCTCCTGTAAAGCTTGTTTTTGCATAACCCCTGACTGTCATCCACCTTTTTTGAGGTTGGGGTTAAAAAGTGATTTCAACCTTTAAATTAAAGTAACTCTGGAATTTTGTCTAGAGAACTAATCATGGTCTTGTTTTAAAGAAGACCTTCTGTACTTTATTGTAAAAGTGGCTGGAGTTGAAAAATGAAATTGAAACAATAGTTATAGCTTATCTTCTATAAAAAGGCATACAAAGGCATCCCTACTCCATTCATTATTGCTTCAGGATTGAACATTTTATTTTACAGAAATCCTACAAAGTTTCTCGTCTCCCAAAACAATGCGTCTTTTTTTGTCATATCCATAACGCATGCTTATTTCCCTTTTTTAAAATATATATTTTTTTCATAGACTGACATTTTTTGATGTTTAGACTCTATCAACAAGGGTTCAGTAAAATATGAACAGATGGTTCAATATAATCATAACAAATTCATTCTCTGAGCATTTTTATGTCACTTTCATAACCCAAAATGTCACGTCCATAACGCTGGAATAGCCAATTACTAAAAAAACCTCAAAAACACTTTTCTCATGAAAAAACACCACAAAATTAAAGACATACTTCTAAACAAGTTTTGTTTCAAATTTCAAGCTGACATAACAAAAGAATGTGGTTTCTGGGATATTTAAATCGTTACACCGAGAACTGCCACTAGGTGTCGTATAGGCTCCAACGGTTTACTGCATACAAATTACAAATTAATACATTTCTTCAATATATGTAAGAAGGACATTCTTGGAGCTTTCCAATGATACAGAAGTTTTTTAGATTCATTTTTAAATAGACAATAAAATATAATTATGAATATGAAATATTTATAATGGTACCAAATGGGCCCAGTGGCATTTGAGAAATTTGCTTTTGCTAAGTGATTTCCATTTCAAAACAGTATAGAAAAAATAAAATCTACATTCTTAGAGCTTTCCAATAATATATACTTTGTCAGGATTAAATTATATTGCGTAATTTTTCTTAATTGACTTAAATTTTCATGCTAAATCGTGTCATAAATGAATAAATTACAACTCCTGCTAAATCTCTTTTTGTAAAACACTGGTCAAATATGTATTCTAGAGTCTTAGACCTTTCCAATGATGTAAAGATTTTTCTTGCGAAATATTGAAGTAAACCTTGGTGTTGAATCTTTTATATTTCAGCTTTTGAAAGTAACCTTCGACACTCGGATGCTAATAAATCTAGCGTAAAACATGTTTTTAATATAAAATGTCCATACGGCGGACTTGGGACAACATGGTTTGACTCACTCCACTTTCTTGTATGGAATCTCCTTCAACTGGTCCTCCGTGAGACCCGACGGATCAACCAAGTCCTTCCTGCACGCAAACATGACATCATCACAAACCCCTGCAGCCATTCAGATGCGTCGTATCTAACACCGAGAGAAAACACTCACTGTATGTGTTTCCAGAGCTGTTCCTTGGCTTGCACATCGGGACTCCGTCTGCGACAGACACCAAGAGAAAATTTCAACATAGGAACACTTCAAAGAGGAACCATGTGAGGAAAACAAATGTCATCGATTAATGGCTCATCTAATTCAATCCAGAATGCTTACGATCTGGAGCGGTGACGAGAGCGCCGCTGGTTCGAGTCGTTGGTGTTTTTTTCTTTCTGTCTACGGAGAACGACTTCCCACTGTGGCCCGGAGTCCACCATCTCGTTTTCCTGCCGGGACCTTTAAATGAATAAAAACATTTTTTGTAATTCTTGTCAATTGAAAATAAGTGAGACAGAGCACTTCCATGTTAGACCGAGTGCTATGTATCATACGTTATATATATCATAATGTTATATCGCAACCGTGAATTAAAGTTGCTCCTACTTTAAAAGCAGGTTTTGTACCACAGACCTTCATAACTAAAACTCTTTTTTAATAAAATAAAAAAATGCACACAATACCCAACACCGAAAAGCTGTGACACATCTTCATTTTCTCTACAATTCTCTTTTTTAAACCATCAATGACATTCTCACATAAGGACCAGCAGGACGTGTGATTTCTCACCGGTTTCTTTTTTTACGCTGCTCCCTGTTAGAGTTCTCAGATTCGCTTCCACTGCTAGTGTTTCCACGGGAACGGGACCTTAGGGACAAATTAATGGGGTTAAAGGTCGACGACACCATGAAAGAAGGAAATGGTAATAAATCCTCCGCTACATCAAACACAAGGTTTTTAAGAATAGACGTAGATCAATCCTCAAGGTCAATGAGAAGACAGAAATAAACCCAAACCTTCTCCTGTGCTGTTTGTTGACCTGTTGGTCTTCAGCGCTGCGACCTCTCCTGTTGAGACGCGAAACAATCAGAGGTGTTTAACAGAACGTAGTCATCTGACAGATACAGTCAGAATCTCCTGCGACGCTTTGAGGATTCATCAGTATTTATTTATTCGGAGAAGTTCTTTCATCAAGTTTCTCGCCCGAGGGGAGACGTCAAGGCTTACGGACGCCCAAAGGCACGAATTCATAACCAGAAAAACTCCTTTTGTTATCAAGCTCGGGAAAGATTGTTCTGAAAAATTTTGGTTTATTGCACAGATCTATATCATATACAAAAATTTGTCTGCCATATCTTCTCTGGCATTTTTAATTTAGTGTCCTATATTTATTTATTTGGTGTGCTCTAGCAGTCTTTTGATCATGCTGTCAGATTTACTAAAAATGATTGTATACATCTTACTTTATCCGTAACATAAAACATGTCAAAGACCATGCACAATTCTATATTACATTTTTTACAAATGCTAAATAAGACTAAAAGGAATAAGAATAAACATATTTCATCTTTTTAGTATTTGACTTCTTAATGCTTAAAATCTGACAACAAAGACAGGCCTTTCAAGAGCACTCACTGTGTCACACAAAGGACTTTTGCTGCACTTATTTTCCACTAGATGGAGCAAATGGGTCTCAGGATTTGGGTTCAAAAATGAGTCTCATGTTGCCCTTAACAGTACATTAACACTGAAGGTCACTCATAAAAAAAGATTGAATGGAGAAAAGAGAAACAGACGGTAAACATCTTCACACAAAGCCATGCACCCATGAGCACGCACCTGCGGCGGGCCGAGTGAGAGATCTCGTTCTCGCTGCCTCCTGACGGCGTCCGCCTGTGAGCTTTTGGGAATTTGGGAGATTTGATCCGCTCGCTGGCCGAGTTGTACAGTCCGCTGAGATAAAGCAAAGACAGGGGCTTAGTGTGATCGTCAAAATATTAGAATGCAAAGAACAAAAAGAAAACACCACCGTGTTTCATGGTGCTTTGAAATGATATTGAACAAAAATCATCATTGAGATTAAATGGAGAGCTAAGAGAAATGTCTCATTTGTGTCTCAGATGTTTCTCCTGAGAAAAACAACCAGAAAACTCACAAACGCCTCACTCATTTTTAACAGATTTGTCAAGTCTGCATTCAAAAGTCAATATTATTGAAGATCTCAATTTGAAATTTCATATCAATGGACCCACATCCACATTATTTGACCTCTACAATCGACATTCATTTGACACCTCCGTACTCCTCACGCATTTTAACAATCGTCTCATTTTCTTAAGTTTATTTCTCCTAAGAGAAACATCTGAGACCAAGTCGATTCTTTGTGATTACATTTGTTCGAACACTTGTGACGTTCAGTCTACTGTGAATCGTGTTAAAAAAAGGATCTCGGTTGTGTACCTCTGTGGAGCGTCTTCTTCCCATGGTGCACTGGGTTTGTTCTGCTGGTCTTCCGTCGTGTTGTCCATCTTCACTTTGGGGCTTTAGGTAAACACAAGACACAAGACTGAATGTTGGATATCTGTGATCCAAAAAAGATTTTGGTTACATTTTTAGACACAATTGTTTCCATTTAAGATTGAACAGAAAACAAACTGAGATTTGAAGTCTTAGTTAAGAGAACCATAAAGACCCAAGTCAGATATCTTAAACATTTCTCATCTGTATGAAAACAATGAACTCAATGCATCTATTTATATGCCTTTATAATTTGATGCTTCGATGAAACATATCCGAGAACTCCAAAGCGTGTCGCAATGATAAAGCTCGGAGAGTTCAGTACCTCTTTGTCGGTGAGAGTGTCTGGACTGTTCTGGACAGGCCTTCACTCACGTTCTCCGTCTTTGTGATCGCCTGGCCTCCATTCGTCCGCCCTAAAGCAGATATTTCCCAAACATGAGTTCTATTGTGACCCAAGACATCAATCTACAGTTTCTGTATTTTCCTTATCTCATGTCATCTGTCCACGTGCATCCTCCACACATGCCCTCTCTTCACAGACCCCCTTCTTTGCTCTATTGTTTCAAGTGATTATCGTCTGATGGCCATTTCCATGATGGCCTTTCTCAGAACAATGGAGGTCGGGTCGGGTTTGACTTTCATCGTCAGAGTTACAAACCACGTCGACACACACACACACATTCCTGTTCTAGCTGAGCAACAACGGCTTTTTGTTGGCATGCCAGATAGCAAGTGAGTTTATCTCAATCGCATGCCTGTGGAGCAGTGAGGTGAACACGCTTTCACAAAGAACCGTAAGAAATCAAGCGGAACCGAACGGAGTGATCGCACACCTGAAAAACATGTCAGATGATGATTCAAATCCCAGAGGTTTCAGTAAATTCAAGACTAAAATTATTACAGTATAACTGGCTAATGCGAGTTTATGTAACGCCTGCATTATTAAATAAATTGAATGATAATATTACACAACATGTCCTTAGTGTAATATTTGTAAAGGGGCCTCTTTTCACCGTGTATGGGAGTGTGAGGAAAACCTGAAATTTTGGGAAGAAATGCACAATGTGATAAACAAAATAATTGATGTTAATGTCCTTTATGAACCAAAGTTTTTTTTATTACATTTATATGTGTGTATTTTACAAGGTTAAAGCCTTATTGCACTTCATTGGAAAAAGCTAGAGGCACCGATAATACAGAGGTGGTATAAAGAGATGGTACTAAATATGTCAATGGAGAAAATAACCTACATTATTAAAGGAAATATAAAGCTTTTGAAGATGCTTGGAACCCCTTTATATCTTTTATATAAAATGAAGAGATATGCAATGGAATAATAGAAGTTATGTAATACATTTGTGTCCTGCAATAGGAGGCCTTTGAGATATGTGTTTTTTTTGTTTTATTGATCTGTTTTTTCTATATTTTATTTTAATAAAATGTATTACTATTTATTTATGTTTTGTCTTTTTTCCTTTTTTACATTTACATTTAGTCCTTTAGCAGACTCTTTTATCCAAAGCGACTTACATAGAGTTAGGGAAAAACAAGCGAAATGTTGGTTTTTAGTTGGTTGTTTTATGATTTAAATTATGAGAATATTCTTTGTTTTAATTTCTAAAATTATGTGTGGTTAAAAAAGCAATAAACATATACAAAAATGAAAAATTAAATCCCAGAGGATTCTTTCAAGAACACCTAAAATGCCTGAACGTCATTGTATTATTCAAAGAAAGTATATTTTCCTATACATTAATTGTCAATATATTATATTATTTATCTCATATATATTTGTAAATGTTTATATCATACAGAAATATTTCAGCAGTAGCAACATAAACAATTGCAGACCAAACTTAAGTTCCTGCAGACCCCGGCAAAGAATCAATTAGTGTGGAGTAGTTTTCATTTTATTTAAAACTAAATTCATTTAATTAAAATATAAATTAAATATTGAATTAATTGTTATATTATAACCAAACACAGACCGGAAGTTAACTTTGGACCAGACTTGTGTGTCCGATGAAACTGTGAAAACAGAGAATATATAAATGTTCTGCAGTATATTGAATAGTATTGGCGCTTTTCATAAATTTCCCAGTATATTTCCATATATTTTTGTTCTACAAGGGAATTTTCCCGGTAAATGATACCCTACAGCTCAAAATATAAATTATTTTTTTGATGGATTGTAATAAACAGATTTTGCACGCTATGCATTTTCTATTGTTGTGCAAATATGCCTTTCCATAAAAAATATACATGACAGTGTCGTGAATCTCACCTGCATTAGACGTCTGCGCCCTTCTCTTTGGGAAGGTCTTACTGCGGGTCCGGACCACCTGTAGGTCCGGTCGAGGTAGTGTTATCGACGGCTCTCTTCCCATCTGCATTGCAGTTTTTCCACTAGGAAACAGACAACATGAAAATTCATTCGTTCCGTATCTTCATAAAAATATATGTCTCTTAACCTTTGCATTGAATTCTACTGCATGAACCAGACGGACTGATGTGTAGTGGTTGTCTATATGTTGTGCAGATGTTTTATTTCCAATGTATAACCCTGTTCTCATTAAAGCCTGTAAGATTTGAGTTTGTGTACTGACCTGTAGCGATGTTTTGAGCCCAGAGCGCTGAACTTTGATAGTTTCCTCGACAATGAAGCTGACTCATTCTCTGGCATTCTGTGAAGAATATTTATGTAAACACCTTTTCACATCAACAACCTACATTAAGAACTGTTTATCAACTATTATTTTTACAATGAAGTGCTTTACATCTTTGTTTTGTTTGCATTTGATCTTTCTTCAATTTGCGAGAACACGAACACCATTTTATAGCCTTTCCATCATCTCAGGGGCACATCTGTTGTTTCCACATATATTTTAATGACGTAAATTAAAGAACAAGCGTAAGTGAGAGTTCTACATTCAATCAAATGCAAATGTAATTCGTTTTAAAGGTATGGATTGTCCTGTTAGGACTCATGTTTGGGACACAGAGATGTTCAGATAAATGTGTCAGTGTGTTATTGTTGGTGATTTAATGATCACAACTCACCACTACAATGCTACGATTTTCCTTAGCACATTTCTATGTGGTTGCTATGGTGCTTTTCAGCGCATCGCTAGGGTTTTCTAAATGGCTTTTAGTAATGGCTTTGCGGTTGTTAGCGGTTATTGCTTACTTACTCAACTTAAAGGGTGAGTTTGCGCGAAAATAAACTGAAAATCGTATCATCATCTACTCACTTTCATGCCATTCTAGCCCCCAATGACATTGTTGTTCTGAACCAAAACTGATTTTTGTAAACCATGGGAGTGGATTGTGACAGCGTATTCTCATGCAAATAAAACGATGAATCTATTTTTTTATTAAAATTGTTGACATGTCCTTTTCTCTCTGTCTTTAGGAGTCTAAATAATACATAACCTCCAAAATAACAGCAATATTCACAACGATTTGCGTTCTTCATGTACGCTTTTGCACGGTGAGCAATTTTATAATAAAGTTATTTTATAATGCCTTTCTGTCATTTTCAAGCTTAAGCAATGTGGTAATAATCCACTTCCGTTGTACCAGAAATAAAAACACGTCCAAAAATCTCCATTTTGCCTTCACAGAAGAACCTTTCAGGGGTTTGAATGGGCACAAAGGTGAGTAAATAATGACAAACGTCTTTTTAAGATGGAGCAACGGTTATAATGATGGTTGAGAAAGCAAACAGCACTTATAATCAATCATTTTGTGTCCTCACTTGACCTCGCCGGCGCTGGTGAAGTTTTCCTCTTTATCTTCCACACTGAGACCTGAGTTTAGAAGTGTAACTTGTGTAAATCTTTCGGCTCTTTATCTCAATTTCACACGCAGATTACTGCAGAAATCCTACATTCTGAGTGCGGCAAAGTGAGGTAAGACGGTGCTTTTTTAAAGCAAACACCAGGGATTGTGTCTGTGAACATGAGTGCCTCAGTTAAGCCCCGCCGGCACTTCAGAGTTTCTCTCCGAAAACGCGATCGTGTGCCAACGGTTTCAGCTTCGAAACTCTAGAAGGATTAAGATGTTTTTGACCCTTTCTTTCAAAGAGTTTTGTTCGGTATGAGGTTGTTCATATTTCACACGAGCGTAATCTCTTATGTGAAAAAGCATTGTTTCTTTACCGTAGTACAATGATGGGATCAGACGCTAGTCAACAAAAGTCTCCTTCATATGGTAACATCGAAAACTAAGCATTTCTGCATATGTTTTTTTAAGTCACTAAATGTCATTTTCAGGAAGATTTTTTGGATCTGGTTTTAAAACCCGTACATCAACAAATGCAATACGTTTAGTGCATTATTTAAAGCAATTTAAAGCTAACTTGCGGTTTACCTGAAGAAGGTATGATGCTCCACACAACACTTCCAGAGGTTCTTGCACGCCGTCTTACTAGGAACCTCGAAGAAGAACGATGTTTCGTTACACTGAAAGCAAAAGAAACAACGCTCGGCGTGAATATATATCTGTTTTTGGTTAATGTTTTCTCACTTTCTGCACCTCATAACCCTGATGTGTTCAAATCTCACTAGATCAGAGGCGCCCGGACCTTCAGAAATACGCTCTAACTCACTAAGGTTTAAAGAAGCTATCAAGGGAATCTCACTGGAGGTTCAGGACCCGTCAGAACACAGATCTTCATGCGGTTCTTGGTCTTCACTTGGACATTTACACACAGTTATTATATCTAACTGATATTATACTGCGGTAAGTATATTCGATTTTTCTTCGATGGGATGGAATAGAGGTATCTCAACAAAAATGTGTGAACATATAGCCGTGGAAAAAATGAAGAGACTATTTCAATATTATTTTCAGTTTTTCTGAATTTACAGGTTTCCATTCTGTGAACTACTAACAATATTTCTAAAAGAAAATATTGTTTCTTTTTGCATTTAGTTGGAGAAACAGGTGAAAACAGCAGAAAAGATGCTCTGTATCTTTTCAGACCTCAAATACTGCAAAGAAAACGTGTTCGTATTCCCTTTTTAGCAACGGGAAAGTTAAAAAAATATTTTTATGTGATAACCTGGATTTTATGTAGTTTTCATGTGTCTTGTCATCTCTGTCCTTCACATTGTTGTTGGATGACTTTATGAGTGACTGAATTTTGATTTCGTTGAAATTCAACAAACACTTGACTGAAATGGCCACAATATATCTAGAAATGAATAACATGAATATTTGAAATGCTCTCTTATTTTTTCAGCGGCTGCATATTTATAAAGAGTAAAATCAAGTGTAGTGTCAAGTGCTGAGATTGTTATGTGTTTTAACATTAAAAGACAACTTACATCTCTGCCCATAACCCGCAGTTCGAACTGTGTTTCTTTGAAATATACTTTTGTAATTCTTGGCCTGAAACATTAAAGAGTCTGTTTTTAAAATTGTGCGTTACATTGCGTGAGTATTCTTTACAAAGATGTGTAAAATACAACAGAAAAACAAAACAATTCTGTTGAAATATTAACCAACCAGAAATATTTTCCGACTTGCGTTTTGTTTTGGTAAACTACGACTCCGACCGGCGTCAGTCCTAGGAAATATTCATCCTGCTTTTCTCCCTGAAAACATAGGAATTTTAAATACGTGAATGATTGACAGAAAAGTTCAATTTAGTCCTTCGAAGCAAAACGAGAAACGAATTCTCATTGTATCCACTTTGAAAAATTTAGCAGACGAATTTATCAAAAGCAACTTTCAAAACAAGTAGTAATGAAACGTGTACTCACAAACACAGGGTGCAGGTCGACCCCGTACATCTCCAGGGTTTTGGCAATTCCTAAATAATTGTTCTCAGCCTCAGAAGGCACCTGACCCCTGCGCACATAGTTCAACTCATTACAGAACATAAAACAATCACATCACAGTCAAATTATTCTCCAGAGATGGAATAAAGCAAGAAAACAAGGTTATGGAAAAACATAAAAAATACAAAGACAACACATTAATCAGAGCTGAAAGAAAAATAGAGAGAACTAGATCACGTTACTCTTGTTCTTCAGATGTTATTCATCAACTCATTTGTAAATGTGTGTTTTTCATTCACTTAATAACAGGCGCGTACCAGTGAGGTCTAACCTGAAACCAGTTCCACAGAAACACCTTGTGTATTTAACCTATTAACACCAATGCCATCATTTTGAGCCAGACACACAGTCTTCCAGTGAAGATTAACAAAAAAGTGCAAATAAACGTTCAAATATATGGAAGCGAAAAGATGCACTGACAATAACACGGTTTGATTTATTTGTTTGTATTATTTTATCCTTAATGCATTTTAAGGCCCAATTCACATTCCGCGTCTTTTGTTTGTAATTTTAAAGTACGAATAGGGAGCGACGCACATGCGGCATCGAGATGATAATAGTTAAGTTCTTCGGATCGTTTGGAGAGAAAGGGGAACGGCGCGTTTTCCGCGTGGTTTTAAACGCGAAATGTGAATCACCCCTAACCCTACTTAAACTGCATTTCCATTAAACACATTTCTGAGTGAAACAAATAAAAAGTAGAAAATGACTTGAATTTATATCAGACATCCCCCATTTCCAAACGCAAGTTTGCACTACAGACTCCCATTCGTCCGTTCTGTTACAGCTCAGCTTTGGTGTATTCAGTCAAAAAAAGAAACGTATCATTATGCCCCACCATCACGCATGCAGAAATGCATTAGATATTCCAGTCCCAGATCAGAGAAGACTGAAGCAAGGCGGGCAAGCGGGCGAGGAGGGTGGGGCGAGGATGATTGTTGATGGTCTTTTAAAAGTGTCGAGCCCCGTCATTTGGAGGCACCCCAGAGACGTAAATGCATTCAGCCCTTTCATTTGGGCCCTGTGTGTGCGTGTGGCTGCATATCGCTGCCTAATTGTAGCAGCTGGAGCAATTCTGTTCTGAAGCACCTATCTGACTTTTATAAGATGAATGCTTTGGGTTGCTATTCAATAAAGTACTTTAAAAAAAGCCTCGTCTAGCTCTGTGTGTCATTTCATTAAATCGCATTCAAAATGACGTCATTAAAAATCAACCATTACGTGTTTCGCTCACTTAGAAACAAATCTGTCCTTTCTCATCTATGCTCCACTCGGAAATTTCAGCGCTTCACAGACTCTCAAAAATCACGACTGGTAATCGCTCAAAACTCTTTCTGTACAAGTCAAGTGGGGATTTGTGCGCTTAAAAATATGACATTCAACAAACAGACAAACAAGATCAACATGATTACTGGTTAAGCATTATCTCATTCATTCTCCGTCCTCAAAGCACGTCTGATCGTGTCACCTGACAGGTGCAGCTCATCCCAACACTTTACACGTTTGACAGGTGAGCATGTTTGACAAAGGGTCAGAACGAGAACTGTGAGATGATCAAACACACCCGGAGAGAAGCTCTCATTACAAGCCAGAGGGAGAAATCCTCACTGTCTATCACACAGAAAACACACGCTATTCCCATGGAAAGAGACTGAATCTAGTCATATGGAATCGTGTCTATTCTTCATTGGTTTTCATGGGTATTTTTGCATTTTATATGTTATATATAGCTTAAATACACTGAATGTTGCTTCGGTTAGGAATGTCTGCACATGACCAAATTAACATCAATGTAATAAAAATCCAGACAATGCACTAAAAAAGTAATATGGGCAAAATATCTAATTCTGCCATCATTTATTCACCATCACGTCATTAAAACCTGAATGTGACTATCTTCAGTGGATGACAAAAGAAGATATTTTTAGAAATGTCTTGATGGTTTTGGAAGTCAATGGGGTCTACTGTTGTTTGGTTATCAACATTTTTCTAAATATCTTCTTTTGTGTTCTGAAGAAGAAATCAAGTCATACAGGTTTTGAATGAGGTGAGGGTGAATAGACCTTTTTCACATTTCCAGGTTTCTGAGTAGCGGAAGTCGTCATCGTTGGGTACACTTCGATAGCGGGGAATGCGAGACTACCACAAATATATTTTTTGCATTCTCATTTGCTCAAATTGTAGTAGTCTGATAACTCAAGTCAAAAGAGAGAATTAATGTCAAATTTAAAGTGAATTCCATAGACGCTGTATAAGAAACACCCTCGCATTACCTATTTTTTTGCAATTTGATGCAAAGGTAATATAATACAAAGTAAAGTGTTATAAACGTACATACATAAAAAAAATAAAAATGCAAAAAACTTTGGAGGATGTACGATGCAGTCTTGTTAAAAGGTCCATAAATGATTCAATATTTTCTGGTAACACTTTACAATGAGGTGCCATTTGTTAAAATTTAGCTTAAATAAACAAAAAATTAACAATATACAGAATTTATTAATGTCATGTTTATTTCATCATCTTCTTATGCATTATTAAAATCAAACATTGTGTATGTTTCCCATTAGTTAATGCACCATGAAATAACATGAATAACTGTATTGACATGAACTTACATTAAAAGGGATTAATAAATACAAAAAAAATCTAAACTGTTCATTGTTAGATAATGTTAGCGAATGCATTTACTTCTGTTAACAAATAGCACTTTATTGAAAAGGCTTACAGATTTTTTATTTTGGGGCAAAATATCGCTTTAAATGTGTTGCATAAAGTCGAGCATGGGGTCTATAGTCTTACATTAAAGTTTTATGAATCTGTTCGATGGCGTCCTCGTGTTCTTCTTTCTGGTCCGGGACAAAACGATATTCCGACACGTAACCTGGTGTGTGTTTGTATGGATCGTAATCGCCAAGCTCAGCTAAAGGGACAAAGACGCAGTAAAGACATACATTTTATATTTTTTATTTTATATACAAAAATGAAAGGTTAAAGCTGAAGCGTTTGTATGCTTGTTCAGCCATTAAACAGGGATGAAATGAACAGAAATTATAAATTACATTTTTTTAAAAGGTATGAACACTTGCTTCTTAACATCCACTTCAAGAATATGTTTAATATTACTAAAGCAAGATCATAAAGGTGTAAGTTGCAAATTAAATTTCATGAAAAAACCTTTCCTACGTACATTGAATTGCAAGAGCTCCCAGTTGGGTGCTGATATCGAAGGGGCATGGAAGTCTTCCTTGAAGAACATCTTGTTTAATCTGCAGAAAGACCTGATACCTAACAGAACAAACCGCCAGTATTAAGAGACATGCATTCAAAAAACTTCAACAACATCAGGCAGGATCTCTAACATTATGCATATTATTTTAAAATCTCAAATTATAATGTTTTATTGTAATACACACCTCGTAATTTCCTCTTTGAGTTTACAGGGGTCTTCAGCATAAAATTTCACACCAAAATAAAGCGTATACGGAGGTCCGGCTGAAATAATATACAACAACCTATAAATGCACAATATTTCCATTCAAGAGTCTAGAATAGAGATGGTCAGTCCTGCTTTTAGAGATTTTCCTCGTTTTTCGGCCCGCCCAAATAAAGATATAAAAAATATATATAAATAAATACAAAGAAACTTAAACTTAGAATTTTAGTTCAACAAAAAACATATTCAGTTATACAATGCTGGAACATCAATTCTTTTGGTTGGTGGTCTTCTTTTTCTGATGTTTGATTGCATTAAATCTCTAAGTTTCTATATTTCATAAAGTGCCACATAATTTGTGGCCCCCCCTGCAACCCAACCAATTTGTGGCCCCCCCTGCAACCCAACCAATTTGTGGCCCCCCCTGCAACCCAACCAATTTGTGGCCCCCCCTGCAAACCAACCATCTTGGGGAACCCCAGTTTGAGAACCATTGCTCTAAAACACAACATTTCACTGTGGCAGAATATGACAAACACAGCGTAACGTAAGCGTGACCACTTTACCTTCTTGTGAAAATGAGTTCTAGTTCCACCTGTTGGCACCCACACCAGAACAAGCTACTCAATAATTATTCACTAGCAGGTTACCGCCAGCAGGTATGTAAAACAAGGATTACAATATTTCATATTCTACGCTCTAAAGGCATTCCCTCCATGACTGTTGTCGCTAAACTGTGTTCATTCTTAACCTAAATTCACGGAATATCAGCTTTTTTACAAGCCCTATTTTGTGTAGTTAAACTGAATAATGTTCACACAATCATTTAAAAAAAAACAACGTTATGAGAATAATTACAGCATCGTCGGGGGGTTAGTCATGAGGTCAATACTTTGTAATTTTTCCCGTTGTGCAGAAATAATGAAAACTGTGGCACACTGTCTTATCCAATATTATAAATATAAATTCATACGTACTTGTTATCAGATCTTTGTGTTCGGAGAGACTTTTAGAGGGATCCAGCCAATACTGTTAACAGTCAATACAAACAAGAGATACAAACAGATCAGTTATACATGAACAAATCACATATTCCAAAATAATACTCTTTACAAAACCCAACTATTGCATTCGATTTTGATTTGTAATGATGTTTTCACTAATAATGATATTTTATAGTATATTCTGACCCAGAGCTTTGACCTGCTGAGATGTTCAGTCATGCAGTGATGTCTATGAAAAGTGTCCTGTGAAACACGCATCAATAAAACATGAAGTCGAAAACCAAACATCTGCTGTTGAACATGTGAAATATGCATTACATGCTAAACTGTGTTCTGGAGACCTGAACCCAAGCTGATGTCCATCACAACTGTCCTGAAAGAAACCCTCTGACTTTTAATCCAACTGTGTGATAACTATAAAACCATTTAACCATTTTCATTTGCTTCCCTGTGACGGAGATCAGTAATAAAATCAATTCCAATTCTACTCCTTTAACAATTCTTGTGTACAGAAATGTTTCAAAACATACATCCCTTATGAAAACATGGATGGCTGAGTATGCTTCTCCATATAATATGAAATTTAAAATGTTGATAGTTGGTAATAGACGCACAACAGATAGTCCGGTTGGAGACTAACACCACATTAGGGTGTATGGGAGTAACCCATTTATTGTCACCACAACTCAGTACAACTCATGTGTTGTTTTGTTTTCTATACATTTTTACCAAATTGTTACTATGGTATCCATAGTCTAACTATGGTATTGTAATAAAGCACAGTAACCCCACACATATATCATAGTTTTATTATAGTAACTACAGTTTAAAGGTCTTTGCACATACAGTCCGAAATTTCCGTCATTCACAGAGGACCATGCAAACATTTGACCTTTAACATGAAATGCGGGGAAAGATATTTTGTATTTTGCTTTAGGCTCTTATCTGTTTGCAGGTGACACAGTCGTGAGGTCAAGACTTGAGAAGATGGTGTTTGGCAGTGCCTCGCAGACAAAAGTCATGCCATTTTATGAACATGTAAAATACTTTAAATAAACGGGTTCAGTTTGGAAAAATGAACTGCACCCTGAACATATATATTTAATATTTAAAAGCTTTCCTGTAGCTCAGTGGTAAGAGCATTGCGTTAACAACGCAAGGTTGAGGGTTCGATCCCAGGGGATTGCAAATAGTAAAATACATAGAATAAAGCAATGTAAGTCGCTTTGGATAAAAGCGTCTGCCAAATGCCTAAATGTAAATGTAATACATAAATATATTTTAATACGAGCATGCATTGCACATTTAGTCTAAATGTGTGTGTGCAAACAACAGAAAATACAACGTGTGTGTGTATGTGTATCAGGTATCTTAGTTGAAGATGTTTCTGTGAGGGTTCAGTTAAGGGGTGTGGTTAGGGCATGAAAATACCATTACGTCAGTACAAAAACAACAGAATTCTATGGCAAGTCCCCACGAAGACACCAAAGCAACTCAAATGTGAGTGTGTGTGTGCAGATGGGAACAGGATTAGCGCTGCACGTTATTAAATTAAAGTACGTTAATTGAATCGGTGTGTTCATCTAATAATCACATCAGAGCAGATGGCGTGATGGAAAGGAAGATTCCTTAGATCCTTTCTTCATTTCTAGGAACACCAAGTGAAAACAGCATTCATGCAACACCGTCTGTGATCAAAACAAACCTCTGACCGTAACGTCTGTTCCTTTTTACTTTAGCATTGCATTAGCACCGTAAAGGTTGTGGGTTCGATTACCCTGAAACATGCACATTTTAGGATAAAAGCGTCTGCACATGCCAAAATGTAAAAATGTGGTACCTGATTCACATCTCAGAATACCAGAGAACACACAGAAGAACCTAGCGACCTTTCAGAACACCATGGCAACTGTTGTTTTATAAATATTGACAGACGTTTTATTGCAATTTATGTTTTATAGTTTATTCGCTGTGCCAAAGACGTATTATGCAGGAATTTACCCAATTATGTACCTTACAATTAAATGAAAAATCCAGAACGCACGTCAAACACACCTGCACAGAAATGATGATGCTAACATGTAAATGACATTTTTATCTCCTCTAAACCATAATCATCCTCCATACGCTTGATAGATTTGTGTTAAGTTAAGTAACGGCCCGCCTGTCGGCCTGTAATAAATCTAGACTCGTGGGACAGGCCCCAGAAGGCATTGTGGGAAACACCTCGCTCATTGGACGAGCTTACGAGGTAATGACGGTTGTGGTTTTTTTCATAAGTTTGCACTTTGCCTCACCCAAAATCTGGCCTCAAGGTAAGCTAATCGCCCCTTTACTTCATACTTCACCCTTCTGTTCGCGCGTCAAAGGTCAAGCTGCTTTCGGGATCTCATGACCACACGATGGCACGGCAAACAGGATACGCATTAGCAAACTTTCTTAAAGGAACAGTTCACTCGTGTCCCTCCTTACTTGCACGGGTTTATTTGAACACAAAAGAACAATTTTTGCACAGTCTTGTCTCTCTAATCACCAAGTTGGATAAAAATGGTTTATGCAAGTCTTAGAGGACATTCGATAGGTTTCTCACATATTTTTGGCAAAGCTGGTTTGCAAACTGCAAATCTATAAAACTGCAAATACATTCAATTGAATTAAAACCTGTGTACTTTCTACAAATAAAACGAGCGAATCTTTCAGGTTTCACTCTTAATAAATGATATTTTTTAAAGGTGCAGTTTGTCAAAAACGCCCCTAGAGGGCGCACCATTAAAACAACAAACCCATAGGTGGATGACGCTGTTAAGGAACGTGGAATGATGGGATCTGTTGTCTTCAAATCCGAATGGCCATCAATCAGACGTGAACGAGAAATCATGGTAGAAGATGAGGTAAAGTTTTATAATATATATATTGTTGCGAAAAGTTTTGGTCCATAAATTAGTGACTGTTCAAAACAAGTTGGTGGCTTGCTAGACGCTAGTCACTACTTCCACATTTGTTCACGACACTGTTGTCATGGGGTTTTTCTACGTCAGTAAAGGCGGTAACAAAGGGGAACGCGCATTTGACGCCATTGACGGGTGACTGCACACCCGCGTGTCACTTTTAAGAATGGCAATTTTCTCACAAATTGCAATTGGTTGGAAATATTTGAGATATTGTAAGTACTCATCTGAACAAAATATATAACGCTAGCTTAGTGGTTTTTGGATATTTTACTCCAAAATTGCAATTGGACCTTTAACACATTTTGTGTTGATTTTGTGTGAAATGTATTAAAGGAACAGCACGAGTTGTGTTAAAAGTAACAGAAAATGATGCTTTTAGCACAGCTGTTTTAAAAGTGTTGAAGAACTCACCGTCTGATGACTGCGGTCGCAATAGCGAAGCCCAAAATACTCTGTTTCGACAAGATTCACGTGAGCGAACACAATATCCAGCAGAACTGAACCTTTGGTCGATTTCTGCAGAGAGAAGAAAAATACCATTAAAATCATCAACCAGTAGCGGCCTTTGCTATGTTTCATGCATTTCAACGGTTCTCACGACAGAAGGGGCCTCCGCTTTCACTCGAGAAAGAGAACTTCTCCCCCTCCGTCCCGCCACATGCACCAGGGTTTAATGTTAAGGGGACTTTGTTATCAAGTAATTGTAAATAATACAATCAAATTGTAAGTTATTTATGATTTATAAGGCCGCCGTGCCTCAATTCATGTCGGTTGCTGATGTGAGCTCAATTTGAGACGAGTGATTTTTACTGGTCAGTTAAATTTAACATATTGTGCATATTTGCAGTGACATTTTATCAGATAAATGGTACATTTACTACGGTCAGTTCCAGACGTTCTAAGGCTCAAACATCACGGTTTGCACCGAGGTTTATAACATCTCTCTTTCTCAGATCCAATGGTTTCTTCTTAGAAGAGAATTGCTTTTTGTATTTCATTTTGTGTCCATCAACGTCTTGTTGAGGTCCTGAGGAGGGTTTGTGCCTTTGTTCTCTCATTCAATATGAGAAATAAAAGGTTAACCAAACAGGTGACTGATGACCTGTTCATATATGCCTGTTAAAGCAAACACACATCTGCAAACACCAAGAAAGATAAGCATGACCACAGCAAACAAAAAATCCAGACACACATTTAAAAAAGTATTGTGTTCTGAATCAATAAATCTTGAATGGAGAGGAGGGTCTGGCTGTTTAAGAGTAAGCTTAATTCCCCTTTTCATAACAATACATATTGCTAAAAGGCAGTTTAACAAATAGCATTTTTTTTGTTACGATAACAAAACACCTCCAGTGCCGTTCATACGAGACTATTTTTGGACGACATTGTCTATTATGAAGCATTTCCTATTGAAAGAAGATAATTAGGAAACCTGAATGCGGACTAAAAAGTGTACAAACACATTAACGTATCGCATACAGTACATCTACAGCATCGCTTCAATCGAAAGCACTACCTTCATACAAAAACAGATTTACTGCTATAATAAATCTTGTGTATTTGTGACTGTTAGTTGTGCAACTGCAGCTCCTCACACGCATCACACACGAAAGCACATGTCATGTGACACTGCGGCGAGATGGAAACTCGAGCGAGTTTCTCCCCTCTGGGAATGTGTGTGTATGTTTGGGAGTCTTGTAAAGACACACACTCACAAAAGCCTTGGCGTGTATTCAGACGTATGTCATGATTTCTCCTATTACACACTCCAGGCTGAAACAACAATCCAAACGTCACATCAGTGTTTATGACAATCTGAAACACTATATTTACCTACAAGAATGATAATCACACATGAGATTTCTGAGCAAGCAATGATATTAAATATAGAGAAAAATAATACGTCTCTTACGTTTAAGAAAATCTCACGTGAGTTTCAATAATGTCTTAAAGTGATAGTTCGCCCAAAAATGAAAATTCAGTCATCTTTTACTCACCCTCTTGTCATTTCAAACCTGTGTGGCTTTCGTTCTTCCACAGAACACAAAAGAAGATATTTAGAAGAATGTTGGTAACTGAACAGCGCTGGCCCCCATTTAATTGCATCGGTTTTGTGCCCATACAAAACAAACAAACATGGTTGTGAGCATTCTTCCAAATATCTTTCACGGTGTTCAATAAACAAAATAAATGTATACAGATTTGAAACAACGCGAAGGTGAGTAAATGTAAATGATGACATGAATATTTAATAATCATTTTTGGGTGAAGGATCTCTTTAAGCACACGTTTCCATTTGGTCTCCATTTACTAATAATGGAGACATTTATTGAGACAATCCTTTACACAACTTTTATTAAAATTGTATCATATGGTCTTACTCCATTTACTGAATGAGAAAGATCACTGCTCATGAATTCTGTTTAAAGCGCTCGTGTTCCAACACCGTTGGTGCCCAGTGGCAAAATATCTATCAAAGGTCCACAAGCAGTGAGAACACAGCTTCAGCCTCTACCGGGAAAGAACCTCATTGTATGTGACCCCTGATGTCACCGTCGTAATTCAAATCCCAAAAGCCCGACGGGAGGAGAGGTGAATATGACAAACCACAAAACCGCTGCCGTCTCTCCGAAGGTTCCTGGCAGAACCTGACACTATCACCCTCCTGTTTACCATCATGAGAGATCCTCCCAAAAAACATGTTCTCCACATTCCTGCCATATCTGCCTAACTGATAAGACTTTCTTCTGTTCGGGGTGGAAATGTTAAAATAACAAAGAAGTGTGAAATGAATAGAGAGGAAATGGATTTCCACAGGTTGAGAATTTCTGTTTGGCTTTGGTGATTTCCCCACATGGATAAAAATGCTTGGATAGCTCCTGTTGTTTTGCTGGAAGGGAAATTAAGGGATAGGTCACCTAAAAATAATGATTATATCATCCTCATGTCATTCAAAACCTGTAAAAGAAGATATTTTGAGAAATGTCTAAGTGGTTTTGTGTTCATACAATGAAAGTCAACGAGGGTCAGTCTACTTTGGTTACCAACATTCTTCAAAATATCTTCTTTTGTGTTCTGCAGATGAAAGAAAGTCACCCAGGTTTAGAATGACATTGAAATAATTTTTATCTTTGGGAGAACTATTTAATTTATATAAAGTCACCCATTATATCTAATATCCCTATCTTTTCATTTCCGCTGGATGGGGCGTTAAATACGATAATATATGAGCAAACTGAGTATCCGCACATACTTTGGTCTTAGTCAATATTTACCTATCAGGAGGAGGAAAAAAGGACAATATAAGTCTAATAAACCAAGATTGATTTCTGGAGGTCACGTGACCTTCCCCAGTAATCAGACTGTCGATAAGATAAATGATCAAATGTCTGAGAGTGTGAGAGTTAAATCCTCAGGATTTGTCCTCAGGATGTAGAAGTGAAACACAGGCGTGTGTCAGATAACACAAGCTGATCTAGTTAAAGACTGATTGTGCTGATGTCCAACAGGAGAGGAAGAAGATTAACACAATCCAACTCAAGCCTGTTTAACAAATGCACAAGCTTAAAGACGTTAAGCTGTTCACAAGACTTTACTTGAGAATTTCTTTTAGTACACTTTCATTTCATTATAAACAAAACTATCAGGCAATTTCATGCATTGAAATGCAGTGAATCAATAAATCAATAAACTGAAGTCAATTTAAAAAGGTTATTTCACACATCATGCATTTAACTGACTGAAACACAAAAGTCAAAAAGGAAATTAACTTCTGCATAAAGAGAAGTTGTGTCAGATGATGATGTGTGGGACAGCATGTTGTATGTCAGATGGACGGTGTCGAGTGAGTAGTAATCGTTCTTTTAATACATTCTTTGAAACAATTATCTTCCTGTGATATGCCCTGCCGTTCCCATGGTAACGGGGTCATGAAACAGATGAGACCTGACCATCTGCTCTATATGGGTGTGGCACTGGTCACACAGGTCCTGAGTGTTTGTGTGTGTCAGCAGATGTTTCTTCACTACCCAGAATCCCAAAAGAGCCGGTCAAGAACATGTCATGATTCACTCCGAAATCAAAATAAAGAAATGACAAATTATATTCGGCTTAATGAAAAGTATGGCTTTTTACTGTGACATGTTTCACGATAATAAAACCCTCGTGTATTGGAAGAAAATCATGTTATTATTACTGAAAGACAAAACACATCACGGCATCGCTGCAATAAGTACAGTTAATGACAATAAGATTTGGGATGCAACGAATGTTCGGCCGAATAAGTGAAATGGCCAAATATATTTTACCGGGAGAGGGCTCAATTTTATTTCTAATTTAAAGCAAGACAAAATATAAAAAGCACATTTTGGCCATTCAGTTTATGCAATAGTGAAAAAATTGGCTAAATAAATAGAAGAAATGCGAAAAGCCATGTTATGTGTTCGTGGTCGGCCTTCCGCCAAGTGTTTCCTTTTTATTCGGCTTCGGCCAAGAATTTTCATTTTGGTGCATCCCTAAACAAGATGAAAGAAGATGCACCTTATTTTACACCTAAATCATACTATATAAGTTCTCAATGAACAAAATATGCAGATTAAAACCCTCCACATATTACTTTGCATAATGTTAAAATAATTTGACAATGGTCAATGAAAGTCAAAATCAGAAACGCATTCAGGGCAGGAATTACAGTAAAAAATGGTAACACTGGCTCATTCAACTTGTTTGAATTGCACCACAGTAACTCATAATGTTAGTCAGTAACGTGCATGGCCCCACGTGGCTTTGGATACATGGATTCCAAAGGTTCTCAAGTGGATTTAGGTCTGGGGAACGTGAGGGCCAGTCAATGGCATCAATGGGTTCATCGTCCAGAAACTGCCTACAGACTCTGGTCACATGAGGCCGGTCATTGGGGTTTGCACTGCACCAGCATTAGATCTGACTATAGATCTGAGGATTTCATCCGGATTCTTAATAGCACATGGATGTCTGTGAGACCCTCTGAGGATGGTCCTGCCCAGACCACCCTTGCTGTTGCCTCTTCAGTGTCCTTTTATTTGCACCAAAACAAGTAGAAATGGTTCACAATCACTTTATTTTGGGGATGGACCAGGACATTTTTGGCAGGTTTGTCAGCCACAATGGAGTCGCAAAACTTTCATGAATCTCTATGGGATGTTAATGAGAATTTTAATCATTACAGACAAAAAAGCCGTTTCTCTTCTGGTTACTGCTGGAAACGGTCCAGATGTCTGAAACCCCCCGTGCGGTGGTGGCACAGACCCTCCCAGTTTCCATAGTTACACAACAATAAAGACAAAGATGCGAGGAGTGGAGCGGTAGCGGTTTACAGCTCCTGTACTGGCACAGACAGCAAATGCTGCGCGGCATTTCTCTGACAAGCACGGTCTTGAGTCAGAAAAACTGTATCGTTAACCAGCAATTTTTAACAAGTCGTAAACACCCAGAAAAGGAACAAACACCAGCGGCGGGTTAAACAGTACTTACAGACATACCGTAGTACTGCAATGTACTTCAAAGAAAACCAAGGCAACAAGCCGAAAAAAAAACTGAAAGGCCATGGTACTTTTTGTAAAAGAACGCAAGTATGTGAGAGAAAAATAAATAGCTACTGGCCACTGTGCTGGATGGAGAGAGTAATATAAATACCATAGTACACAGAACTAAAGCATTCAAACATAGCGCTGGAAAAATCCAGACGCAGAGATTACAAGTGCACGTTCTGAAAAAAGAATGGCCGGAGGAAAGGCAATGTGCATAACAGCTACTTATATCAATGGCTAAAGAATTCACATAAACACATACATGCAAAAATAAACAAACGCACTGAACACTTTGTGAACGAACAACCATAGGAAAGAAAACCCACAAACGAGAACATTTAATCTCAATTATATCTTGTAGACACAACTGAGATTTTATGATATCTTTTGCTGAAGTCTGCTGCTTTTCTGCTTTAAAGGTCCAAGTTTTTTTTGAGCATCTACTGATAGAAATGCATTATAATAAACATAACTGTGTATTCAGAGGTGTATAAAGACCTTACATAATGAAGCGTTATATTTTTATTACCTTAGAATGAGCTATTTCTATCTACATACACCGCGGGTCCACCCTTGCATGGAATACGCCATATTGTTTCTACAGTGGCCCTAAACGGACAAACTGCTCTACAGACTGCTCTACAGATTACGTAAATACGTAATCTCCTTCGACAAAGAAGCGAAAAACACCAACATCTTAATTCCCTGTCAGCTGCCGTAGCGGTTCAAAAGGGAAGGGTGGAGTGAGCAATTTGCAACCTCACCACTAGATGTCGCTAAATTTCATACGCTGTACCTTTAAAGAAACAGCCTCCGACATTTACATTCAGGCATTAAGCAGACGCTTTTATCCAAAGTGAAATAATCAATATATGCTGTGTCATTTCTAATCATCTTACAAACCAGATGGGATCTCAACGTCTCAGAAGGCTTAAATAAAGACATTCTCTAATCAAGAGTCAAAGATCTAAATATGAACACAAACTTTCTAAAATCCTTCTGAAACTGAATGATTCGAGCTCCGCCATTGACATTTATCAAGATCTAGGCCATCTCGTGCATCTCCTTCTGCCCCCTGGTTATCTGATGTTCTCCGTGAGCATCGCGCCTCTCTCAGGTCTGCTGAGAGAAAGTGGCGCAAATCAAAAGAACCCACTGACCTCTCTCTCTACCAGTCTATTCTCTCTTCCTTCTTTGCGGATGTCTCCTCTGCGAAAACCCAATACTACCACACTAAAATCAACAACTCTCCTGACCCTCGTACGCTCTTTAAAACCATTTCTGCTCTCCTTTGCCCGCCTACCCCCTCACCTCCTTCAGACTTAACAGCTAGTAGGTAGTAGGGGAGTAGGTAAAACTCTAGAACGTGTTGTCTGTAACCAGCTCTCATCCTTCCTCATCCAGAACAACCTCCTGGACAGCAACCAGTCTGGGTTCAAGAGCGGTCATTCCACTGAGACTGCGCTGCTCTCTGTTATCGAAGCCCTGAGACTGGAAAGAGCTTCCTCTAACTCATCTGTTCTCATCCTACTGGATCTATCTGCCGCCTTTGACACTGTTAACCATCACATCCTCCTGTCCACTCTCAAGGCTATGGGGGTCTCCGGAATGGTGCTACAATGGTTCAGGTCTTACCTCTCAGGTAGGTCATTTAGAGTATCTTGGAGGGGTGAGGTGTCTGAGTCCCAACATCTCGACACAGGTGTGCCTCAGGGCTCAGTGCTTGGTCCGTTGCTATTCTCTGTATACATGACATCCCTTGGCTCTGTCATTAGGAAACATGGCTTTTCCTATCACTGCTATGCGGATGATACACAACTCTACCTGTCTTTTCGCCCTGACGATCCGACTGTCTCAGCACGCATCTCAGCTTGCCTAGCCGACATCTCACTCTGGATGAACGGCCATCACCTGCAGTTGAACCTTTCAAAAACAGAACTGCTTGTAATCTCGGCTGATATAAAGACTTATCACAACCTTTCCATTCAACTGGGCTCATCAACCATCACACCTTCCAGAAAGGCAAGAAACCTGGGAGTGGTGATCGATGACCAGCTCAACTTCACAGATCAAGTTGCCAGCACCGCCCGGTCCTGTAGATTCATCCTCTACAATATCAGGAAAATTAGACCCTTCCTATCAGAGCATGCTATGCAAGTCCTAGTACAGGCTCTAGTCCTGTCCAAACTGGACTACTGGAATGCACTACTGGGAGGACTTCCAGCTTGCACAACCAAACCTCTACAGATGATCCAGAATGCTGCGGCAAGAGTTATCTTTCATCACATATTTCATCTTTTCATCGACTGACCACTAGAGACTTGATTTTTTTATAACTCACCTGTTTAACTTATATTAAGCCTTAAAATTTAGCAAATTAGATGCTTAGCCACTTGTGTGACAAGTGCTTTCAGCAACCAGGCGCCTCAGCTCCAACCATGTCCCGCCTTTTCGCCCATTTTCGATTATCCGAGAGGCGCGCTGCCTAAGATGGCGACTGCCAGCTCCGCCCACTTTAAGCTTAAAAACAGCTCCTCAGAAACCTTCGGGTGACGTCAGGGACACTACGTCCATATTTTTTACAGTCTATGGTCCAGACACAGCATTCAGCATCACGCAACTCCCTGTTTAGTGCAAAATATCTTCCAGCCAAACAGATGAAAAACTCTCGAATTACCCTTTAAATTCAGACTATAAATAAACCCTAAATCAAGAACGACAAAGAGAGCAGATTTTTCTACTTTTCTTCAACATCTTTAATTCAAAGCCGACTTTCAGATTGATGATTGATGTCAATTTGATGAACGTTACAATCAGCTCAGTCACATTTATAATTTGTGTTTATTGCTTTGAAAGACTCCGTGTGCACATTTCTGGAATGTGTCTACAGAAAAACACACTGTTCCGTGTTGATTCTGCATTTGACAGGAGAGATTATCTTCCCCTTTGTGAGGAAAGAAAGTCGCTGATGCAGAGATTATTCCAATGTTGTTTTTCCTCCACTTCAAATGCCTGTTAAATCCTTTGACCTCAGTTCACAACCCGTCACTTCTGAAATAATCATACATCTATTTGTTTATTTATCAATTCTCTGGTTTGTTCACCGGAGGCTGTACGTTCTTTGTGAAGCAGTCCGACATGCCACTTTATGACTCAACAGCGGCGTGTGAATACCTGTTTGACCTGGCCATTGAAGCGCTGTGTCAAGAATTATAAAGCAGTTCAATCACTTTATTTCAACCTTAAACTTCAACAAATGTGCCACGTACATAAATGATGGGTTCATTATTAAAAGCAATCGTTACCTGGCAGACGCTTTTACCCAAAGCGTTCATACAATGTATATCTACAAAAACAGAAACGCAGGTACTACAGCCTTTGGTTTATTACTTCTCATGCTGTCATTATAAGTTAATGAGCTTAAAAGGTCAGAAAAAACATTCATGTAATTGTGTACTCCTCATCAAAATACTTACTAATACAAGCTGTAAAATGTCATTGAAAGTGAACATAGGAGCATGTAAAACAAATGCGCACAGGCTGAGACACAAACCCATGAATCCAATTAGTACAACAAAGGATTTGACTCAAAGCTGGCATTAGTCCACCGTAAATCCACCTTCTATCTTATCACCACCGTAATGCAAAGGGATTTCTCTGCCTTTGTGCGGAGCGCCCGGCACACGCCCAAATGACACACCGCCCCCTCCACCCGCGCCACCAGGGTGGGTGTGGAGGACCAGGGTGATAAAAGCATCGATGCTTCATTGGCTTTACCCACGCATTCACTTTATTAAAAATTTACTAGCTTTTTACCACCTTTCACGCTACATCAACACAAGAGTACCGCGGTGTTATCCTGCTTTTTACATGATTATATACCATAGTGCCTTGAAATTGATATAATAATGACGTATCCATTATGGTATATTCTACAGCAGGAATAAAGAGTTTTTATATAATCAGTTTATCATGATATTATATGAAATAATATTTTACATAAATAAATATTTATTTTAAGGACAATGTGTTTTTTTGCATCGTGTAGCTATTTTAAAGACGATTAAGCATCCTTATGTCATGGTTTAACTAAAGTAACCATATTTTAGTTTTAATTCAATAGGGCTCGTCTCATCACACTTATTTGTGATAATCGCAATTTTCAGATAACCCCAATTATTGTAAATCCTTAAAAAACTAGGGGGATCACTTACTGTTCCATTCAAATGACATTTCTTCATCATTTGATTTGTATCAGATTTGTATTTTTTGTGTTTGAGATTTATCAAAGTGATTTCAGATTTGCTGCATCTTCACAGCAAGACGACATCATCCTCATATCAAATTTCTTTCTTAAGACAGTCTTTTCTGCTTAGGTCACTCTATAGGCAACATCCCTAGTCATTTACAGAATTTTTACATTTATTATGTATCTATATCGTATTTATTGAATAAATGTTGTAATTAATCGTTATAATTGTCAAAGCTTCAAACAGACAATTAATCGCCATCATCGCAATTATTTATAGACAATTAATCGTCAGGCAAATTTCATGATCATGACACCCCTGTTATTAAAAACAAAATGAACAAAAATCTCACAATGAATATTTAACAGGATAAACTTTTCTGGTGTAATATGCAGCATTTGCATTAATGTACAGTAAAAAATAACCATTTAAACATTCTCTCTCCGGAAACACAGCGTAGGAAGAAGGTCTAGACAGAGTCTTAATAAAGATTTTTATTCGTTAGACATCCAAATGTCAAAAGAGCATCGTCTCCACAGGCCAAAGGCAACAGCAACACGGTCGCGCTGCTCTGAGCGGCTGTCTTTCTTTTGTGATGACAGAAACGCGCAAGCTGTTCTGTTTTCTAACGCACAACTACACACACGGCCCTCTGGGTAAACTCAATGAAGTCTTTGTGTTGCCATTGTGAGTCTGGGGGGGTTGAGCATGTGCAAATGGGTATGTCGGTGCATGTCCCATTTTTTGTGTTCGACAAGAATCACAATAATTTGAATTTAGCCATAGGAAAATGAACCATGGTTTTATTATAGTAGTTTTGTGGTGGATTGATTACCAAGTATTATCACAGTACAAATATCACGGTTAAACTACTGTAGACCCATGGGTAACTTACGGCTACTTTGGTAACTATAGATTATTGCTATTAATTGTAGTAATACCATGGTTCATTTTAAGCATAAGCAATGCCATTAAATCTAAGCATTAAAATGCAGCCGTCCACCCCACTATAAACACAAATAACTCCACAAATCACGTATCTTGAGGTGTTTGTGCTGTCGCTTATGTGTTCACAATTCCAAGTGTCATACAAAGGTGCAATTGCATATTTCTAAAATATCAAAGAGATTTTGATATCTAATGATTTGGACCAGTAACCAACCATTCTTCATCTTGTGTTACTTTGTAAGAAATCTGTAGGATGTTTTTGAAGTGGGTGTGATGCTCAGATCTAGAAAGGGTGACAGCCGGACCCTTTTAAAGTCACAATCTGTTTGGCCTTGAGAGTCACTTATGACCATGACTTAAATGTCACGCAACAACCTCACTAAATCACAAATTGATGAAACAAACACACACAGTAGTTCCACTGCTTAAGCATTAGTTTTCAATAAAATAATAAAATCCAATATTGGCCAATTTGTCCCTAAGCACTGTATATTATTAAAGACTCGCCAAAGATCCTATTAACAATTTAAAGCACCTGTGCAATATGATACTTCATGTTACGAGAGAGGAGTGTGTGTCTGATCCTAAAAACTAATGTACCGTGCACCATACTTGTGTGTACTAACCAGAGTCAAGACTCCAAAAAAAACATCTAGCACACTTCATGGTTACTTAGCCTCATGACGATGAACCTTCTACCATCACCGTTTTTGCCAAATCGGTGCAACACAATGTACACACAGACTGCAAGAACATAATATAAAAGTTCAAGGAAACAAGAAAACCAAGGAAACAATAAAATACAATAGCATGCAGACTTTGACAATACCATGGTACGATGTTATGGCAATAATACGGTACTTTAAAATTTACTACAATCTGAATACTGATTCTAGTCATTTAATATGTAATTTCTTTAAGACAATTTACAAGTATGCAAATTCAACTCTTATTGAAATGATTACCGTAAATATCCTTTTGAATACCATTTGTTTCACTGCAAATATTGTGGTTAAACTGGTATTGTTAATGTAATGTAGTACATTTGTGGTTACTAAATACCACAGCTGAACCCTGGTAACTTCAGTAAACCTTTGTAAACTAGGTTTAATTTTCTTAAGAAAGAAACGTTTTCTTTTCTTGAGAGCACGTTTTCAGACAAACCTATTTATAGCAACAATCTTGTCTGAAAATACAGATTTTAAAGTGATGTATGCTTGTTCAATAAGCTTAAGATTTAAGGCCTTTATTATCACGATAAACCAGGTCATCTGGTTAAATCTGCTCACCAGTATGAGCACATGGGTTCTGGGTGTGGACATCTTCAATATGTTCAACAGACTATAAAATATGGAGACGTACTCTCAGTGCAAAGCAAAAAAGATGTCACACAATTCCAAAAGGTGTGACAATATTAAACTCATAATACTTCCCGGATGGAAGACCATGTGCATAACATATTATTTGTAAATATGACACAAATATATCACAATACAGTAGAATATAGTTTCAACCCTTTACTTTGGTTGTGTGTCTGTGAGGGAAGAAAAGAGATTGTACCTGGACAATGACAGCTCAAAGATGTCAAATACAACTGCTCACCTTTATATCCTGCTGTTGAGAGGTCAACGTCAGCTTGGTCTCGTCCAGGAGCAGAACCTCACAGTAAAACTCCTCCTGGACTGAACAGAAACAACTCATGTTGATTCAGATCATCCGCAGCGCAGTTCTGATCCAAACTCAGCAGCCTACAGTCACATCTGTTCATTCATGATGTTACACTTCATCATGCACAGATATCCGCCCGTGTTCCTCTGTTGTTACATAGTGTCTGTTTCAGTCCCCGTGCACCTGATGTTTGAGTCATCAAATGTCCCATCAGACCTCACGGGATGAATAAAGTTTATTTATGAGAACTGAACACTGGTCCCTCGGCACCGCTTCTGAACTGTAGGTGACTTTACTTCGTGATGTCGGACGGATTTCATCCATGAGTCCCAAACAAACTGCATTCAGGCTGCGTGTTGCCAAGCAGCCTGAGAGACTCTCCCATGAGCGATTGTTCATGACTCCTCCCTCCCTCACTCACACTCACACACAGATATACACACACAATTACCACAACACACAACGCTTAAGAGGGACTGTCCTGCCACCTGTTGGAAATTAAGCGCATCTTCGTAGATGTTTTACTGAAAAGAAAAATAATTCATTTTAATATAATTTAATGGTAATAAAACCATTAATTTATTTTTTTATTAACCTTATTTTACCCTAACTAAATACATCTTCAACCCTTTGAACGTCAGTAAAAGCCAACGAAAGCTTGTTTTTAGTCGTATATGACCCTTGACAACAAAACCAGTCTTATGGGTAAATATTTCGAAATCAATATTTTTACATCATTTGAAAGTTAAACAATTAAGATTTCTATTTATGTATAGGTTGTTAGGATATGATAATATCTGCCGGAGATATAATTGTTTAAATCTCTGGAATCTGAGGGGCTAAAAGAATCAAAATATTGAGAAAATTGCCTTTGAAGTTGTTAATAAGAGGCACTATTACTGGTGATCCACTCACAAAAATAAAGTTTTGATAGATTTACGGCAAGAAATTTACAAAATATTTTCCATGGAACATGACCTTTACTAAATATCCTAAAGATTTTTGGCATAAAAGAAAAAATTATAATTTTGACACACACAATGTATTTTTGGCTTTAACTTAAAATGTTCCCCTGGTTCTTAAGACTGTTTTTTTGATCCAGGGTCACATATGAACTCTTTTAACACTAATTATAACAATACTCATGTTAATCATTTTAAATAGTTGTCTGATATAAACGATGTTCAATAATACAACATTTCCTTAGTTTTTAACTCTCTAAGAAGAAGAACGTTTCCTTTATCCGCCGCATGGTGGCGTCTTGAGCGCGGAGCTCACCGCGCATGCGCACAGCCTGACCACTAGAACAATATGGCGAGGCGTCGCGGCTATTGAAGCTGTTGAGCAGAAAATCTGAGACAAAAAGAGGAAAAAGTTTCCAACAAATACATGATTCGGTCTACAATCAGTCTAATATCCGAGTTTAGCGTTTACATGTCATGACTCCACGGGATTTATTCCCTCTTGCGGATCAGACTCGAGTTATTTAGTGGAAGCGAGCGAATGTTTGTGCAGGTAAGACTTTTAAATAGCCCGAATTATGTTCAAATAAACACCTTTGTCTGAAGCACACACTAAAATGGATATATATCAGCTAATTTCGCTATGATTGAGGTAATAAAGTGTACCGTTCGTGTACAAAGTGTCGTTTAAGAAGTGTTTGTTTTTCAAGTGATTGCGCGTGAGAGTTTAGGGAGATCCGAGCTAATCTGCGTTTTCTCTTTTGTGTTTTTCATTACGTTTTATTATTTATGTTGTATATTACTGGTGCTTTATTATGTGTGACTTCATGTGATGTAACAGAGTTGAGCTTTACATGAGTTTTAGTAGTCCGCTATACTTCAATACTACTTTGTGTACTAATCAAAGTATGGACGCTATACTTCAGAACTACCCATTCAGCTTCATATACTAATAAATACGTGTTTGCTCTTATAAAATATCCCATCTTATAAACCATACTCTACCATTCTTTAGTTCTACTCGAATTAATTTAGTTTACTGCACTTGCAGTCCTTACTATACTTTACTTTAATACTTGAGTCTAATACACTGTGATCAGTTCTTGAATACTCAAGTCTAATAAACGGCTTTCTTGTGTTCCACATTTCCAATCTTTACTATACTATACTTCAATACTTGATTCTAATAACCTGTTTTCTTGCGCAGGAGTCGTGCAGTAGATCTGTCCTGCACTCTTTGGCAAGTGTCTTGCACTGGAAGAAGGTGAGCAAAACTGTTTTCCTACCACATCAAAGGTCTGTAAAGGCCTTCAGGATGAGTGAAGTCCAAAGTGTTGTTATTCTTTATCCACGCCCTTATGTAAAGGATGATCAGTATCGTTTGGGTCACTCTCTCAAAAATAAAAGTGCTTCAAAAGGTTCTTCGATGTCGCTGAAGAACCATTGTCGTCTAAACAGTTCCACTAAGAACTTATAACATCGGAAGAACTTATCCATTTCACAAAAGGTTCTTTGCGACGAGTAAAGGTTCTTCAGATTATAAAAAGTGAGAAAGAGACGGTTCTTTAAATAACCTTTGACAAAATGGTTCTTTGTGGAACCAAAAAGGCATCTTTATTTATAAGAGTGTACTGTATACTGCTTCTTAATGTAGTTTGACATTGTTTCAGGTTTTGTTATTGTATGTTTAGCATCACCTGCTATGTTTTCTCACGAGATTAACCAAGAGGCGTTCTACTTAATCATTGGAATGGAAATACACGCTTCACGTGTATTTATAGGTTTTTTTGTGACGTCTGGATGGTTTAGAGCTGTTTTTTGATTGTACTGCAGTGAGTTGCGTGATTTTTAGGAGCACTGTATATTTTTTGGTCAGGTGCACAGTTGTAGGTATATAAAAGATATCACTTCATTATACGAGGAAGAACATCATGTAAAATCAACATAGACGTTATACTAAAACATGAACACACAGCGTTTTAAAGGTTTTCACCGTGGTTTTCGTGCTTTGTTTTCTGTGAACGGCTGTGAAATTCTAAACACGTTTTGTTTTGTGAAATCCAAGATGTTTGATCTTGTGTTCGCAAAAGACCAAGATCTTTTGGTTTGAACCGAAACGAATTTGTCATCTATTGCGTATGAACTAAGTTTCGAATTCTAGTTGTGGGTAGAGAGTTGAAATGGTTTTGTCATGTTTATGTTGGCTTTACAGACTTAATATTAATAGTTAAAATTAAGTGTGAAAAGACTTTTTGTAGTGAGGCCCGTTTGTTGTATTTTACTACGTTTTCTACACTGTTGCAGCTAGTCTGTGGCTAGTCAGTCTTTCTCTCTAACTTAATATTTGTTGCGTTCTTTTTATTTGAAGGAAATTGTTCTATTGTACTTTACATGAAATTATATTGTTATTCATGCAGTCGTTTAAAGGGGTCATATGACAAGAGCTAAAACACAAGAGTTGGCGATAAATCGTACAATTCTTATGCCTTCAATGACTTACGGTAAATTGCCGACACATCTGAAAGCCAGAGGGCGCTCTTTCGCAGAAACTATGAATACGGGAAACCGAAGAAGCACAACTAGTTCCAGGAGATGTCTGTGCTCATATTCTATCGCTGTTCTTCAAACCTATTCAGGTATTCTCATGATAATAAGTTTGATTTATAGTAATGATAATAGAAGAGTGTTGCTTTTCCAAATACACGTTATTAACAACTCAATCTTGTATTGATTTTAGATTGAGCAGATGAGCAGTACTTCCTACCGATCAAACAGCTGTAGTGCATAGAAGATCTGTGCATAAAACATCAAATCGATTTCAGAATCGATTTAGACATGTATTATTAGCATACGAGATATATCGCCAAGCCCTAGCTAAAACGAATATTATTGTTTGTTTTAGGTGTAATTCAAAGTGTATTCACGATGTAAGGTTAAAAAAACGCTGTGTTTTCCACATACCGTGCATGCTTTGTATCTCTTCTTTGCTCCGCCTCTCTGAAACCCGCAGATTTTTAATAAAGCTGATCGCTCTTACAAGCGGTGTGTGCTATGTTTGGCCAGTTTACCAGTGCAAAGTGATTGGTGGAATACTGCAAGCGTGTGATGGAAGTGTAAGCCTCTTGCCATATTTGGAACATCAGGTTCTTCTTCAATTGCACTGACAGTTACGCCCATCTTATTTGCGTATATATATGGGCGGTCTTAGTCAACTCATACCACCAAATGACGTAGATTTTTGGGGGTGTGGGTACACGAGCCGTTTCAGGCAGGTCTAGGTGAGCATTCGCTATTAGGTTTATTTTACTTATCTTAACACATGCATGGGCAAACCATAACACACCAAAGACACAGAAAAACACATATTCGTGCCTTATGACCCCCTTAATAAAAAGTTGAATTGCCTTTTTACCCTACATGTATACATTTTATAGTCTATTCATCACTTTCAGTGTAATCATAGAGTAACACACAGAATAGCTTTTTTCTTTTTTGTTTGGAATGTTTTTCCACACAAGTAATGAAATGTAAGGACAGCTTCCCATCGAGTGACCAGCAAGACTCGCTGCCAATATCCATTTTCAGCTCTCAAAGACTCAAAGCTCATCTACTCACTTAAAAACACTTTCAGGGTATGGAAATATCCCGTTCCCCTCTTTGGTTTGAGAAATAAGTCACATCCACTTATAGAATGTTATTTTTTATTCACAAACGCATATTCAGTGACTCTTAAAGCATAATGAAATGAATGTACAGTAACAGCAAATGAACAGAGCTGGGACCCAACAGTACAGATTATGAAGATAATGTGTCTTTGTTTACTTTGTGTTTTTTTCTTGATACTGTATTTGAACAAATGATGCATACATAGATTTTATTGTTAGCAAAGAGTTGCAAAGTTGCTCTTAACACTTTATCTGGTGGTGAACCGAAGAACTGCTAAAAAAAACAAGTGTCATAAAATGGTATCTGGTATTTTGTTCTCGATTCTCAACTCTGCTTTGCTTCAGACAAACTTAGGAAAGTCCCATCATGTCATTGTTTGCCGATAGGCTAGTAATTTTTTTGTATAAATATTTGAAAAAACATATTAAGCAATCACAATTTAAATGGTGATTTGGATAAAATGTTTTGCTAAATAAATACATTAAAATGCTGGGTATGGTTGGGTAATTTTAATGGCTTTTAAACAATTTATTTAATCTCATCCAGGATAAAAGTTTATGTTTACATATTATGACTATGCAATGTGCATGTTAATTTTGTGTTTAGAAGCACAAAAACATACACATGAATACATATAGGAAATTGTATTTATTTATTTACCAATAATTTTAATTGCCTATAAATGTTGAAGCATGTTTTTCTTAATATATTTACAAAATGTATTATGTAAATACAATATAATGTGTAAACACAAATTTATTCTGGATGCGCTCAATCACTTGACAGCCCTAATTATGTTTTTTATGAATTGTTAGATCAAAATTTTTGTTGTGAATGTTAGTTGCTAGGATGAATTTCGATTGCGTCTGTTTGTTTGTGCAATTTAACTTTACTTGAATGCATCGAATATGCATCTGACCCCGACACTTTCCAACAAATGCCATTTGAATTGATTAATTCTATGTTGGTTCACGTGACCTTCTGGTGGTGACCCATCTCCTGTACCGTATACATGCGCTGGGGGCCGCCGCCCATACCACATTCCCTCCGGAGAGCTTTTAAAACCCATTCAGGGGAAGCAGATGTACATCGGGGCTGAAATCTGGCCAGCCACCATCAGCCACTGCACCAGCACCGGCCTGGGCTGGCCGCCTTCTGATTGGCTGAGCCCACGCCCATGTGACACAGTGCTGGCTGGATGCTCTCTGGCAACTGACTCAGTTGATGTGTTGCTGGGATGGAGACTGTCAATGGTGCAGAATGGGGTAAGTCTCCATTTAAATGCCCCGATCTCACGATGCGAAGCTCAGCCGCCGCTGCGTCTTATATTGCAGCTATTCATTGGCAGCTCCTGCAGGGGAAATAATAGCATGTCTGTGCAGAATAGCAAGGCGGTGCCGATAAGCCTTTTGTTTTGATGGCTGGTTATTGAGAGGGTGTGGGGGATGTGCGTGTCTTCTGATTTCAGCTTTATCATTGGGACGCTGTGAACGCTGTCTGTACAGAAGGCTCTTTTGTGCTGCATTCGGACAGATGCGCTAGCAGTCAGATTAGTTAGGATGTGGATACGGATTCCACAGTAAATGTAAGCTGTAATAGCCCTGTCAAGATGGAGGGACTACTGCTAAAGGGTCTTTTTCCCTCCCTGTAAGCTTCCGATGATGCCCGAACAAAGCGGATGTTTCGGGGCGCAGGTCATGAATTCAGATTCTAGTTTATAAGATGCGCTGGTTTTCCTGCTCGGACGGTGGATGCGAACGTTACGGGCACCGTGTCTTTGTGCATGATGGGAAGGGCATCTCGTACAGTTGACTGCAGGGGATTTTTTGCATTGCCGGTGAGGAGGTGACCGGTTTTATTGCATCGTAACGGTTGCATGCACTGCACCTCTGGTGCATAAATGCACAGGCAGCTATTGGACAAAATGGATGTTTTGAAATGTATCGCAGTTGTGGAGTAATGCATTTTATTTACAGCATTGAACATTTGCAAATATACAAACTAAAGGGGGTGTTTAAGTGCTCGACATATGGATTCACGTCTGCGATGAAGTGCTGAAATATTAATGAATCTTTCTTCTCTGCCCTCCTCCCCATTTCCTTCTCATTCTCTCTCTCTCCATACCTCTCGCCTTTTTGCTCGATAGATGTCGACCATTTTGCTCTGTCCGCATGCACAGACACTGCTTTGCCTCTTAATATTTTAATAAATCAACAAATTGACATTCTTGATATTATGCTGTATGACTGTTCTTTAGCTTCTTACGATTGGTTAGGTACAAGATTTACATCTCTAAGGGTCACAGCCGGTGATTTTTAAACCTATAATGCTGTTCAATGTGTAAGTGTTTCTTTTCCCCCAAAATGTGTGCCATCACATGTGTGTCAATAGATTTCTGTGGCTCATTCTGCCCAATAAACAGCCGAACAGTGTGAAATGTGCAGTAGTCATGACGTCATGGACATCTGGTCTGGAAAATTATATCGTAAGAGTTTGATGTTATTATTTGACTCTGGATTTCGGGAATGATGCTTTAGAAATAGATTCCGGTCTCATTTGCGTTAGATTGTTGTATTCACATAATCCCTAAATTATATTTGCATTTTTATATCTATGCATTTGACCAACGCTTTTATCCAAAGCAACTTACAGTGCATTTATTTTATCAGTATGACTCGTGGGAACTGAACCCGTTGCATTTTGTGCTTTAAATGCAATGATCAACCAGTAGAGTTACAGAGAAAAATGATTCACAATTACAATTGCATTTAGACCAAATGTTTGTCCAAACCTTGATACAAAATTGAACTTGCGTTTCTATTCGATATCTGCTTGAACATGGTTGTGGTGCCGTGGAAACAGTGGCAGAATCTGAAGTGGATTCACATTGATTGGACACAGCTGTTAATTTCCCCGTCACATTGACAGCAGCTCTTTCTCGTGTAATGTCGACTGCTGATTCGGTTAATGAAAAACTAGGGAAAACGCAACATTGAATGTTGAACGAAAGGAATTTACTTTATTGAGAGTCGTTAAACGTTAATGATTCCTATATTTAAAAGTGTAAACATGAGGTCAGTTCACAGATTCATTACATTAATGTGTAATTTCTGTACTGGCCTTTGTTCATGCATGTAGTTTTGCATGAACAAATGGTAGATGATGGTCTTGTGGGTTAAACCACTGAACTGGTAAATCAAAAGGTTGCTGATTCGATCCCAGCAACCACCACTGTCCTTGAGCAAGACCCTTTACTCCATGTTGCTCCAGGGGGATTGTCCCTGTAATAAGTGCACTGTAAGTCGCTTTGGATAAAAGCGTCTGCCAAATGACTAAATGTAAATGTAAATGTAGTTTTACCAAAAAGAATTAAGAGAGAACAAACACCATATTAGTTTTCCTTAATAATCTAGTAATTTTTTTATTTCACTGCGACTTTTATTCTCCACATCTTGATGCAATATTCACATTTTTGCCAAAGTGCACATTCTCATTTAAACTCTCCTGAACTGCCAGATCGCAATGCATCAACAATGCAGTACTAGTAGCAGCCAATAAACACACATATAAATCTTTGTTTCTCTTGTAGGGCACAATTTTTCTGAGGTTTTCTGAAATAATTCTACAGTACGAGAATCAATTTTGGATTCTATCGTCATCAAACATCTGGTTTACACAGCAACATACAAACTTTGGTCGAATCTTTGGTTACCGTGGTGTATTTATGTAAGAGTACATACTCTTACGTCACTGCAATGGATGTAAAAGCGCAGTGTTGTGTATAAAGAGTCCAGAGAATGAACATGGTCTCAGCTGATCTTCAGCCTGTCAGTGGTGCTTTACGGTGATGTGGTAGATTTTTTCGCATGGTTGATCAGCCATCACTTAAGGCAGAGATAAAAATAGAAATGTTCATTCCGAGGTTATAAACGCAGCTCTGTGTCACTGTCTCTACAATCATGTCAGTGGCTTCTGTCGCTCGGGCACCAGCGGTATCAGCCGGACAGTGAGTCCCGTTTGTTATCGTGATTCCCCATGAGGGTCATGAAATGGTCATTGATGAGTTGAGGAACGTCAGAGATTGACAAATGTTTAGTGTCAAACCCATAATATGTTCTGCTCTCTATCGGTTTTATTTGATTTGATTGTGTGCGTAAAAAAACAATGACTTCCATCATATCCTAAATGTATGTTGTTGTGTTGAATGGTGCAGGTCAGAAGATAGTCCAAGATGGCTGCAGCGTCCTATGATCAGCTTCTAAAGCAAGTGGAGGTGTTGAAGATGGAGAACTCCAACCTGAGACAAGAGCTTGAGGACAACTCCAACCATCTCAACAAACTGGAGACAGAAGCGTTTAATATGAAGGTATTATTGATGCATTTTGTGTTTGTTTTCATGATCTTTGGTGGCTGTAATAATTAGGGATGCGAAAATTTGAATATTCGATCCGCAATAACTATTCGAATATTATAAATGCTATTCGAATATTCATATTTTTCATAAGAATAAAACTGTGTCACCACAAGGTTAAGTTACCCCTAAAGAAGACCAGAGTTGTCACGTCTTTTTAACGTTTCTTCACTACATCTGTAATGATTTTATAATATACAGAAAATATAGAAAATAATTTGTATGTGTTCCTATATCTTTGTTCACTCAAATCGCAAGCCAGTTTAAATATTTTAAGTTAACACACCGGACGCCGGGACACATCAACATATTAATATTTTAAAAAACTGGTGAGCTAGAATTCGTTAAAATACTTATAGGTATAAAAATGCCAACGTCATATTAAATGATTAACAATAATTCATTTATTACCATAACTTGTTCGGAGCGGTTGTTCTTAATAAATTCATATTCCTTCTTTAAAATATATTAAGTAATGCTTATTTCAACAATTAGAAACATGAAAATGTACATTTCACTGCAACAAATGTTAATGAATTTGGCCTTAACATAAGACTGGCACCTTTTTCCAAACCTAAAAGCAAGGATTTTCCTTCTAGAAGTTGAAGTAGCCGATAAATAAAGTTTTTTTGATTTTTTAAAACGCGCTGTGATCCTCACGTTAGTCAAATAAATAGGCCTACCTTATTTAATGATGCAAATCCAATTAAAGCTTAACAACCTAAACACTGTCCGTGAACGACAAAGAAAACAATATTTTTGCGGTGCTGATCAGAATATCTTCCTCAGACGACCATCACAGGAAGGCGTATACGGCTCCGTCTTTGTTGTGGGGTATATTTTAGGATCTTAACAAAGTGATTAGGCCCGTTTACTTTATCAACATTAGAAACAATTCTTGTCAGATCTGGGTTTTGTTACCTGGAGTTCGAGAAGAGCAGCGCGTTTTCTCCGCTGTCGGCTTGTAGAACAGACTTTTTCACTGGAGAAGATGTAAAACAAAATAAACAAGATAACCATATATCAAAGACGGTCAATATATGTTGCGTTTTGTTCGCTTTGATTTGTCTGTTTTTTGTGTATTATACTGTTTTTGCGCAGGTTTGAATGCAGTATTTATTTTTCATTTTTTTTCCAAATTAAAAAACCTATATACAGTATATAATATTGATGCATTATGATTATGTAATGATAATTATAAGCTTGATGTGAAATTGTGACTAAATAAAAAAGTAACAAATGACGTCATTATTAACTTAATTTAAATAAACCAATATTCGAATATTCGTTTTTTATGAGCTCAAATATTCGAATATTAAATTATTGAAAAATGCACATCCCTAGTAATAATCTGTCTTCTAATGGCAGAGAAAAACATCCTGCCCTACATTAATTCAGTGTTGTAATGTAATGAAGTAAAAATATTTACACACAAGGTTTTAATGTGCTGCCGCTTTTAAAGATAAACAGCAATTTTTTCAGTTTCAATGAATTATGAAATGACTGTGTTGTTACTGTGAGGGAGATGCAAGGAACGAAAGTAAGGACCAGACAGATTTGTTCTGATTTTGTTCCAAGTTGTTTTCTTAGAAGTGATAATATTGGAGGTGGGATGGAACTTTACTTTTATAAAGTTATAAGTTGTAAAGATGTGGATAGTTTAGCAATTTGGCAACATGTTGTTCCAGATAAAACACTGAGCTTGAAACAGAGCTTTTCCAAAAGTGTAAATTTCTATACAAGCACCATTTTTTATCTTTATGCTCAAAAGAAACACTTCTATATAAAAAGTACTTTTGATTCTTAAGTACAATATTTATCTGTTATTTTAAGACTTTTATTCAAGTCATATTCTAAAAGGTTACTTTCACTTCAACCCAAGTAATTTTCTGGCAAGATATTTGTACTTTTACTCAAGTATTACTTTTAGGTATACATCACTGCATTATTTCATACGGAATATTCTGTCTCATGTAAAAATGTGTTTCATTGCAGACATCATGAAACTAAATCTTATGAGCTTATTTTGAGTTTTATGGTGTATTATTGATATTTTGGCTTTGTTGGGATTTTTTTGTTGAGAATGAAATTTTTGATGAAATTGTAAATCGATAAAAATGTATAAACTGAAGCCACATCTCTAACGCCCTGTTTACACTGCAGGTCTTGATGCTCAATTCTGATTTGTTGCCTATATCCAATTTTTTTTTACTGTACTTTCAATTGTGACACATATCTGATTTACGTGCTTACACTTGCCAAACCATTTGAAACATTGCGCATGCATGAACGCAGGTTATTGAGCCAAGAATACTCTCTAGCCATGATGGACGAACGCAAAATGTGCTTGATGTTAGCTCTGCGATATATGACAAGTTGCCCAAACATTAAATTGATTTTGAGGCGGAGGAAAAGAGCCATCATTTCATTCTGCGCATATGCTTTGATTGTTTAATCAAATTGTTTTTAACCGCATCCACACATTCTTCCTCCTGATCATACATCATAAAACTGCGGAACAAGTACCAAATTGTCGCCGTTTTAATTACGCACAGATCTGCCCGTTAACTTGACAGTCACATTGACGCATATCTGATTTATATCTGATTTGTTTCCACATGTGAATGAGGCCTGAAACTGATCTCGAAATCCAAATGCATGCGTTTTTTCCCTTTTTACATTGGAGGAAAAAATCGGAATTGGGTCATATTTAAGTGACAGTGTAAATGGGGCCTTAGTAATCTAGAGAAATCCAGAGAAAATATTGTATTTCTAGAAAACTTTGCAAAATACTTTTTTTGATCTTGCTCTGGAAACAGAATATTTGTTCAGGCTGTTTTAAATGGATATTATTGCCTCATTTTGTCTTCCCAAAGTGTTTTGGGAGTGGCTAAAAGTGCCGTCTTCTGCTACTGATCTTTCTCTAAGTAGCTTTTCTTTTCTTAGTGTCTGACACCAAAGGCAGTATCTAAGACGCTTCTCTGAGCTGAGCTTTTGAAGTAGCGCAAGAGCCTGCTAGGTGGGCATTATAAAATTGGATGTGACCCGGCAGTCCCGAAAGAGGAGAGTGCTTTTAAAAGAACTCGAGGCATAAATAGAACGAAGCGAGACATTAAGAGCTGGCTGTCGGGTCCTGTCTGCCCCTTCTTTTTAATTTAAGAAAAGGTTCAAACAAGTTCAGTGGACAGATATTTTCTGTTAAATTCTAGCTACGGGTAGCTGTCGTGTCTTGTTCTGTTGGACACGTTTATACTCTGATAAAGGAAATTTGTGTGAGATGTATGTGCGGTCTGTGTTGCTAGGGAGGAATCCTTGAAGCGGAAGGAGATTTGTGTCTCTGCATCATGTGTAGAGTTTAGGAAGAAGAGGAGGGTTTTTTGTTGGTTGGTGTCACAAAGATAAGAAGGTAACCTGGAAAATGCAAACATGTCAGATTTTTTTGGGGTGTGCTGTTTAAAGGAACATATATGCTTTTAATGACCAAGCACTTCAGATGGTCATCCAGACCAAAAATGTTAACGGTGTGGACTGTATGAATTTGTCAACCAAAAAAATAGAAACCGTACTTGCGTCTGAGCAAATCCCTGTTTTTATCTTCATCTTATGTAAGAGGTTTTGGTTGGAACCTCTCTCATTAGAGTGATCTGATATCGGGCACATCCAGACCGCCCTGATGCCAACGGTTATGCCATCCCCAGACGTAATCATAGTGCTTAAAGCACTTAATGAGATGTTGGGTTTGTCGAGCGCTTTTTTTGCAGCTACAGATGTTATAGAGACTGGCAGCCAATCCATCTCTGTTACTAGATTCCAAATTTTGCTCTATTTACAATCTAGCAATCCAGCTTATGTCTAGTGTTCTCAGAATGAAAGTATCCTTCTCTTTTATTTGAGTGAAACACAATATTTATATACAGTTGAAAGAAAAAGTATGTGAACCCTTTGGGCTTACTTGGATTTCTTCATAAATTGGTCATAAAATGTGTTCTGTCTTCATCTAAGTCACAACAATAGAGAAACACAGTCTGCTTAAACTAAATCCGCACAAACATTATACGTTTTCATGTTTTTATTGAACACAACATGTAAACATTCATAGTGCAGGGTGGAAAAAGTATGTGAACCTTTGGGTTTAATAACTGGTTGACCCTCCTTTGGCAGCAATAACCTCAACCAAACGTTTCCTATAGTTGCAGATCAGACCTGCACAACGGTCAGGAGAAATTTTGGACCATTCCTCTTTACAAAAGTGTTTCAGTTCAGCAATATTCTTGGGATGTCTGGTGTGAATCGCTGTCTTGAGGTCATGCCACATCATCTCAATCGGGTTGAGGTCAGGACACTGACTGGGCCACTCCAGAAGGCGTATTTTCTTCTGTTGAAGCCATTCTGTTGTTGATTTACTTCTATGCTTTGGGTCGTTGTCCTGTTGCATCGTCCATCTTCTGTTAAGCTTCAGTTGGCGGACAGATGGTCTTAAGTTTTCCTGCAAAATGTCTTGATAAACTTTGGAATTCATTTTTCCATCGATGACAGTAATCCGTCCAGGGCCTGAGGCAGCAAAGCAGCCCCAAACCATGATGCCCCCTCCACCATATTTCACAGTTGGGATGAGGTTTTGATGTTGGTGTGCTGTGCCTTTTGTTCTCCACACATAGCGTTGTGTGTTCTTTCCAATCAACTCAATTTTGGTTTCATCTGTCCACAGAATGTTTTGCCAGTAGTGCTGTGGAACATCCAGGTGCTCTTTTGCAAACTTCAAACGTGCTGCAATGTTTTTTTTGGACAGCAGTGGCTTCCTCCGTGGTGTCCTCCCATGAAGTCCATTCTTGTTTAATGTTTTCCTTATTGTAGATTTGTAAACAAAAATGTTAGCATGTGCCAGAGATTTCTGTAAGTGTTTAGCTGACACTCTAGGATTCTTCTTCACCTCATTGAGCATTCTGCGCTGTGCTCTTGCAGTCATCTTTACAGGACGACCACGCCTAGGGAGTGTAGCAACAGTGCTGAACTTTCTCCATTTGTAGACAATCTGTTTTACCGTGGACACATGGACATCAAGGCTTTTAGATATACTTTTGTAGCCCTTTCCAGCTTTATGTAAGCCAACAATTCTTGATCGTAGGTCTTCTGAGAGCTCTTTTGTGCGAGGCATGGTTCACATCAGACAACGCTTCTTCAGTACAGCAAACTCAAAACTGGTGTGTGTTTTTTATTGGACAGGCCAGCTTTAATCAACACATCCAATCTCATCACATTGATTGGACCCCAGGTTGGCTGACTCCTTGCTCCAATTAGCTCTTGGAGAAGTCATTAGCCTAGGGTTTCACATACTTTTTCCACCCTGCACTATGAATGTTTACATGTTGTGTTCAATAAAAACATATAATGTTTGTGCGGTATTAGTTTAAGCAGACTGTGTTTCTCTATTGTTGTGACTTAGATGAAGATTAGAACACATTTTATGACCAATTTATGAAGAAATACAAGTAAGCCCAAAGGGTTCACATACTTTTTCTTTCAACTGTATAATATATACTGAGAACAGCTTGATGGTGAGAGGATCACTTCCCTCTTTCTGTGTATTTTTAACTTGCATCCCTAAACGACTGCCTGTTTGTTTCCTTGTTTGTTTGTGGTGGTTTAGTGTTACAGTGCCCTTCCTAGAATGTTTTCTTTTTTAAGGACTAGCTCACCCAAAAATGACAACCCATATACTCGTCCACGTGTTATCCTAGATGAAGGCTATGTGACTTCCTTTTTAAATTGAACACAATTTGTAATCAAATTAAGTTAAAGGGACCATGCAACAGTGTTTTTAATGCATTCGGACTTATTTACAATGTTAAACGTGTTGTCTTCTCATGCTTGACATGGTCAACTTGTCAAAAAACGAGTTGGACGTATGACGCGTAGTATTTCTGTGCTCGATATACTCCCCCAGTGTTGGGAAATTCTTTTTTGAAAATGAAAATCAGTTTCGTAACAACGGGCAATCCTCCCGGAAAAGCACGACCACAGCAAGGCGAAAGCGATAGCCTGCCCATGCATCAACCGACGAAGACGCGCTTACCATCAAGATTGGCTCTGCTGCGTCAAGATTGGCTGCGCTTTGTAGCTCGTTACTTTTGCCATAGAGAGAGAAGTCGGGATGTGTTTGTTTGTTCACGGCATTTCAGTGATGGACATTATATAAATGGTGGATACAACGCTGGATTTTAACCAAATGCGTGTCTAATAGCAACTTTGATTGGGTCATACATCTTGGATGGAATGAAGGTGAGTATTAACTGGGTGAACTATTCCTTAAAGGTAGATGCAAGTGTCCATATTCAGTCGTTTTTCCAGCGATTTGTTTGTATTTAATTCCGGAAGCATTCACAGCCCCGCTTCCCTTTCCCAGCCTCCGAGATAATGGCGGCCTATTTAGAGGATCTCCCTTCCTCTCTTTGTTTGTCAGATGAATACATCTCTGCTCCATCCTGCAGTGGTTTCCTCTGCCCTCCAGCCGACTGAAACTAACATCAGCCGGCAGAACGTAAACTCAGAAACGTCTCGGACACAGAGCAGAACTTTAGTTGTCTTGAGCTGTTTTCTTTAATCAACACGGCGGTCATTTACGTGTTCAGACTGTTGTCTAACCAGGCGAGATACGTCTTCATTCCATCACCAACAAGGCTAATTTTTCTGTCGTTTTGTATTTGTTTCATGTCATTCATTGCCGTCATGGCTGCTCGCCACTAAAATGCAGTTAAACATAGAAGAGAGAGGGTTTGTCGCTTGTAGCTTTGTGTCGTACATGATTAAGATCAAGAGTAGTCTTGAATTGTGAGGCGACTGCTTTTGGTTCAGTTCTCAGCAGCGAGGCAGTAAATCAGTTTACTTTCTCTGTGCGATGACTTAAACCGGAGGATTAGTAATGATCTCGTCATGAAATAATGATCCTCTGTTCCTACAGTAATGACTCACAGGGCCGTAATCCTCGAATGAAAGTCCTCTGGTGGTTTATAAGATGTATTTTGCACCTTACCTTGACAACAGCGATAGTAGAGGGACATATAGTCATCACCTCCAGAATCGTTTTTCCTTTTCTCCTAAATCATTAAATACATTTTCTTCAATGATTATTTCAACTAAATCTGCTTTAGCGCTTTATCAATAGAATTGAATTGAATTGAAATTCCACAAACAAACAGGTTAATTCGGACTTCATTTACTGACATCATTCAAGTGTTGCGTTAGTCCTCTTAAAATAAATAAGCGTTTTAAATCTTGTTTGTCGTCTGCCGCCACACTTGTTTTTTCCTTATTGCATACCATGTGTGTCATGTGATGTTGTTTCTCCGCATTTCAAGGGCAGCGTACCTTTATCTCTGGAAAAGCCGAGAGGCACGTCATCCGTCCCTGCGGTTCCCACCTCTCAGACTCTCAGACAATAACTCGGGGCCCACGGGTCTCGACTGACTGCTGCACGCTGGCCTGGAATCAGATATGCATGCATTACAGGCTCCCAGCGGATGGCTCTCTAGAAGCATTGATTTCCATTACCGGGAGTATAGCATGACATTTTTAAAAGTATTGTGTGATTGCAGCTCCACACATGAGCGGACGGACGACTCTAATATTGTAGCGAGGGCATCTGCACAGCAGAAACTCGATTCCTTTGGACTTTGACACGGGGCTGATGTGCTGCACTCTGTTATAGCCCTGGAAACCTATTAGGACATTAAACTCCATCCTAATGTAGATTTTACTGTTTCAGATTGTTATTGCTGTAATCCACTCTTAGGAAGGTTGGCAAATCGCTTTTGTGATATTTGTGGAGTAGACCATTTGAAAACGGCATGACATGGCGTCCGCCACTCATCTTTGTTTGACTGAACGTATTTATATTATACCATGTTATGCTGTGTGTTATTAGTAGTGCTGTTTGCAAAGTCAAGCATCTCTATTGCTAATGCAAGACAAAGAGCAACTGCATGAAAAAACTGTGTGAGAAAATTCACTGTTCAAAGAGGTCAGTTTACAATAATGATTTGTAATTTAGGCTGTTGGGTATGTTGCTATATCAGTTTAATGTCATATTTTGTTTTAATAAACAAAAACAAATATATATATAATCGTGAAGAAAAATAAAAAATGACAAGGCATGTTTAATGTTATTTGACTTCAAGCAGCTTAACCGTAAGTTGGTATAGTAACATGAAATTTAATGTTTCCAGCAGAGATGGCGATGTTGAGTCCAAAGGTACACATTGTGGCTTTAAACTTGGCATAAAACGGTGGTTGCGATTGTGTTTTTTAAAATTGTGGTGTATGTTTTGAGTGTAAATGCTTGTGGAAAAGTAAAAATTTAGGGTGCGACTTGAGTCATCATTTGGGAATAGATTGGTTTGTTGGAAATTGGAAGCATGGCCATTGGTCAGTCAATATTGTCCCACCCCCACGTCGAGACGTTTGTCACCTGAAGATTTTTTGAGATTAATATTTTATTGAATAATTAATGTACCCAGTACCCACACAGGTTGGGTTACTTATATTCATAAACGTTTTGATATTCCATAAATACAATGACAATTGCGTTGATTTCATGGTGACTTAAAGGGGTCGTTTACCCAAGAATGAAAATTCAGTCATCGCCCTCTTGTAATTTCAAATCCTTTCTTCTGCAGAACACAAAAGAAGATATTTTGAAGAATGTTGGCAACCGAACAACAGCTGCACCGTATGACAAGCATTGGTTTTGTGTCTTTACATCAGAAGTAAATCAGTACCGCTGTTGTTTGGTTACCGATGTTCTTCAAAATGTCATTGTTTTTGCAGAAGAAAGTCATACAGGTTTGAAATGACAAGAGGGTGAGCAAATGATGACAGAATGTTATTAAACAAGTATGGGCTTGTTGAGGACAGATGTGCTTATTTTGACACAACCAGATTTATAACCTTCAACAAAAAATAAACGTAGGCTGTATTTTAAAGTGTCAGATGGTGAAGAAGTGAATTATCACATTCAGAGCGAGGAAGGTAAACAGGATAAAATGTCACTTTAGACAGAACAATGTTGCCGTCATCATGTCTTTTTGTTCAGTGTATATATGGCTCTGACTCACGGTGTGGTAAAGGGCCTGGAATCATATGACCCCTCCTCTATAATGAAGCTGTTGTTTCCTGACACGACTCAACGTGACGTCATGCACCCTCGGGTGAAAACATGCGCCTCGCAGAAACAGAATAACCTTGTCGTGTCGATTAGATAGAAAGTCATGTTTGACCTGTGTCTACTGGACACCTCTGTGTCCTCGGCACACTGTGGCCCTTCTGACCCCGGGCCGCGAGGGAAGGGTGGGCCACTGGACCGCTGAATGGGGAGGCATCTGTATTCTGCATGAGGCTCTGGGTCTCCGGGATGGGACGTGGGGGGGGGGACGCTGCTTCCTGTAAGGCAGTCACATTGTTTGGGGCTTTTTGTTTCAAACACACTATAGTGCTCAGAGAAATCCGTTCAGTCTGATGTTTGACGTGGTTTTACAGCGGTGTCTATATGTTTGAGACATCGGGCTGAGAAGAGATGATGTCGTGAAGAGACATCGATTAAAACCTCAGCGGATGCGGAGCGGTAAGTTTTCTGAATAGACTTGACCTGCTTTTTTCCTGGACCTTACGCTTGTCGTGACAAGATCGTTGAATGGGGAAGACTTTTGATACCTGTTGTGTTTGATTCAGTTCATCTAGAAATAAACATTCTTTCATTTTACTCAATCTCGCGGTGTTCAAAATGTGTATGATTCTTTGTTCTTTGGAGCGCAAAAGATATTTCGAGAAATGTCTCAGAAATGTGGTTTTGTGTCAGTGAGGTCCAGTTATCGACACTCTTCAAAGTATCTTCTTACGTGTTTTGCAGAAGAAAGGAAGTCATACGATTTCGAACGAGTGTCAAAATTATACTATTATTTTTGGAGGAACAATACCTTTAAATTTCCAGACACAACTTTTTATTGTGGGTCTTTCGAATGCTGCATATTGTATTCATTCATTTAGCTGACGCTTTTATCCAAAGGATGGTGTCTTTGTTTCTTTGACTTGCACAATTTCTTTGTTGTGTTTTATTAGTGCCGAGTCAGACCATAGATCACCTCAGATGTATTTGTTTACTTGTAAAGCTCTGCGGTCAAGTCAGTTTTGGTTGAAAGGTAAGGATCAGTGTTCCAGCACACATCTAAAAACCTGTTTAACGGAAGTGACGTGAGATCAGAGCTCACGCATAAAATCCCAGAGCCGAAGAATCGACAGGTGCGTCTCTAGAGCTTCAAAGCTGTTGCGTCTCTCGCTCTCATCATCAAAGCGCTTCGAAGCTCTTTGACGGACGTGGTCTTTTCTCTCTCTTTATCAGTTGGGTTTATCCCACAGGCAGAAGAGATCTTACATGTGGTTTGAGCTCAAAACAACTCGTGTCCGTAACCTTTCGTGCTTCTTGAGATAATCTAACCTGATGGCTGCGAATGCTCCGCCGCACACAGATGTGATGTTTTTGTGCGGCCGTGTGATAAAAGAATAACGCGCGTTTGTCTTTCAGGAGGTTTTGAAGCAGCTACAAGGAACTATCAAAGAGGACTCCAAAGAGTCTCAAGGACAGATCGAGTTTTTGGAAAGAATTAAAGGTGACGATGACAAGCTGGCACATTCATGTTATAAACCAAAGCAGATCTGCATGAGCCGAGAAGTCCAGGTTTAATAAACAAACACACGGGAACGTGTTCTGTTGTGTCTTGCAGAAATGAGTCTCGATCCCAACAGTTTCTCTGGCGTGAAGCTGAGGTCCAAAGCCTCTCTTCAGGGTTCCGGTTCGGCCCATTCGTCCGACAGCAGCCCGAGTCCCAGCCCCATGAGTTCCTTCCCTAGGAGAGGGGTGACCGGCGGGGGCAGAGAAAGCGCCGGGTATCTGGAGGAGCTGGAGAAGGAACGGTGAGCGCTGTTTACATCCCACGATGCTTTTGAGAAAGTCGATTAAAGGATTCTTGTTATCTGCTTTTTTGCTATGGATAGTTTATATTTTAATCTTTCTAGTGAGTTTTCATCACTATAGTTTCTTTTTTCCGACTCAAAGTGAAATTGTTGCCGACTATTAAGGTTTAGAAACAATGTGTTGTCTTTATATTATTCTTTTTACTATTTATCCAACAATTTCTTAAACGTTACACAGAAAAAATATAGATTGATATATATTTTAGAAAAAGGGTCCCACACGAAAGGTTAATCATATTATGGGGTCCTTGGCATCATAAAGTTTGAAAACCCTGCTCTAGACTGTGAGCTCCGTCATTTTACGATAAGGTTGTATAAAAAACTTTGCTTGTCGTTTACAAACACTCAAAAAAACGATACGTTGAAAAAATAAATGGATACGTTGAATTTAAGTGACATGATCTATTTCAGTAAACCTAAGCTACTTACAGATCAGATTAACAGTCTTGTTCTTGTTTTAAATCATTAACGTGATAAAGTTCACTTCTGCTAAAATTTATGTTTTACATTAAACCATTATAATGAACACAATTTTACCCATAAGGTTATTTAACGAAGGCGTTCAAGAACATTTTTTAATCGTATACATTTGTAACAATACTCAGACAAATCTCCAATTAAGAGACTCGACAGAAATTCGAATCTAGGTAGGTAGCCACCCACTACCTAAACAAAGGCAACGCTTTTCAATAATAATAATATAGAATTATAATTTAATGAAAACCCAATTTTGATACAAAACTGACTTTCAACTTATTTTTCAATATTCCTGAAAATGTCCCTGTGCGACATCCGACAGGTTTTCCCAGACCGCACCACATTTAGTTGATCTGTTAAACTGACATTGCTTTGTATTTTTTCTCTTATTGCAATATCTTCTTGCGGTTTTGATTTCTATCAGGTCTTTACTGATGGCTGAGCTTGAGAAAGAAGAAAAGGAGAAAGATTGGTATTACGCCCAGTTGCAGAACCTCACCAAACGGATCGACAGTCTGCCGCTCACCGAGAATGTAAGTCAGACGCGTTTGGCATTCTCGCTTGTGTGGAGAGCTCGGCATGTTTGTGTGTGACTTCACGCTCGTGTCATGTTGTAGTTTTCTCTGCAGACCGACATGACGCGCAGACAGCTGGAATACGAGGCTCGTCAGATCAGAGCCGCCATGGAGGAACAACTGGGCACGTGCCAGGACATGGAGAAACGGGCACAGGTGAGAGCGGACGCTGAAAGTTACCTGCAGAATGTGACGTATGCAGTTTACTGATGGACGTTTTGCTCTTTCTCAGGCGCGTGTTGCCCGGATACAGCAGATTGAAAAAGACATGCTGAGGATACGGACGCGCTTGCAGACGCAGTCGATTGACTCGGAGGTAAGGGATTATTTTGACTTTCGCTGCCAGTGATGACTCATTCTTCTGTGCAACACGATTGAGAAATGTCTCGGTGGTTTTGTCAATGGGATTCGGTGTTTGGTTTCCAACCGTCTTCAAAATATATATTTTTTTGCATAATAAAAAAAGTCATACAGGCTTGAAATGACATGAGTGTGAATGAATGATGAACGTTTTTCATTTTTGTGCGCACCATCTCTTTAAAGGCAATACGTTTAGAGCGTCTGTTACCAAAGACTACACAGTTTGTATTATTTATGTAGGCAGACATGCCCAGAGTTTGTGTTTGTCTGTGCATGTGATGAATCTGAATCTGATTGGACGTTTCTGTTTTCCTCCCCTCTGTTTCTGTAATCCTGCCGTCTGATCTACGGACGTATGTAGGTCATAAAGCTCGTTGCATTCCAGCAGCTGTGCTCCTATAGCCCCAGTGAACCCTTCTGTCTATATGTGACACCTGTCCGATAATTTATTCCTGACACACAGAGCTGCTTATCTGTCCCCTTTAGTCAGAGTCTCTCTCTCTCTCTCCCTCCAACAGCTTCTTTCACAGCAAGATGCTCTAGTCCATCTCTTACCGAGTGAGTTGTGGTTTGGTTTCCGCTGGCTCATTCACTTTCTAAAAGTCATTGTCTCCCTCTATATTAAGGTCAAGCATGAGGCTGTGACGCAAGCCGAGTGCGCCCATGGGTCGGGAGACGCCGGTGGAGGCAGTTGCTCTCAGGTGAGGGACGATTTTAATACGTTTTGTCATTTGCAAGAGACTTCCAATAAAACAGACTTATTTTGCTAATAGAAGAGAACTGTTCGCCAATGTCCTTTTTCTGGCGGTGGGTACCCAGTCTTTTTAAAAGCCCTTTCAGTCCGCGCTAAGAGCTTCGGTGTGCTGTGAATATTAATGAATCGAATGCAAATGCTAATGGTTTTATTCTTGCTCATTGAGCACTCGAGAGAAAATCCAGCCTTAACTGAGCTCCTTTTTTGTAGTTCGTATCATTTCACTTGCTTATTTGCTGTTTGCTCCTGCGGTCTTTTTCAGACAGATGGTGTAAGAGATATAGATTAGCTACAGAGATCGACTTTGACCTAACTTACAAGAGCTGTTCATTATTATTATTGTTGCATGTGTTGAATTGATGATGTATGTTTTTGTCCGTCAGGGCTCCAGTTCTCGGTTGGATCAGGACTCATCCAATGACATGAGCAGCGCTGGAAGTTACTCCGTCCCACGTCGAATGACAAGTCATCTGGGCACTAAAGTGAGCTTTTGCCATAGAAATGCATTCATTGAACGCATGCTTCGTCTCACCAGAGGTTCAATCTGAATTATTTTGCGCACAGGTGGAAATGGTCTATTCTCTGCTGTCCATGCTGGGGACCCACGATAAAGACGACATGTCTCGAACGCTCCTGGCCATGTCGAGCTCTCAGGACAGTTGCATTGCCATGCGTCAGTCCGGCTGCTTGCCGCTGCTCATCCAGCTTCTCCATGGCAACGACAAGGATTCCGTGTTGCTCGGAAATTCCCGCGGCAGCAAAGAGGCCCGGGCGAGGGCCAGCGCCGCCCTGCATAACATTATCCATTCACAGCCCGATGACAAGCGCGGCCGGCGGGAGATCCGGGTGCTCCACCTGCTGGAGCAGATTCGAGCTTACTGCGAGACCTGCTGGGAGTGGCAGGAGAGCCACGAGAGAGGCGTGGACCAGGACAAGAATCCAAGTGAGTCCGAACCTATCTCGGGATAGTCTTCTAAGTTGGCTGTCAAGAATAGCAAAGAGGGATATTTTTGACATCCTTATTTTTAGTTATATTGAGAATAGCTAAAGGGATTTCAATATGAACATGATGCATATGCTCTAGATCATATTTGTACATTGGTTTAGAAAATGTCAGTGAATTAATAACATAATTAATAAAAATTGTATCGCTGTTCTAAGTTGGTGGACACACATTTCACATATAAGCTCATAATGTATGATGATATTACAGTGCCCTCTCCTGTGGAGCATCAAATCTGCCCGGCGGTTTGCGTACTCATGAAACTGTCCTTTGATGAAGAGCACAGACACGCAATGAATGAACTCGGTATGACACCCAAAATCTATCCTTTTATTCTTATTATGCTTTAAAAACACACAGAAATTAAGTCTTGTTGACTGGGTCTATGCAGGTGGCCTTCAGGCTATCGGGGAGCTGCTACAGGTGGACTGTGAGATCTACGGTCTGACCAGTGACCACTACAGTGTTACCCTCAGACGATATGCTGGGATGGCTCTGACTAATTTAACATTTGGAGATGTAGCTAACAAGGTATGTTGTCCGTCACGGCATTTTCTGTGTAAGTTTAGCCATTTATTTTGAGCTTATTTGATGTTTCTTTTGTCTTGTTATGGTTGCAGGCTACGCTGTGTTCAATGAAAGGTTGCATGAGGGCCATGGTTGCACAACTGAAGTCAGAGAGCGAGGACCTACAGCAGGTTTGAAAATGCATATTTTGCATGAATCCAGTCAAATCCAAACCAAAAAAACTTTTAGAAAATAGAGCTATTCTGAGTGTGCACTATGAAACTCCACTTCAGGTCATTGCCAGTGTTTTGAGAAACCTGTCATGGCGAGCTGACGTGAACAGCAAGAAAATATTACGCGAGGTTGGAAGCGTCCGGGCTCTGATGGAGTGTGCCTTAGAGGTTCAGAAGGTGAGACGTCTGACGTCATGTTGAAAAGTTTGAAAGCCCGTTGGCCATTTAGAAGTGCATTAAACCCATTATCTTGTTTTTCAAGGAATCCACGTTAAAAAGCGTCCTGAGTGCCCTTTGGAACCTGTCAGCACACTGCACGGAAAACAAAGCGGATATCTGTACCGTTCCAGGGGCTTTGGCCTTTTTAGTGAGCACTCTTACATACAGAAGCCAGACCAACACCCTCGCCATTATTGAAAGCGGGGGCGGCATCTTAAGAAACGTGTCGAGCCTCATAGCCACAAATGAAGAGCACAGGTATATTAGACGTTGCTGTTTATTAACTTTCCCTTGTTTTTGTAGCATTTTCTTTTGGGAGATTAAAAGTAATTTGATTTTAAATTTCGTTAAATTCTACAAGTATTCAGTTTGCAAGGCATAAGAATACATCTCAATCTCTCTCTGCCTTGATCCATCCTATTGTTTAACCTTGTAAATACATATATTTGTGCTCACGAGTGTGTAATATGTCTTGTTTTCTCTTTTCAGGCAAATTTTGAGAGAAAACAGTTGTCTACAGACTCTTCTCCAGCACCTCAAATCACACAGTCTGACAATAGTGAGCAATGCCTGTGGAACACTATGGAACCTCTCTGCTCGGAATGCAAAAGATCAGGAGGCATTATGGGACATGGGCGCAGTTAGCATGCTGAAAAACCTTATTCACTCCAAGCACAAGATGATAGCCATGGGAAGTGCAGCCGCTTTGCGGAACCTTATGGCCAATCGACCTGCCAAATACAAGGACGCCAACATAATGTCCCCGGGGTCCAGTATGCCGTCCCTCCACGTCAGAAAACAGAAAGCATTATTTGAAGAACTAGACGCACAGCACCTCTCCGAAACATTTGATAACATTGACAATTTGAGCCCGAAGGCCTCTCACAGGGTCAAGCCAAGACATAAGCATAACATCTACGGCGACTTCGATGGCGTGGGTCGATCAGACGGTTACAGCCCTAACGGAGTCGGCGTTCGCTCGCCTTACATGAACACTCCGGTGCTCTCTAGCCCATCCTCTCGGGACAATAGAGGAAATGCAGAAAACGTCAGAGCTGAGAGGGACCGAAGTCTCGATCGAGAACGAAGGGGATTCCATTCCGATGCCGAGCCTGCAAAGCGAATGCTTCAGATTCCCACAACGGCCGCTCAGATCGCAGTTGTCATGGAGGAAGTCAAGAGTATGCACTTAAGTATGGATGATAGAACAAGTGGTTCCACATCAGAGCATCATGTAGTTCAAGATGACATAATGAGACGTCCCACTGCAGTTCACGGTCACCAAAACATGTACAACTACAAAACGGATTCATCCGGCAGGCCGTGCCCAATGCCCAAACTGGATTATGGTGCATCTAATGACAGTCTGAATAGCGTAAATAGCACTGATGGATACGGCAAGAGGGGTCAAATGAAGCCGTCGGTGGACTCGTACTCAGAAGACGATGAGAGCAAATGCTGCGTCTACAGAAAATATCCAGCAGATCTTGCCCATAAGATACACAATGCAAATCACATGGAAGATGACAATGGCGATCTGGACACACCCATTAACTACAGTTTGAAGTATTCAGATGAGCAGCTCAACTCTGGTCGACAAAGCCCAAGCCAGAACGAAAGGTGGGCAAGGCCCAAGCTCCTAGATGATGAAACGAAAAGACCTGATCAGAAACCACCCAGATCCCAAAGCCCGGGATACCCCATGTACACCGAAGGCAACAGTGATGGAGAAGACAAAATAAACAAGTTCCAACCCAGGTTTGTTCAACAGGACATGTCTGGATTCAGGCCAAGGGGCTCCAATGAGCAAATAAACAGTGGCTCCAATCATGGACTCAACAAAAAGATTTCTCAAACCATCTGTGCTGTCGATGATTATGCAGATGACAAACCGACTAACTACAGCGAGCGATACTCAGAAGAAGAACAACCTGATGATCAAACAAGTTACAGCCTGAAATACAATGAGGACCACCACGCAGAACAGCCCATAGATTACAGTTTGAAATATCCTGAGCCTGCCTCCAAAAAAGCCATGTTTAGTCATTCAAAGTCATCTTCTGTACAAAGCTCTGTTAAAGACCATTTAAGTCAACATAGTTCCTCCTCTGTGACATCCATAAAGAATCAAGGTCGGCAAAAGCAGCTCCACGCATCATCTGCTCAAAGCAGACTGGGACCAACAAGGGCAGTTCAGAAGAACCCAACCTGCAAGGCTCCTACAATAAATCAAGAAACATTACAGACATATTGTGTAGAGGACACTCCCATATGTTTCTCACGTGGTAGCTCTTTATCGTCCTTGTCCTCAGAGGAAGATGAAATGGAAAGCTGCAAACGTAATGTCAATTCGGCTAATAACTACCAAACTCTGCCCATGTCAGACAAAGACTCCGTAAATAGCATGGCACCAGACCAGAGCAAAAGTGAGAGCCAGTCGTCTGTGCATTATGTCCGCATGAAGCCGCCACGTCATCAAGGAACACACCTGGGACATAATGATGGCACCAGGCATCACAAAACAGTTGAATTTTCATCTGGTGCCAAATCCCCATCCAAAAGTGGTGCCCAAACGCCAAAAAGTCCTCCTGAACATTACATACAAGAAACTCCCCTCATGTTCAGCAGATGTACCTCTGTCAGCTCCCTGGACAGTTTTGAGAGCCACTCCATTGCAAGTTCTGTGCAGAGTGAACCGTGCAGCGGTATGGTGAGTGGAATTATCAGCCCGAGTGATCTGCCTGACAGCCCTGGACAAACAATGCCTCCAAGTCGTAACAAGACGCCGCCACCTCCACCACCACGAACCACATCAGTGAAGCAAAAAGTTGCAGTCCCACCCAATTCTGAAAAACGTGATCTGCCTCCGAGGCACACCGTTAACGCAGCTGTGCAGAAAGTGCAAGTTCTACCAGATAATGATACTCTTTTACATTTTGCCACCGAAAGCACTCCAGATGGCTTTTCTTGTTCTTCAAGCCTCAGTGCACTAAGTTTAGATGAACCATTTATTCAGAAAGACATTGGGCTGAAAATAATGCCCCCAGTTCATGAAGATGACAACAGTATTGAGGCGGAGCATGAGAAAGAAGACATAAGAGAGCCCAAAGTACACCAGAACCCACCCTCTGCCTCTGTAGTTGGAAAAGATATCTTGGATGATTCAGATGACGATGATGACATTGAGATTCTGGAGGCCTGCATAAACTCAGCAATGCCAACAAAATCATCAAGGAAACCGAAAAAGCAGTCACCTTCACCCACTTCTAGAAGTATCCCCCCACCCGTTGCTCGCAAACCAAGTCAGCTTCCAGTTTATAAATTGTTACCTTCACAAAGTAGAGGGCAGCTGCAGAAACATTTGACCCTAGCCCACGGTGAAGACATGCCACGTGTATACTGTGTTGAGGGAACGCCCATTAACTTTTCTACAGCAACATCGCTCAGTGACCTCACTATTGATTCCCCCCCGAATGAGCTGGCTTGTATGGAAAGTTCAGCTCCCAATGCGGAAGTATCCAGTCAAAGACGAGACACCCTCCCAGAGGGCAAAAGTGCAGAGACAAGAGATACAGCTTCCTCACGTTCGGCTCTGGTTGAGAATGAAGGCGACGATATTCTTGCAGAGTGCATCAATTCAGCAATGCCCAAAAGCAAAATTCATAAGCCGTTTAGGGTGCAAAAGATGCCTGATCAGTCTCAGCATCCATCTACCGCCACTGGCAGTCTAGTTCAGCAAGACTTGGAAAAGAAAAAGCCAACTTCTCCTGTCAAGCCCATGCCACAAAGCAGTGAGTACAGAGCAAGGATGCTCAAACGGCCAGAAGGTCCTAATAACTTGCAAGATGCAGTGTCATATCCAGATAAAAACAAAGAAACCCAAAAGCAGGAGCCCAAAATAGTCTCAAGAGAATTTGCAGATAAGCCTGCTCCTCCTGAGGACAGAACACGTACTGGCTTTGCCTTTGATTCTCCACATCATTACACACCAATTGAGGGCACACCTTATTGTTTCTCCCGCAATGATTCGCTCAGTTCACTTGACTTTGAGGATGATGACCTTGACTTATCTAAGGAAAAAGCAGAGCTGCGAAAAGATAAAGAGCAAAGAAAAGTTCTGCCTTTGAAGTGCAGTGCAGAGCAGCCAGTAAATACGAGCAGGGTACCCGTTTTTCAAATGGCTCCAACAAAACCCCTTCAAAAACAAGCAAGTTTTCCACAAGCAGCCAAAGAAAACACAGTAGCGGTTTGCGATGAAAAACAAAAGTTTTCTATCGAAGACACTCCAGTGTGTTTCTCACGAAATTCGTCGCTTAGTTCTCTGAGTGACATAGACCAAGAAAACAACAACAAAGACTGCTCGCACAAAGATGATGTCACCCAGATGGAAGTACCCAGACGACAAGCATCTGGTTATGCACCCAAAGCCTTTCATGTGGAGGACACCCCTGTGTGTTTCTCTAGAAATAGTTCTCTAAGCTCTCTTAGTATTGATTCTGAAGATGATCTTCTGCAAGAATGTATCAGTTCTGCAATGCCAAAGAAAAAGAAGCAACCACCAAGAAGCAAGTCTGAGGAAACAGAATCCAAGGAAGAGAAAACCATAATGGCTGATGGCATTTTATCAGAGGAACCAGATCTTATTTTAGACCTCACAGACACACACAGTCCTATTTCAGAGCAAGCCTTATCACCAGACTCTGAATCATTTGACTGGAAAGCCATTCAAGAAGGTGCTAATTCTATTGTAAGCTGTCTGCATCAGGCTGCGGCCAGTCTCTCCAGACAAGGTTCTTCTGATTCAGACTCTATTCTTTCTCTCAAATCTGGCATCTCCATTGGGTCACCTTTCCACCTTCCATTAAATCAAGATGACAACAAGCCAGCTGCAAACAAAGGGGCTAGAATATTGAAGCCTGGTGAAAAAAGCACTTTAGAGGCCAAAAAGAAAGAGGAGGAATCAGATAAAAGCTTGAAAGGAGGAAAGAAAGTTTACAAAAGTCTAATAACAGGAAAGCCAAGACCCAGTCTTGAAAGCATGGCCTCTCAACACAGGCAAGCTCAAGCCCCAGTGATATCCAGAGGGAGAACAATGGTTCACGTTCCTGGTGTGAGAAGCAGTTCTCCCAGCACCAGTCCGGTTCCTAAAAAGCCGCCTCCACGTGGTCAATTGTCAAAACCACCCGCTCCAGGTCCTGGAAACTCTCCCAGAACCATGAAAACGCAACCAAGTTCTGAACCAAATGCTGCCAGGGAACCGCCATCTGCTCAAGGGGGGTCTAGTAAAGGTTCCTCTCGATCAGGGTCAAGAGACTCCACACCTTCTAGACCAGTTCAGCAATCTCTCGCAAGGCCAATGCAGTCTCCTGGTCGTGCCTCCGTCTCGCCCGGCAGGAACGGTCTGAGCCCATCTAACAAGTTGTCTCAGTTGCCTCGCACCGCCTCTCCCGGTGCTGCCTCAACAAAATCATCAGGATCTGGTCGCATGAGTTATACATCACCGGGAAGGCAGCTCGGGCAACAGACGCCACCAAAGCAAAGTGGTTTGCCAAGAAGTACCAGTGGAATTCCTAGAAGCGAGTCTGCGTCAAAAAGTCTCAACCAGTGCGGAGCCACAGGCCCTTCAAAAAAGGCGGAGTTGTCTCGAATGTCATCAACAAAATCAAGTGGGAGTGAGTCTGATCGGTCAGAGAAACCTGGACTAGTCCGTCAGTCAACTTTCATCAAAGAAGCCCCCAGTCCAACACTAAAAAGAAAATTAGAAGAGTCTGCCTCTTTTGAGTCATTATCTCCTTCATCCACAAGTCAGTCACAGACTCCAGTATCTAGTCCATCTTTGCCTGATATGTCACTAAGTCTACCATACCAAGCAAGTGGATTGAGAAAGTCCCCCCACGGTCAAAACTCTGTTGAGAATGGTGACGGCAAGTCTCTGAGAAGGCAGGACATCTCCCGATCCCATTCGGAAAGTCCATCCAGGCTTCCAATCAACAGGACGGGGACATGGAAAAGGGAGCACAGCAAACATTCGTCGTCTCTCCCAAGAGTCGGCACCTGGAAAAGAACAGGTAGCAGCTCATCAATTCTCTCTGCCTCCTCTGAGTCCAGCGAAAAGGGGAGAAGCGAGGATGAGCGACAGCCCACCAATCCACCTCATAAATCCGGCAAGGAGGGCGGCCTGGAACGGAAAGGAACATGGAGGAAAATGAAAGAGAGCGAAATCGCACCTTCTATGACGTTAGACTTGCCTGATGCAACTTGTGATAGCTGCTTACTCAATGGGTGCTGCTGTGTCCAAAACGGAAGATGTCTGGGTGAGAATCGAGGACTGTCCTATAAACAACCCAAGGTCTAGTAAATCCCCCACAGCGAACACGCCTCCCGTTATCGACAGTCTGCCAATCAAAGGGCTTCCTTGTGACCCAAGTGAATCACACTTAAAACTAGCAAATGAAAATTCAGCCATGGGCCATTTGGGGTCAGAAACGAATCTCAATTTGCTCAGGAGTACCGAGTCTCTTGATAAAAAAGTCACAGACCTTAAGCCAGCACCAAGTACTCCCAACATTGGCCCGGAGGTCCACGAGTTCCCAGTTGCTGAACGCACGCCTTTTAGCTCAAGTAATTCCAGCAAGCACAGCTCCCCTAGTGGTGCTGTGGCAGCCAGGGTGAGTCCGTTCAATTACACGCCGAGCCCCAGAAAGAGCAGCACTGACAACACGACACCCAGACCATCTCAGATCCCGACACCCGTTACAACTAATGGGAAAAAGAGAGACACTAAAGGCGACACTACTGAAAGTGGATCCTACATCGTCACCTCTGTTTAAGGTGGAACTTACGGTGGCAGAAAACACTGCTTATGGACTTTGGCTTTGGCAGAACTCTTAGTTGCACCCTGCGATGGGTAACACTCCTGCTGGCTGTTATAAATGTTGGTTATAAATCTAGATAGCGAACTAGGGGGTGGGATGTATCAATTACACTATTTGAGGATTTGTACTGTACAGTTTATGTATATAGTTAATTTAACCATACACAAGGAACCTGTATGTTGCTTGAATCGACAGATTACTGCTAAAGGTGGAGTAAATGCGATGCTGTTAAACATTTGGTGGACTTAAATACTAATTCATTCAACTTTTTTTAGATCAAAAGACTGTAAGCCTGTATTAATGCAAATATTAAACTCATTCTACTGTTGCATATTGTACGTAATATAGTACATAATGGATTTTTTTCCTTGCATGACAGATTCAGTGGTATAGTATTTCATATGAAGATAAAGATTTCTGTGGACACAAACTGTACTGATAGCTGTAGTGTAACATTTTACACTTTTGTGTGTGTGCTTTGGAAAACAACAAAGTAACCTTTGGAACTGTTGAACGATATTGCCGGTTGACATAGATTATATATAATGCATAGATCCGTTGCTCTGCTGTTTGTGTATAGTTGTTGCCAGGTGAGCCGAGTGTCTTTCCAATGAAACCGTAATGTTGGAAAGGCTGAAATAATGTTGAAAATTAAATTATTCCTGTAGGTTTTGGTGTTGGTACCTTTTTAAATGCTCCTTTTGCCTTCCCTTTTATTTAGTAATTAAGCACATCAAATTGAACTGTTTTGCCAAAACCACAGTGTAAATATCACAATATTTTTGTTCCGTTTTCCCTCACATGCAATAAAGTGGGCAGATTGATGTTTACAAGATATTTCCAATAAAAAATCTACATAATAAACATCATTTTTGTGGCTTGATCATTTATTCCAGGATTTTCTGAATTTGAAGATATTTTGGTTGATAATCCATCGAGTCTCCTCGTAAATATATACCTAGAGGTGGTTTCCCGGACAGGGCCTAAACCTAGTTCCAGACTATCTTAAGTGTTATAGGTATCTTGATCGAAAACAACTCGCGTTGACATATCTACAAAATATATCCGCAGGATTGATTGTGTGTCAAAAATGACCTTATTTTAATACTGCTTTAAGACCATCCCTTGTCTTGGAAACCGCACCCTATTGTTCGCGTAGTTTAATTTGAACACAAAAGTAGATATTTTGAAGAACGTTGGTAACCAAACAACATTGAACTCCATTGACGTCCATTGTATGAACACAACACCATTTCTCAAAATATCTTTTGTGTTTCACAGAAAAGCTGGTTTTAAACAACATGAGGGGTGAATAAATTACAGAATTTCCATTTTTGGTAAACTGTCCCTTTAATCTTTTATTTTAGCTGTTCTTCATGTAATTGGTAGGGGTACAGTCATCTCTAAAATATGCAAGTCATCTGTAATTAGGATGACTTCACTTACAAACATGCCTCATTTTATAAACAAACGCGGGATGTTGCCATATTTGGCATGTTTTCAGTCTTTTTGGATCTTTGCCTGCTTCACGGAGCAAAAAAAATGACTGATCAAACTGCCGATACATTCTGACTTTAGGCAAGGCATCTGTCATTACAGCTTTGAAAATAGGAAATCTAAAGTATCACAGCAATTATTCAGTGTTTCTGCTCCACATGCCCATTTCATGCATTATTTCAGTCCACAAAATAAAAGCATACAGTGCGATCGCTGTCAGCTGCAGGATTTTTTTTATCCAATCAGTGGTTTTAGTCAAACTTCCTGCTATTTCCTGTGGTTCTGCCCTGAAGCAGCACGCCAGATACAGCCAGTGCAGGAGTATCGAGAGCGGCGTATGAGGTTAGTGCAAAAAACCTTAGAGTACACTTATGACACATTGACATATGTAAAGTAAATGGCTACATACTTGATATCAAATGTAAATTTAATACAGTCCACTACACACAAAAGCAAATGCCCAGATGTTGTTCTTTCCAAAGCTTGTGAGATTTTGTGCCAGTCTCGCTCAAAGTGTCAATTTAGTCACAGATGTTTCTCCTAAAATTGCTACTGAGAAATAAAAACAAACAAACAGGACAGTTGACAAAATCCACGAAGAGTACGGAGGTATAAATGAATGTCGATTAGAGGTCACATAATCTGGATTTGTTTGAATTTGATGAGAAATGTTTGAGTTCATATTGAAATCTTAATCTTTGATTGCAGACAAGTCTGAGCTCGGTTTGAGACATTGTTTAGATCTCTTCTGAAACTCCAATGACAGAGACATTTGTGAGATTTCTCAGGAGAAATATTACTGCTTAAGATTTAAGCAAAAGTGTCCGGTTGCAGTTCATTTAATCCCATTGAAATAAATAATTGAGATATAAAATACATCTCTTTTGTGATATTTCTTATGGGAGAGTTCATTTTATGACTTCTTAATGATTTACAATTTCCCCAACACATAACATGCATTATTTTACTCCCATATTATAATAAACATATCATTACCTTGCATATTTACAGAGCTGTTTTGGTGTTTTATAGCAGGACAAACTGGAAACGCTCAGACACATCAAAATGAATCTAACGTTTGATCCCAACACGACTGAATATTTCCATCCATATGATTTTTTTTTTAATGAAAGTGAAGTCAACCCTGTGTCTTCGGAGGTCAGGTGGTCTTTAAAACTAACTTCTTTCATCTTCTACTGCCTGACGTTTCTCCTCGGAGTGCCCGGCAATGCATTTGTCATCTACATCGCCGGACTGAAGATGAAGAGGACCATCAACACAACGTGGTTCCTCAATCTAGCCATCGCAGACCTCCTCTGCTGTCTTTCCATCCCGTTCAGTTTGGCCGAGATGCTTCTGGACCATCACTGGCCGTACGGATCTGTCATGTGCAAGATTCTTCCCTCTGTTATAGTCGTCAACATGTTTGCCAGCGTCTTCACGTTGAACCTGATCAGTCTGGATCGGTTCGTACAAGTGATAACACCGGTCTGGGCTCAGAATCATCGCAACCTGACGCTTGCCCGGATGTCCTGTGCGGTGGCCTGGCTCCTGGCGTTGTGTCTCAGTTTGCCATTCATGATAATCAGAGAAATGCAAACTTATGAAGATTTAAACATCACGCTATGCACATCTCACGGCAATGACCAAGTGGACAATTTTCAAACAATGGGGGTGTTGAGCATCGTCAGGTTTGTGTTCGGGTTCCTCGTTCCTCTCCTGTGCATCGTCACGTGTTACAGCATCATCGCTCGAAAGTTAAGAAGGAGCAGTTTTCGCTCCGGCCGAGCTCTTCGCATCATGTTGGCTGTCATCGTGGCCTTTTTTCTGTGCTGGTTACCGTATCACGGTGTGGATTTGATCCGGATTTACGGTGGAGAATGGAGCTCCCCGGTGGCCTTGGGCCTGGATCCTCTGGCCATCTCTGTGGCGTACGTCAACAGCTGCCTGAACCCGGTTCTGTACGTTTTCATGGGTCAGGATTTTAAAGAGAAGGTTCGACTTTCTCTAAGACGTGTTTTTGAAAGAGCCTTCTCAGAGGACACCACGCACACTTCACCATCCACACACTCACAGCTAACAAACTCAAACACACTTGTTTGACCGTCTTTATTCAGGGTTTCTTCACAATCATTTTTAACATCTTAGCTTATACATGTGTGTCTTGAAAACAGAAATACATGTCACCACATTACACAAGCTGCTTATTCTATCAGTTTTCAGTAAAAGGAAGTGTCAGTTTGTTCACGGTCTGTTGCTTTTTTATTTTTGTTTAGGAAGTTACTAAACAGTTATACAGGTGCATCTATACTCCGTGGAACATCTGCATGTGAAGACAGAGACAGAATGTTAGATAATGCTATCAGTGGACATTTTTGCTACAATGAACTTGATGAAAGTGTATTCTTGTGCTGGCAACTGCAAGTTAAGTCATTTCCTGTAAGAAAATAAGATAAGTATCTACCATATATCATTGATTCATTCCAACTGAACTTTTATTTCTATTCTCTTTTCCCTTCAGTTTTATTCTCTTTCATACACATTTCAAAGTTAATTTCCCTTTTAGCGTCATTTTTATTCTTCAGTTGTATTGTTTTGATTTTAGATCATTTACTTTTTAAAGATGTCTTATGCATTATGTAGGCCCTGTTCTATTTTTCCTTTGTCAGTCATGTGAGTTTATGTAAAGCGCCCTGAAGCTTTGTGTATGAAGTGTGCTAAATAAATAAACTTACCTTGACTTGCCTAAAAAAATCTTTAAATTACTTGACAAAGAAAGTGACCTAAGGTATCAAAGTCTTGTTTTATGACAAAACATATAAATATATTTGTAATACCAAGCAAATACACTACATTCGGTATAGGCCTACTTAAGAAAAACTATATTCAAGTTTATTTTTCTTACCCCTTTTTTTGCTTGTTTTAAACATTCACTTAATTTAATATTTTTTTCAAAAACAAGACTGAATATCTTAGGTCAATTTCTTTGTCAAGTTAATGTTGATTTGAGTTTTTTTAATGTCTGTACTCAAGGGCGTAGATTTGGTTTGAACATTGGGGGGGTTGAACGTCCCAGATAGCACACGAACATCACGGAGACGTCTATTTGATGTGTGTGTTTACATCTTGAAGACGTATTTTTTAGAGTGTTTGCTCATCTGCAATACGTCTATAGGACGTTTCCTGTTAGAAGCTGTCTTTAAGATGTAATGATTTAGAATGTATGTTAAACTGACATCTTATAGATGTCTATCAGATGTTAGTAAACAGCAGATGCTTTCCAGATGAAGTGATCTTTAACAGACATCTTGCAGACGTATGTGCTATCTGGGGTTGTATGCTGCCTGTTATTTTATTTTTATTTTTTAATGTGTATTGTTATTGGAAAGTTTGACTTTTCTACCCTGCTGCTATATTTACCTCAAATCTGTTAAAAAAAACTTGTTAAGAGATTATACACCTCATAACGTTATGAAATTCGTGTATAATCCTCATTCATAAAATTCTAACATAGAAGAGATATAAAAAGAAAGAAATGAAGTATTGAAAGCGCCAGTAGGCGGCAGCGATTCACTGTTTTAATGAGTGAGCCACTTAAATTATTCATTCATCCAATTCGTTCAAAAGTCAGATTATTTTAGGAAGAAAACAAAAATCAATGTGAATACTTTTGTCATTGATAATTACAGAAACTATTGAAAATTGAACTAACAAAACAGATGGCTGCTTTGGTAACTTGTTATACTGATAGTTATAGCTAAATACATTGCAATGGATTAGCTAGCTAACATATATCGTGTGTACTTAGCTATTATTACACAATATTCTCATACCTCATTCTCAGTACATGCTTTATTTTGTTTGGCATCCCTCTCGGACCAGCAGTTAAATATAGTCCGCTGTGCAGCGCTTCTCTTCATTTTGCGCGTACGTTAAATTACCCGCGTGCTCTCCCATTCAAACACCACTCGCGTTGTTTTGGTGAAAGTGCGAATCTTTGGTTGGACGTTACCAATCGGTTCAATGGAGGGGGAGTATTTTTTGTCTAATTTATTATGACAAACTCATTTGATTAGGAACAAAATTATCATCACAAAAAAAAGTAATTCTACTTATTTTTCATTTGATCTACTGTGATTTTCATGTTGAAATATTGGAGGGGTTGTAACTGATGGATTTGAATATTGGGGGGGTTACCTCCCCCCATCCCCCCCACAAACTACGCCCCTGTCTGTACTTGAAAACAAGACAAAATGCTTAGAAATAAAAATTTGCAGTTTTGAAAGGTTGAATAAAAATTTAAGAAGTATAAATATAACGAAGTATAAATATAGAATTAATGTTGTTAAATGATGATAATTTTAGCTTAAAATTCTGTATAATTCTCGAAATTTTAATTCAATACGATGGCCATTCAAAGTTATGGCCATTTATCGATTTATTTGTTAATTATTTAGACAGTAATTATAAAACCCATTTTATTTAGGACCTCGTGGTTGTGCAAATACTTTAACTTGAATAACTGGTATATTTATGCAAAGTATGTTGACAAATGACTTTTATAATGACATTTTTGAGCTCAGGATCTTAAAGATCTTATCACATCAACGTGAATATTATAAACATAATAAATTGTGAACGCGCTGCACAAAGGCCTCAAATGACCAGACACTTTCTGGAAACATGTTTTGCTGACTCTTCTCAGAATGGAAACTGATCCGTTTTTTTTAAAACAAGTTCCTCTTTTTAATGGAGAATGCACAGCTCACATTCATCAATACCACCAGACGTTTATCTTTATCTGCAATTTAAAAATTTACCAAATGCTGGCAAATAATAATCACTTTTCACAACTCCATAGTGGAATACCCTTAATCCTCCACTAGATGACGCCACCTGAACTCTCTTCAGAAAAAAAACATGATGACCCCATGTACCTTTCGTACATAACATAAAAGATAGAAGTGCAAAATCTTTGGTTTAATATCTATCTGTATGTTTGCGACAGCATTTTCTGCATTGTGATAATTAATATCTACATTAAAATACATAAGTTGCCTTAAGCTGTTAATATGGCCTGAACCCTCTTCGCTTTTCTTAGTTCCTCTTCTCTCGTGGTCTCGATCAGATGCTGGTTTCGATTCTGAAGTCTCAAGATCCATTCTTCACGCAACCTTTGAGAGAAAAAGAGATTTAACTCAAGGAACATTTTCACACAGTCTGGACCTGTCTGTTTAAAACTGCCAGTCATCTAATGTCATGATTCATTTACCCTCATGTGGATGAAAACTAGTTTATGAGACTTCTGTGAAACACACAAAAAAGATATTTTGAGAAATGTCTCGGTGGTTTTGTGTCTGTGCAATTGAAATACATATTTGGGATGATGTAATGTGTGTGTCCTGCAGAAGAATGACATGATGGTGGATCATAAATGCATTTAAATTGATCAAGTAAATCTTGCAAATCTTTAAGCCAAACCACAATGTGAGCTAAAAGTAATAAAAGAGGAACGTTTTGCTAAATGCTGAGCTTGTGGCTTGGCAAACTCAAGTTGTACAGAAACCTCAGTGATATTTGAATCTAACTTTAGTGTCATTATTTATACCCTCAGATTTGCTTTGAAGTCTGTTTCTTTGCATGCGCTTTCTATATATTCATTACGCACTTGGAGAGCATCCCTCATCTCTCCAGCTGTCAACACATTCACATTCATTACAATGAGGTCTAAAGCCTGGAGATCTGTACCCCTTTATGTGTTAATCCTGCCTGGAAATACACCTCCCTCTCCTCGTCCATTCTCTCACCAGGATAGCTTTTATGAGTCACAGGACGATGCAAACACGACGGACATAGTATGCATACTTTGTTTTCATGATGTAATGCAAAAGCTTACGTCACACTTTGGATGCAGTTTATAGATTTCAAACTGGGTCAAAAAATCAATTATCTTTCTCCGTTTTCTCTCACGAGGTCCACGACTTCGAGGTCGTCTATCAACCTGAGCTTTCAGTTCAGTGTATTTAACTTAATCTTCTTCTGCAATTACCGGGCCCGGAAAATGAAAACCCAGACCAATGAGTGATGACAGAAAAAGGCAACACTGTATACAAAGTTATTCGTCAGCGGGCGCGACAGCTGCAATCTTTCAAGAAGAGCTCTGACTCTGACAGACATCATACTTTGATAAAGCGCTGGTCTTCATCCGCGAGTCTTCATTCCCCTTTCTCTCGACGTGCTTCTCAATCTTCTGCTCCCAGAACTTCTTCAGCGTGCATTTATCATGAATGCGTGCTGAATTCATCATCTGTAACAAACAAAACCCAAATGTTTCAGAGTGACGGATGGGTGCGCATCGGTGCCTCTGGTCTGGATCTGAACTGTAACAGATCACAGTTTTTCATTGGAGGATGTTATATCCGTAGATCTTTATTGCATACAGAGAAACAATTTTTTACGTGGAAGGATTGGATTTGAGGCACACCGAGACATGACGATCAACTGTAGTTGACATAATTCATAATCGAGATGAACGAGAACTTTCAAAGCATTTGCATGGAAATTTCAGAAGTGGCACATCTGTGTTCAACTGACTGAAATGAAAACGGCCACAAGTCATCGGGGATGCATTTACAAGTACAAAACCACGCTCAACCGATTTCAGGCAGATTAAAACAGACTTCTGCGTCAGAATAGTGCAATGAAACAAAAAGCAAACGATACGAAAGAAGATATTTTGAAAAATGTTGGTCACCAAAAATCGACTATTGTATCGTAGTCAATGGGGACCAACGGTTTCTTTTACCAACATTGTGTTCTGCAGAAGAAAGAAAGTCATACATGTTTGATATGACAAGAAGGCGTGTAAATAATTATAGAATTTCATTTTAAAGGTGAACTATTTCTTAAATGCTTCATTGTACCTTCGTGACGGCTCAATATTCAGTTTTTCTAAAACTCGACGTACTTTTGAGCAGGTGTTGACCATATCACCTCCAGATCGAAATAAACTTCAGTTCTGTGCTTTCTGCACAAAGAAAACGCATAGAAAGTGAGATGTCTTTAATATCTCAATTATTTCTCATTGACATCGTTAAGTGGAAACTTTTGCTTAAGTCTCATCTGTGTCTGAGATATTTCTCCTGAGAAAAAGAGTTGTGTACAGTATCTGTCATTCAGAAGAGATGTAAACAATGTCACAAACTGAGCTCAGATTGGTCAAGTCCGCAATCAAAAGTCAATACTTTTGAATGTCTCAACATGAACTCAAACATTTGAACTCAATTTTACAAAATCCAGATTATTTACCTCTACAATATAAATGAATCGTACACATTCATACACTCCTATGATACTTAAGTTGATACTTAAATGAAACACAGCTGACGACTCCATCTAATCTCCTGCGCTACAAAAACAACCAGCAAACACTTTTCTCATGAAATATTTGCTGTAAGGATAATAAAGTGAGGGATAACTCACAGAGGCGTCTGGAGGACAGGGCGTCCATCTGGATGTGGTGAGAGGCGTGGAGTGTACACGCAGGTAAGACCATCTGCTGGACTCTCTCTGGCACAAGCTCCTCTGCTCTTCCGTCCATCTCATCATCGTTTATTTCTGGAGCAAAAACATAAAAGACAAATGGATGAGTGAGCCGCAGTACCGGCGTGTGTAAGCCGGTGGAATGCCACAGTTCCCACTGGAACCAGCAACTTCAGTCCACGACCAGCACCTGTGGACTTACAGGGTTTACATGAGAGCAGCTCAGCTCCATCATCTGGAGCTCTTCAGTTATTCCATGGAGAGATCCAAAGAAAAATACTGCGGGTCAGAATAGGTTTTGATTTGGGAGTCGATAAGCTTTCTTTGATAACAAATTGACACACAGTCATGTTCTCCAAGTGTTTTTAAAGTACACAACGGTTTTACAATTTTTAGAAGTCAATTTACATAAAAACTTTGAAACATCAATTGTATGATAAATGAATATGACTTGAATCAAAGATTATCCTCGATCTGTTATTACTTAAAAAAAAATTTAAGTTAATAACTTAATCACTTTTATTTCAGTCTTGTTAATTCTGTTTTAGTTATTTTCATAAACATTTTTAAAACATTTAGTTAATTTATTTTTATTTTACTCGATCCTTAGCTTTTTTGAATTTAACGTTTATTACTCAGTTTTTTTTTTGTGTTTATCTCATTGGGGTTCTTTTCCCTCTTTCTATTTAACAATTGTTTTATTTATTCAATATAAACTTTTTCCATATAATCGATGTTTAAAAAACAAAACAAAAAACAGAACCTTCATAAATGTGATTTACACAAATTACAAATATTTACCATTGACTTCATGTAGTCAGTGTTGTTTGTAATAAAGTAAATATCAGTAAGTTATTTTTACATAAATCTTTATTAAAGTATTGATGTCAAACCTGAGTATTGCTGTGGATCCACTAGATCTGTGAATATTGACAAAGCGTAACAAAACCATACATTTGCATTGATGGCTTTGAAGAAACCCATGTGGTTCCCCAAAAACATTCCAGTCAAATGAACTGTTTCCTTATTTCATATTCCTTAAAAACCTATATCCATATAAGAACCTTCTGAGTAATAAAAATGTCTATTGAAGTTAAAAGCTGAAGTTAAAAGCTCCTTATGATTTAAAAAAAAAATTGTTTAGAAAATATATACGGGAACATATTCATCAATGGTGGTCTGTTTGCTTTCCACCATGTGACATCAGGCATCAAGGGAGCGTGTTTAATAATCGCTGTGTGTTATTTGTTTGTCTGTGTGTGTAATGTGAGTCTGTGAGAGGATACACTCACGCTGTAAGCATGACAAACTTGTGGTTTGATATGCTGGGCAGCTGCCTGCGGGATCTGTCTGAGAGCCGTCTGGGTGTGAGATGCGTTACAGAGAGCCAGTCTGTCATGCCGGGAGGATTTGTGGGTGAATGTGTCTCCATCTGTCCGCCGTGCCCTTTATAATAAACACCCCGATGACGCGAGATTACAGCTATGCATTTAAAAAGATGTAAAGGTTCTTACATTTTCTGACATGTTGAGATTTCATTGGCTCAATTGCTCAAGCATTGCATCAAAAGTTGTGGATCTGTCAAATGCATATTCCAAGATTTTAATGTAAGTGCGAGTGCCCCAAAACATTTTTTAAAAGGTGCATGTTGAGGAGAGCTGATGTTGAAGCACTCTGTCTGAGCCCTAAACTGGAACTGACAAGCAGCTGGAGGGGAACTGAACCCGACTTCAGGACTCATGTAGGGGTATAACTCAAGCTTTATGATGCGTGGGAATTTCATTACAGTCCAATGAAAAGCGGCACCGCCACAGAGGAAAGTCAAGGGTCCTGCAGGACACACACACCTGACACCTCCTTTCTCCAAAAACACAAACACACACTGACAGTCTCAGGTCCCTCTGCTGATATCTGGCACTGCAACGCTCAGAAACGGTTGTCAGCAGCGCAGGGATTTACAACCAGACTTGTTCAAGTGATAACAGACACTCTTTAATTGAACAGGTTGTGGTCTCAAAATATTCAAGCTGAGATAAGATTCGGGAGCCCTAAAAAAGGACACAATAAAACCAATGTTAAATATCATTTGATTAGATTAGAAAATGTCATCACTGTAAAAATGATTTGTTATTTTAACAAAAAATTAAGTAACCCGGCTGCCTGTTGTAGCTCTGTGGTCAGAGCGTGCGTGCCGCTAGCAACGCCAAGGGGATGGGTTCCATCCCAGGGATTGCACATACTCGAATACGTATAGTATCATGCAATGTCAGTCGCTTTGGATAAAAGTGTCTGCCAAATGCTTAAATGTTAATCATCAACTTTTAAAATTTTAAGTTCAAATAACATATCAATTTTTACAGTCATCTATGTGTGATAGAAATGTTTCTTTATACAATACTGGCAATCTTTACTCTTTCAAATGTATTATTAAAGATTTTGTGAAGAAGAATTTAAGTAAGTTTGGCAAAACATGACACAAAACACATGAGCAAAGCTTTTGAGTCAGGAGCCTCGAGAATGAGTGCTGTGGTCAAAAACAAGAGAGGATCAACAAAATAATAATAGTCAATAGGGGTCAATTTTGACTTTTTTTTTTCTTATGTTTTTTCTCCCTCTCTGTACTTGTGTATACAATTTTAAGCACACTGCTTGCTTTTATGCCAGATAATTTAGTCAAATGAATAATCTAGTTTCTTCCATTTTTGAGAGTTTATTGGAGCCTGAGTGGCAAAATAATAGTACAAATATTGCATTTGTATTTGTTCATAGAATCATTGACCGCTACTGCATATTGGCCAATATCAACCTAAACAAATGATGTTTTTGGTCACCAACTGTATGCACAGTAACAGAAGTTGTTTTATAAGATGATAGAAAAGATCCAAAAACAGGGAAACCGATCCTGCACAGTCTAGTAGTCTGACTAAAGCCATCTATCATCAGAGCAGCGACTCCGTCTGGACTACTGCATCACTGCCCCTCATAATGACCTCACGGAAATACGCCTCTATTGCCCATTACTGCAGGAGCCTCAGGGAACAGAAATCCACTGCTGCTCGGGAGGTCATTACCAATTTAACTGCTGCTATTGTACAGCGGATAACAAGGCTGAACTCTAGCCTATGAATCGTACACTTTACACAAGCAGATAGAGAAAACACAGAGACGGATCAGCCGTGTCACAGGTCTAATGAGAGCACACGAGACCCCGGAGAGACAGAATGAGTGAAGAAAATAGGAAAACAGGTGGAAGCTTGAGCACTAAATGAGATGACCTGAGACTCAAGACCGTCTTAAGGTTACATTAAAAGGGCCAAAAATGGGCTCTCAATTTGCCTCAAAATTGTACATATTCTTAGATACTCTGAGCAGGTCTGCACTGTGTCTGGTTATAATATAACAATTTGTTTTATATTTCACTTATATTCATATTTTATTGTGTAATTATTGCATTAAGTGAGTTTAAAACTACTTGACAGTTATTGTTTCTTTGCGGAGGTCTGTCCGAAGTTAAGTTTGGGTCACATAACGTTTGTTTATGTTGATGCCGCTGAAACCATCTATTTGTATCTTATGGTGTCCAATAAACAAAATGAATACAATATTTCAAATATTCATATAAAATAAAACATTAATAACCTGATCTTCCATTCCTATTTACATTTTAACCAATATAATTTTGAATCCTGCGTTGCTTTTTTTTAACACAAGGGGGAAACGTTGAGTCTGTAAAAGTGTGAGAAACTCCCCTTGAACTGTGATTCCTAAACTTGAAATGTTAGGCCAGGCCTTTTATTTTAGTAAATTAAGACTAATAATATAATATTAAGTTCCAAAATGCTATTTAAGGTTACAATTGAACAACAATAACACAGAAAAACGTTAAAAGTTATTTTTTATGTTCCGCGTAAGCGGCTGCTTGCTATTTTTTTTTATAACGTAACATATTGATAACTTAAATATGAATGTGAAATTCTTACAAACAAACCTCTTAAACTAAATTTAAAAATGGTGACGAGAAAAACAATCCAACTTATTACATAGAAGATGATCTTATATTTTCTTAAAAAATATATACATTTTTGTTTTTAATAATTTTAAGTTATTTAATTAAATGTTCAACTTCACATAAGATTTCTATAAAAGTAGGTTTTGTTTTAAGGTATCTTTGTTTGTGCAAATAAAACTTTAAACTCAACAAGAATATATTTTTTTACCACATATTCAAATGAGTAGCTGCTCGGGAAGCGTCTTGGACGTGACGTCAGATGATGCGCCTCCATGATGTCGACGAAATTGATCGATTTGGCCCGAGTTCAGAAGTTGGATGTACAATTTCTACACCGTTATAGACGCTGTCTGAGGTGGGTAAAATACTAAATCTGGGCATTTCGAACGCTGCATAGAAAAAAATCTCAAATAGCATCCTAGCGTCCATGCCACAGTAGTAGTCCAATCAAATACGTTAACTTCGCCGCCATCTTGGACAGGGCATAAATACAAACGGGTGAAAAGGGGAGCTGCGATTTTTCTAGAATAATAGCGTTTATATTTCCAAACTGATTTCAATAATTTACGTGATCTTGGATTACAAAAACGGTTTGAGTCAAGTTACTTTATATCGAAAGTACGACGTGAAAAGTTACCTATTGTCATAAGAAATTGTGAAAACGTATGCTTGGCCAGCTTTGACATCCAACATTTGATAGTAGTACTATTAATCCACAACCTATTTAATCGTGAGTTTTTTTTATCAAAATTACATTATTTTGTTTAATAACACAAAATTATTGTATATCATATTTAAAGAAGAATAAAGTACAATGTCAATAAACTGTAGGCCTATATAATAATGTACATTATATATCGTATTCATATAGAATAGTGTGTGTGACTATAGTCTGTATGGATTAATATATAACACTGTACAATATGAAGTTAGATTTTTATTTTTAATCCAGATGTAGCCTTTACAGACGGATGTTTATAGTTGGCAACACAGTAGACATACTCACAAGGAATTTGAGTAATGAAGATGAACTTTTTCTAGTGGAAATTAATTTAAAGGAGATTAATAATGTACAACTGATTTAGTTTATTCAGGGAATAAGCACATTTAATAAAATGACAGAATGCGTTATGTGACTATGGACAATTGTTTGATGGATTACGTTGACAGTATTTATGTCTGTTATCACTGAGACCCTAAAACCAGGAGCTTGTAAGAAGGAAGACAAGTGTCCATCAGCTCGGAAACACATTTAGCTGAAATTCCTCTCTTGAGAGCTTAATATGACATTGAGACCTGCTGCCAACCACATCAAACGCTTGAACATGAAGCTTTAAGAAACCGAGCAGAGAATCTGTTACACACTTCTGTTCATTCTTCAATTTTGATGTGGTTGTTGTGACACGCTTAGAGACGCTAGAACGATCGCAAGATAAAGAAACGTCAATCACTTCCCATCTGTTGCGTCTCCATAGCAATAAAAAGACGAGGAGAGAATTCAAACACACAGAGGATGTCAGACACACAGAGGATTGATCTGGGATCAGTGAAACTGTGTTTTGGTCAAACTTATTTTTAACTTGATTAACTTTAACTTAATGATTTACACAATGACAAGAAAATAAACATGATGGAAGCAAAGGTTTGATTTTTTCTTGCTGAGTATTATCCTTTTACCTACTTTTGTTTTGATGTCTGATTTATTCTCAGTCACCTACAAAACATCACAGAATTAATCGAATCGATTGCTATCAAAATGTTGAATTTACAGGATAAGATGGAAACTGGTATTGAAAAGCACAACACAATCATATCAAAGTCCGTTTATGGATCCACTCATCACCAATGGTGTAAATGCATAAGGGCGATGACGTACTCCCGCAAAAATCTCAGCCAGCTAAGCCACTTCCGCTCTCCTTGCGCTGAGGTAATTTTTCATTTTACGAAGACGATATGATTAGTAAGAAAACCTTCAAATGTTGGCGAACCGACAACACTACTGCTGAACATTGCTATATGCTTTTGTGATCATGCCTCGCGCTTTTTTCATAGTTGTATAAATGGATAGCCTGAAGTGCGTCTCCTTCTTGGTTTTCGGTGTATGACGTTACGTTTGGATAATTTGACTCGCGCCGTTCGCCGTAATCCTATATTCACTCGTTCACCGAGTGAAAACCTCCATTGTTTTCTATGTACGCTACGTGCGCCGGATGCAACATCGCTGGCTGAAATTTTAGCGGACCTATACGTCATACCTCAGTATGCGAATACCCCATTAAAATAACTACTCGGAATATATTGTAGTTATTATAATATTCTACTTGCACTGGAGCAAGCAAAAAACAAACACTTAATAAATTGCTGGGACTAGTGGGGATGTGGTGAAAATAGAAACATCTGCTCGAGTCAAAGTAGTCAAATTATTTACATTTCACCTCCTGTTAACTTAATTGTGATACTTAGTCTATCCATATTTGATATCAAATCACTCAAGGGCCGTTTAGTAAACAGGTCTTAGCAGATGCTTCTATCCACAGCACCTTAAAAGAGTTGAATAAAACAATAAAGCAATTCAGATCTGCCCTCCCTCGCTATCGTCCTTTTCTCTCTTTTTGCATAAAGTTAGTAATACAGGTCACAGTGACCCACGCGTCCGCCACGATAAATGCATCTCTAGTGCTGAATGCTAAATCACTGTCAGCCAAGGTCAGCCAAGCGCATCTTTAACAGAGAGTGTTCTCATTTACACCCACCAGATACATGATCCATATCTAGAATCAGATGGTGTACATTTCATCTGAACCTCTAGATGGCAGTGTTACGTCTTCATCACGCAGCCAAACACAAAACACACTGGGAATCATGTGTGCATACTTCACAGCAATGTGAACAACTTGCTGTTTTTATTTATTTTTTGTCATCTGTTCTTTAATGAAATTTCTATTTCGTTCATTCCTCTTAAGATAGACAGGGCATAGAAAAAGTAAATCACAGAGAGAATAAACATAAAAGAGAGTAAACAGAAAAACGGCCAAACTGGAGAGAATAATAAGAAAAAACAGTACACAATCATGTATAATGGTGATTCCAAACAACACACGGTTTCACAATAAGGTTTATTTCCAAACATTAACATTTTGTGTTTATCTTGTTTTCGAATTGACAAACGTTTGATAAAACTTTCTGCATGTAAAATACCGTTTTTAATATATTTGTCACTAAAAACACAACCGTTCACATTCAGTGAAAATGGCTTTTATAGAAACTCTGGTTTTATAGTTTGTTGTAAATGTGATATCAAATACAGGCACTCATATCTGCGGAGGCTCTTTAAACGTCTTTATGTCTCAAGAGCTCGCTGTGAATTTCCGCAGACGTCTGACTTTCTCCCTGAGGAGATGCTCTCTTGAGATCCACGCTGCCTTGGGGTAAGTGGACATTAGGTCCAGACAAAAAGACGGCTTCACGACGTTATTGACAGCTCGAAAAAGAGTCGGCCGAGTGATTTGTCCTCAAAAATAGACCAGACAGAAGCATCCCTGGGTGGTTATCAGTAAAACCTTTTTTATCTTCAGTTACAGTCCCTCAACAACGGCGGGTTCACTTTGAAGAAAGCTGCTCAATTCTGTCACTCGCTGTTGTTTTGTGGGACAGTTGTTTGGGTCTGGTGAGATTTGGATGCTAACAGCATTAATGAACCTTGTTTCAGCCGTTTGGAAGCAAAGCAGAAGATGAATCGATAAGGTTTGGGGGAGCGAGGTGAGATTCTGTGCCCTGCAAACATGACAAATGAGCTTCATTGACTCCAAAACAACGAAACATCCACTGTTTGTTATCCAGTGTGTTTGTTTATATCCATAAGGGATGGACGTAACATAAATAACATCTCTTTAAATATCTCATTTGCTTCTCCTTGACACAATGACATTTAAGAGTAAACAGCATCTGCTTCTCGAATTTTTAAGAATAGATTTCAACAGCATCTCAATTACCTATCAAGATCATAGATGAGATCTAATTAACTTCTCACTTATTTCTCCATAAAAGGTTTTGCTTCACTTGCGTCTCAGATATTTCTCTTGAGGGAAAAAGAGTCGGAAATATAACAACGTTCTCCAAACGTTCTCCAAACCGAGTTCAGATTTGTCAAGTCTGCAATCTAGAGTCAATATTATTGAAGATCTCAATATGAACTCGAAAATTTCTCATAAAATTAACCCAAATCCAGATTAGTTTACCTCTTCGGTCTTCATTCAGATCTCTTAATGGATCTGAACAATTGATTCTGTTTTTATTCCCCCCCACGATTTCATTTCGGAGATTATATTGAAACTTAAATGCAACTGAGAACTCCATCAAATCTCTGGGCTGTGAAAGAGCAACATCTAAGCAATATTATTTTCTCCTGAAAAGTATACACAATCTGGGATATGAACGTAAATATGAATAATCTTAAATTATCATGTAATCTGTTTGTTACAAGTTAATAATGAAATATATCTGAGAACTTAATGAGGTCTCGCGAGCAATGAATGAGTAACCACTGAGCGATTTTGCCTCTGTGTGTGTAGCCTACATGCTTACACATGGCCTTTCGTCTTTAATGCATTTGTAATATTTGTTTATCTATGTGTGTTTATTTATTACAGGTTTACTGAAGGATTCTGTATGCACGGGGAAAAATTGAAGTAAAGGGGATTTTCGGCCGTGGTGTAGTCAGCGGATAGAGGATTCTCAGCAAATGTGCTGACAGACGTCTAGTTTATACAGAGATTCGAACTGCGCAGACTTGAGATGATGGGCTTCTATGGGCGAAAACCTCATGCTCTCCTGAAATATGAAGGTGCAGAAAGATGAAACATAGGCAGCATATTCTCACTCCGCTGGATTTCATCATTTTCAATTATGGCTTCACAAACACATCAGATCATTGAGAGCAGAAGAGCAAAGCAGCTGTCAATCAGCACAGGTGGAAAATATTTGCTTTGTACAATTGTGTTGTTTAACAATTCTGGCATCTTATACTGTATATGCTGCATGTATATATACTGTGTATATATGTATATATACTGTGTGTGTGTGTACACACACACACACACACACACACACACACAGTATATACAAACATACATACATACATATATACATGAAGAGCTCTTTTCCAAAACGTATTAAACGCCAAATTTAAAAAAAATTAGTTTGTCATGCAATTTTGCTGTGTACTAAACCTGTTCAATGCTCCATCAATGTTTCATGCCAAATCACTATATTTCCTTGTTTAAAATGTACTGCAAAATGCAGTTTCTTTCCAAAACGCTATAAATCCCGAACCTGTTTTTAGCCTAAACTGATATTTCCTCTCGACCAATCAGAATTCGCTCGTTAGTGGTATTTGTATGTGTTATTTTAAATTATTTATTGTATGTTGTGGAAAATATTGATGAAAATATTTATTTTATTTTACTATTTAGTTTGTTACTATTTATTTTATTTGGCTGTTATTTATTTCATGCATTTGCATTTATGTGATTTATATTAATTTATAATATGAGTCCCTGATGTCATATGTTTCATGTTCTCTTGTTTGTTTGTTTTAATAAAGAAATAAACCAACTTTTTTTTGAAAAAATAAAAAATAAATTGAATTTATAATCGACAATATTGTTGTTTCATTTAACAATCATTTTTTAACATGTTCAGACTGAGCCAACAGACCATTTTAACCGGATAAATTGAATATTAACAAAATGTATGTGTCTAGGTAAAAAAATGTCATTTTCATGAAAACTATTATAATGGATTTATAGCGTTTTGGAAAAGAGCTCTTCATATATATATATACTATATATATAAATACAGTGTGTGAATTTATATATCTTTATCTATAAGTATAAGTAAAATGTAATTGAAGAACAAATAATCCCTTACGGGGTGTTCTCTTTGAGCTCTATAATGTCCGGCTCTGTAGTCAAACAGCGCATCATTGGTGGTGTTATTTCATTAAGAGCCTCTAATCCTCTGAGTGTAAAGCTCTCCAGTGTTAAACACAGCTCCAGCCTGCAGGGAAACAAGGTGTTGAAGGCATTCAGAGGGATTGTAATCCACAGACAGAGAGAATGATGGATCACAGGATCATTCCAGGCCTCTACCCTCCATCCTCCTCCACAGCAATCTCACAGCCCTCATACTGTCTCACTGCACACCGTCTCAATCACTTCTGCTCTCTGACTGTCTCACGCCCACCCACCCACACACACACACACACACACACACACACACACACTCTTCTGTCTTTCATACTCATATGTGTGTGTCTTACTCCTGTGAGTTTTACTCTCCTTACAAACTCACATTTTGTGCTGTCTGCGCAGTAACATTTTGTCTCTTACCAGTATACATACAGTATACTGTTATCAATATTTTGTGTTTTTTTATATATTTATATGTCTTTCTGTATATTTTTACTTATGTGCTCATCCATATCTGTTGTATAGGGTCTAATGGTGTGTACAACTGCACAATTTAAATTTAGATTTATGCATTTGCCAGACGCTTTTATCCAAAGCGACTTACATTGCATTATCCTATATATTTTGTTTCTAAGTATGTGCAATCCCCTGGAATCGAACCCATGACTTTGGTGTTGCCAGCGCCATGCTCTACCCACTGATCAACAGTTTAGGTATCCTCTTCTATTCTATTCGCAGAGATTCACGAGACCTTGGTGACATCATACATTACAAATTAGTTTTTTACCATGACAAACACCTAAACATTCCATACATCAAACATCTAAACAGTAATAAAGATACGTTTACTTGATGTAACTTGAAAGCTTTAAATAATCAAGTGAGTTTATGCTTAAAAAAAACCCGTTTACATCACATTTAAAGGGAAAACAAGATTATTTTTCTTTTCATATTGGAAGATTTTGTCCTTGATCAAATTAGATTTTCTTTCTTTTTTCACGGAAAACAAAGCTACATATTTAATGTCACTTTGCCTCTTAAGTAAATGCATCTCGTTTTGTAATGCAAATGTCTAAACATTCTTAAATCAAGACAAAGTTACTGATATGGCAAAATGCAGCAAACCACTCAAAACTGCAACTGCATAGCAATGCCCGGTCAGCATCATAATGATGAGTTCTGCACAGGTGAAAAACACTTTTTCATTTTCACTTAAGAGAAAATTCCAGTTTGTATCCAGAGTCTCGGTTTTGCAAGACTGCTACGATTTAATTTCGGGCAAAACTGTCACGTCTTGAATGTAAATGCATCCAATTCTGGTGCGTTCAATTTATCATGCATTACGCCAACACCACCTGTCTATGAATTCATCTGAAATTACCCTCCGCGTAATGAGAGGTTTGGATTCTCATGCCAGCGCAAACTTAACTCAAGATGTGTTACAGCCACGCTCATATTTATATCGGCGAGCCTGCCTTTAAGCAATTAGGAGGGTTGGAGGAGAACTACGCCTGAATCCTCACTACAGTATGTGTGTGGTTATCTGAGCTGAATGTTGATCAGCCGGCACATATGTACTGTACATCCAACAGCCCTCGAGCAACAGAGTGGAACACAGATGGCATCACCTGCTGGGCTCACAATCACTTTAAACATTAATACAACACTCTAGAAAATAGTTGAGTGTGCAAGTGTACACTCTAATAAATAAATGTGCTTATAAGGTTGTTTACAGCAATCCCATAGAACAGTGGTTCTCAACTTTTTTTGCTTTAGTACCCTTTTTACGATTTTTTCAAGCCAAGTACACCTTGACCAGACATGCAACATTTTGCATTAAAATACAGTCAAATGAGAGTCAGACAGTTATTATATCTGATGCCCCCAAGCAGGTTTATTGCTTATAAACATTTCTGTATGTAGCTTTACGCAACTATGTAAATCTATTTGTAAAGTATTATGCATAACAGTTAAAGGTACATTTTTTCAACATTTCACCGCAACCTCTCCTAACTTGCATTATTTTGCACCAAGACACTGCTCCTGATTCCGGGTCTCAAAAAATAACTCTTATAAATGGAAATGCGTTTTAAATGTATGAATTGATTTTTCATGCACATTTGTGTAGTCCTAATTTCATATAACAATACAATTATCATCATTTTTTGACTTATGGATTTTCGTTATTTTTTCCAAATTTCAGTTTCTCTCACGTACCCCTGCAATACCCCTTGCATTGCATTTGGGAACCACTGCCATAGAAGAACCGTTTTTAGTTACACAAAGAACCATTTGGTCAAAGAACCATCTCTTTTGTACCTTTCATAATCTGAGGAACCGTTTGTGTTACAGATCCAATCATTTAGATAAAACCATTTAGACAAAAAAGTTATTCTATGGACCTTTAGAAGCACCTTTATTTTTAAGAGTGTATTCCGATAAAGTCAGCGGCAACATTTTGATCATATCATCACTGTCCTTCCAAAACCTCAGATGTCCAAAATTGCTGTTTTTGCAAAACCCAGTGACAAACATAAAGGGTGAATCATAATAATGATCTATGGAAAAATATAAAACGGGTTTCAACAAGTATGGGCTTCAAAAGGACAGCAGGGATCTTTACAAACCTTTCATGTTTGCCCAGAATATTTTGTAGTATGAATATGTATAAATATTAGATATATCAGCCAATAATCGGTATGGGCTGTTATAAAAGCGATTGTTCATACTATCGGTCGATAGTTTAAAAACAGCAGAAGATCAAGGTCGAGATATTCTGACGATCAAAAGGGACAGAAAAATTCAATGAATTTGTGCTATGTATATAGAAAATGTTAAGAAATGTCACTAGTTTGATATTTGTGTATTATATGAATTAATAACACTCTGAAAGTTGAGAAATATTCATTTAATCTTCTGTATCGGCAGATATGACTAAGAATAATCGGTATTGGAGGAGAAATTTAATATTGGTGCATCCCTAATAAATATTTAAAAAGAAAAAACGAGCCTGAACGTTAAGCAAATAATGACATTTTAAAGCTTCATTTGTGTTATGATAAATAAGTGAATTTAGGTAAGTCTCAGATAAATCAGCATTTCACAAAAAGCTAGACTTTGTTCATTTCCTACATTTTCAAAACTTCATTTCGCAATTTGAAGGATTTCTTTTAGCATGTCATTGTTTGAACAAACTTGCAACTTATTCTGTCTCACGATCCTCCAGAAAAGAAAGCCTTCTTAACATATCACCTTCAGATAAGGCGAGAAAGCTCAGAATGAGAGGAAGAGTTTAAATATAGTCACAGGAAAGTGTCTCTCGCACAAAGATAGTGAACAGATGAAAAACAGCAGGGCCGAGAACAAAGCTGAAGTGAAGATGAGAGAGAGATGATAAAATAAGACAAAGCCATTCCTCTCTGCCCGTGTATCCTTGCAGAAGAACAGAGCGCAGGTCTGCGTCTCTGTAAATAATGACAGTGTCACTGCCCCCCTTCTCTTCTGCAGTTAAGGGTAAATATGTCCCCCACCCGTGTGATGTATAGCGTTGTCTGTTGTGTGAGTGTAAGTTAGACAGCACTATCCTGCTAACTCGCCATTACTGAGGTCTCGTGAATATCTCCAAAGCCTGAGTGCTGGCCCCGGACGTCCCTTCTCTCTGTTTACCCCATCTACTGCTGTTTACTGCCACAGAGAAGAGACATTTGCCACTGTCACACAATAATTCCACAGGGACCAAGAGGAGAACAAGAGATTTTTAAAGGAGACCTCGGCGGCCAACTCGATATTGTGTGAAAAACAAGCCTGCACAGGTCGCTGATCTCTCATGAAATAGTTTTGGGGTTTATTTGTTAGATATAAAAATACGCGCTTTTAGTATTTTGTACTTTTTGAAATATATGTGTTGTGGGTGGAACAGACCTGTGAATAGAGAATTCATAATGATGCTGAATGAAATACATCCACACCAGTAGGTGTCAGTACGAAGAACAAGTTCTCAGTTATGTTTGGTTAAAGCTTTGTCCCGGACGTTTATCCCAAATTACTTTGAATGAGAAATCAAATAAACAGTTATGTGAATAATCCAATTTAGATATAAGGAATAAAAAATGTGACATTTAAGAAATGCTGAGTTTTTTGCAGACGTTTGGATCCTGGCAGATGAAAACAGTCAGAGATCTCTTCTACAACTCCAGAGGAAATTACCAAGGATCTTTTTCTCAGGACAAACATCCGATAAGCTGTAAAGTCTCTGTTTTTTTCCATTTAACTCTTCGAGTAACAATTAAGGTATTAAAGAGATACTATCTGGGATTTATATCGTCCCATGTAAAGATCAGGCTTCATTTATTTTTGGGGGAAACAGACGCAAAAAGTGCATAGACACATACAAAACATTTCTCAAAAAACAACAACAAATCTGCTTTTCCGCAATGTGTATACAAATTTTTTTATGTCTTTTTTATAGAAGATAATGATTTCTGTTTGTCTTATGAGCTTCTTACAAGGTTATACCTTTTAACTACGTTTTAGTTCAATAAACTTAAATCGATCTGAAGCTTTAACTCTGTGCTCTGGCAAACCTGTCGGTTTTATAAGACGTGGAAAATAACTTTTTGATGTGAGAATCCCCACAGCGTCTTTGATATGAAGCGGTCAGATATGCAGGTTGGGTGTCATGCATTAACAATGTCATTTTTTAATCAAAAGCATATGACCATTCACTCATATCCAAGAGAGTGAACGTATACCAGCATTAAACTTGAATCAAACTCCAGAAGAAGATTGACAAGGAAAAGATCACCTGCTGTGAAAAGACGGTTCATCTGCTTCCTGTCTGTCTCAACTGTCTCCTCTGGAAACAACTTTATAAAAAACATCATAGTTCTTCTCTTTAGTGATATAATCAACAAAAGGTTTACCTGCAATTGCTTGAAAATCTCTCACCCCCCTCCATTCAATCCCAGCATCTCACGAGACGCAATTCCGAGTGCTGGAATCAGTGTGGGAATTCCTGCGGAGTTTCTTCAGCCCAATTAAACCCGCATGCCAAGTTCCATCAAAAGAATTGACCAGAGTTTGTGCATGTGAAATGCCGTCATTGAAAGCGTTACAGTGTGTCAGTGGGGCGTAAGAGGAAGAGAGAGAGACTCTCAGCAGGACGAGAGAGAGTGTTATTGAGCGAGTCACTTCCGACTTTAAATACACACATTAAGCCTCTTTCTGAAGCGTCTGAATGTCAAGACTCCTGAAAATGTGGGACTTCCTGAAGCACAAAGAATAGAAACAAGTATCTGTATGTGGCCAGCTTGGTCAACACTGGATTAATCTCAGGAGGTAAGAAGATAGAGCGGCTTAATTTAGGGGATCAATGCAAGTTAAAAGAAAGTCTAAAGCCACTTTTTGACTTGCTAAAGTGTGAAAGCAGATCGATGAAGGAAACTTTTGTATTAGTTATATGAGGGGGATTGTTTGAATTAAAACAAACAAATAATCGTATTGTGGCAAACAGCTAGCAAGTGTGTGTATATACTGCATGTAAGGGATAAGGTAAAGGCAGCCGGTCTTGTATCACACTGAAGGGTTTTTTAACAAAAAGCCATTTACTTTCGGGTTGAAGGTCAGAAACAACAGTCAATTTGTTTTAATCATGTTATTTAAAGACATTTTTACATTTCATTACTGTTTTATATTAAACTGTACCTGTCAGAATGATTTGCAGCATCCGGGTTAATGTGTGTTATTAGTTTTGAGCGGATGTTAGCTGGGATAAACAAACTTGCAAATGTTGCGTCTGACCAATCAGAATCAAGCATTCCAATGAGCCGTGTAATACACACACACACACACACACACACATACACACAGACACAGACACAGTAGAGCCGAGCTGTAAATAAAAATAAATAAAGCATGTTAAATATAAATATGTAAAATAAAAAATATAAAGATCTAAAATGAAACAAATATATATTGTTTGTTAACATAAAGTTCTCATTTGGAAATCGCTTGCATAATAGTATATTGTTATTCAAAATAAGTAGTATATATGAATTAATATGATTTAAAATATGATATAAATATGATATATATATAATTATATACATAGTAATTTTATGAATATTTTTTAACTTTAACTTCATAATAATTAATTTATGATTTAAATAAAACTATTCATAAATTAAAATAAATCTTTGCAATGCAGCCACACGTGCAATCTGAGTCATACTTGCAATGTGACTCAAACGTTTGTAATGTGTTAGACATTTGTATTACATGTACTAATTTGATGGAATAAGTATTAGTATTTTTGGAACTTGACAGTCCACTTTAATAAAAGATTATATATGTAAGGTTATTTTTTCATTAATCTGTCTGAATATTAAGATGTAGTGCGACTAAGAACATTTTATTGAGCCAACAATTTCATTTTCATGTTTACATCACAATAAACATCAAAATCATTTTAGGTGATTACAATGATATGATGTGAACTTTATGTCACTCAATTAAATTTTGTTAAATGTCTTTTCCAATCCTACTAGGTTCATGATGTAATGTTATCGTGTGAAATCTGTTTTTACAGGTTAGCATCATGCACATAACATTAAATGGATTCGTCAAAACAGCTGGGGATGTTCCTTAATTCTGAACAACAGGCTGGTCCATATCCTAGTCACTTAACACATGAGACGCCTGTATAAGCATCTCTTTGACTAACTGAATTTAACTCATGCAACCTCTTTTTCATGTAACAGCGCATTGTGCTTTCAGAATGAAGCCATTATCACAATTAACAATGCTGGCGAGGTTGATGGTTCTAGCCTGATCCCCACCCACCCATTAATACCAAAGAGAAGAACATCATTTCAATGTCAAAAGAGTGCCAGGCTCTTGTGTTTGTTGAGTCTGCAGGAAGAGAGCTTTCAGCTGATAACACGAACATCATTTCTTCTAATGTCTGTAGGGTCTAATGTCTTTCCACATTTAGCTACATGAGATCATAGTGAATCGGGGCTTTTACAATTACTACAAATCAACTTGATGAATGAACGAATATTACAGAGAAAATGATCATCTTCCCCGTTCCCAATTTTCATGTATTAAAGCTCTCCAGAATGCTCTCAAATGACCTTCTTCTGTTTTCCCAAAATGTCTGGTAAAGTTGAAACTTTAAAAATCGATTTGTCTCCTTTATCTTGGAAAGAAGTTATTGGAAAATCATTTTAGGATACGTCACGGTTATTCACTGGCTCGTTTATTTGTGGCACCCAATCTCATTTTCGCCACCCATGATAAAACTCTTAATTGAAAGTCAGTAAACAGCCAGTCAACGTAGTTATTGATGCGAGTTTTAATTGGATGAGACAAATTCATTCAAATTCATCAAAACCTGTGGCCAACTCTAGAAGGTCAAGATAGCGGCTGCCCCCGCGAGATTGATTGCCTGACTACTTGTTTATATAAGATAAGAGAAAATAGCCGAAAGGTCAACAATCAGAGGCTATCTGGCTTTATCAGACTTTCTCTCTCTCTCCATTGACTAGAACAGCAAACGAAAGCTTAGAGAACAAATTAAGACAAGACCACGTGTCAAAACAAAAAAAATCAGACTCTTCATTATTACACACATGTACTACGGTAAATCTTGAGTTTACGTGAAGAAAATTAAAAGTTTAGTCTCTGGTAAAACAAGTTTGTACAGAATCGTAGAAAGACAAAACTCGTCACGGTTGGCTTTGCACTGACAAACACAAAATATATTTTCAATATAAATCCTATATACAATATTCCTTCACTGAACGGTTGCTTTTAAACACAGCTAGTTACACTTCCACTGGAAGCAAAATACATTTCAGTGCCACAGATAAATGCCCTAAACAGCAACAAGAACATTTCGTATAAAAGTGTTTCAGTTCAAAGATTTTCAGTACAAAAGTCAGCTAGAAAACAATTTCGCACAATTGCGTCGCCATTTATAGTAAAAAGGGTAAAATCGGGGCTACAAACACAGCAAATACAGACGACAACGTTCGGGGAGAATCTGAACGGTACCACCGAACCTCTTCAGAGTCATCTGAAGAAAAAAAAACATACAAAGAGAATCTGTAAGTATAGGAATAAACACAATTTAAGCACAACCTGCACATATTCAAGTCAAAACATACGCTCTGAAATATCTTTTGTGTTTGGGAGCACAGCTCTATTATGGACACCGAGGTGAGAACGTCTCTTTCTGTTGTGAATCTCCACACCATTCATTATGTGTCTGGCATCATGTTATCAACAAAAATTGACGGGGAAACCCTGTTTGTTGATTCCCTCACAGGAGCCGAATGAACAGAGAACTTACCGCAGTTGTTGCTGAAGATATTTGGGAAGCAATGCAGAAGTCCATATCCACACCGACAGTATGAACATCCTTTCTGAACCCATTCTCCATGTGGAATCACCCCACAGTCCCTACAAAACAAACACGTTCATTTAAACACCGGGTGTGAACACGCCGCACTACAGATGGATTATGATGTCTCATCTCTTTACCTGACTCTCTCGTCATATTCACAGCTCCGGCCGGTGAAGTGCTTCGGACAGGCACAGAAACTTCCCAAAATGCAGGTCCCTCCGTTCTTACAGCAGGTACGGCTTTGTTTAGAAACTGGAAAGGCAAAACCAAGACATTAAGTTACATGCATTGATACACAGCAGCACCTTCCTGTTGAATTTATGACCGGGACACTAAACGGCCGATGGTGCCAACATCTGTTTTCAAACCCAACACAACTGTCCAGTGACGGTGTGCAGGCCGATACGCCTGACGGCACAGGCATCCCTCGTGAATGAAAGATGGGTCCATTAAACTCAAGCCTACACACTAATGTTGAATGTTTTTAGGATTTACTGTCCCACTTTATGACAATTGACAATAGTTTGGTGTCACTTTAGACTTTGTAACAAAACCAAAGCAAGCACAAATTGACCGTCTAACTACAGTTTAACCAAAATATTTGCAGTAAATAATACAAAATGGTTATCCTTGGATAATTTGCACATTTTTGTCACCGTTTAAAAGGAAGCAGCTTTTAAGAAAAAATGGGTTTCAATCTTACTACGAGATGGTATTTTGGACAACTTCGGAACATTGTACTTTAGTAATCCTGTTATTTTATTATAGTAAAGAATCTGTATTACCATACTTTTAAACACCATGGTAAAACTACCAACTTAATTTGTGTATAGATTTTGTTGATTGTTATTACAATTAAAAATATGGGAGTTTTATGGTTAAACCATAGTTACGTTCCATAAGGGTGGCTTGGCAATTTTATGTTGTTGTATGCTTAAATTAACTTCTAAATATAAATAAAACTTCTCATATCTTCTAACTAATTACACGTTTGTGCAATTTAACACATAAATCAATTCCATCACTGAAACATTTGTATAAGTCTCCCTAACTTTCAAAAGTTTAACAATTAGCAGTAAAACTTTAGTTACACTTATAGTAAACAATCTGCTTAGAAAACAAGGTCACTACACTTCTACTGTAATAAAACCATGTTTTTTTTGTAAGAGATGACTTATAAATATCTCCTGTCTGTCTGCTCACCTCCAGTGAGTCCCAGGAAAGGCATCACGGCCTCTGCGTTGCGGTGCGCGTGTTGCGGCGTTTGCGCGTTCATTTCGTTAAACTTATTCAAGGTCTCTGCGACTGCGTTTTGCTTTGGATTTTCCAACACTCCGTTTTTCCCACATCCCGAACCTTCACAAGCTGCACAGAAACACACGAGTGGGGTAAGAAACACGCGGCCTGATACATGAACTCAAAAGATGATCAGAGTAGAATTCAGTTTGTACCTAAATCAGAAGAACCGGTCTGGCACACGACCACAGCACAGAGCCAAACCCTGTGAGTGAGAGCAGCACAGTTAGACCTGAATGTCCAGAGGAGAAATACATGATGCGGTCATGAGAAATGCGTTCTTACCTGAACATTGAATTTCTCATTTTGCGCTCCAATATATCCCAAAACCAAAAAGCGCTCGTGGGGTCACTGGTGCTCACGAGACTGATCCTTTACCATCAAAACACCATCACACAACTAGAACGGACAACGAATACACCAGACCATCTTCTGTCTGTGTCTGTGGGTTTGTTATTTATCTTCAGAACGCTGAACGCCATCGTGACGCGCAATTAGCACCTGTAAACCCCTCCCACACACGGGAACGCACACAATCATTTGATACACTGGTTTGGTCTATTACACTATTTTTTTCATTGAACAATTACGTACAGTATAATCAAAGTGGATGTTCAAGTCATTTCAACTTTTAGGCTAATGGTGAGTTGTAAAAAAAAGTTCGAATATAAATAAACTGCTTAACTTGTTTGGATTGGATAGCCAAAAAAAGGCTGCATATGTTTCCAAGACGTACCGATCACATCATTTTTAGTGTGAGGTTTAATAACAAATAAAATCCCAAAACATGGTATATTGTTTAATGGTATGCATGAGGTCTCCCCCTCTCTCTTTCAAGCGCGCGCGCACACATCTCCGGCCGGCTCTCATGCAAATGCGCGCGCCCATTGAGATTACAGTAGTTCCGTCAGACAAACCGGTTTGAAATCGACAGTCTTTAGTATCATAGAGAAGCGATTAGAGGCTTTTCATATGGATTCAGTGCGAGATCTCTGTTATATTCCGCTTTGATGCGCGTTAATGCGCCATTGTAACCCAAACCAACTGTACATGATGCTATTTGGATAATTACCAGTTGTATGGTGACACTTTGGATAGATCTTTTCACCACATTTTTAATTATAGTAAATTCAAGGGGTTGAATGAAAAACAGAAGCTGACAATTACAGCAACCAGAAAAAAAATCCACAAATGATACAAATCTTACATTTGAGTTTCTTTTGAGTATCTATTTAGAGTTTTAAAGAGTAGTGGGACAGTTTCTAGACACTGTATGCTGAACTGCCAGCCCGAAAACATTTCTCTATTATTTAGAAACAATTACTTTAATCGTTTGCTATCTGACTAGATGCTAAAATTTTGTTAAATTGTTGGGTTTGGTATTAGTGATGTTTATATGAGCACTTGCATATTTTTTGCACTCTCAGAAACTCTAATTCTCAATTGCTAATTTGTTTATTATGACATATGAAAATTTAATTAGCCTTGTAGTGAGTCTGTTTCTTCAGACTGACATTTCAAAAGATATATAATTATAACATTAACTTCAAATCTGAAATAATAGAAGGTACATTTTGATTCACTTCTTCAAAGAAGTGCAAAAAAGAGCCACATCTCGCTCTGTTTCATTCCAAACTTTTTATCGGTTTCTAATTAGCCAATTATTTTCTAAGCCCAGGAAGTGTCAGTAACTCTGAAGATCTCTCAAACATTGTAGTTGGAATCTCTTTTCAACTCACAGGAAGCTTCAAAATACACTTCAGTACAAATTGTGCATGAACTCTCTCTCTCTCTCTCTCTCTCTCTCTCTCTCTCTCTCTCTCTCTCTCCCTCTCTCTCTCTCTCTCTCTCTCTCTCGATTCTCAACTCAATTTTAAAAGAGCAAGCATAATATTACTCAAATGAAAGCTTTAGTGATAGCGCTCCTCTAATTTACATTTCACATTAATTCTTTTACAGAATAAAAAAACAGGCCATATTGTCCAATGTAGTAAAAAACTAATTATTTAAAAAATGAAATGGCATGCAAATTACGTGTGCCGGGTTGATGCATTTTTCATTTTCAACACAATGACAGATATTGGAAGAGCTTTCTTGGTAGACCCATTAACATTTTTTGACATTCATGAAAATATTTCCTCTAATTGTTGCTTGGAATTGTTTCACAACGGCACGCTTCTGCCATCCAAAAAATACATTTTCCCACTACAGGGTGTGCGAGGGCAGCGGCTAAATAAAGTGGGTGCCGCATATGAGAGGGGTGACCCTGAAGCCTAAAGGTCAGACTTGTTTTGCATGTTGTGCTTGACACTGTATATGGCCCCATAGCAGATAGGCCATCATTTATCCATGAGCATGACCTTTGGACAACATTTAGATGAAAAATAATCAGTATCCATCTAAAAGACTTGCACATTAATTAAAGTCATTTGTTTGTGCAACAGACATAAACGCGAGAGACCCTTTGGAAAACCCTGAATCCTGTTACTAAACTAGAAAATTGCATTAGCAACACAAAAGTGTTTGGTTCTCAAAATGTATATCTTGAGTCCACTGTAAGTTGCATTGAATTAAAGAATCTACCAAATGCATTCATGTAAATGAATCCTGCTGAAACCGTGTCATCTATTGGGCTGTATACGGGCTGTCACGATCACAGATCGTCAGGTTGACTAGGAGTCAGAGCTTCTCTTAAAAAACAAACAGAGTCAAAGGGTGATTTATTTGTTTTCCTCACAGGTGCATGTCTGTCTGTTAGCGCTGGCATCATGTCATGTTTTCTGCCAGGGGAATATGTGAAATAATTAGAGTAGCAGAGGTGAGCAGAGAGATTTAGATCTGAGGAGACAAGTCTAGAGTAAGAGTTCATTTGTATTTCACAATAAAGCTATCAAATTAGACTACAAACAAAACAGCTTAAGATGCGTCACAGTAGTCCGTAAACAAATTAAATGATCTCAGATCAGACTGCAAATATGAACATCAGGATATGTCGTCACAGTCTGGACTATGTGGGGCGGTTTCCCAGACAGGGATTCCTAGCCGCAGGAACCTATTTTGTATTTTGAGCAGGGGTGCTGTGATACTTTTTTGTGCCAGGGCAGAAGTTATGAATGTGCCATGGGCAAGCCGCTTAAGTTTAATAATTATATTTATAAAAATTATTAAAATGATGGAAAATTATTGAGATATTTAAGCCCTACACCCTAACCTTTATTCGCTAAACCTAATATCTTCTCTGTATGTCCCTATGGATAAAATCATCTGGTAAACACCTGAATGTAAATGTTATTTGTGCAGTTGTGTTGCGTGTTCTTTGGTCTTTGAACTGTTCTTGCCTTGTAAAGATCATCTTCATCTAATTTACAGTATTGTAGTGTTTTATTTACATATTTTCCTAAAGCTCATTCCTTCATTTTGCTCTGTCTTCACTCTTTTATGTTGTATATTCTAATAAACACTAAGCTGTCAAATTATTCTTGAATCCTAATAAGTGGTTTTAGTTACAATGCTTTGAATTGACCTCACCAGTGTCTAAGACCAAGTTGTAGTGTGGGTGTTTTTGAGGGCTTGTGTGTCTTCTCTGGGAGAAAAGTTAGATTTTTCAGCAAGTTTGAATGGGTTTGAGAAGAGAGCTTCATTTTGACATGAAAATGGGATGTTTGAGGAATTGGGTGAGATTTGTGTTTACTGTTTTGAGAATACGAGGCATACTTTCAAGAAATGTGTTTAAGCAATCGAGAAAAACTGTAAGTCACTTTTCAAAAATGTCTTAAAATAAATCATTACTGTGCATCTTGAGACAAAACAATGGCACTGACATAGGCTATTAATGATATCTCAGGGCAAGTCATTTTCAGTTAAGAAAGCTCCAATTTTCATTTTAGTCTGAGACTATAGCCTTAAGCCTGGTCTATGAAACCGGGCAGTAGGACGTTTTTACAAACATGCCTTCACCGTAAAATCGAATTAGTTGATTTTACTTAAAAAAAGCATGCAAACCGATTGCCTTAAAAAACTAAGTAAAGTGAAATGGTATTGTTAAGTTCTAGTAACTAAAAAAATTTGTTCAGATGTACTCTAGACTTGTGTGGAGTACTCAGAATTAACTATTATTACCAACTAAAGAATTTCCATTGGATTTATAGCACTGTTAACCCGGACAAGTTTGCAATACTAAATTTGATTACTGTATAGCTAAATAAAATTTGACTGCAGTCTAAATATTTAATTTATCCATCGTTGGAGGTTGGAGTTTTAAGTTATTAAACTAAATTAATTTCACACAAAAATGTGCTCTCCTACTGCAGTCCGGCGCAAAGCATGCTGGGAATCTTTTCTGTTTACAGGCAGGATCTGCTCTCCACTGCCTCTTGCTGGTGTAGTAAAGTAATTGCTTCGCTTGCCACTTGCTTGATTTAAGTAAAATATACTAAAGGCGAAAAGTAAGTTGTTTTATTTCCCCTGCAAGTAATCGTAACTTAAGAAAAACTAGTAAAATGTATACATTTTGAAAACTGAGTAAAGTTAACAAATAATTTGTAAGTAAGGACAACAATTAGATTTTACAGTGTTCCAAAAAATATATCACTTGTGTGCATTTTGAGCCTAAGATACAAGTTGTTTAAAGTTACAACCCTTACACACAAAAATAAATATTTGAGTGCATGTACAAAGGACAAACATTAGTATTTTCTAATAAAATCCCCTTAATTTAATTTTTTCTTATTAATATTTGCATAATGCATAAATCAACATCTACCATCAGCCCAGGGAAGCGATACACTTCAGAGTGACTTTGTGAATTTTTTTAATTGCCAAACTCTAAGTGAAGAAATACATTACCTGAAGAGAGATCCACCACCACCAATCAAAGAAGTCACTGTTACCATGGAAACAGAAATCACAGCCATGCTCAACAGTCAACGCCTGTAATAACAGGCAGAAGCCATAGATAGCCGTGAGGTCAATCTGTCAAAACTTCATAATGCATGTGCTGATGTGCGTTGTGTAAGAATCTGTCAAACTTTATCACTTGACCTCTCATATCAATCTTATAGGCACCAATTACATTTCCACCATGAAAAATTGAACTAAAGATTGGAAAGGTGATTGCAAACAAGGATTGCAGGTAACCATGCTTAAAACATAACATCATCACCCCAGCACATGGGACTTGATGCCACGCCAGTGTATGAGATGAAACAATTAAACACCCTGATTACGCTAGCTGTTGTGTTGGAGTGAATCTTTCAGGGACATTTTTGTTTAATAGATTGAGCTTGTCGAAGCCCCCTCCTGTACACCGGCTCAAATTAACCCCCTGCTGGCTCATAATTAATTTACATCTCATTGTGTTTCATTGGCATAATTAACAAGCTTTAGGATAACAGCAAGACGGACCCATTAGGTGTGCGAACATGTTTACAGCGATGTTGTAATGGCATTCTTTTTCACCTCTCTTGGGTTTATTAGTACATTTATTCAAATGTGCATAATTGAGATTTCATATCTCCAGTGGTAGACTAGCCTAGATACTAGATATTTACGAGGTTGGGTACAACAACGGTTTTATATTATATTATATTATAATTACTATAGTAATATTTTGAAAGAACATGACTATAGCGCACGAGTCATGAAACTTTATTTTTTGGTTGTGGTCACCATGATCCATCGTGGGAAAGTTCAGACATTTGGCTACAAAAGTAAGTCACGTGACTTGATCCGTTAAATATCGGTTTACAAGCTGTTCCACAAACACCTGAAAACAAATCCCTCTTGTTCGGTACACACAATATTTAAATTAGGATTGACAAGACTGCATCGATAGCAAAGCACGTCATTCTGTGACAGTGAGTTTGGGTTTCGCCGTCTGTGGAACATTTGGCAGATTCGATTATTGTGACGTCTATTCTGAAAAGTGCCGATGTACTCACAGCTGAATCATTATCGGCCATGCAAAGGTTGATGGGTTCTCTCCTAATGAGCTGTCTGCTGTATGAATGGCACGTCGCAGTTTTTTCGCTCGGTTTGAAAGGTTAGGATTCAGGATGTCAGCAACTTCTGGGCAAAACGAGGACAAATGCGGCGCACAGTGAAAGTTTTCTCGGGATGGAGCGAATTAAATGTAGACAAATGTTCGATAAACGTACAGAACAATAGTGGTTGAAGCGTACTCGAGACTACAGAGATTCGATGAGATATAAACTTGAAGTCAAAAATACAGAGCACAGAGACATAGGTTAATCTCATTTTATGTGTAGCAAAATACAAAGCAAAATGTAGGACCTTGTAATACCTTTGGCACAGTTATGGTTTTAGTTAAGCTGTTTGGTTCGTTCTCACAGGGTGTTATATAAACGAATACTGTACTTTTATTTTTATTATCGCAGACAGGTCAAAAAATGTAATGGTGGAAAACAATTAAGTGAATGTGTTTAAACACGCAACGCAAGAAAGATCAGAGGTGAAGTGTATAATTTCTGCTACATTAGCATCAAAAAACACAGTTGCAAAAAACAAAATTGCATTTCCCTCGTCTTCCATTGGTTGGACAAACAGTCCCACACTAACTCAAACAAACAAAATAATGTTTTAATAGAGCTCCATGCACAGCAATTGTCTCTGGAAGAGACACTTTAAGGAACAACTTGTACATTGCTATTTTTACATTTATAATGTACACCCGCTCGTGTACAGACATGGCATTCGTCACATATTTCAGTCCACGTAATGTTCTAGTAACCCAGCAGCTAAATCCGACTCACAGCCATGAGACTCAGTACTTGAATATCACATCCTTTCAAAGGTTATAAGGTGTCTGCTTTAAATCATCATCTGTCGTGCACATTTACAAATGCAGCGTATTAATTATCATCTCTATCATTACCACTTTCAAGACGGAGACGTTTTGTGTCCGTTTTTAATCATCATCCACAGGTGACAAAAACCTCCTTTAGTGACGCAGGAGAATTTTTAGCGGTGCGTTGCGTAAAGTTATGCTGAAATATACGGATAATAAAAGCATTAACGCGGACAAGCATTTCTGTCATTTCGAAGGTGTCAGAAGCGGCGGCCAAATGGCCTGCGGGGTGTTAAAAATAGCTGACAACACGGGCCAGTTGAGTTACAGTTGACACCAAGCCATATATAAGAACCGCAAACAAGAAACTCTTAATCTGACACTGAACAGACAGACAGACGGGTAAGAAAGGACCTTTTTTATTTCATCAATGCACTTTTTGTAAACCATTACAAACAGTAGAATTGGATGTCATGCACTTAAGCGATATTTCAGAGGCAAAACAAAATTTCCCCATGTTTTACCCATCCTGATTGAATATGACTTTCTTCTTGAAGAATAATACAGTCGGAATTGTAATATGACGGTGAGGAAAGATCCTGCAGAGAGGATACGGAATCTTATTGGAACAAAATGAAAAATGCCGCTCGTCACGAGAATTTACGACACCTGCGTCATTTGCCGGAAAACAAGCTTCAGGGTTCACGTGCAGCCGAGGGATAACGGATTTATCAATATGGATATTTCTCTTAAAAGAAAGACCTTTGTTAAGACCACATAGATGTGTCGAGAATTTCCTTGATGGATGGATAAACTTTTTGGAGCTTCAAAAACGTTCCGCCTATTCACTCCCATTCTACCGCTTGGAAAAAAAATTATAAGTGATATTATAACTCTGACCGGATTATTCTTCACATTCAGTCAAGATGCCTTGACGGCGAGTAATACATGGGGAAATTTGGCTTTGCCTCTTAAAAATCCCTCTAAAAGTTATAATTAACGTTGCTTTCAATGCACATCAATTTAAATGCATTTTAAAAATAACAAAGGTTCAAAACAGTAATGCAATTGTAAATGAGAAAATTAATCACAGAAGCAATTTACATTTACGTTTAGGCATTTGGCAGACGCTTTTATCCAAAGCGACTTACATTGATTTATCCAATACATTTTACATAGGTATTTGCAATCCCTTGGGATCGAACCCACAACCTTGCATTGTTAACGCAATGCTCATACTACTGAGCTACACGAAAGCTATGAATGCATCGGAAAGATTTACAGTGTGTTTATATGTAATGACTAAATAACCTTTTTAAATACAATCTTAGATCAACTATTGTAGAAAAGTATAATAATAAAAAATATCAATTCTGTCGTCATTTATTCACCCTCATTTCATTCAAAAACTGCATGACTCTTTCTTCTGTGAAACACAAAAGAATATATTTCGTGGTTTTGTGTTCATACAATGGAAGTTAATGAGGGCCTAAAGCTGTCTGGTTATTCACATTCTTCAAAATATCTTCTTATGTGTTCTGCAAAAGAAAGAAAGCCTGGAATGAAATGAGGTTTGTAGGGGTAAACTGGAATACTCTTAAACTGAATGTAAGTCTATCATGTCCTTCTACTGACAGCTTAATCTTTACCGATTGAAGGAGTCAATACAATGGCAGAGAGGAGCGGAGAGGTGATAGTATGTGGTGCGTCAATCATGAAGGATGTGTGGGAGATCAGACTGAAAGACAAAAGACAGAAAGGCAGACTGGAGGACGAAAGGCTTCGGAGGAGCGCGTTGGAAAAGTGAGGAGATGCTTGACCTTTACACTTATGAGAAAATGATTTTGTAATGACTAAACCTACTGTTTATATAAAAGCTATGTGATACAGAAGAGGTCCTTTTTGTTGTGTTAGATGACTTAATGGCTATTAATGTGCATTTATTGGTATTGTTCTTTGTCAACATAGAGTATTTGCTTGATGCTGCATTTAGTCATGTGGGAATTACTGTACAAGTCAGATGTTTGGATTTAGACATAAATGCTTTTACAAGACATTATGATATCAACAATCCAAATGAATTCGGCTTCAGCAGTTTAATACGCTTTATTTGTGACATTTCGCGTTAGTACTTAAAAAACAGTTCAACTAACATTGAAAGTTCTTCAATCTTTAACTCACCCTCGTGTCATTCCACATCACACAAAAGAAGATATTTTGAGAAATGTCTCAGTGGTTTTGTGTCCATACAATGGAAGTCAATGGAGTCCCGTGTTGTTTGGTTACCAACGTTCTTCAAGATATCTTCTTTTGTGTTCTGACGGATAAAGAAAGTCACACAGGTTTGTAAAGACATAAGGGTGAATAAATGATAAAAGTATCTTAATTTTTTGGTGAAGTAACCCTTCAACAAAAGAACAATCTGTTTAGTGACGAAACATTTAAAGTCATAACACACATTGACCATGGATGGATTTTGGAATTATGAGTGTTGCCATAGAAAGAAATCATTTCTGTTTCCAGATCGTATCTCTGCATTGTCATCTCGTAATCACAGTAATTCAAACACGGCCAAAACGCAGCATCATTCAGTTCGACTGATCCGGTTGCCTCTCTTGATAGCTTGTAGGAAGATGAGAAGGCCACTGAAAGCAATAAGGAGATGTGTCTGCCTCGGTTTTCCTTCAACTTTAATTGCTTTTATTGTGTTAAACATTGACTTTAATAACACGCGCAATCTTTTTCGTATATTTGAAAAGCTAAGGAACGCAAACTCAAAGCACATTTTAAAAATGAACGTTGATGTTTTGTTAATTTAATTTTTTATTAGAATCAATCAAGATTGGCAGGCACGCGTGTCCTACAAGATAAAAACGCAGAAGAGACTGGAGAGAAAAGCCAAACCTCTAGAAGAATCAAGTCGTCAGACATTGAAGGTGAAACAGATGAATCCAAGCAGCCCACAAGTATTCCAGAGCAGCCGTGCACAGAGACAAGCTGACTCCACGAAAACAACAAAAGTTAACAAGCTGGCACTATTGCACCGTCTAAACGAAAGCTGTCCGGATTTAATGGTGTGGGCAAAGTCCTGGAAGTTCTCACAGCCTTTAGAAGAAACCAAGGAGACCTGCTATGGGTCAGACTGGGGAAAGTCGTGGAAGTTCCACAAGCTCCAGCCCAACAGTGACGGAAAACCCTGGTTTGATCTCGAGTTTGACCACAATAACATTATGAGCACTAATGGCATCTTGTTTCTGTGCGAGAGGCTTGGCAAGGCATTATACACCCACCACCTCCATCTAGAAATCTCTGATCCAGGATGGGAGAAATCTTGGGTATTCAAACAAAAGAGAGCAGAAGACAGAGCCATTGAGAGCTGGCTGACATGCAACAAATTTTACAACCTCTGGGAGTCACACCATCTAGATGATTCAGAGTGGAATAATTCCTGGATGTCAACCAAACCATCAAATGATTTCATTCAGCCCATTAGTAATGGGGAAAACCAAAAGAAAGATGATGGACAATCTGAATTACCCTTGAACACCTCCTGGATGTATTTTAAAAAGGATCTTCATATAAAGTTTGAAACATCAGCTCATTCAGGTTGGAGTCAGTCTTGGAGGGTTTCAAAAACCAAAACAGAACAGGTAAAGAAATCCATCAGTTCTCAAGCAAAAATGCTAGAGGAGCCCTTGCATTTCAACTTCTGCAATGTGATAATGAGTTTGTCTGGAGAGATGAGGCACACAATTCTGAGGAGTTCTTCACTACATGCAGGGCATAAACATTCACCTGAATGGGAAAAATCATGGGTGACCGTAAAGAATCAGTCAGAGTACAAAGAAGAGACAAAAAAAGTGGGAAATACAGAGAATAATCCAATGGAGGAGCCACCACAAACAGAATGCCAACGTGTCAAATTCGAGGTTCTTAATTTGCCCAAAAGACAAAAGTCTCATGAGATTTCTAACTTACTAGAGCAACAGAAAAGAGATACAAATTGGAAGGATTCTTGGAAGATGCTCAAACATCAGCGCAAGGAGCAGAGGGGTCAAAGGAACCAAAGGTGTCCGCCGGTACTGCTATCTCCGACATTACAAACATCTGAATGGGTTAATTCCAGTAAGTTCACAAACCTAACACTTAACCAAGACATAAATTTATGGCAGCAGGGTTGGTCCACTTCTATCCAGCTCAGACCTAACAGAAGAGTGCCTGGTGTGTTTGATGAGAACGTCGCTAATAATGGACCACTAGGGGTCCAAGGCTGGAGTGAGTCTTGGAGGTCTAAAAGACATCAGCAACATCTAGAAAGACAAAATGCAGGTGCGTCCATGGGATCTGTGATGGACTGGCAACAATCGTGGCAATTGCCGTCCAACCAGCATTGTCATGAAAGACCCTCTATGATGGAGTGGATGGGTTCTTGGCGGTTCTCCGGTGAAAATTGGGTTGACCTCAGACCTAAAAACACATCAGTGAAAATGAAAGTTGGTAATCAAGTCTACAGAACATCACACAAGTGGACATTAAGAGAAAGATTTCCTTCTGAACTGTGGGATGACGCATGGAGGATTAAAAAAAGGTCTGATGGTACAGGGTCTCATGATCTCATCACGAGTGAAGTACTAGACTGGGACAATTCCTGGACGTTCACCGGCGCGGATTTCTATCGAAGACATGGTGATCATTATTTAAATGTTAAGCTCTCATCCAGGATGCCCAATGCAGTCGAAAGTGAGAGCGAATCAGAATGGGGCAGGTCATGGAAGATATCGAACCCACAGCCACCAAGAAACATTGGTGTGTGGATGCATGCGAAGCCAAAGTCATTCACCGAACAAGATGTGCTCCTCCGGACAAGAGCCAAACACAACAACTTACTTTCTGCTCTTCCCGGCAAATTAAAAATCTGTGGGACGTCCTGGAGGTTTACAAAGAGCAACCAGGCCTTTAATTCACCTGCAGATGAATCTCTGATAAACACCACAACAAAGATAAGAAAGCACAAGTACACTTACATAGATAAACATAAGCCACAGCAGAAGAGATGGAACGATGCCTGCAAATTATCAAAGACCCAACCGCGACCAAAGCGTGATGACAGACACAAATCTGACAAGGACGAATGTGAAGATGGTCAAGGAATGTTTCCGGAATGGATTGAATCTTGGAGATTCTCAAAGAGCCTTGCAGACATGTTTGTATCTCTGACTGACTGGAAGAACTCCTGGAAGTTCTTACTAGATCCTTATGTACCATTAAATGGCCCAAGAATCATCAAGGGTCAGTAAAGAGTTTTTTGGGCACTCAGGTTTCCAGAGATCTTTTAAATAAACAAAATGTCAAGAAACAAAATTGTGTTGTTAAGATGTCTGCGATCCTTTCAAACCATGCAAAACCTTAACAAAGAACTATTGTTGACAAAATTACAGTTACAAACCATCTGTTACGTTTAGCATGAGCGCAAGCAAAGACCTGGCCTTTAACATCCGTTTAACACGGGTCCTTGCCGCATCAGAAATGCTCATTTAAAATCTCTCCGCAACCTTTCCGTCTTTCTACGACAGACATCGACGGAGTTATCTCCGCTGTGCACATATTGTATTACATGCTGTGTGCTCTTCTTCCATTGTAGTTCAAACTCCAATTAAACACATAAATTAAAGGTCAACTCTTAATATCAACCATCTTGTCTAAATGTAATTTCTTTCTGCTTCATTTCGTGGCAAATTATGAAAGCGGTACCGTTTCATGTCTGTGAATTTCTATTAAAAGTCATGAATGTGGATGTTAAATTGGCACGTGGCAGTCGTCCCTTTCTGGAACAGAAACATCACTAGATATACATTTGCATGCATACTCTGCTGCTGATGTGTATTGTTTTCGAGCACATGTCTGATACCGGTTGTTATGTGAGGGCGCGCAGGTCTGCCTTTCCCACACACCAGCATCACTCCAGAGCTTTTCTGGAAACGTGGCAGTAAAATTAATGAGTGTAGGGCCTGACACCAAATTATAGAGGGTAGGTGGTGTAGACGTCTCAGCCACAGCACAGACACTTAATTTTCCTGCAAAGAGACATGACTCCCTCTCCCACACAGACAAACAAACCGTACGCCTCATCAGATCAACGTGATCCCCGTCTACCTTCCTCTTAAGCAGATATGGGAGAGAAATGTTATTGTTATCCCGCTCGGCTCTAAAGCTGACGTATTTTCAGATCGTTTGCCGCCCAGGCTGTTCACGTGATGGTGCGTGAATGTACAAACTCAAGGTGTGTATATTATGGCGACGGGCTAGTTGTCATGATTTTAAGTCAAAAAGTCGTTTTGTGCTTCAGGTTTGGTCTTGACTAAAAAAAAATCGAACAGTTCATTGAACGTGCAATGATAAAATGTTATGGGGCGTGTTGTCACAATGGGATCTTGCCATTGAAAGCCCATCATAGGTTTGTACAGCCACCTAGATATCGATAAAGCCTGTAAGAAAGAATGATCACAGATTATGTCTCATAGACGTCGATAGACATCAAATGAAGAAACAAAATGTTTCTCCAGTAAAAAATCCCATTAAAAGTTTCAGAAGATATCACAAGACTCACTTTCTTCATAACTAAAACAAAATTAGCATGAGAATTCTGCTCCTAATGACTAGAATGACTAACTCGAGTCTTGCTTCAACAGACCATACGGGCAGGTTTGACAGCTTGTGCGGGTCAAAGAATCATTTCTGGAGGTCCGGCTCTCCAGTTTCTCAGCAGGTTTTTATAAAACAGCTGTGTCTCTGTTTTCTAGCAGGTTCAGGAGCTGGTGTATGGGTGGTAATGATGTAGCCACATTTTTTTAGCGGCTCGGAGACCTGTCGATCCCCCCACGCATAGCCTTTTCTAAGACCCCCCCTACGCCGATGGTAGAACCCAATCTGTTTTTTAGAGCCAATTTGGGCTAGTTACTGTCAGGACTGGAGGTGTCCCACAGTTCTTGAACAAAAACATCGGTGAGTGAGACGGAGTGCAGCTGAAGCCCACATCCATCAATTCTCCTCTCATGGCTGATTCACAAAATTACCTTTCAGCCTCGAATTTCATGCTACTCATTATCTTTGCACAAACTTTGTCATCGTTATGTCATTTAATGTACCTATAACTTATAATGACTTCAGCAATGTATTTGTTTTAAGCAGTGTCATATGCTAATTTGGCTCTCCTAAAGAAATCCATAAGTTAAACAGAATTATTGTTGGCCACCTTTTAAGTGTAAAAAGGATTCAAGGATAAAATGGAAAGGAAACTTTGACTTTGACTTTATGCCACGATAGAAAGATCTCTGTTTGCACCTGCAAGAAAAGATAATGAGGACCAACTTGTCACCTCTTGCACTATTAATAATTCAACCCGCGGCTGCCTTATATACACCAAAACCACTCCCACATGACATGTTACCGTTCTTTGAATTCAAATAACTTTAAATTATAAATATATTTTACTTTGACCCTTGACAATGAACCTAACGTTCCTTCACAGAATTCCTTATTCATCCCACAGACAATTTGGAAGAAAAAAATAATATATATTTTTAAATAAGATAAAGTAAAAGCACATCACCCTGTCAAATAGCTGGGTAGTTCATTTATTTAAGAACAAAAACTTAAAAATTTATTTTCATAATCTCACACTAAATATAAAAAAATGCTACGAGACAGCAAATATTACCAATATTACCAGGCAAATCATATCTACTCGACTGAAGCATGTTTATTTTAAATTGTCAGACAACAGGAACAGGACTTATGTTAAGAAGAACATAATTATTTGGCATCCAGCTCTATTAAAATTCAGAATGTGAGAACAGAGCTTCACAATTTTATTTTTATTATTTTATTGATCAAAGAAGTAAAAATTCAAATCTATCACATCTAGGCGAGATAATGAAGGGAATCGAGACTTAGATAAAATAAACAGAGGTAAATAAAGTGAAGGAAATTAAGAAAAAAATAAGAATATTAATGAAAAATAAAAAAGGAGTGCATGTACAATATTTTCAAAAATAAAATACAAATAAAACAGGACTAAAGCTAATGGGGAATTTTAAACAAGACACAGCAAGATAAAGTTTTCCTTCCTTTGATATTCTTCGATACAGAAAGCGTTGTAATGTATTGATTAAATTCGTTCATAAAAACCTTGAATAAAGGCTTATGGTAGAGCTGGAGAACACCAAAGTAAAGTGCTGACGCGATTGCGTCATGAGTATGCAAAGGGATAAATAGATGTCAAGAGCGTTGAAGTAATTCGCGTTTGACCGGATATCTATCTCACCATACCGCCTGTATTACAGTTAAAATCTTGAAATATCACTTTATCAGCATCCAAACGAAGAAAAGTGAGGTAAATGTGCACTTTCTCTGGTTTATCTGACGTAAATGTACCTGTGTAATAGTCAGAACAGTTTAAGGAATCGTGGGTGTTGCGCCTATTCAGACTTTATGTTCCTGATAGCTAATGAAATTTCAGGAACGTGTGAATTACGGTGAAACTGTTGATGGCAGTTTAATGTAAAACGCCGAAGTGAAACGCTGTAACAAAAACTCCCGCGCGATTTCGTTTCTTATCTATGGCAACGTAAAATGTAGCAGATCACGTGACTTTATTAGTGAAACGTCTTGAAACGTATCGTAGACATTTATGCACTTTGAAGTAAGAGTTTAAAGTGTGTACGTGATTTAAAGCATTATAAGCCCATCTTGTGTGTTTATATAGTCACGCATTGTCATGGTTTTGATTGTGGAGTGGCCTACGTAGTTGAAGGGTTCGGCGCATGCGCACTTGTAGAGAGCATTGGGAGAGCCGCTGGCTGAACATTGTGCTTTTGTCTTTATTCCTTTTACAAGTTTTTTCTTTGTCATGACTCCTTTGTTAAGCTCAGATTTCTCATGTCTACGTTTGCTTCTTATATGGTGGCACTGTAATGTTACTTCTCTTGTCTCCTGTGCTTCTAAAAATGTTTAAATAAAAATGTATAGGGCATTGGCACATTAAAATGTATCACATAAACAACAGCATGCCTCTCTTGAACATATTGAGCTATCATTCATGTGTCGAAGAAATATAACAAGTTTGTGTTGAAGTTGCTTTTTTGCAGCCAACACCAATGTTATGTTAGATTTGGGAAATCATTTAGCTCCAAGTCGCAGCAATAATCAAACAAATTCTCGCCCGAGGTACTTAAATCACTGCGATATTTTGTACCAAAAGAAGTACCCCAAAGAGAACGGTAGGATCTCTAAAATCTGACATCTGCCAAAAATAGTCTCCTAATGAGAAGGTGGGAGTCTTGGTAGAGGGTCATAAATTCACTCCTCCATCTTAGAAGGATTGCTTGCCCTGAGCAGTAATGACCTGAAGAGCCTATACAGTTCTCAAAAGTAGACATTTTTGTGAAAAGGAACCAGAAATGCCCTTTGATTCAGATCTAAGAAAGTCAGATGTTCTTGGATGTTGTTAACATCAAAATCGCTCACATGTTTTTGATAGAACGTCTCTGAAGCATTGCACCTCTTTCCGTTTGAAGATAGATGAGCATTTATTTTAGCCTCAAAAATAGAATTTCTTTATATTTTTGTTATAAGAAGTGAATTTACGTTCTGCAGTACCAGCCGACTATTAAAATCCTCTCTACAGTCATATAAAATCATATTCTTTGCTTGTGGGGTCTTAAGTCTGTGATCTGCAAAATTCTTAAATCTAGATTGGATAGCTTGTTGGTTTTGTCGGACAGGCAAAGAAATGGGAAACAAAATACCAAGAAATCTATGTTAATATTTGTGTTAAATTTTACACATTGCTAAGTAAATTATATACTTATTGTACAGTTTTGTATTAAATTGGTCTTTTTCATTCGTGGTCAACGATATTTCGAGTTTCGACCACTGAAGACTGTCTTGTCCTCAAGAGCAAAAATATATTTTAGTCTTGTTTCATTTAATAAGTGTTATTTCCACACCAAAGTATAATCTAAGGAAGACTGTTATTTCTGGGGCTTAGTGAAAGCTTTATGTGTTCCCAAGGAGAACTGCTTTACATATGTATCATATTTAGCAACACAAAGATTGAATCTTGTGATCCCGGTTATTAAAAACCGGTGAAGAAAACTCAATATGACTTTTTATTTGCCGTGTTCACTTTCAATTATTAAAAACAAACAAACAGCCATTCCTTACCTACTCATTGCCTGCCACCTGACAAAAAATAGATTTATGGCATTCATTTGAAGTCCTGAATCCTCACCTCCGTGAGCACAAAAACCTGGAGTTGGAATGGTTTTTTCAAAATACATATTTTTCTTTTTGATCTCTCTTCATTTGGGGAATATAAATAGAATGCTGGAATGCATGCTTTCCATCACATGAAATGCACGACTAAGTGAAATTCTCCCATTCAGCGAGCAGATAGCGGGTTAAATATATTTTAAAGAGCGAGAAGGGAAGTGGGCCAGTGGGAGAGATAACGTTTAAAATATGCAGGGCGACTGTCACTCGTCATGTTCTTCTGTCAACTGTTTCAATAATGCGTTTTAGATAACAGTCACTCTCTTCTAGACATGCCAAGTTTGATTTTCAGATGGATTATGGGGAGTGTCCAGTTGACTGCCGACGATAGCTCAGAGAAACGTAAAATGTAAGAATTGTATAAAAGTGCTATCATTTATTAGACTAGATTGTAGATTTCTCCGCGTTTTTGATTTCTTATTATTTATTAGTTATTGGTAACTCTTTCTCATGGCTTTTCAAACTTCCCAATTGAGAAATCCTATGAGGTCAACTGTGTAGTCGTAATTCATCTATCGATTTCTAACTCTATATGTTTGTGTTCTCTATTACGCTGATAGATTGTTTTATCAGTTTGTAGGTCACAGATGCTTGAAGTTGAAGTGTGTATTTTCCGAAACGTCACTTTGTTGCTGTTTTCAAACAGGTTTTTTTCCGAAACACTTCTTACAATCCCCCCAATTCCATTCTTATCACACTTTTATATTAAAAGTTTATGAAAAGTTTTTTTCATTTTGTTTATACTTTCCCAGTGAAAACAACCCGTGACTGGCTTGCCTTTAGATGTCTATTAAGCAGAAGAAAGTATTTTAAAATGCATGTGTTGATCTACCGGAGGGGATAAGCATGTAGAAACGACTGTCCTGGGTGGGTGTTGTTCACCTAAGAGTGACCCATAAGGTCTTTAGTCTAAATGCATTATTCACACCGTGCAGCAGTCATTCTATTAAAAACCTGGAGTGGTCTACAGGTCCACATTAATGCCCTCCAGTGGACACCCTCAAAGGGAACATAACACTCCCAGCATTTTTATAGGTAGGTGGGATGTTTCGGGTTCTGAGGACTTTAAACTATTTATGGATAAATTATGGTAATGTACATTTGCTAAAGTTGAATGTTCTTTGAAGCGGCACACAGAAATGCCGGGTTATTTTCAACCCAAGGTTGGATCAAACATAAATGTTTTATGGGATAATTCAAAAACAGCGTTGGGGTTTAATCCCTTTTTTTACTCAACCATGGGTAGAAAGCAACCAAGCAATTTTCAGAGTAAAGCCATTGGGATGGGATGTAAACGAAAGTTTAACAAAAAACCATTAAACAGTGTTCTTCTGCAAAACTGTGTACTGTAGATTGTTGTTAAGTGTCCTGACATTTTATTTTCTCCTAAACAGTTTAACCAAATGTGAAAGATTGTATTGTTGTAAAAATTATTGGTTTAAAAAAAATTTCTGGACTGTTGGTAGTTTTGGACAGGTTTGGCTTTTAAGGTTACGTTGTCACAATACCATGTGTGTCAGCCTGATCTCACGGGACTTCGTATTAAAGAAATGTATGAATCATACAAAAATATACGATTATTTGATAAAGTCAAGAGCCCCATCCCAAAGTCCTTCATTGGAGTGAAAGCAAATCGTACCAAAACATACAAACTAGATCATCTCATTTAGGCTCCTTGTGTAATAGTTTTGTAATAAATTGCTGAGAAAGTGTGTTAGTCGATCCATGTACATTTGTTTTATTCGCTTTTAGCTTTAAATTCTGAATTTAAAAATGTCCAGGCCAGGGTTACGTTATCTAGGCGCATACTAACAGGTTTTGTTGTTAATGCAAGACCTGTGATATTCTTGTTCAACAAATTTGTAATATTTAGCTTTTCCACCAAAGTAATTAATGGCTGTTGTTTGCATTAATTACCGTGAATTGTCACGTCTGACATCTTGTGGATTGATGGGATATGTTTACGGGCTACACTACACTGCTTCTACAATAACATGCTCTCAGTATGCAGTTTGTGATTGTTTTCCAGTGTATTTGTCCAGTTGTTTATAAGAGGCCATTAGATTTGACTTTCTACTTCTGTTAAATAAGATTGATTTGTGTTTCCGAAGATGTCTGAATACTTCTTTGGCATCAATCGCTTACTTAACTGTAAAAATTCCAACAGGAACAAAAGCAAATATGCGGACGAAGCATTAATGAGAAAAGTGTAGCACTGTTAAACATATGGACGAGTGAAAGTGCTGTAAGAGAGAACAAGTCCGTCTGCCTGTCTTTGGTCCATCGAGCTGTTGACCACATTGATTTTTTTTCTTTCTCTCTGATTTTGCCACTTAAAGTAGAGAGAGGCCTGCATTCCTCCCTGCCTCTCAAAGCCTTTAACCGGAGCAAATCCTCCTCAGGATGTGCAAGTGATTATGGGTAATTACGTGTGGCGAATGGACACTCAAGACGAGCCGAGTGTCTGCAGCCTGCTCGGAGAAATGCGACATTGGAAAAGAAGATTAAACTAAAACGAGTGGCATTCTTTAAAGCAACCTATATTCATTTTGATGTGTGAAGTGCTAGTTATTTTATTTCCTTAGGATGCTGAGGATTATTCTCGCGATGTTTGTCACAAAACCAAATGCACAAAACAAAAATAGGATTTTTGCAGTAAGACATTAAGTGTGCTTTATAGTGAGACATCAATTAAATCAGTATGGGAATTAAACTGTATGTTTATTATTGTGAAAAAGTCAAATAGGGCTTGATTTTAATCTATATATATATATTTAATCACCATTATGCTACGAGAGCAGGAAGCTGTGTTATGAAAGTCAATATGTGAATTCACGACTTGATTTGTTTAAATTACGGTTTATAAATTATGGTTTATAGGATATGATTTTAAAACTGATGTTCCTTGCTAAAGGTCTGTTTTAATCTCCAAGCAGGACATATGCAGAACTGGATGCACACCGGCGTCATTAAAAATAGAAAAGCTTTAGTAAGCTCTCCTGTGATACGAGACCTGCGGGAGCATTGATCTGTTGTAAAATCTTTTACTGAGGAGTCTCTGAGACTCTCGCAACCTCTCTATTCCTTCTCAGTCCAAACGATGGACAACACGGGTGCACGGTGGCGTTTTTTACTGATTAACAGAACAGTTGGTTGTACATTATTAACTTCTCATTGCCTTTCAAATAACCATTTTTCCCATGAAGAATGTCCTGCGTGAAGCAAATGTGTAATTGGATTTTTGGCCAATCTGGATCATAAACATCTCCTTTAAACATGAATAATTTCATTATCAGCCAAAGTGTGAAGTTATTCGATTGAACTGGCGAATCCCTGCATATCATTTGAAAGTCATGTATTAATCCAAATATCATTTTTCATGTTGACCTACGAGACATATTTTCATTTGATTCCAGATAACAATGTCAGCTATGAATCATTTAGTTATTTTTCTTCTTTTACATTTTGTTGAAGTACCCGATGGGCTTGTGAGCGCAAGTGATGAGTGAGGAACATCAATAAGTGATATTGCATTAGTAAAAAGGAATGAATTTAGAGAATTGGGTCTGGATGTCTATTGTAAGGATATATGACCACCACATTTGTAAGTGAGGCTCAACCCTTCAGATTTTGTGTCAAGTTTAATGTAGCAGTCCTTAACAAACGCGTGTCAGATGTGACTCCAAACCACATGAAAAAATAATTCAGGACTGTCATTTACAGCCCACCAACTGTTTTTTTCCACTTTTGCACATCTCTAAATGTGAGCTCCTTGACACCTTGTCTTCTCACTGTCTCAAGTTTAGTTTGTTAGATGAGCCGTGTTTGAGAAATAGCTTTCCGACTAATGTCTCATATCTGTGTGCGATGCAGATACTTCTGCATGGTCTCCCGCGCCAGTGCTTTTTAATTAGCTTTCGAATCATACAAGACAAGCAACACGACGTAGGCGAATCTGCGCCCGCAATGCTCGGTAAGGCCATGGGACTGCTGACCGAAGCGGTGCGTGTTCATTGAGCGATTATGTCACTTTGCTGTTCTCAGAGCTGCTTGTGAGGCGCTTGATTGCAAGTTTGCGGTCTGGAGGAATCTAATGGGCGAGTGGCAAATGACTATTGAATGCACTCCTACAACACCAGTGTCAACTGTTTGCAGTGGAGAAATAATGGCGTGGGATTTCGAACCCCAATTGTTTTACTAAAGCAGTTACGGGATGTTCATGCAGCGTTCAGCTGAAAATCCCTCAATCCGTAAACGTCGGGTGTCATCGCAAAGCGTCAGTTTTCCTTTCTCAGATCTAAGCTCTAGATTTGCCCTTCATTGCTTTCAACATCTTTCCATTTATATCTTAAAGAATAATTAGTGCCTTCGTTTCACGCTCGAGTATGTGATAATTCCCGTCACAACCCGAGGCCTCTGTTGATCCTGTTTCAAATCATCTCGTGTCTTGTCTGTTAATTATGTCCAATTTTCATGGGCAGTACAGCAATTATGTGGCCGGTGCTTCCTCCGAGCTTATACGCTACCATTGATATTTTTTAATGACTTAAATATACTTTTTTCTGTTATGCACTGAAATGGCCGATCACCCAACGGAAATGCACACATACATCAGTGGGTTTTTTTGCGAGACACACAAACACTTGTTTCAATAAAATTGGCCGTTTATTGCAATAGTATGCGTTAGGACAATTATCTTGATCAGTTACCATTTTCGCAATACGAAAAAAGTACCAATGATTAAACCGATATCTTAATGGAATATGGATATTTTTCTCTGGTGCTTTTAGTAGCTCATATTTTAAAATGGGTTAGTAATTTTGATCATGATTCAAAAGAAAAAAAGGATTTGCAGAGCCTGCAGAAAGCACGAACAAAATATATTACATGTTGAACTATTAGTGGTCGTATTTTCATTTCGGCCTCCTCTGCAAATGGCCACCGACAGAATACAAAATGACTTCCTGACAATTTCTGACACCTCTCTGATGTCCGTGTAAAGAATAAGTGGTGTAAGCGATTGAACGGGATGAGAGGTTTCTATTTCCAGAGCTTGCAGTAATCTCTCGTGAGTTTAGCCGTTCTCCTGGAGAGCCTTGGGAGCTTCGCCGATACCAGGCGAGTTTGTCTTCCTCAGCTTGGACGCGTGTCAGGTGTTGTGGCAGAACCATCGGATGAGATCCGTAGAGTCCGCGGGTCTCTCTCTCGTAGAGAATATACTTCTGTTGGTGTGCGGCTGTTGAGTAAGCTATAGGTGGGATATATTTACGTGTTTGCGATTTTGGCAGTGAGATGCAGAAAAGAGCAAACTGGAGGAAAGAGGGGTAGATAAGGGGATGAGTTGACAGGAGATCAATTCCCTTTCAGTCACTGAAGGGTTGCAGGTAAACAGAATGTCAATCATTGCGATTAGTTCAAACTGAAATCGGCCGCTTTTCTCTTTGTCGTGCACTTGGGGAAAACGTAGCAGCCGTGTCATTTACCGTCAGTGTGCGCCAGATTTCTGTACTATCATTGTTTGGCCACGTACACAAAAATATTATTTCTTCACCTTCATTTTGTCTTCACCAATCAAGTTGTGTTGTTGTTTTATGTGGGAATCTTCATAAAATGACCATATAGCACACATCTATATGATGTTTTTATACGGTAGTGCCGATATTGTTGTTTTATGAAAAGATCTTTATAGAAAGTTCAGCAACATTTAAATAATAATATCAGTAGGGTTTAAATTTACAATAGGGGGGGGGGGATAATAGTCTGAAGATAAATGTGTGAATTATTCTTTTAGTAGGTTATATTATTAAAGCCTGACTTTTGACTAGGGAGTCTGTCTGTGCATACTGTGAGACTCGTTCTGCATGTAATACTGGACTCGGGTGACTTATAGAAGCATTACTTTTGACTTTGTGTCTTTTTGCACACTAGCCTGACGCTATGTCCAACAAAATCAGGCCAAGGCATAAAAAAATCGAATCTGTGCTTCTAGGGATTCTCTACATCTGCATTAAAGCACACTAAAAACATTCACACTGCAGTGTGCCTAGTTTTTCTTAAAGGTACAGTTTGTAAGAATTAGTAAACGGGGCCGTTTAGTCGCTTTTCAATGGCGTCATATAACCGTTACCTTTTGTTACCGCCTGTACTGATGTAGCAACCGCCTGACAGTGTCGTAGACGGATGCGGAAATAGTTTGTACTGTCGGTCCGTCTAGCATTATTGCAAATGATGTGGGTTCATTCAAAATAACTTTTACTATGATTGATTTGAACGCTTAAAACTGCGAAGTGTTATCACACCGTCGAATTGGACAATTACTGTAACATCTATGACTAACACTTTAGTTTTAAACCTCACGTTACACGGGTTTAATTCATTATAATGAAACAAAATGATTTCATCAAACGCAACATTAATAAAACTTTATGACTTTACCTCTTCAGCTAACAAGATTTCTCGTTCCCGTCTGATTGATGTATCAGCGGTACCATCAGCGGTACCATCAGCGGTACCATCAGCGGTGGAGTTGAAGACAACATATACTATCATTCCACACATCTACGCGATTGTTGTTGTTTGATCGTGCGCCCTCTAGTGGCGATTTCTACAAACTGTACCTTTAAATAGTGGCTTGATCAAAATTGGAAGTGTTGAGTTTTTTTTATTTCTAGAGTTTACAATTTCATACAGAAACTGAATTAGGACACATATTTAGGTGGTGTGTGAACGCTGCGATTGGTTGTGCGTTTACTTTCTTTGCACATAGCACCGGTGCTACAGAGGTTTAAAGTTATGAAGCACAGGCTAATTCTTCTAAAAAAAAGTGCAGGTCATCACATAAATTGACAGGCAACAGGTTAAAAGGCACAATAACGTTAAACAAATATTTTCGTAATTTAAAAGAGGTCTTTATTTTCAATGCTTTACTATACAGTAGTAAATACATCTGTCCATAAAAATACTGTATCATACTATAGGATTTACTACATTAGACTGTATGGATGCATGCGTTTGAGCTGAGATGATGAATGACATGATGTCATCGCTTGGTTTGCAAAACCTCCTCCTTGATGTGAGGTTGCGATGCACGAGCGAGGAAGTGTTTGTCTTTTCTTTCAAAGTTGAAGTCTTCTTTAATTAATGTCCTGGACGTACCATTATTGTGCTTTCAAAAGCTTTGTTAGAAGCTTCAAATGCTTTCCTATTGATCTTCAATGAGATTTCTGCTCCCTAATTTACAAGGATATAAAATGAAGGTAATTTTCACTCAACACTATAGTTTGCTGTAAAACAGAGGAAGCTTGATAACCACATTTTCTATAATTCCACCTCATTTTTTTCTTTCGAAATGATTAATTTAGCTCGGAACATGCAAAAGATATGAGCGTCTGAACAGCTGGGGCACATTTTGTTAGTGCAATAAAGCTCGACATCAGGGTTCGAGTAGATTGTTAAATGATTCTTCTGTTGAAACTTGTAGTCTGTTTCATCGGTGAATCCTAACACGGTAGAAGTCAGATGTAATAATGAAACCTTCATTTTAAAAGTCCTGTTCGAAACTCTGTAATTGTGTTTCTTTATCCAGCTCAGGGCACAGTCTGCTTCTATCCCCTAGAAGAGCAGGAAACGTCTTTGAAGCTGAAGACTTCTGGCCAGAGTTTCACTTGTGTAAGATCTGATCGCATGAACACACGGCAGAACATGCTTCACATGCAGCCTGAGGATTCAGATCTGCAATCGTCTTATGGAGTGATGTCTGTCGCTGCCGAGGTGTCTGGAGGACGTTATTAACCTTATGACCCTCATAGATGTAAATGTCATAGGCAGAAATTTGCAATTAAATCAAGTTGCACTTTTGGAGATTTTGTGAATTAGCCATGCAAACAGTTTAATATGTATTTCTCAGTATTACTTCATTAAATGCTGGTGAAATGAAACTGTTAAGATGTGATATTGCTAATATCATTCATTAAGAATCAACTAATAAGAAAAAGCCTCAAGGCCTCGTGTAAATGAGTGCAGCACATTCTTATTAGGAAACAACCGGTGTCAAGTGTGCCAACAGGGCAAGTTTTGCTTTAGCCTCCGGCTTTCTTTTATGTTCCTCACATTTAACCGGCATCGTCCCAATTTAGCCAAGTAATTATCCCCGTTCTTCTCTGTTAACGCTGGTGTTGTGTTTAAGACAGACAGACATTCCTTGTGGAATGCGTTGTTACAGACTTGAGGACTTTTAAATGATCGATATATTATGGCCTGATACACATAATGGATTTCAATAGCGAAAAATTATTTCTGTCATTATGTTTTAGCTTCACATGCATATTGATTTGGAGCTAAAAGCCGGTTTGGTTGTTTGAAAGCGCATTCTCTCACATTTGAGGATGGACTGATTTGAGCTACCCAGTCAAACATAAAATTAACTCTGCATAATAAGCGTATCAATAAAAAGCAAAGAAATGAGGAAAGAACGCTCTCTAAAGACTCGTTCACACCAATGGCGATAACCAAAAAGTTTTAAAAATCTTTCTAAATTTAGGAGAATGGCAAGGACCACAACTTTAACAGTGCAAAGGAACAATATGATCGGGATCCCTTTCAGAGCAGTTTTTCCCAGCTGATAAGTGATAAAACATTGACAGACAATATAAATTCATTTGAATTTGACAAAACTGTAGGACTCGATCTTAGAATAAACAGCGTTTTTGTCCGCCAAAATGTAATAATATACTTTTATTGTTATCTTTAATAATGATAATAATTTTTTTAATAGTTTTCTGGACACTCAAAGCGCTTTGCATGGAAGGGGAAATCTCCTCAACCACCACCAATGCGCAGCATCCACCTGGATGATGAGACGGCAGCCATATTGAGCCAGAACGGCCACCACACACAAGCTTATTGGTGGAGAGCAGACACGGATTACGAAGCTAATTAGAACATATGAGGATGATTAGAAGGCCATGTCACATAGAGGCGAATGGGCAAATCTGGCCATGATGCCAGGGTAACATCCCTACTCTAATTCGAAGGCAGCCTCAGATTTTTAATGACCACAGAGAGCCAGGACCTCGCTTTAACGTCTCATCCGAAGGACAGTCAAACAGAACTTTACGGTTCTTGATGTGGATGAGCCTTAACTCTTCAAGGACAGAAGAAGAAAAATCACCAACGTTGCAGGTCTATACAACAAAGGCACTTGAACTCGTGTAAACATATGTCCCTTATAACACCCGTCTCGTTTTTTCTTTCATGATCTGTTACTGCTTATCATTTTTGACAACAGCGAACACTTTTCAAAAGCTGCAGGGGTTCCGGCTCATTTGTATTGAACTCTTTGTCATGTGCATTGCAGATCGTTTCTCCGTCTCCCGTGAGAGCTCAGGTAATCGAAGCCGATTCCATTTCAAATGTACAGAATGAATCTTTTCCACTTAACAGATATCAGAGCTGTTGAAATGACATTGTATTCTTCAAGTGTGGTTTACTATAGCACCATTACTTGAGATGTAAACGATACTGTTAGAGCAGAGAGGAGAAAAAGACGCGCAACGGCAGCCTGCCAAATACTAAGAGGTGAAGCGGTACGCTCGGATTAAGCATTTGCTCCGAATGGCCCGTTCTCTCGGGGCACTTTGTGGAAAAGAACAGCAGATCTTATCTCGCTTTCATTATACTTCGAACCTTGTGTTAAAATCTGAGGTGTTATGCAGCTACCCCACATTATATAACACATCCTATCTGCTGTTTGTATTCAACCCGATAACGCAGAACAATTTGTAAAGGCAACCTGAGATGAACGCAGAACAATGGGCAGTGGAAAAGGACACAATGAGGCTCTAATATTTCAGATTAAAACAGTTCTGGCTATTGGAGGAGATATCGTATATCAATGTTCAGTGCTTTGCCGTTTGGCTTTCCATGAGAAACAGACACGGCTTGTTAAGGTGAATGTCAGGTTGTTGCAAGTGTGGTCTGATTGATTGCTAGTTGGTTCTAGTAAAAAAGGCCACCTACATATACATTTAGTCATTTGGCAGACGCTTTTATCCAAAGCGACTTACAGTGAACTTATTACAGGGTCAATCCCCCTGGAGCAACATGGAGTAAAGTGTCTTGCTCAAGGACACACTGGTGGGATCGAACCAGCAACCTTTTGATTTACCAGTTCAGTGGTTTAACCCACTAGACCACCATCTCCATATGTCATATGTCTCAAGCATTGGGTTAATGTATGCTACGGTTGTTGTTTGTACTTTTTTCATATTTCATCACATAATCGTATCATTATTGTATCCATACAGTTTATTAAAATATTAAAGTGGATCTTCGGGGGATAAAGTTTTAATCAACTTTGATTATAAGCTCAAAGCAGATTTATTGGTCTGACAGCGTGTTTACCTCCTGATGGAATGAGTGGTCATAATTGTTGGCTGAAATAATCTTATTCATAGCACATGCTGTTATCCAGAGGGGCTTACGAAGAATAATTTATGTGGCCTAATGCAAGTAATTAGACGACATGAACACAGGCACAGATGTTCATTACTACGGAGTGTATTGTTTACCTAATGTACATTCTGAATGGCTGACACTACCAACCGTACTCATATCAGGTGAACTGTGTTCAGAATACAATACTACGGTGTTGACAGTATGGATGTGCAGTAGGCTAGTACTATATGTGTTAAATATCTGTGTCATCTACATTAATATGAACGCTCTATGTAAATGCTTTATCTCACAATGCCATGCTCTTGACTTGAGCCTCCATTTTTGGTGTGGCAAATGAATGGAAAGTATAAAATTTGTTTGGATAAAATACTAGCATGCTTGGCAGTATACTCTGAATACTGCTTACACGTGTCGCTAGGGATGTAATTTCAAAATCTTGCTGTATGATAATACCTTGGGATAACGTTTTCTTGTGGCTCAGTGGTTAGCGCTTGCAAAGCCAAGGTCATGGGTTTGATCCCAGGGGATTGCACATAGTCAAAAAAAATGTATAGTGCGATGCAATGTAAGTGGCTTTGGATAAAAATGTCTGCCAAATGTGTAAATGTAAAGTCCACAATACGGGATTTGTTGCGGTATTTAAAATGGCACATGATGACTTTGAAAGTTGCCATAAGCATCCTCTTTTCTTCATCCTCTAGCTCATACATCTAAGCAACAGTTATGATTATAGTATGAGATGGTTCAAATGACCTTAAAATCTGTTTCATAAAATATTCTGCACCAGAGGGACTCTGCCTGAGGTAACATCTATTATTTTATCTAACCTTCTCTATGTTAGGCCCGAAGACCTAAGACCTAGATTTCATCCATGTGACCACGATAATATTGAGACGATAGCGATAATATTGTTACATCCCCACATGTGGCATAGATTCACTTTGAGATACCTTGCAAGATGGTCCAGAGGCACTGAAAAGTGGAAATTCTTCTAGAGCAGCGTTGAACCAGCATTGTATACATCAGGGTTTACCAAACAGGGTTCATGAACCCATGGTGGTTTGCGAGGGAATTGCGTCAAAAGTGAATATAAAAGTCGTTTCAATTACTTTAAAAGTTAGATTGCAAAGAAATGTTTGATAACAACAATAGTTCCTTAAAATACTACTGATAAACTTGATCAAATAAATAATTTTAAAGTTCAACATGCAAATGTGCCATTAAATAACATAAATATTTATATAAGGTACCCCTTAGAGGTTAAGTAAATAATTTAGTTCAAAGGGGTTCGGCTGACAAACATAATTGAAAACTGCTGGTTTACGTCATCCGAAGTGGTCCAAATAGCAACACCTCGGATAGTGATGAGTGTTTGGAAGTAAAAACTTGAATGTTAAATACTTTAATAATATTTAAACACGAAGTAGGAACATATACTGTGTATTTGTATGTATGTGTCAGGTTTGTATTTAATTAAAATGTAAGTGTATGTAAACAGGATTTGGAATTGAAAATGCTAAAAAATAATATGCTGTTATTTTAAACATTTGCATTGAAAAAAAAGGATGCGTAGAGCATACATACTGCATAGTATGCAAACACTAGTATTCCAATCCAAACACAATCTTTGTGACTCAGCTGGACAGCGTACATATGTCAACATATCTGGTATTGCTACACGATGGACGTCTTGAGAATACTTGATATATTTCTGTATCGGAAGCATAAAATAGTTGTATTTGAGATACATGGCAGATATAAAATTCATAACCCTGATGCTGTGAAATCAGTTAAGCAAAATTTTGCTAAAACTAACAACTACAATGAATTTAAATGAGAAGCACTTGAATTTCTTTGTATTAGTGTATTTGTGGAAGGGGCCCTGAATAGAGTTGATGTTTACGCTGAGGCAAAAGGCAGTCGCACCATGACATAAAGAGCTTTTGTAAATGAAGTATAAATGAAATGTTCTTGTTCGTAACACTTGACACAAGATCTTGTGAAAAGAGCCCAGTGAGCTCAGGACTGACGTGCAGTTATATGAAGAGGCTTTCAGCGGCTGTATGAAGATCCTCTGTTTCTCTGACGCTGTCATGTAGATGTCTGAGCGTGATGGCTGTTATAGAGCTTTTGGTGTTGCTAAATATGTTTGTAGAGAAACTTGATTTGTGAAGTTTTCTGATTCCAGAGTTGGTTTGGCTGTTTCAAAGCCAGGGGTCACATCTTTGTGTTTATGATTGTCTGGAGAGGATCATTCCTTTTTCTTATGGAAGCATCGAGTGTTTATTATGATCTAGTTTCATGTTTTTACAATATGGGGACTAAGTGAACATCAGCATTTTGGTCAACATTTCGAAATCTTTTGGTTATACAGATTGTTTGCTTACTGCATATTTGTTTATTTGATTTTGGTTAATTTGATTATGCTTTCAGCTACCATTTGTGTATTAGAAAATGTTCCTAAACAATAACAAATAGGTAGAGAAAATTCTGGCTCTGATAAAGCATTGTGGTCTGAAGCTGTATTGCTGACTCAAAAACTCATGTGGGATTTAAAATGAACCAAACTCTTTTTTAAAATATATTCTTAAAGAAAGACCAAGTGTCTCGCGCATGAAACGTGTTTCGTTTTGTGTGAAAGGTAATTGCTTTTCTCTTAAATGTAAATCTATATCAAGTTCATTGCATTTCCACGAAGAGGTAAATATGCAAATTTAAAAACTGTCAGATGAAGTTACAGGAGCTAGGTGTTGTGTAAATTCTGTATGAGATGTTGATTGCGTAAAATCTCTATAAATAATTGACAAAGTTCTTTAATGTTTAGGAGAGTTTGGTCCAAGACAATAACTCTAGAATGATGACGGATTTTGTATTTTCCAGCAAAGGCCAGTGGTATTGAGGAGAACCTCATCAAACGCTTGTGTTCTCCACTGTAATCTTATAATGAGAGCGCCTGTGCTATATCAGCACACCGTGGCCGCCCACCCCATGACCCTTTTCTAACTATCCGGACCGGCTTGTCCTTTAGTCATCAGGCTTAATGAGTGGACGGGCTATTTGGGCTGAGGCAGTTTGTGGCCGGGTGAAGTTTTTAGTGATTAGGCGCCCTGAGAAAGGCTGATGATAATTGCTGTATGCTGGACTCAAAAATAGAGCCGACATCACCTCCATTATGCACTGACATCCATTAACAGTTTTTTCCTGATTTTTAAAGGAGACCAGGCTGTTCTAATGCTATTTTGTTTGTTCCAGTTTCTCTGAAAAGTTCTGCCTCAGAGATTATAAATCACATTCCCAAAACCTGCCTGGGTTTTTGTAGATCCTCTCCAACTGCTCAAACTTACACACAAATCCTGTAAAGAATAGATGACAGTTATTTTGATCAATTTAAGCCAATTGATCAATTTGCTGATTTAAACGTATAGACTAGTATTTGAAATCGTTATTTTTTCTGTTGTATGTGATTTAAAATGTTGTGTTTTATGTTTGTTTTAAGATAACCTAAGAATATCAGATGGACAGATTAGTTTAGGCTAAAATTGTATTAAACTTTGGCAAAGTTGCAAAGCAGCTTTACATTATTACTTTACTGATATTACTGATAAACCTACCACGCAAATTCAATACACAGTTTTCACAGAATCTAGTCCTTCAAATCTGTCATTTAGTCCGGTTTTCCAATCCTCTTTGACCCTGATGACTGCCGCTTGCAGCTATATTTAACATTAGGTTTAATAAAGCTCAATTTCTATGCTCTCATGGCTCTTGGAACACTGAAGTGTAGGTAGTGCGATCTCAAGCTCTCCATGCATATGTATAAGAAGACGAATCCCGTTAACTGTTCACTGACGCTTTCATTTATCACAGGCATCAAGTTATTATGGGCTAACAGTGCATGCTTGACTGGAGCCGATTCATCTTCTGTGCCCTTCCCACTGATAAGCACAAGTGTGTACGGACAAACAGAGAAGCCTTGCGATGAACCGGTGGGGTGTGATAACCTCCATTTATTAATGATCAGTTTTTACGTAATTGTGAAGCCGTGACTATTGACATTGACCTTGCCAAGACCTCATATATTTGCTGAAGTCAGCGGTTTGTCTTTCCTGCTACATAAATACTTGTTTGATGTATGTGATGACCAGCTTCACGCTTAATTGGATGAAGGGTAAATAAGCGAGTAATTGAACTCTCAGGCTGGAATATGCTCAGTTGAAATGGAAACCTCCCCACTATGAACAGTTTTGAGTGGCAATATGTTCACTTTAATAACCTTTTATTGAACAATTTTTTTAAAGCTTTTTGTGATTGCATTCTGTGTTGCTCACAAATACTGGCAGTGTACAGTCAGCTTCAATACTAACTAATAGTTAGAGCAAAGTTAATCAAAAATGAGCATTTTCTTATAATTTCTCAAACGGATGCTATTTTAGATATATAACATCCTTTGTTCAACTGAATGCAAACAAAGTTTTTTTTTAAATTTATTCCGATATATAGGTCCCAAAAGCTCCAAACAGTACATATATCCATTAATTAAGTAATCAAAATGCCTCCAGTGGGTTCATAAAGGAAAAAGCAATTGCTGTTTTGAATGACACATTGATTATTTCAAATCTCATTGGTTCTTGTTTCTTGTGATGAAATATTCAATGACATACAAGACATGCGGCAACCAATGAGATTTTAAGATCAATATGTCGCCAGATTTTAATTTAGCACGAACATCTGCTTGTTATGGTTTTGGATGTATATTTAAAATAGTAAAAATTGGGAACATATACTCTGTGTGATGTAAAATGATGAATATTTTTTTCACAAAAATGTGTTTCCACTGAAGAGAGGAAGTCATATACATCTGGGATTGCATGATACAAAGCATCTCTTTTATCATGAACCCTTTCAAAGCGTCGGCACCCAGCACGTATTTTGACACGATGAGCGACGCACATACCAGAGATGTTCACAAGTCTTTCAGCTAAAGTCCGAGTCAAGTCTGAAAGTCTTTCAGCTAGAGTCCGAGTCAAGTCTCAAGTCATTTAATGCCTTATTGAAAAAAAGTCTCTTACTCAAAAATCCTATCTACAAAGTTGTTTTATATAAGGAAAACATATGATGTTTGAAAACCAGGGACACCGTCGCCAAGTGAGACGCAAGATGACGCTAGTCACGCTTCTTCAGAAAATATTCCAGTTGATTTAAGTCAGCAAAAAATTGTACTATGCATGCTGATATACGTTACATAAATCAAAAATACGGGACAAATTGCAAGCAATAAGATCTTTTTTTACCCCTCATACAACTCACTAAGAAAAAGCTACATTCACATTCTACGAAAATATTGATAGTTTTAAATGCTTCATTTTTAATATCCTTAATACCTGTGCTGTCACATCACAGTATACTAGCTTGCTATACGTGACAAACATTTATGTATGCGTTCTTTGATGCCTAATAAAGTTTGATGTAGTCGTAGTTAGTCTTGAACTATTTTCCCACATTCTTTGCATTTAGCCAATCTTCCCGAAGTTTCTGATTCTGACACATTAACAAAACCGAACGTGAGAACATATGGTGCCGAGGCTCCCGCCATGTTTCATGTGACTGAAGTTTACCCGGAATACGCAGTGAAATGTCCGTAATGAAATTCTATGATAAAAGTTATATTTACCGCTAAACACATTCTTTCCTTGTGATATCAGTAAATCAAGAATAAAAACCTTTTATTATTTTCAATATTCACGAGTCCTTTTTGTCGAGTCGAGTCGAGTCAAGTCAAGTCTGAAGTCTTTTTTTTCAGGTCGAGTCTGAAGTCTTTTAAAATGCGACTCGAGTCTGAGTCACTTACTCGAGTTCCCATCTCTGGCACAAACAGTTCACATGACATGCCGAAACACATTTGCATTTCTGCATCTCAGATAGGCGACCTCCGGAGGACGCAGCCAAAATCTTCTGTAGGCACGTCTGGTCACCTTATGGCACAAGTCATTTTAAAAGAATTTTCATTTTGGGTGAACTTCCCAACTAGACAATTACAAATTGCTGTTTTTGTGTCCAATACGACGGCTCTCATGCTGTCTTATGCTGGCTCATCCAGAACCTGATCTGTAAAATTATTCTGTCTTGTTTCAGACAGAATCGCATGAAGGACGTCATTCAGGACATTTATAAATGTATGGATCATCTGACAGAATGTGTCATGGTTATTTTTAATATTGCGTTGCAAGCCTAGTGGCCAGTGTTTGTTTAGCATAAATATCTCACCTATGTAGAAATCTGAGGTTCCGTGATGTTTCCGGAACTAATGTATATCCACGTTCACACTTAAACGGTAAACGTCTGTCGCTGGCAGATTGCGCATTCAGGTTCACAGATTGCAACTTGATTTGATAACACCCCACTCTCCGCCTTTGGCCATATTCTGAATCGTTAGGATTTACATTTCCCACTCATTGTGATTGCTCAATCCCTCCGAGATACACTAAGTACAGAATACATTCTGTGAAGCTCTTCTGCGATAGTGTGTGCAATTGAATCTATGCCTGACTGCCTTATACCAAATGCTCAAGAAATCAGCCTGAGGGAAGCTAGAATCTGTTTGCGTCTGACTTTGACTGATGTAAAATGCAACATCTTGTTCAATCATAGATCAAAATATTTATGTGGAGGTATTGCTTGTGGCGTGAAAATTGCGGTTCGGGGATGACGTTATGTTTGATTTAAGAAGTAACAAACAACTTATGTTTAGGCAAGTTATTCATATTAATTATTAAATGTTCTAATCGTTTGCATATCGTGAAAGAAATACATTCTGGTTTAGTGACATCTGCTTCTTAATGTCTTCGTTGTTAATTTATACGTCACTAAATCTTAAATGTTTACAGATGAAAGGATAGATTTGATTTTTTGATCTTGAAATAATTGGATGTGAAATGTTTAAGTTGACAGAAAATTGTTTGCTTTCTTAGCAGATTGGATCCCAGCTTGAGACATTGTTAGACACTTGAGGGTCTTTCTCAGGAGAAGTCTTTTTAGAAAAAAATGCGGCATGGTAAAAGTAATTGTGACATTAATAATAAGTAATGCGATTTCTTTCTTTCCCTACGGGTCTGCGATCTTTGAATGGCAATCTTAGTGTATTTGCTCAACCCCCCCCACACTTAACAAAAGAAATGTCAGGCAGAAAGCTAAACGCTTCAAATCCGTGTTGCTAATGATTTCTTCTTCAGTTTCAGGTCATCAAATGCGTGGTTTACTTGAAGGCAAAGAAAGTGCTTTCGGTGGCAGATTGTGACTTTGTGCTGAGCCGCCGGTGAGCGCAGGAATTGCTTTTCCCACAGAACGACTTTCATCTGAATCGGAAAGGTCAGCAGTCTGCGATACGACTTTAGAGTTCGCTTGTTGTAACATTTTCTCAGCTGTCAGTGAGATGAAGATCGGGGTGAATCTGACTCACGGCTGAACCTCTCCACAGGTTCCGGGAGCTCAGCGTGGTTACATCTACATGCCCGAGAGGAAATGATGTACAAGCTCCCCTGCTATGAAGAAAGCAGTTGGTTTTGTTTGCGGTTTAGATTTCACTGGCAGTGTTTGAAAATGAGCACGCACATGATGACAGCAAGCTTTTATTGCAAACGTACACAGTCAGACATCCCGCTTCATGCGTGAGCTGTGTGTATACATATGAATGCGTGTGCATAGACTCGTCCGGGTGAATCCCCTTAAAAACCTGGTAAAACACTGTTCACCTCAAAATCAAGACTTAAGGAAAACAGACGATTTGCCAAGTTAGTTCAATTACAATGAAATGATCGAAATAGACATTTTTATTATTGCCATGCTTTAATTTTTTCGTTCTTTCTCATGATTTCAAGGTGAATTTATCAAGGACGTGTTCCTGACAGGGGTCCTGAGATTCACTCTCGTATGATTGGACACGCTGCTTGACTTGGTTGTGTAAAGAATTCAAGAAACCGACCGAGCATATAAAGCTGGTTTGACTTCAAGAACAGAATAGATATCTGCCGAATGCTGAAGCGCATTTCAAAAATCACAGCAATTAATTCATAAGAGCATCTTCCATGGAATGAAATGGCATTGTGGAGTAATGGGACGCGGCGCCCTCGCGCGCACATCCCTTCGTACGATGAAAATGGAACGATGCCGCGTGACTCACAGGAGCCGAAGCTGTTGTGTGAAAATACTTATATTATGCTAAAAGGTTCTTGAGCACCCTTACAAACCATTATTCAGTCGGAGCGACAAATAATAAAGGAAGAATTAGATATTGCTAAATCTGCAGAGCTGGGGTGACATTCAAATGCCTCCCTATTCAAGCGTTTTATTGAAGTGCCGATAAGCATTTAATCCATAGAGTCTTAGAAAAGCACTACAGTGTATAATGGGGATTTCTAACAGATTTCTTATGACCTTTGCTATCAGCCTGAACTTTAAATCAACGTGGAATCAAAATTGACTCTGTTTACCTGCAAAAAACAAATTTCTGGTAATTGCGAATGACCGATAGTCAAATAAATATTGCCTTTTTGGCTACTGTTACGGATTCAAAATCAATAGTTAACATTTGTATTAATATTAAAGGTGCTGTATGTGATATTTAGTTAGCTCTTTTGACAAAAAATCATTATGATATACCTTAACTATGTCTTGGGATGTGTATTACGGCCTTACATAATGACTCATTATGTTTTTACCTTAGAATGAGCGATTTCTATCTACACACACTGCGGATGGAATTCACCACGTTGTTTCTACAGGCAAAGAAGCAAAAACGTGAAGAAATCTTCGCCCTGTGTCAGCCAATGTAGTGCTGAACCATTGGTTGCAATTCGCAACCTCACCACTAGATTCAGTTAAAATCTCCACATTACTCTTTGAAGGAAAATGTGTAGGCCTATTGTTGTTTTTTTATTCAAAGTTAGTTAAGCAAATACCTAAAAAAAGCTTACTTACCCTTATTTACAACAGTAAGCTTATAATAATGATTTATAATTTGAGCTGTCAGGTTCAGTTTCACAGGAAATGTCAGTTTGGCGTCATTTGGCGTAAAGAAAAATACATAAAAATAAACCTGGTCATAACGTTAATAATAGTCTATATACACTACAGTACCAGTCAAACATTAATATCTGAATAACATTTACTCTGAAGCATCATGGAAAACCAGAAGAGGAGAGCATAAACCACACCTCAGTGTATTTGTTAGATCAGTCTTGTGAACTGTCAGGTTGAGTGTCATAAATACTGTATTTTCAAAAGCTCTTTTTAGTGAAGATACTCGTGCCCGAGGGCTTTCTGCATACAGTACGTGAGCCATAACCCTCGGCTTATTGGTGCAGCTTCAGTGCGCCCCAGGAGGAATGAATTTGCATCCGTCTGCATAGCAATCAATACACCCGTGAATGTAATTGTGTTGCTGTGAATCACTGAGCGAACTGCACTGGTTATGATAAAACTGATGTGTATTGCATTCAGTGAAGAGAACAATTTCTACACATTCAATCTTTTATTGACATCTGAGCATGAGATGTGAAGTCTCACAAGTTGATATGTTGTAGGGCTGTAGCTATCGATTATTTTAGTAAACGAGTATTCTACCGATTATTCCATTGATTCATTGTGTATTCACAACTCTCTCTCAATGGCTCTGGATTTTACTATAGTAAACTGCAGTAGAATTCCTAGATACTATAGTGTTTTTGAGCCTTCCTATAGTATAAAACAGTGTTGAAAATTTGCCTCAATGATTTTTTTGTTTGTTTTCGAATTACTCTGGGAATTGTTTTATCCCTAATATGTTGTAACGAAGATTAGTATAGTGGTTTTTTTCGAGAGTGTGTTTCTTAAATGTTATCTCCTTCAGCAAAGAAGCAACAATGTGACGACATTTAATTTCTGTTTCAGCCACCGTAGAGCTCCGAAATGGGGAGGTGGAGTTAGTCATTGGTTGCAATACACAACCTCATGGCTAGATGTCGCTAAATTTCCGACACTGGGCTATTAAATTTTGCACATTTCGATGAGTTTACACTTCTTTACCTAAAAAGATTTGCGTTTTGAAGTTCTCAGTTCATGATGGCATCCATCAATGGTTTTTGTGACGTTTATGTCGGCTGAACAAGTCACAACCCATTTTAACAGACACAGCAATAACCTGTCAGCTGAGAGCAAAGTATAGAAAATAAATATTCCTCCCCTTCCTCCTACGATTCATTAGCGTTTCTCCATTTGTTCTGGTTCAGTCTGACTGAGTCTTTGTGAAAAACGGATAAATTTATTCAGTTGCCCCCCCACCGTTTCTGTGTATATCAGTCATAAATGACGAGATTGTTCCGTATACCTCGAAATTAGGACTGCAAGTGGTAAACTGTATCAGAAATTGCAAATGATTTCTCATTCTACAGAAAATGACTTAATCCAAACAATGTTTTTGGAAATGGAACCCGAATAATATAAGCGTTACGTACGAATCTATTAAAGAACTTGCGTTTCACCATGGGTGGTAGAAAAACAGCATCAAAACAGCTCTATTAACATACAGACGCTAAAGATTCTTAATTTATATGCATGGATTTTTAGTGTATTTGCAAATTAATCTGCATTTTCTGCCATTTTCTGTCTGTAGCTCATTAAATGTGTGCCGGAGGAAAAAAACACATTTGTTATGGCTTTGCTGGATTTTGCACTCTCTGGCCTGTTTTTTCAGCACTGCGTGAGTTTAATAAAACTGAATCACACATTTACAGAGTTCAATTTTTGGGTCTCGGAATAAAAACACCGTTTATAAATGTGGGCTTTAAGAAATTACAAATGGGTTGGTGTTTATAGTTGTAGGATTTAAAGGGATAGTTCACACAAAGCCACTGTTTCAAAGCCGACGTTACTATGCATGCACGCTTTTCTGGCCATAACATAAGAATAGAGTCACTTTAGATTATTTCTGAAAACAAAGAGTAAAGAAGTAAATTACATTAGCTAACATGTTAAAGTATGTATAACCAGTAATATTTTGTGTTGGAAGTAGAAGAACCGTTCCTTGGCTAAACTTGAATGCAACAGTTACATGACCCATTCAACAAATTGTTTATTTAATTAAATTAATATACAATAAATTTCAACCTATTGTGTATTTAAAGCCATTATTATGCATGAAGAATAGTAAACTAAGCGAATCAGAATTCTCACTTTCAAACAATCTCTTTAAACTCCTTTTCTTTTGAATTTGCAATGTATTCATTTTTTTGGTGTCTGTTTCAGTTGCTCAGGGTCACGGCAGAAACCAGAGGGGGCGTTGCTGTAAAATTTGAGACATGTATATTTTATGAAATGGTTTAATAAGAGAGGGGGAGAGGGAGGCCTGAGGATGGATGAGATATTACTCGCATCAATAATGGAGTGTGAAATGACCCCGATAGCAAATGAGGGAAACTCGGGGGATGTAGTCATCAGTCGCCTTCCCAATGGAGCAGCGGTCAAATCCACACGCTTATGATGCAATCATTGAGATGTTGCACCTTAATGTACAAAGTAATTTATTCTCGTTTCATGAAGTAGGTTTAAGGTTCTGATATTCAGCATCTGTCAGAGTGTTGAAGACAGGAAACTTCAAACGCTGTGTGCAGTGTTTTTGTAAAGCGTACTGTGAGGAAAACGTGAGCTCTCGTATCGCCAAACTCTAGCTGTATTGTAAGTTACTCACCTGCTGCTGGAAGATCCATCGACACGGTCCCACTGAGCTCAGAGAGGTATCTGTCTTGAAGACATTATGTGGGAGTCTTCACTTCTTTGTGATCCATCAAATGCAGCATCCCACACTAAACTCTATGCTGTCCGCCCCAGAAAAAGCGCCACGGTAACTTTGTTCCCTCACAGGCACCTTATCGGAGCACACTAGAGAGGTGACCTCTTTACCACACAGCTGTTTGATGTCCCTTTTATCCTTGTCGTAGGTTTCCCGTTCAAACGGCTTCAAAGGAAACAAGGTGTCAAAACTCTTCCCATTAAAACGCACGGCACAGAGAATATTGATGAAGTAAATTTTAAGGTAAATCAAACGCGAGATGACCGTTATGTCTCACTAGTTTCTACCGGAGAGTGATGAGGATAAATTAAGACTTTGCTGAGGTTTTCTTGTCTCTCTTAAAAAAAGGAAAACAAAATCTTAAGGGGAACTTTTCTGATCAACTTCTTACACAGCCGACACATGTGATGTTATTTTATATCACTGTGCTTTGTGTTTTTATTTTTCCTCTCGGGAATTTCAAACAAACATCTAAAGCTGTACTGCCTGGGAAGGTTTGTGAAGTGCTTCACATTGTGAGGTTTTGTTGTCTTCGGTTATCCCCGTATTGGTATAGGTTTCTGAAGAAATATTCACAGAAATGCACAATATTCAAACTTAGTATATCACGCTTTGACTGTATACATGGAACTGTGTTTGATGCACAATTTGTTCGGTAAATGTAGAGTTTCCCCTCAAGAATGTTCGTCTTATCTTTGTTTGCTGGTTGAGTAATGAGTGCAGTCATCACGGGAGATCAAATATGATAAATCAAACTGTTGTCGAGAGCTCATGTATCCCCGGAGAACAACAACGAGGTGATGAGAGAGACTAAAGAAGTGATGCGCATAAAACTGTAAGGACGGAGTTTCTAGTCATAGTGGTTGTTCACTTATTGTAATGTCTTTTCCAGCCACATTAATCTGGAAATATGACTGATATAAATGATTTGTTTAGAGGGTTAAAGATTAATGTTATGTATTTTATTGATTGATGGCAGATGCTGTAATAAAATCCTCTAAAGGCATTTTCTGTACTCTGAAGGACCACAAACATGACATGTTTCATCATAGTTGTGGGTTTGCAGTTATCATCTTGTTCATTTATTCAGATAGATTTACATCAAGGATGAAAAATACAACTATCGTTTAATAAAAAATCATTAGGATCAATTGCAGAGTGTTTTTCTTTGCAGGTCATGTGCGATAAAACATTGACAGTTAATCGAAATGTATTCAGACAATTATAAAACAAACCTAATAAATACAGTATATTTATTATATAATAGATGTTTATCATTATTGTTATCATTCTTAGTGTGAATGGGCCTTAAAAATATAAGTGCAAGAGTGACGGAAAATCATAAAGTATTGCATTTGTAATCAGAATGGTTAAAATGTTAAAATTGTTAAAATGATTGATTTCCATGCGACAGAATTGTCAAAGAAAAATGCAGCAAAAGTTATAAAATAGTTTTGAAAAGTTTCAGCTAACAGAGAACTAAACTCTCAGGGAAGAGTTTCTAACTCTGTGTCTATCATTTGTTCTGGAAAAAAGTGTGAGATACGGTGAAACTTCACCATAAATGTAATAATGTTGGAGGTGAGGAGAACAGGACTTTACATCAAAACAAAGCTGCGCACGAAACCTGAGCGAAAATCATCAAATCTCTTCTTCCATTCTGAAGACACTGAGCATCTCGGCCTGTTACGGTGTGAATCGTTGCAGAAAATGTAATGACATTTTATGCCCTGTGATTAAACACATTTTATTTCCATTTCCAGACTAGATGAGGGTGTGAAAAGGCCACGTATGAGTGAATCCGTGCGGACAAAAACCTGAAAACAATCAACTTTTCAGTCATAAATTAAGGTCAGTCGTGTGTCGAGACTCCGGGGACAATTTCACACACGCATAATGATGACTTGATATTGTTTATGTAGCAGTATCAAATGTTTCAAACTTTCATATTTGGTAGATATTGGGCTAATTGGGCCATGCATACCTTCAGTAAAAATGACGACAAATTTATTTTGACGTTCTGTGAAGATCATGCAGAACTTATCCTGACGCTGGGATATCCTGGGTGGTTTCTTTACTCGCCCTTATGTCAATCTAAACCTGTATGACTTTCTTTCTTCTGCAGAACAAAAAAAGAAGATAAAAAAAGGACGTTGATAACCGATACAACATCGGTCCCCATTTAGTTCCACAAAACCACTGAAATATGTCTCAATATATCAGAGAACTCTTGGAAAAGTAACAGCTCGTGTCCTCAAGAAGACACGATTTATGTTAAGGGTTGAAGTGTTATATTTAAGATTAAAGCTTAAAACTGTGACTCGTGATAATGCTAATGTATTTTTTTTATAATGAAGAGCACATGTCTGAAACCTATCAAAAATTAACTTCATTTAGGAAAACGAATTGGCCGTGAATTGCTTTTAGCCTGGCACGTGTTCACGCTCGGCGTTCTCTTTTGTCTGAAAGAGAAGCGAGCGGTAAATGAGTTTGGATGCTCTCTGTTGAACTGCGTTAAGATCTCAATTAAGATACGTCCAGGCGAATTGGGCTGAAAATAACTCCACCGACTTTCTGTGCGCCGTCATGTAATGATTTGGAGTGTGAAGCCATTTAGGACTCCGGCACAATACTTTGAGGTGAACTTACAGACTGTGAAAATATGTCGTCGGCTTTGACAGATCTGGAAAAAATGCGCTCCTGTTCGATGATAAAATTCTGTAGTATTTGTATACATTTTATGTAGAGAATTCCATTGAGGTATTGAAAGGGAGACCACCCACATTCGCCCATTTGACCCCTTGACTTGCTGTCGACGCTTTGGGTGTGTTCGGAGCGGTTTGAAGCAGGAAGATGAAGATATTCATTAGCATAAATGTATTACACACTGCCGGCCGTGATTTAGAGAGCAACTGATAGAGAGATTGCACATATAGATCAGACGCTAACAGCTACATGTACTGATTCTAAAAACAATTATTTCCTGTTCAGTCTCTGTTGTATATTATCATCGCAGTTGATCTATTGAATTGATGTCTTCTTTTCAAAATGTTCAATTCCCATTTGTAAAGAGGACGCAATGAATCATTTAATAACAAGTTGTTTGCGTGCGTTTGCAAATGCGCGGATGACAAATCCACGTAATGAAATCGATACAATCAAACGAGGCCGAGCATAAGCGCTGGGTCAGCACGTGCGCCGTGTGTTTAAAGAACAAATGCATGAAGATTTTTCATGCTCCCGTCACCTCTGCAAGGTTATCTGCGTCGGAGCGCCGCGCTTTCCGTCCTTCTCAAAGTCTCGCCTCCGCCTTTGGCTTTTGCTGATGGCTGCTCCTTTTGCTTAGTTTTTTAATTTGCCGGATACATTTGCTGACTTACAGATACTCAAAAGAGATCCATTTTGTCTGGCGCTGGATGTGAGATGAGGCAATAGCTCACCATTATATTTAGCAAATGAACACGGTATGAATAGAGATGAGTGTTTGATATCTACAGAATGCAAAAGTGCTGGAGATGCAGCGAGAGTTGATCGTTCAGGGCACTGCTTGAACATTTGAGGTTTTCTGAATGGGAGGCGAAAAAGCTGTGTTTGATGTCTTAATCGTTTCTAGTAGAGAGCAGCGAGATTAAATGGAGTCTTGAAGTCTTGTGCTTCTCAAATGTGTCGTCTTCATAGTAACGTGTTTGCTCAGCAGCACTTCAAACTGTTCTCAGATTGGCATGGATGATAAAGTCTACAGGTAATTTAATTCAATTCAAGTTTATTTATATAGCGCTTTTCACAGTTTGTATTGTTCCAAAGCAGCTTTACAGGGGCAAACAGGAAAAACAGAAAAGGTAAATCACAGCACAGTGCATGGTGTTTATACAACCAGCAAGATCATTCCAATAAATAATATCTAATTTCTAAATAAATAAATAAATGCAGACTCCCGGTGAGCAGGCCAACACTGCCCTGCTGTGGCGAGGAACCCAAACTCCCATGATTGAACCAGGCTCAGCCGGGAGGGCCAGATCCCCTCTGACGTGTCATTGCTACACTCAGTGACTCCGACCAAAAGCCACCGAGCAAATATCCACGAGGAAGAGAGAGAGTAATCGTCTTGGTTTCGTCTCAGATCTCAGTATGAACAGTTGAAATGAAACACGACTGAAATAACGCAACAGAAAATCTTATTTCTCAGAGAAGCGAGTGGTAAATGAGTTTGGATGCTCTCTGTTGAACTGTGTTTGAGAAGTTGCTCTTTGATAATCAGAAGTTCTCATTGTTCTCTGTAAGTTTCACATTTTCTCAAATATTTCACAAATATGCATAGATATGCAACAAATGTTGAAAATGTTTGGAGCTATAGACCGTTTTAGTGGACGCACACGCCTTGCCGAAGTTAACTTCCGGTCTGTGTTTGTTTATAATATAACAATTTGTTTAATATCAAATTTATATGAATTTGAATTTGTATTAATATTTTATTGCATATGAATTCAATTTAAACTTCTCAGAAGTTATTGATTCTTGGCAAAAATCTTCCAGAAGTTAAGTTTGGTTACGTTTGTTTGTTGTTGCCACTGAAACGTCTCTTAATAATTTAGATTGTATAACTAACTTAAACTCGTTTTGAAAAAATGTACGGTAATAAGAAAAGTTTGAAGGTTGAAATTTGCAATAATATTGAGCTTTTAAGGAACAGAATTCCTTCTTTGCGCTCTTTGACAAATAAAAGGTGAGAGAACCTAAACTTTTAAAAGATTTTCTATATTCGTCACGTAAATGATTCTACAGGTGACATTTCGACAGCTTGTTAGATGGAAAGAATGCTGTGATTTTCTCTGACACCAAAGGCCAAACTCAACTGAAGGACAATGAAACCACTGACATTTCTCTCCTCTTTGTTTGATCAATAACTCTATTGAAAAGCAGGCAGAATATTCGTATTCCTCAAAAGCATATTTTCTCACTGTTTCTTGTGAATGCGCCGCGACCCGCCCGCTGGGGATTCTTTTGTTGACTGTGCAGCTTGACTTCACTCCGATGTAGATCACAGAGTCTGCTTTTCTACAAACAAGACATCTACTACAAGTTGTCTTTGATAGTTTTGACAACATTACGTTCTTGGAAAGTTTTTCATACAGATGCAAAACTAATATTTGATGTTTTCAGTACATTGAAAGTCATACTTTCGTTTTCAAACGACACAGCCCATCCTTGAGTAACATTATAAGAAAAATTCATGTGTGCACATGTTGTGTGTGATAAAGAAAATATAAATGCTGCGGTGGTGTAGAATGTAGTTTAAAAAAGAAAAAATACATTCTGTATACCAAATGTGCTTACCAAAATGAACACAAGCGCTCATCCTGACGTGCAGTCCATCTGTCTGGTGTAGATAAGTGACCAGCCTCGGTGAAGTGATGTTACGCCACAACAGGTGGTATCACGGAGCACAAACACGTGCTTCATCTGTGACCAACCACTTCAATCAGTTTTCCGGTGTAATTTGTCTTTCTTTTTATGCGTTCATAAACATTGTGTCCTTTTACATTTGTAAAGAAAGAAAAGTTCACAGGTTTAATGTTTTGTTTTGTCTTTGAAATGTAATAAAAGTCCTGCTCAGGTGGACACATCACGACGGCGTCTTATGTTCTGCACGCACCTTTGAAGGCGAATCATCTCTGACGTTAGAAGATCAGGTGTGCTCACATCTATCTATAATCACAGAAGTGACCTCATGTCTCCATGTGATATTTTAAATGAGTAAGTCGACATATTGTGAAAAGTTGTGTTTTATGTGTTCTGATAACATCCACACTTTTGCTGTCAGTAATCGTTGATTGATGACCTTATATATTTTTCGCAATATAAATCATGTCGATTTGCACCAGATTGCAGCATGGAATTTTCTCTTATCTCGGGTCAATTTAGGCTAGAATTCTTTCTATGTGTTGACACGTGGCCTACGGGTGTGATTTCAATCATAGATATCTGTACTTAGATGCCATTTTCGACAACTCTAGACATATCGACGTGTCCACCATTTTGAAACAATCCATGTTTTAGTTGCTGTTGTCACTTACAGAGAAAAAAATGAACAAGTTTTTCAAAATGCCACAACATTGCAGACCCTCTGGTTGTAAAATCTGAGATTTAAATTCTAGAATAAATGATCACCGATGCAGGTAAGAATGCTTTATATGTGTTCACTCAGTATTACAGCAACTTTCTTTGTAGCTCACGTCTTCGTTTTGTTGCATTGTGTTATTTATTGTTTGGATAATCAAAGCATGTGACATTTGCCGTTAATACATGCATAAATATTGTTGCATATACACAAACTGTAAAAAGGTTGCTGTAAATTTTACAGTAACTTTCTGGCAGCTGGTTGCCAGTAAGTTACACATATTACTCTATTTATATATTATTATCTGTCTCTTCCTCCAACGCTTAAAAAAACGTTCGTTTCCCTTGTCAGAAATGTCCCTTGTCATCATTGGTCAGATTTTCACAGCTGACCAATTGTAGAGACAATTTGTTTTCCATTTTTTTGCTGCCATTTTCTCTACTGTAAATTTAACTACAGTACAGTTGAATAACAGTACGATGCATATATTTTCCGACAATCCTTTGGTATTTACAGTATTATACCGCAGACATATTTTACAGTAGGTTACTGTACATATATAACAGTGAAATAATGTTTGAATAACGAAAATCTTTTACAGTGCAGTCAACGCTCCTCAAGTGTTTGTGGTTGAGCTTTGACTGTTCCAATATGGCTGATGACTTGCGTGTAGGAACTGCTTTGGATAAAACCATTTTGCTGATGCTTTTATCCAAAGCTACTTACTTTTCATTATAGTATACATTTACTTCTTAGTACGTTCAATACCTGAGATCGTTGCTAACGCCATGCTCCAACCACTGAGCTACAGGATAGAAATCACAATTCGTCAAAGCAAAGAGAAAACACAAATATTTTAGGACTTCAACTTGTTTCAAACAAAAAATGTATTGTATTTTATTATATAAATAACAAACGGAAACAACTAAATAGTTTTTACAAAATGGAGCCTGAACATTCCAGTTCTTTCAGAAGTAAGAAATTAATCAAGAGTAACATTCAACCATTAAAACAAAAAAATATATAATCATATAAAATGTATAAAATACATTAATACTGTGCTTTTGGGCTCATGCCAATGTATTATGTATACTACTACATTAACATTTAATTTATGCATTTGGCAGACGCTTTTATCCAAAGCGACTTACATTACATTATCCTCTACATTTTACATAGGTATTTGCAATCCCCTGGGATCTAACCCACAACCTTGCGTTGTCAACGCAATGCTCTTACCACTGAGCTACAGGAAAGCTATACAATAACATATTACGTCCTTCATAAACACAGGCGTATGTAATACCAAATACATTTATACCAGAAGTACTTCTTTTTTTTGCAAGGATGATATCATTAGATTTAAATTTGTATTTCTTATGAATGTAAAACATCAATGTAATGGGCAAAATGTGCTGTTTTGTTTTGATATTTTTGATGATACTTAACGTTTGTAGAAATATTATTCCGTCAGTAACACAGACATTAGTTGTAATGTAAGAAAATGTCACGTCTCACTCTTTAAACACAGATCACGTTTTCTCGCTTCTGTCAAATTGCCCTGTGATATTCAGCTTGAATTCAACATGTCATTCCTGCAAATGATAATGTGGAATATACCACTGTGACAATAGCTAGGGGTTTACCTGGCTAGATTTCGTTCCGCATGAAGGGCGACGCAGATTGACTCCGCAGGGCACGTTACACCCGCGGTCATACACTCGAACCCGACTGACACATTCCATAAGGGAGGCAATAAACGGCCATTGCAGATGTCAACTGCATCTTCAACGAGCCTGTTTTTTGGGAAGGGATTTGAACGGAGCAATGTGCTGCGACTCATTCCTGCATTATTCAGGTTGTGATCTCTTCAGATGTTTGGACTTCTATCATGATGTTGATGATGGCAGAGAGCTGTGTGTAAAGACTTACACAAACACAAAGTCCCATTTATACCGTTCACCATATTTCTCCACAGACTCCAGTGTTTCGTTTTGTTCTCAGCTTTTCTTTTTGTGTCTCTCCGTGTTTGGTTTGACAAGCTCATTCATTTAATCAAGTGAAAAATGAGTTTGAATGAAAGGTTGTTGTGGGCCGTTCACGGTCCAGAGGGCATCCGTGACACGCTCGTGTACTGTGCTGAAGAATGGCTCTGTGTTTACAGGAATGGAAGTACACAACGCTCATGCAAATGATTGTGGACGCGACATTATTCACACTTTCAGCTCGTATGGTCTTGTATTTGACCCTTAGTGGGTACGGCTAGAGTTTACAAGTAAAATTAAAGGGGCATGGGTTGTTGGCATGAGGGTTTAAAGGGGTCGTATGGTGTGAATACGTGTTTTTCTGTGTCTTTGGTTATTATAAGTTGCATGTATTAGACACGTAAAATTGCAAAAATTAAAGTGTTGGAACAAAAGATGCATTCTAAAAGCCAGCACTCACCCAGACCTGCTTGAAACTACTCGTGTAACCACACCCCCACGTCATCTGTGATTTAACTAAAACCGCCCAAATTTATACGCAAGTAAGGTGGGCGTACCTGTCAGTACAACTGTATTCTAACCTGAGGCTTTATTTATTAAAAGTGCGTAGAAAAGGTTCAATATTTTGTCGTACGAATAAAATCAAGGATGTGTTTAAGTACCAAAAATCTGTACTTATGAAACGTGTGCACGCACAAGAGTGAGCAATAATTGTTGATAAATCCCAGTAACCAAAGTACCATGCTCGTTCACGGTCATGGTCAAAAAACATGTACATTTACATTTACATTTAGTCATTTGGCAGACGCTTTTATCCAAAGCGACTTACAGTGCACTTATTACAGGGACAATCCCCCTGGAGCAACATGGAGTAAAGTGTCTTGCTCAAGGACACACTGGTGGTGGCTGCTGGGATCGAACCAGCAACCTTCGATTTACCAGTTCAGTGGTTTAACCCACTAGACCACCATCTCCATAAAAACAGGCCGAAAGCATTCTTTCTTGTTTTAGTTTTAAAAAGGCACGCGCTAACACACTCAAAATATTTTTTGTAAGGTTTGGGTGTTGCTTTTATGCTGTTACTAAGGTTTTCCGGCTGTCTTTCAGCGCTTTGCACATCACAAGGTTTGTTCAATCTGTCAACAATAATATGCAATAATGATGCTCGTCTCTGTAAATGCCTCCGGTAATAATATACAGGCACACCACACGTCTGATAGAGAGAATGAATGTCTTCTGGATTTTCCATCTCGAGCTTTAAAACGCATCTGTTTATTTCAGGTCTGTGTGATAGAGCCGCTGCTCGCCGACGATAATACTTCAGTCGAGAATGGTGTCGACCGGATTCGTTTGGCAGGCGGAGGACGGGATCGCTCGGGTAACTACAAAAGCATTTGCCAACAATACAGTTTCCTGGATGTTTCCCTGCAACGTGGCTGGGAACGAGTTCAAAACGGCCTCTGTTTAGATGAGAGAAACGTATTTGTGTGCGTCAAGCAACGTGAGATATCTCCGCTCCACTGCTGGCTCCTGGCACGGGACGAATGGAGTACGGTTGTTAAAATTCTGCCTCCGACACGCAGCAGCAGACGTTCTCCGTGTTCAAAAGCTGTCGGTCGGAAAGAATAAGACATCTATAATTGTAAACGATATCACACAGCGTGACCTCTGCCTATGAATGTTCTCCTGGATGTGTTTTGCTGACGGCGTTGAGTAATTGTGGTTATTCAGAAGTGCGTATTGTGCGCGTAGGTTGAGTAATTCATCTCTTCAATGCTTTGCTTTCGATGTCAGAGCGAATAAAACTCGCCTCAAAGTAAATCCAATTGTGGGAAAAGAAAATGCAATCCATACTCGCATGTAATTATCATATCCTCCTCCTGTGTTTGTGTTAAACTGTCCTTTACATGTCATCTAAATGGCTTGTTTGCGTTGACTTGTTGAAACCACGCAATGACATCTATCACACAAACTATTTGCTCTTCAGGATTAATTCACATTTTTTCGTTTCATTGTTTGTACAGGGGCACCAACTTGGTGCTTATTTTTATTCAAAGTTCATACTTTTGTTGAAAAGTAATTTGAATTAGCAATACAACAAAGGCAGGGGTCACGTGTTTACGCAAGCGCCCGTACGTTAATGAACAATTATCCGCTAAGCTGCGTCGGAGGCTCCCAAATAAACGCAGGGTTTCGTCGCAGTTGCTATGGGACACGCTCTTAGCGACTGTAATTAACAGTAAAAACTAATTAAAGAGAGTAAATGCACAACTCTCCGAGCTGCCATGGCGCTGTAAATATATGTGTGTTTGTGGGCTGCTCTCCAAGAGCGCTGAGCTCTGGATTCAGCTCCAGCAGTTGCCGGTGGATTGTCTTTCACAGCTTCTTACAGGCATATTGTACATTTACCAGGCCAAGATTTTCCATCCTCTAGGACTTTTTGGTTGCATACAATAAAGGTTTTGGTAGATTGCGACTAGGCGATGACAAGCTTAAGGTTTTGTGAAATAAGTCCATTTGACCACAATGATCTTACAGGAATACGTTACTATTTTATGCGCATTCTTACAAAAAGTACTTGTAAATCCAATTCCAATCTTTCGGTCTCTTATTTAATTTTTGAATTCTCTTCTAGTTCTTACCTTTGGTTTACTGTATATATACAGCCGGAGAAAATGTTAGGAGACAAATTGTTTACTGGTAATGTTATTGTTGTGTTTAGGTAAAAAATGATCACTTTTGTTTCACTCTGTGAACTACTAACAATATTTCTCCTAAATATCAAATACATATGTTGTCTCTATTTGCATTTAAATGCAGAAAATGAAAACTGGAGAAACGGGTGAAAATATCGTGAGATGCTCTGTATTTTTTCAGACCTCAAATACCGTAAAGAAAACAAGTGCAGATCCACTTTAAGCATTACAAAAAGCTTTATATATATACAATAAAATATTATATATAGTATAGACATATATTTACGTTACATTTACAGGTTGCACATGTATAAAACTGTCTATGAAATGAATAAACATCTTGAGTTTATTAGAATACAAGCAACACTGAAACTCCTCCCCTAAGTGTGCAAATGTAGATCGCGCAAAAACTAACGATTCAGTAAAAATCTTCCACTTTGTAAAATAGATATGAATTGCCATAAGATTGTGTTGTGTTGACGATGCTATTTATTTCAGCTCATGTTTTGTCTGACTACAAATCTACGTTTGATTTATTCTTTAAAAAACATTTAGTTCAAATCTTAATCTTTTTATTATTCTCTAACCTAAACTTAAAAGTGAATTAGAATTAAGTAATGCTGTCTGGTACCATTTGGGTGTAAATTGGTCTTTGGTCAATATAAAGTAGACTGCAATTGCCCTGTACTGATCTACAAACAACACAGATGGCGATAGAGAGTCAAACGGTACGGATTGCAGCTTACAGTGTTTCCAACACGTTTATGATTCAGCAAATAATATTCCATGAATAACAACCTAAATATTGGATCCTTTTGTTATATTTTCCTAGGCTAGTGTTTTTTGTTTCAGCTTTCGGCTAAACATATTTTCTTTTAAAGAAGAAACTCATGCTACGTTTGATTAAATGACAGAATTGGTTCTTTAAGGGCTTACTCGGTCTATGGTGTCCTGTGTATATTTTTTCCTGTGAGCTTTCTCCAATGAAGCGTTGCCAACTGTACTTTTTTGCTGAGCTTTTTTAGGTCTAGACAGATATTGTGTTGACAAGCAAACTTTAATGTCATTTCCACTATCAGACCTGTATTTTTATCTATTATCTCCTACAGCGGCATGAGAGACGTTGGATTTTAAACGGTATTTGTCCGGGAAAACTAATCCCAGCCGGCAGCATATGAGGAAGTTAAGCCCTTATTGAAAAACTCATGGAAGTTTGTTTATATTAAATATGGAATTACCTCTGAAATGATCAGTCTCGCAGAGGGTTTGAGAAGTCTTGCTGTTGCCTCGAAAAAATATCTATAACTATCTTACCACAACAAAATACACTTCTGCCGTGAGGTTTGACAGCGTTAAGCTCGACGAAATCATGCAAATGTTAAACAAACGTGATTTCACTTACAGAAAAAATTTACAACTGCCATGTTTTGTTTTTTTGCAAACTTTTCTTCCAAATAAAACTCTGAGGTGATATTAAATGATCTGAACAATTTGATCATTTTAAGCCAAAATAATTCTGTAGACGTCAGCAATAGCAGTTGTATACACTTTGATTTGAATACATTGCAGTGCATGCGATCACTTCTTGTAAGTGTCGCAAGCCCTTTTAATTACACAACTCTATTTAGTTTTTATTTTGCATGATTAGAACAATCACCAGCGGCCGTGCGAGATGTTCTGCGGCGAGCGAGCTCAAGTGATTACCTGAATAATTATAAACGCACATAATATGCCTTTAACCTTCCCTAGAAGATGTAAATTGTGACGTGCCGCCAACATTCGGCAGACATTTGCATAGCATTTGAATGATGGGAATTATGGTAATTTTGACAGGCTGTTTGGCGTCTGAGGACACCGTGAGCTTCAAGCGATCATTCCGTAGTATAATCAGTTAGATGATGACCTCCCGGTCCAAACAGATGGTGAGTCAACACCGCCAGTGAAAGAGAGAAAAACCAAGATGGTAATGATGTGGGATAAAGATTCTTGGCGGATTCTTGTATGTTTTGAATGTTCACAGAAGTTATAAAATGATGCTTGTTCTCTCTCTTTCTCCATTCTCCTTTTCCATTCACTGACAGAGATATTCACCAGTGAACTTCTGTGACTTTGTGGTGACCCTACTGCATGAAAAGTCACTCAAATTCATACCCCTCCAATTCTTTCAAATCAATTAAATAATTACTTCTGATCAATATTTTGCATAAGAAAACTGTTAAGAAATATAACGTTTCCATTGGCGAGAAACAATTTGAAGGCAGTCATAATATACCAGAAACATAACATTTTCTGCCACTTCCGATTGGCTCAATAAAAGTAATATTCTCAAAAATGTAATCTATAGATGTAAGGAACAGAATGTTGCCACAAGTGATGCTTGCCAAGTTGAAAATGTAGATGCTACAAACATTTTGGGGTTTGGAAAAGTGGAAAGGTGTACCGGAATTGGCTCTTATTCGAGACGTGATGAATTAATGACATTAATCGTCACATTAATAGCCATAATTATTGATACTGTTTTAATATTACACTTATGATAATACCATAGAGTTCAGTTCCAGACACTCTTTTCAGTCGTTTTCACTTTAGTATCATTTTAGTATGATTCATTTTCCAAAGAGAGAGAAAAAAACATTGAAAGTAAACGAGTTAAATTAAATTAGTTGACTAGCAGAATTGATTTATTTACCTTCCCAAAATGTTTTAGATACCCAAGTAATATCGCATTGTCTTCTTTTGATCACAATAAAGTGTAATGAAATATTGTTTTGTGATGGCGCTATAGTTCCAGGTTTTCCATTACCCTATGAACCCTGAATATGCTAATATGATAACATTTACGCATTTGGCAGACGCTTTAATTCAAAGCGACTTAAATTGCATTTGTTCTTGAGTATGTGCGATCGAACCCATGACCTTGGCGTTAATGGCGCTAACCACTGAGCCACAGGAAAGCGATGATAACGTGTTTTTCGACATGCCACTGTATTTTTTAAAATACCTTTAAAGTTCCTGTGAACAGGAAGTTGCGTATTTACTTCCGTATTCGGACACATTTCGTAGTGAAACGGTATTTCAAAGGAGAAAATAAGTGGGTGGGGCTTGCGTTTTTCACTGCGAATTGATTGGATGTTTAAAAACCGCTGTTGCATTGATATTGAAATTAAACAAGGAGCAGACTGACAGTCGAAGGGGAGGAGTTTACGGATGCTCCGCCCAATTCGTCCAATTTATGTCATTTGAGATGGATACTCATTTCAGGGCGGAAGTGCATTTTCAGATTTTAACTGTGGATTATGAGGGTACGTGACTTTATAAAGAAAATGACCCACATTGATGAGCCATTTACTATAAACGCTGCAATATTATGTGAAAAAATAAGAATAGTCACTTATTATTTCACTGGGACTTTAATGTAAATACTGTTGCACATGAGTGTGATGAATGTTGAGTGACGTGCTGTGAAGAAAACCAAGGGACATTTTCAGAAGCTCTTTCTCAAACCAATCCGACATTTCTTTCGTTTATATTCTTGCTGTGTATAGAAATTTGTAAAATATTTATACAGTATGTAATGTTTTGCTGACTAGCTCATACCATGGAGAGCTATTGCCATCAGTGTGGTGTTCAGTGATGTGTATCTCTTCCAGGGCAATACCAATGTTCAATAGCTTTTAATGTACCCAACATACCATGAGAAATATCCACTGGAATATAAAGTGACCCCTGTTCCCCCCATTAAAGCACCAAAGTGTTACCATTTGATGTCATCTCTGTTCTGTAGTACCAACACGATACATTTTTAAAATGTGTTTTGGGCTCTAACTCTAGTGTAATAACAAACTCCCATTACTTTACAAGGACCGAGCGAAAGAAATGCAGCCTCCACGATGAGTGCGGGTTAAATGAGAAACGCACCGTGAAAGCGATCCATCCCCACAGGTTCAGCGGGCAGCCTGAAGGCGTTTAGTTTTCTTGTCGTTAAAAAAACTCGCTTGGAACTTATAATAAAATAATCAACGCCTGATACGTATTGAGGCGTAAGATCATTTATGATTTTTTTCATATTTTAAGATTGTATCTCAAATTGAGACTTAACCGGAGCACTAAAGGCAAACCAGTTAGACCTTTGTTCTTGTGCTGATCTATACAGACTAACACAAATGCTTATTTCAAATAACTATTACACATTGTGAATTGTGTTACCGCGACTGAATAATTCAAAGATTATAGGAAGAGAAATGAAAAATCTGTCATCATTTATTCAACCTTGTGTTTTTCAAACCCACGTGAGATTTGCACTCCGTGGAACATAACACTTAATATTCCTTGCTTTTTTATAAAACGTGTGGACAGACACTGTCGCGCTCGTAAGTCACAAATAAAAACACCATTAAAATATCATTTATCAAACTAATCCGAATGACGTGGGCTACTTTGATAGTGCTTTTATTTGTTCGTGTTTATTTTCCCGTGAATCGCTCCTGTAAAATATTGCGTTGTTTACAGGCCGCGTGTCCTGCAGTTCAACTGAATATACGGTCATTCAATACTTTAAAAGGAAAACGAGCCAACTGTGCCAAATGCGCTATTCCCAGCTTCAATAACACCCAATACAATCTGTGGAGCTCATAATTGGAAAAATGTTGAGGTCATACAGCATTGTTTCATCTCGGAGAATCTTGAGGAAAATAAAAAAATGTACCAGCTCTGCCGTGTAGAAGACACTTCTCAGTGCACCAAATCGTGTTAGTGGATTCCTGATGAAAGAAAAGCATTGCTTCGCTGGATCACTTTTCTTAAGGATTGAAGGTGAAACCCACGAAGAGGATGCAAGAAAGGTTTGTGTGTGTGAGATTGCTTATTTTAAAGTTTAATTTGCGATATATCATTAACCAAATTATCCAGCATCTGAAATCTCTTCTGCACCTGTGTGTGTTTAAAATTTAATATCATCCTGCGGCATTTATTTTCACTGTAATGGCTCTAGTTCTTTATTTTAGTCTCTTTCTTACACTGCTGTGTTTTCATTATGTGAAGTTTGGCTTTTCTTGTGTAAAACTTAAATCAAAAATAAAATAAAATTCTTTCATCATTTAGTCATCCTCATATCATTCCAAACCTGTATGACTTTTTTCTTCTGCTTAACTTACACAAACTTGGTAAGTTAAGCAGAACTTGGTAACCAAAAAACCTTGAACTGCATTGACATTGAGACATTCTCAAAATATCTTTTTGGGCTCCTGTCATATAGAAGTTAAAAACATCTTGTTTTTCTGCTGAAAATACAAAGCACTTACTCATGCTCTCCACGTGTCCTCTACTGTTATGCCAGCCTTGTGAGCAAAGTTTGTAAAAACAAATTCGCAATCGTATCCTCAACATGACCAATGTTCCAGCAAAGTTGTTTCCACTTACTGAAGCCATTTCTCCCCAAAGTTTAAGTCAACACGGTGACACAATTCACACGGCGGTCCAGGAGGTCTCCGAGTGACTGGTGCGTTTGTGAAGCAGACGCAGTCGGCCGCACGCCTCGCTCGCAGACATCGCTGCGGGTGTGTAACAAGCATCGAGGCGCACGCTGCTCCTCTCAGATTTCACAGAAACCCCCAGGCACCTCATCACTATGGGAAGTGCAGCGTCGATCAAGAGGACGAAATGCACAATTGATCCATCCTGCCGTAAACTTGGACTGTTTATGGAGACGCTCAGCTTGAGTCTAAACAGCGATCCCAGATCCGACGCACCCGGACGTGACGGCACAAGATTTCCCCATCAAATCAGTTTGTTCTTGCGAAGAGTGGAAATGCTGTTTGCTTTTCCAAAGCTATTTGGAAGATATTTGGAAAAACGTTGACATTTCTCGAAATATCTTCTTTTGTGTTCCACAGAATAAAGTCACACAGGTTTAAATGACTAGGCTAAATGATGACAGATCGTTTTATTATTCGTGAAGCTTGTGTATGTCAACCGTATATATCTCACATGTATATCACAGCTGTTGTGTCATCTTATTTTTCAGGCATGCAGAGCATCTCTCAGGAATAAACTCTGGGTCACGGACCTGTTGACCAGCGACCGTAGAGGACTCGTCCGAGTCACGCCAGTCTGATTCAGAATCCACCGGGGAATGAAGCTGTTGTGGCAGCTGATGCGAGTCTTGACTTCAGCGGCGAGGTTGCATTGACTGACAAACAGTCACTTTTAGAGCTTTGGAGAAGAATTGATCTATTTATCCCAAGGAAAACCCCTGGAGAGGCCGGCAGAGCAGACTGACTCCTCACACGTAACAAATTCTGTCCACCAACACACCTTTCAGCTTCAAGCGAAGGACAATTTCCCACAGGACACGCCGAATAAAATCAGCCTCCAGCTAAAAGCGAAAGTGACCGAGGGAACCTAAATGAATGGCCGTGACACCACCAGCTTATAAAGGAACATGCAGGACAATTTCCTGAAGTTTCATTCCTGTGATTAAACGAGACGGGTAAAACAGACCCTTCACATCACAAGCGCTAGATTGAAAATGAGTGTGAAATATTCATCTGCTTCGTAATAATATTTAATAAAATGTGTGCCCTGATGAGAACTTTTGCATGACACTATTAGCTTAGTAAACTTTTAGTGCTCCGATGTTGCTCGTTGTAGGAAGACGGAGCATCTTTCTTTCGGTCTATTAACTGTCTTAAATATTTCTTCGAAAATGCAGAAATAGAAATGCACACAGATGGTTCAACACATACAAGTCTAGCGCTATTAAATGAATGTGGTGAGGCGGTTTAGATCATTTGCTTTTGGAAGAATTTGATCAGGAAAGGATTTATATTAAATCCTCAGACTTTTTGGTATCTTGGCAACTGGATTACTGGGATCTCTCGGTCATAAAAACTTTCGGTCTGTATTTAATCTCATAGCTTCTATGAGAAACTATTGAGATATTAAAGAGATCTCATTGTCTACTGTGAGACAGGATTATACCCTCTGTTTTATGGATAGGCGTTGGATTTAAATACAGTCTCTAAAGCCAAACGATTATCAGACATGTAATTACTCTCAGACCACTGCAGTGTTTAAGGGCAGGATGGATTCAGCCCTCCTGTGTATCTCGGTGCAAAATCTTTGGATGTTTATAATTGGGAAACTCCAGACATCATGTCTGAGCGGCTGTGAATCTGAAAATACTAAAAGGCACCCTGGGCTCAAATACATCATCAAACTGAATACATTTGCAATGTGGATAACTAAAGGCCAAAATTCACACAAACACCTACAGCCGATTATTTTCCCACTCATCATCAATAAGATTTGTTTCTCTCTCTCTTTTAGTTTTCCACAGGGCCAGTCTCGGTCGTCATTTACTGCAGGAGCACAGAAACTTCAGATTGTGGAACACTCGTCATAGTCTCTAAAGAAAGAAGAAAGGAAAAACAGATCACACAGGGCTTTATTGTTTTATTTGAGGGATGTTGTGTATGTGTGTTGAAATGTGTTTTCTCCAGATGATGGGATTTATAACATTTATCAGCACCTTGGTTCCAAATGTCTGCATCTTTCATGTGGTTGCCAGTATGCGCGCTGAAATGAAACCAAATAAGTGACTTTACATACTGCGTGCATGTTATGTGTTGTTTTATGCTTTATGATGGTTTATTTTATGTTTTTAATCATATGTTTTGTTGGGTTATTTTTAGCACAGCATTGAGTCAAAAAGGGAAAATTATCATATGCTGAATTGTTTTAACCCATTGTAGGAAAAATGTAAACCATTTGATAGGTTAATTTAACCCAATGGTTGGGTTCGTCCCTTTTCAGCCAATGCTGGGTTGAAAATGTGGTTTTAATTCATGTTTTGTGTGTTTGTATGGTTTATTTTATATTTTAAGTTATGTTTTATATTTTAAGTAATCTTATGTTTTAGTTTGTTGGTTTTTTTTGTTTCATGTTAGATTTCTAATTTAGTTATGCTTATGTCGTTTGGTGTTACGTCATGTTTTAAGTTATCTATGTTTCAATTTGTCATGTTTTTGTGTTATATTAAGTTGACTTATGTTTCAGTTTGTGTTATGTTGTTTTATTTTTAGCTATAGGCTAAATTATGTTTTGTGTTTTGTTATTTTATGTTTTAAGTTATTTCATGTTTCAATTTAAGTTATGTTGTTGAAAGCTATCTTTATGGGATATTTTTATGTTTTAAGTTATGATGTGTTATGATTTTCTTTAAGGTTACCCATACGATAGGGTTGTATTTGTTAACATTAGTAAATACTATAGTTAATACTCTAACATGATGCAGTATAGTTTAAAAGTATTTATTTAATTTAAATATTGAAATGATTATTATTACATTATTTTTAATGATCAATTTATTAATCTTTGTCAATATTAGTTATTTTCTTGCTTTGGAAGTATTATGCGTTGTTTTTTTCTGTTAATTAATGTAACCAATATTAACAAACACAATTTTATTATAAGTGTTAGCATTTTATGTTTTAAATTAAGTTTTATCAGATTTCTCCAAGATTATAGTTTTCATGGTGTATGCTAATCAGCCAAACCATCTGACAGGTGGTATTATATCAATCTGAATACGCCTCCAGGATGGTGAGTTGTCTTTTGTCCATTTTTTCATAAAAATACATTTAAATGTGCAAATCTAAGGGTTGTCCTCTATGCAAATTATTATATTTTAAGACGTTATTTATTTTGACTAGTACTCACTTAGCTGCCATAATCGTATTCATAAAGTCCTGATCCAATCCTACCGATTTTTAAGAGCCTGCGATATTACTGTGATCTGCATTTTTTCTAACAATACCCTCACAAATGCTTATCAAACTTCTGGAGGTGTGAATAACTGTGAAATGTTTATCCATGAAATCTCTGCATTAAGTTTATAAAGTCATTGTTCTTTTTCAAAGGGAGAGATATTGGGTTGTCTGGTACAGACGGTCAGAGGCTGATGTTCTGTTCATAGCCCGAGTAGGAGGTTATCTTCTAAAATCACACACTTCCTCTGAAAAATGAAAGGGCTTAAATCAGACACAAGTCAAGTCTGGACGCCCAGTAAACAGCAATTTCAGATCCGCTGTAATCAAAGACGCCCAACGCTTTTGATTGGTGAGGAAAAAAATTGCAAATGTTCATCGGTCGTGTTCGTCTCTCCCTCGCAAATAGAATAAAATGGAAAGCTTCCCGCGCCGAGACTCATTAAATAAAAGCAGAAGGAGGAGAAACAGAAGGAAAGGAAGAAAGGAATGTAGTTTCACAACAACTGGGATGAGATCCAAAGCTCGCTCTCTCGTCTCTTATCTGTCTTTGCAGTAGGGACATTTAGCTTTGAAAGACATGGGAAAAAAACGAGAAGATAGCAAGGCGTGTGTTGAATGGAAGGCTTTTAAGACAGCGATGGTCTTTTACATGTGTTGGCATTGAGTGAGCGGGGCCGCGACAACCGTTTATTAATGTAGATAAGTGCTGTTTAAAGCCTTCACTTCAAGAGCTTGTCAATGTGTGTGTGGGTCTTATTAAACGTCTTTGCTCTTTCTATAGATGTGTGTTCACTTTACAGAGGAAATTATGTTTATAAATCATGAATTAGGAGGGTTAGATTGACATTATTTGCGTGTTCACATGTGCTGTGGCAACTTCAGTTGGAAATCTAGTTTTGCTTCTTGTAGCCCAAGAGGAAGCTGAGACTGCTCAGATGCTCAGGAGATCGATGGAGTTCATTTAATTAAAAATATGTCTAAGATGTTTATTATAAAATAATAATAACAAATTGTTTGAATACACAAAGGTGTGTTAAATGAATGCTTGTAGAGGTAAAATAACCTGGATTTGTGTAAATTTGATGAGAAGTGTTTGAGTTCCTATTGAGATCTTCAATAATCTTGACTTTCAATTGGAGACTTGAGAAATCTGAGGTCGGTTTGAGACATTGTTGAGATCTCATCTAAAAACTCTAATGGAGACATTTGTGAGGTTTCTGACTCTTTTCAGAGACTTAATTTTCCTTTTGCTTTCTCTTTAATATCATTGATGTCTCGTAGAAGTGATTGAGATATTAAAGAGATCTCATCTGTGATTTAGCTGATGGGCAATTTCACCACACTGTTCTGAACATTTGTGGAAACTGATGACCTCCAAACTTTTAAGTTGATCTCAATTTCTTTGAGTAAAGAACACTAAACACATGAGTATAATAAACTCTAAATAGGTTTTCATTATTTCAATTTATATTTACATGAGTTTCACTTATCAATGTTGTCATGATGGATCAACAGTCAATTTCAACTGAAGCGTTACCAATATAATATCTTCAAATCAAACACTTAAAATTTGAATTGAGTCTGTTTTCCTTCTAAGTAAATGCTCTACTCGTCTGCACAATGGTGCACATTTATAAGTCTCCTCCCAGTGTAATTTTGATCTTAATGCATAAAACAACACTTTATTTCGAGATTGCTTCCATTATCCTTCCACACAAAGCATGCTGGGAATCGCTCTGACGTTATTGGAAGATATAATTAACATTTTTGAGTTACGTGTCTTCTTATTTTTGTGTTCCTGGAACTCAAAATATCAAAATAGTTAAACACACTTAAAAGTTGTAAGACAAATGAACATTTTCACAGTTTTGAGTAGAGTTTACTTATTTTGAATGAGTAAATTATATTGTTTGGTAATAATGTGCAGAACAACAACACAATCTGCCTGAACACATCTCTGTATCTAGTTTTGTCTGGTTGTGTCTTGCATGTAGTTTAACTCAAAAATGTGTTGTCCCTTTTATCTATTTCACACAAAATCAGCAAAGCATACCTCGTTACTTATTAAAGAACACAACGCGTTAAGTTCAATAACACTTTCTATTTAAAGGTAAAGAGTTCAGAATGAATTTCTTGGTGATATTTGTGGTTTTCAAACACCCTCCCGTCCCAGTCTAGTATGCAGAGAAGTACAGTATAAATAATGTGTTCGCATCTCCATAACATCCCTCAACACTGTGGCTTCCCCCCAAAACATTGCTTTGTTTGCTTCAGCCAAAAACCCAGACGCAGCAACATTGGTTGTGAGTTTGTGGTAAACCTCTTTGTTTCTCTGACCGAGTAATGTACTTCATCAGTCTGTGGGCTGTTTGCCGTTGCTAAGCAAACCAATAACTCTCCGGTGGGCTTCAGGTCTGAGTTTTGTGCAGTTCTTTCACTCCAAACTGTAAACCCATCCATGTTTGGACGGTATGTTGGGCGCATTGTCGTACTGGAGACCTCACAAATAATTGCCACAAAGTTGGAAACCCTCCATACACTGGAATGCCATTTATTGGGCAGCTTGTCTTCTGATATTAAGTGGCCGGGCCAGAAGCGTTCATTAAAATGTGTTGTATGTGTAGTGTGGGCCATGTAACTTCGCCAAGCCCAACTTTTATCTGTAACACCCGACAGCTTGTCTTTAGGTCCAAAGAAAATAGCTCAAATGAAACATTTTGGCAAAGCTCATTTCACACGGATAAATTGACAATGCTTTGCTAGCCGTGAATGAATAATTCATGTTCATTTATTTATGTAACTAGCTGTTACGTAAATCACCTACACGTGCTTTAACTGTCATCGGGATTGGATTTAATTAAAAATTGTATTATAATTCAGTCTGGTTTCTTGTCTCAGTTCCTGTCAGAAGTCTCGCACGCTCGTGACAACCCTTTATTCTTACAGACCTTGCTATCAAACTCTTTGTTCACAGACAATAGGGATATTCATACCGGCCTTTGGCTTATCACGGCGAGCAAATGTGAAGTGACTCCGGATCACGCCGCTTAAATTCCCTGAAGGATTTTCATCGCGAGTGTTTGGTCACAGTTTATCGAACTCACGCTGAGAAGTGCACATGCGGTTCCTTTTCATTTCTTCCAGCCGGCCGCGGGATGTTTTATGTATTAGGGGAAAGGTGCGAACGCTGTTTGTCATGCAGGCGTCTACGGCGAGCTATTTAATCGAATGGTTAGTGAAGTGAGATTTAGCGCTGATGAATGACCTAATCCTCTCTCAGATTAGAAACACCCGGCGCCTCATAGATTATTATCTAATGAGAAATGCAATAATCTGTCTATACCTCCTGAGAACTAAAGGGCTCATTTTTGTGATGTGATATGAAAATCCTTTCACCAAAATGTTCCCCGTGTTTCAATACCAATTGATTTTTTTGCACAGCCGTGGCTGGAAATGTTTGCCGTTCGCCCGGGTTTGTGCCGAGGATCCTCACTCCATCAGAGGTCCGTTAGCGGTCTCAGAAGGGACGATGATTTAAAAACCTTTGATTAAATATTTTGTCATCGTTTCCGAGGGCTCTGCTCTTACTGTCTGAACTCTCTGTGATTCATTTTTTCCAACCTAATTTCCAGAGCAAGTCATGAGGCACTATTTATTTCTCCTGCACAAAGTCTCATTTGTCACATCTGAAACGCGGCAGGCGGACCCGGCGGCGGAACTCGTGACTGCAGACCCTCTGTGGGCCTAAAAACATCATCTACAAACACATTGATGTGAGGTTGCCTGATCCTACTGAGGCCGAAGAAACAACTTTTTATTAGTCATGCCCTTTCAACTATTTTGTTAGATTCATTTGAACTAGCGGTTGAGTTTGTTCATGTGTTACCCAACTGTGAGGTTTTTTATGTACAGTAGATGTGATTAGTGCTCTCCACAAGAGCTTGATTTCATTTCTCTCGGGTGGCAAATTGTCCAGAGAAAATAAATGACCTATCTTGGCACGGAGGAGATTTCATGTTTCCGGGCTGTTTAATAACTGGAAATAATTGTCCAGCCGGCCGTTCACACAGCAGTAATAACATTATAGCATTTGTAATAGTAATTACAGTGATTGTTGAATTTTGGAGCACAAACGCTGTCTGGTGTGTTGCTTCAAAGCTGCTGCTCATTGGGACCAACCAGAGTTTTCCAAATCACATATATGCAGGTAAATACTGTAATTTTGTTCTTTCAAATATAAATGGATAGTTTAGCCAAAAATAAAATGATTTCATAATTTATTCCTTTATGACTTTCTTTGAACACAAAAGAAGATATCTTGAGGAACGTTGGTAACCAAACAACATTGACCCCCATTGACGTTCCATCTATGAACACAAAACCACTGAGACATTTCTCAAAATATCTCCGTTTGCGTTCCACAGAAGAAAGAGTTTCATACAGGTAAATAAAAGATGTCCGATTTTTCATTTATGGGTGAGCTGTCCCCTTAAGATACTTATTGATTGAATACTTTTAACCCAGACAAATATGGAGGTGAATATCGCATCACAGAAGCATCGAGCAATTAATCTCTTGAAATGTTTGGATCTCCATTAATGGCACAAGCTTTGACCTTCTGCCTTGGATCAGATACATTCAGGAAGCTGTCGAGACCAGAATTTACTCACAGAACCATCGAATGCTTTAAACCGAGCCCAAAACAAAAATCTGTCAGGTCCTATTACGACAGATATTCATGTGAAAACTCCAAGTGCGATTTAGTTCATGAACGTCAGGCATCAATTATACGCCGAAATGAAATGGAAAATTAAATCAGCAATTAGTCTTGGGAAGCGTATAAATTAGCATATCTTTGAAGAAATTCGTTATCTAGCGATGGTAGTTGTGGAGAGCTGTGTGGCGGCGTTACGTAACCTCATGTCTTTGAAGATCCTACGGGAATGGCTGAAGGTCTCCGACGGTCACGCGTCACAACTGTCAAAAGCTCCATCTGTTATTCAGCAGTCATTGTTCTCTAATGTTACAGAACTACTCTAAACTATAGTTATTGAGCCGACGTAACATCAGAGAGAGCCTTCAGAGGAATATTTCTTTATTTACCTGATGGCTGAATGACTCAGACACTCTTGATACATGGCCTTTGTCTCCAGATACAAATGCATGAAAGCTAATATGGCTAGACACTTATTTGGTGATTCTTGGCGGAGTATAAACATTCAGTTGTGTTATTCAGGAACATGTTTTATTTTTAACACTGTGTGTACTGTGTTTAACTGTGAGGGTGACATTTGTTTTCTTGTTGTTTATACTATTTTTGTTGTTTTTAATCTCCATAAAGGTTGTGTTCAATTAAAAATTGATTTCATTGCACAAATTATTTTGCTTTCTTTTTAGTCTTACTGTACTTTGAGTAAACAACTTGAAAACAAGATGTATTTCATTGACTCAAAATGACAAGCGCATGGTTGTCTTGTTTTTAGAGAAATCTAACATAATTTGATGATGTTTTTGACAAAAAAAACGTTGATTGCCAGTGGGGTCAGAAACTCATCTTTAAATAAAGGCTTTATTTATTATTATCTAACTTTGCATTAGATTATTTTGTATCCTGTTGGAAACAGCTTCTTCTTGTTTTAAGCAAGAACATTTGTTAGTTGCATCATTTTGAGGATGCTTTTAACAAAACAAAACAATAACTGAGTAGGAAAAACATATTCAATGCCTGTAGTATTTATGTCAACTACAATTCTGCAAATCTTGAACTTCTTTCCTAGATTTTAATTTACTTTGTATGTTTTCTACTACAAATATAAAGAAACATCTTATCAAGTTTCATTTACTTAAGAAGCAAAATAAAAATCTATTGTAAACAGTTAAGAATGTAAAATAAGCTTGATTTAAATATGTCACCCTGGATCACAAAACCAGTCTTAAGTAGCAAGGGAACATTTTGGGTAAAAGCCAAAAATACATTGTATGGGTCAAAATTATTGATTTTTCTTTTATGCCAAAATTCATTAGGATATTAAGTAAAGATCAAGTTCCATGAAGACATTTAGTAAATTTCCTACCTTAAATATATCAAAACAACTTCAAAGGCAATTTCCTCAATATTCAGATTTTTTGCACTCTCAGATTGCAGTGTTTTAAACGTTTGTATCTCAGCCATTTATCGTTAGATACATAATAAGAAAACATTATTCTTCAGATTTCAGAGTATGTAAAAATATCAGTTTAAAAAACTGACATATAAAACTTGTTTTGTTTTCCAGGGTCACATATTAACAAGAGTTCGGAGAGTTAAAGAGTAAAACTAGTTTTTTTCTAACCCTGTTGAGGAGATTTTGTTGTTAATTTTTGAGAAAAGGAGATTTAATATGTCGGGTCATATAGCTTCCTAAGTATAAATATGCTGCAATTTTTTTTGGTTTCAACTCAAACAAAACAAGTTAGTTGACTTAAAATTGTGAGTTTATTTAACTTAAAAATACTAGTTAACTAGATGCAAATTTGTTGTGCAAAGTAATATTTGTAATATATTCCTATAGAAAACAACACAAAAATAGAAACTCAGTTTCTTTCAGTGTTGTGTCTTGTAGTCTGAAAATGTTGTTTAATTCATTGAAATTCAACAGTTTTGACAAGTTATTTAGCTCCCTCTTGCAGAGATCAGTGCATACATGTATAAGATCGCCTACAGTCAAAAACTCGAGCCAAGCCAGCGACACTAATAAATATTCATCCCATGCCACATGTATACCATCATTCAGTCGCTGGTCCGTATATATCGAGAAGCTTTCCTCGTGTCTTCGTCCTGTTCTCCGCTTGCATCACGTCCTGACAGGTGCCACGCCAGCGCTCCGTCTGCTCTGTCTCTTATACATCTCAGAATGCCACAAGGCACATCTCCTCCAAGGATAGAGCAATACAGCAACGGCACAGAGTGGCAAGAGACACTTTTCTGCCTAATGGGTATTTACATGGGGGGATAAATAGTTTGCTCAGAGCAGCCGGGCTCTTGTCACCGCTAGATTAGCGCAGGAGAACAGGTGTCAGTTTAGACAAGTAGAGCAGCGCGCTGGAAATAGCCATTTGTCCCGTGAAGTGAGGGATTTGGAGTGATTGTACCACCGTCGAGAGGAAAACGGAAATTGGCTTTGAGAGAGAAAAATTAAATCAGATCAAAGAAAAAAGCCTTCGGTGCTTCAACGTGCATTAAAACCTGTGATGCTGTTTCTGAATATTTGGGGGAAAACAGAACTGTCCTTTATAATAAAGCGTTTTCCACCACAATGGGATTGTGATTCAATTTAGTTGTGCTGAATATTTTTAGAAAGCCATTAGTGAAATGCTTCACGGTTGTTTAATAGATTATTAAAGGATGAATGTGGGAAGCCTGGGGATCTTAAGCAGCGGTATACAATATTACATTTCGACATTTTTGGATGAGAATGTGGTTGGTGTTTGCGCTGTGGTGTTTTGGTGGGCGGTTGCCAATGTGTTTCTATGCGGTTACAACAGTGTTCTTGGTGGTTACCATGGAGTTGCTAGGGTGTTTTGAGTGGTTGCTGTATAGTTGTTCATTAGCCAAAGATGTAAGAGTTCATCCACATGTCTCCATTATATTCTGCTCCCAAATTTCTAATGAATTTTGTTGTCTGCAAATAAAATCGTACAGCACAAAAAAACTCTTTAGAATAAGACGACCTTTTCTCTATGCCTTTTATTAACGTAATCAGTTTGTTGTATGCAATAAAGGACTTTTATTTTGGATTCCTTTAAATCTGATAAATTTGGCACAAGATTACAGTTTTATTTGTCATATCCATTTTTCAAAAATCATGTTTCATGTTCATATAGTGTTATTTTGGTAACACTTTCCTTGAAGCATGTGCGTATAATGCATTATATAGAGTTATAAAAGAGCAATATGCATTATAATTCTTTATAGTGTGTGATGTAATGCATTATATGAAGAGCTCTTTTCCAAAACGCTATAAATCCATTTTAATAGTTTTCATGAAAATGACATTTTTTTACCTCGACCCATACATTTTGTTAATATTCAATTTATCCTGTAAAAATGGTCTGTTGGCTCAGTCTGAACATGTTAAACAATGATTGTTAAATGAAACAACAATATTGTCGACAATATTTTTCGACAATAAATTTTTTTTTTTCAAAACGCTACAAATCCATCCTTTTTTAAAAAAAATGGTGGTTTATTTCTTTTTGAAAACAAACGAACAAGAGAACATGAAACATATGACATCAAGGACTCATACTATACATTAATATAAATCAAATAAATGCAAATGCATGAAATAAATAACAGCCAAATAAGATAAATAGTAACAAACTAAATAGTAAAATAAAATAAATATTTTCAATTTCATGTTTCAATATTTTCCACCACATACAACAAATAATTTAGAAATAACAGGTACAAATACCACTGAAGAGTGAATTCTGATTGGTCGAGAGGACACATTGCATTTAGGCTTAAAACAGGTTCAGGACTAATAGTGATTTGGAAAGAAACTGCATCTTGCAGTACATTTTAAACAAGGAAATATAGTGATTTGTCTTGAAACATTGATGGAGCAGTGAACAGGTTTAGTACACAGCAAAATGGCATGACAAACTCATTTTTAATTTGCCGTTTAATGCGTTTTGGAAAAGAGCTCTTCATTTGTAGTTGTGAAGAATTATAACAAATTTAAAATGTTAAGTGTAATAATGAATTGCTAAGTGTTATAATGTTTTAACTGTAGACGTTACAATGCATTAAAAGGTGCATTACAAAGCTTTAAAACTACTTTTAAAATGCATTATACATACATGCTTCAAGGAACGTGTTGCGCTTTTTTTAGTTAGCTAAGTTAGCATAACAAAGATCTATATGTAAATAGGAATATTAAAAAAACATAATGATTGATATAGCAAAAGTCTAAAGCGGTGATAAATGTTTCTATGAAAGCAAAAAGTGCAGTTCTACTTTTATGTTATTTCAGGGCTTTTGTTGCACTTTAAAGCTTTTGAGACATTCCTGATGAATAAAGCTCTTCACAAATGACCTGCTGAATAAAAAAACCCTCTTACGTTTGAATAACAGCAGCGTCATATGAATTTCCACCTAAATAGCCACAGGATTTCAGTTTTGCATTCCTAACCTGCGTGTTGATCCCTTTATAGCAATGCACTCCGACTACCTCGACTTCATATCAAACCCCGGTCCAAGGCCTGCAGAGATTGAGCTTAAAAGCAAATAAATCCATCTCTGCTGCCCGACCTCTGGCATTCATCACGGCACATAAAGGTAAAGGCCTTTCCCAGCATGCACTGGGGTTGAGTAGACTAGAGGATGGTACAGTAACCACAGGTCTGACCATCATTTGACCGGTCGGATGACTCTGATAGATGAACAGAGCAGTGATCCAGTGTCACGTTCGGCTCCGTCAGGCTGCCCTTACACCCTTCACTGAAATATCAGTCTGTAATATTCTCTTGTGTTGTGGTGGACTGTGTGTTTTTTATGTTTGTAAGGGTGCAAATTCACTCTCTTTGCCTTTACCATTCTTTTTAGGAGAATTGATCAGCGTAGGCAGTTTTATTTAAAAAAAAAAACATGAAGAACCGACACACTCGCATACCGATTTGTTACTATTTCTAGCTAAGTTATAGGAATTCATGTGTTTTTGTACGATGTGCCTTTTCCCAAAATATGTAATGTTTTGGCATAGATTTTTATATATGTTGCATTGTACGAATTCATATGAAAGTCACTAGTTGGTTACATTTTCCCGTGAGATCATGCATTTATAGTTTATTCTGAACGAGGTGTCAATAATTTATTTATTTGTATGTTTAAATGAATTGGTGGCTAGTTCGTATAAATTTGTGCAATCTAATTGGTACTCATTTTTGTATGAAAGTTGTTATGTTTTATATGTTCATTTGAACAGGAGGATGTCTGTAAAACAAACACAATCTCATGGAAATTCGTAACTTTGCCCGCACTTATACCGAATCTGTAGCTTATTTCTAAGAAGTTCTACGATCTAATTTGTACATTTTTGTACGATCTGCTTTAGCCTCAGTGACGGTTGTGTTTTGGGTTGAGCTCAATGCTTGCTTTTTTCTAATACTCATACACTTTTGTACAATTTTTGTCTCATATAAACTTCTACGAGATTGGTTCTTCGTAAAAAAGTTACTTTTTGTGAGATCAGGTTAGTTACAGTAACAGTCTATGATTCTGGCTGAATTGCAATTGACAAAAGTCACTGCTCTCTCTCTCTCTCCCTCTCTCTACTGAAAAGTGAAGTAAGGGATTACTCTTGTTTTTCTGTCATTTAGTTACAGTTACTTCTGATGTTATTGATCTACATACTGTGTCATACGTACAATAGTGCAAATGACATCAAAATTCTAAGTCTAACTTTATAACATATGCTATAATGTATCCTTTCTAACATTTTTAAGAAGTGTGAAGAATTCTTTATGTAGTTATATGTTATTTATTTGAATGAATTAAAGGAGCCGTTTCCTGTCTATCCTTGAATCACTTAACTTATCAAGGTTGATATAGGATATAGAAAGTAACTAGTAATAGGTAATTAAATACTTTTTGGAGAGATTACTTTGTACAGTAATCTAAATTACATAATCTGTTGAATATGTAATTTATAACTTGTAATTCATTACTTTTTCAGAGTAACTTGCCCGTTTATAAGTTATGAGAGGTTGTGCTGTGCGTGTTTAAATGGTGATGTAGGACTGTCGTTACAATATTTTGTTTATTAGCATGACTGAAAAGCTTTATTGGACCATGAGAACTTAGGGCCACACCTATCCAATTTACAATATTATATAATCAAAAATCTATTGCCAATTTGTTAGTCATATATATTTATATTTTTCTAACATTTGAGTTCGCTATCGCGATAGATGAAACCACTTTTCTTGTAGGACTCTTGAGAAATAAGCATTATGATATCTTGTCTTGTGATTGGTTGTCAGACGGGGTCTTAAGTTAATTCCCAGCTCATTGATCCAATGGCTTGTATGGAAGCATCGCTGGAATATTTGTGCTGTGAAAACAACAGCGCAGCGACACGTAGCATTCTCTCATAAAGCAGACGCTTGGCTGACATTTATACAGCGCGGCACAGAGATCCCTCTTCAGTGTGAAGTTTAAATGCCACTCACATTAGTTTCAGGCACCTGTGTCCTTTCACGGTTTCCTACCAGAGAACGTCTGCTCACGATGCACAGGACACGTCCATCTGGATGTTAATTACAGAGACGTGTAAAACATACCGGAAAATAAACATATGCATGCTCTGTATATCATATCCCGAAAGCATTTGACCAATCAGATCTCTGGATTTCAAAAAACCTTCATAGATCATGATTCGTGACACTTTTTCATTTGATTTTGTTAGATATGAAAAAGAAAAAGCCTTGTTATCTGAGTCTGAAAGTAAATGCCCGGCAAATGCAGAAAGTGTGTCATTAATTTGTTTATTTGCAGCCGTCTTGATTTTGTTATTCCTTTGTGTCAGATTAATTATAGTGTGTTGTGTAGAGACTATAATTGCGTAGGGTTCCTTTTTAAAATGTTTGTGTAGAGATGGTTTATATTCCATTAGATATTGTTGTAAGAATTTCACGCTAATGGAGTCGAGGACTTGACCTACAATCATTTTTAAGTAAATGGTCCAATTGAAATTGGTGAAGCTATGAGCAATCTTCCAAATCCAAAACACTTATTATTATTTTAATTCGGGTTTTGGTTTTAAAGTGTGTGTACTTCCCAAAGCTCAACCGTTCCTCGTGTGCTCTGGGCGGCCCAGGTAAAGAATATCTACAGATCTCTCCTTGACTAGCGAACAAGCGTCGTAAATTAGTACACCAAAGCCGTCCCAGTTTTATGCGCTTTTGCTGTGCTTTGTGGAATGTGGACCGTGAATTTATTTGGTCTTTAAAAGCGACACGCAGTTAGACCGCAAATTTAGCGGTCTCTGCGCTCGCCCGGCTTTCTGCATTTGAGCGTCGCGTCCATCCAGTGACCTCCATTCAAAAGCCGTCTGATTTACAAGGTTGCCTATGAAACCCCCCCCCCATGAATTACTTTCTGTATGGAGCTCAAGAATTACCTCGACCTTTGACCTGCATCTCTTGGAACTGTAACGTTTTTCAAACCACTCCACAATAATAGTGAGACGGCAGCCGCCCGGCATAAAACACTATATACATAATGGAGGAAAATACGACTGTGTGCCTTTTTTCAACCCAATAAGAGTTATGAGTCAGTAAATGAATAAATGAAGTCATGTGTTTCACTTGTTTGAATATGTAATAAGAGTGTTTGCCGTCATTTTGAGGAACACGCTCTTGTGGAATCCGAAGGTAGCCGGAGGAAGATTGAGCCGTCGTGGGGGTGTGAACAGAAAATCTCTTTGCAGAGCCTGCAGCAAACAATCGATTAGAAAGTAATTTATTCTTGGGTAAAGGGTAATGTAGGCAAGGTATTTGGGGGGGGAATGTGTTTCTGATGTGTGGCACCGGGAAGATGATGGCAACAAGAATAAATTACAGAAAGTGTGAGAGTTGTAAACTAAAAGTCCTCAATCGCGACCTGTCGAGAATAAATGATTGCATTTGAATATGCAGTGAGTTTCACATAAAGTTCTTCAATGATAGCAGAACAAAACCTGATGATTCGTCTTCTACAACAGAATCTAAAGAATATCTAACGTTCAGTACAAACATGTTAAAATCCACATGAATTTAAAATGGACCCTATTTTGTGACCAGCCTGTGAAAACTATGGCTTTACTAGAGTAACCATCGTTCACTATGGTTTTTACAAAAAACATGGTTTTCAAAACCATGGTAAGTTGGTTTAACTGTAGTAAAACCATGTTTTTTCAATTCTAACTGAAACCATCTGTTTTCAATTTTAACTGTAGTGAAACCATGTTTTTTCAATTTCACTGTAGTAAAACCATGTTTTTTCAATATTAGCTGTTGTAAAACCATGTTTTTTCAATTTTAACTGTAGTAAAACCATGTTTTTTGTGGTACGAGTGTAGTAACCATGTTTTTTGGCGTTGCATTGATTACTTAGGGCAAAACTCATCTTACGTAACTTTTTGCTGATTTGTTGTTTTCTACATAAGATCATACGTTTGTGCAGGGTCACATTTACTTTGTTAGTTCACATTACTAATATTGTTGTGAACAAATAAACCGTTTTAATCCACTAAAAAATCTCTTCAAAATCTAGATCCAATCCATTTGCAGTGTAAAGAAACAAGCCACACCTTTTTTGTCACAATAGATTAATGCAGATTTAAAAAATAAATAAATCAAAATGTTTGCTTGGATTCTGCACTATTTACAGGTGACAAATTGATCTGTTTAAGCATTTAAAATATAGATTTTATTATTAATTTGTCTCGGTTATGTTTTGCATCATTGACAAATACACCGTACATGTGTCCAATAGCCTGAGAGCAAAACACTTTTTCTATCTTATTTTTATATAAATATCTCCTTTGCTATTTTATATTATGAATATAAATATTAACAATTTATAATGGTATAATATAAACATTACTTTCCTTAAGTTTCCTGTGGTACAGTATATTTGTCAACTACCCATCTCCAAGTTTATATTACATTTCAATTCCCAGATTTCGATGTGGCTGAGCGTCACGAATGCAGTAATAAACGAGAAATTGGCAGCATCACTGTTGCAGATTGATGTCACATCCACTTGTTGTTGTGAAAAATGCTCAGCAGAGCGTTATCTGATAATCCTGTATTAATCTTTGCATACTTATTCAGCAGCAACCGCAGGATCTTTTGCTCATAAGACTGGGTGAATTGCAAATGTGTTTATGATAACAGTAACCACACAGAACGAAGATCAGAGAACATTTGGAAAATAAATCTGTAGTTCTTAGAAAGTGCTTGTTCAGAATGGTTTATCGAAGAGTTTATTAGTTTGTTTAGTGAGTATCTTGGCCGGTTTATAAAACAGTGTTTAGTTAAGTAGTGGCTTGGTGGAGCTTTTGTGAGGAGTGCTGGAGCTTACAGAAGGAAGGAGCGCTCTGTAGTAAAGATGGTCTCCTTGGGGCAGCGTGGTTCTACATTCGCATCACGTTTCTCTCTTAGAGCTCTATTCAGCATTGCTGTTGTTGTGGAATGGGGCGTTACCATGGGAAATAGCCAAAATAGCCATCTTAAATAAAAAAGAGACGATTGTGATGTGTTGCACAAAGCCGGACGGCTCAGCAGGGACGTTCAGATCTCACTCCTGTGAAACTCAATCCTTCTTTCATTCAGCGTTCATGTGTGCACACACGTGAGGTGGACCACGAAAGGCTCGTTGTTTACCAGACGGTGTAAATTACACAAAATGATGATGGGAAGTTTTCCCATCAAGGACCATTTTGGTAAAGTGTTGTTGAGTTGATGTGATTCTTGATTTTGCTTTTTGTCAGCACTTGTTCGCTAGTTTATAGTTCATAAAGTTTTTCACTTTAAACGTTGTTCTCTTGAAAGCTGAATTAGGCTTGTCTCCGCCGCTGCTTTCATCTTAGGAAAATTTACCGTGGTTGTACTTCAGTTACAATTGAAAAAACATGGTTTTACTACAGTGAAATTGAAAAAACATGGTTTCACTACAGTTAAAATTGAAAACACATGGTTTCAATTAGAATTGAAAAAACATGGTTTTACTACAGTTAAACCAACTTACCATGGTTTTGAAAACCATGTTTTTTGTAAAAACCATAGTAAACGATGGTTACTCTAGTAAAGCCATGGTTTTGCCCTAAGTAATCAATGCACCGCCAAAAAACATGGTTACTACACTCGTACCACAAAAAACATGGTTAATTTTCGTAAGAGGTGCTTTTTGCTCCGATTAAAACAAAAACATGATCCAGAAAGTTATTTCTATACCACAGTTGTCAGCTTGATTTAATAAGAGCAAAAGCCATGAGAGAAAAGTTCTGTCAAACCAAACCAAAATATCCGCCGAGCGACACAGATGGATCATGAGTTGAGCTTTCAATTAAGGGAAATGTTGAAATAGAAAAGAACTGCGTGTTCCTGACAATCTTGTGTGACATATTATTAGGAAAGTCTAATAACTTGTGCTCTCAAGCTCCCACTTATAGCTTTAAAAGATCTGAGCTCGCGATGCCATTTATAGTTGCACTTTCGAGTTTTTCCCATCTGGTACGTCAAACATATGGGTATGAAGCGAGAAGTGCGTTTCTATTCATTTCAATCTCTGCAAAGATGCGTTTTGGTGACTTGATGCTGGAAAATTATGTGGTTCTTACATCTCTCATATTGTCGGTTAGTTTTCTATATAAAATATACACAGTCTTTCTCAGATGTTGGCTTCCACTGAGGTTGTGGTGAGGTCTCGGCCTGCACGTTCCACCCCTGAGACAAATAAGCGATTTAGTTTCGCATCACCGGTCTGGTGATGTCCAGCGCGTGCCGATCAGATAGAGAGAGATTATCTGGACATCAGAAGACACCTGAGCTCGTGCTGTTCATGGTTTTCTCATGCATTTCCATTGATCTATTATCTAGTGCTCATCTCTGATTATAACTCTAATCGTTCTGGCTTCTATTCTGATTGGATGAGACACATCAAAACATTCTGTATTAACCCTACATACCATTAAAGCGCCAAAGTTGGTTGGTAACCGTTAACATCCCACTGATTTGATTTTTCCGATTTTTATATTTTATTGATGATATCAGTCTTAAATTATATTCATGTTATTTTACAAAAGTTAGTTTTGTAGCAACACCCCATTAACAGTATCTCTCTAACGCACAACCTCTTGAGGCTTACAGCTTTATTTTCCTCATGTTTAATTTATATGAAACATAATGAATGTATTGAACACACTTCCACATCTTGCCAATGCTCATTTGCATTTAATGATTACATCTTACTTTTGTGATTTTTCTTTTGATTCAGCTTTTAAAAGCCCACACGTAATATATAGTAGTAATGTGATCAAGAATTATTATATCAAATCCTATAAGTTATTAAATACAAAATATTTCTTATCTATCAGTCATCTGCACACTGTGACATTCAAGCTCCTCGCTATTGTTTAATAGCCTTTTATACCTGTACTGATATCTGATATGTCTATTTAATAGTCCAGTGATTTCAGTGAACGCGTCCGTCATCATTGACGCCCTGGACTGTGCTGATCATGTGACATCACACGCATCTGTTTCCCAGCTGGGGAATTCTGTAAAATGTCAACCTTGCCATGAAATAGTTATGTTTACGTTTTTTACGATGCTTATAGCACAGATATCAACATGGTGGTTCAGATACCCATGTGATGTCTCTTTTTCAAGTTTGTAAAGCATTTGTTTTATTTTTAGTGCATGATTCATAGTCCTGTGAGTGACATTTTCAGGATTGTCACATCCATAACGGTCCATTGTCCTCACAAATGGGCACATGCAAATTAAAATAAAGTAAATATTTTTTGTTCTATAAAGAGGCATCCCTTCTCCGTTTGTGGAGTATTATTGCTTCAGCTTATTCAGCATTTTAATTCACAGAAATCCTAAAAAATGTGTCCTCCCAATAACCGTGTCCGTTTTTTGTCACATCCATAACGCATGTTTATTTGCCTTATTTAAATAGAAAACTTGTGCATAGACTGATATTATTCTGATGTTTAAACTCCATCTACAAATGGTTCAGTATATTGATAACACTACATTTACTGATCGATGTCACGTCCATAACGCAAAATGTCACATCCATAACGCTGGAATTGCCCAGCTGCTAAAATAGTTAACCCGTGTTTGTTTTCATTCATTTTTCTTGTAATATTTTACCTGAAAATCTAAAGAATGTAAATATATAGTCTGACTAACTTTGATCTTCAGGAAATGTGCCCATCACAAAACAGAAATGGCAGGTGCACGATCAGCCAAAATTCTTAATGAAAGAACAAGAATCTGCGGTCAGCGCTGCAACTAAAGGTATTTCTTAAATTAAGAATTAAAAATAAAGAAAGAAAGAATTAAAAATAATTATTTTTATAAATAGGAGCAGCATTGACAGTGTGCCGACTCTGATTAACGTTTAACCACAGTTTAAAAATTATATTTTGCATAAAGAGATTCATATCGCTGTTGTCCTTCTATATCCTTCTATCTCCATATTTCATGATTTAAATTTTTTGACATTAACCATCATTACCCTTTATCAGTGTTGGGTCTAATTAGTTACTGTAATTTAATTACTTTTCCCTTGAAAAAGTAAAGCAAGGGATTACTCTTATGTTTTCTGTAATTTAATTACAGTTACTTTTGATGTAATTAAACTAAATACTTTGTGAAATATATGCGTGTGCAATAGTGTAATTGACATCAAAATTCAGTCTTACTTTAAAATCTGTGCTTTAATGTATAATTCTCACATTTGTAATACTTTGGTCAGTTAATAATATTATTTATTTGAAAGAATTAAATAAGCCGTTTCATGTCTATCCTTGAATCACCTAACTAATCAAGATTGATGAAGGATATAGAAAGTAATTAGTAATGAGTAACTAAATACTTTTTAGAGAGAGTAATTTGGACAGTAATCTAATTACGCTATTGAATATGTAATGAGTAACGAGTAATTAATTACTTTTTAAGAGTAACTTACTCAACACTGCCCTTTATGTTTGACTCTGGGTTTTGCAAATATCGAACTAAAACAAAGGGTTTAAAAGTGCTTGTAAACTTTGAAAACACCGTATTTAATCATTTAAAGTACATTGTTTTTTTTCCATTTCATAGTGAACTTGGACATCTGAGGTGGCGAAGGACACCGTCGTTGAACCAATGTCACAGTGTAAAAAATATGTCGCTGACCTTAAAGCTATTGTTCAACATTTGCAAAACCCAGTGATAATAAGGATTTATGGCAAAATATGAAGTTGTTTCAGGAGGACAGCAGCGACATGAATTTCTTTATGCAAAATATAATTTCTTACTCTTGTATTTTTCAGATGGAGATAGGACCTGGATGTATACAGTGTTTCCAGTGTTTTACTCTATGGTATTTACTCCCTTTGGTTTCGCCGTATATTGCATTATTTCAAGTATTGCATTTTTCATTTGAAAGGCTGAGAGGCTTTTAACCTTTCTGACACCGATTTTCCATACAGCGGGCCGGTAAAACTTTTTTTATCCACAGGATTCTGTTTGTCTAAACCTTTTTGAAGAACTGAATAATTTAAAATGAAAGTGGCCTTCCTGTGACCAGAACAATCCTCTACTAGATCTATATTTTCACATTTGGATGTGTGTCAGTGTGGACCATCAGCTAACTCAGATTGCCGAACAAAAGTAAAAAAACTTTTAAAGTAAGTTAAATCCCATTAAAGCCTTCAAGATGGAATGAATTTACCTGGATGCATTGCTCTTTTCAATGTGATAATCTCTGCTTTGGGTTTGTGTTATCGGTTTAAATGCTCTAATATAACGCAGATGTATGCGATATGTGCTTTTGCTCAGCATTCTTGGGTCGACTGCATCAATTCACACCTGTGAACACACTTACAGGTTGTGTAAGATAAGCACTCCCGGGAAGGTTTCCCATTCTTTTGAAAGAATCCCATTCTTCGTTCACAGAGTTTGTGTCGCATGAAGATTCCTCCGAACATCTTCTTTTATGTTCTGCATACAAGCATGGCGTATGGTGTTTGGTGGACATGAGGGTGAGTAAATAATGCCAAGACTTAAAGTCACTGTCTGTTTCAATGTGAGTAAGTACGTTAAGGATGTGAGATGTGTGAAATCGTTAGACTTTCGCACAGATGTCTTCTGTCTGGTTGAACATCTTCACTCATAACAGTTGGCATTAACTCGACAACAAATAGACTTATATGATAACACCTCTTCTGATAATTTGGTTCAAACAGGATTTCTAGGTCAGTACAGTATTGCCTCAGACGCTCATCTCGAGTACATTTCTATTAGATAACCGGTGAATCTATCTATGCCTGCTATAAACTGTTTCAAGATTTACCAGAAGAATTGTGTGTTTCTCTGGATGAAAAGGAAACATGTCTCAATTGTTAAGAAGCAAATAAATGTCTAAATGTTGGTAACAGTACACGTATGACTGGAATATATACAGAATGTGATGACTGACGTTGTATTTTTTTATTGTATCATTGTTCTTAAAACAATGTGTGTGCGTGTGTGTGCAGATGTGTGTGTGTTGTGATGCTTACGGCAGCAGGATGGCGTTAAAGAGCCACTGAGAGCAGAACACGCACACATCGGATGGTGCGCAACCGGAGTCAGTTTGCTCGCGCTCCGCATCCAGTTCGCGCATCATGGATTTGTTGTGCTCAAACACAATTGAAATGCTTTTTCAACTCTATCTCATCTTTTACTCCATCACGTTCTCGACCTGTAAAGGTAAGTGTTTAGTGATCAACATATTATTTTTCTGCAATCTTGGTTGTTAAAGGGACTTCGGTTTCTGTCGGTCATCTTCGTACGCCGGTACTAGTTAAGAACTTTGCTTTTTCGATCCGAGCACACTTTGAGTCTCTTGTTACATGACTTTAATTGATGATTCATATTACATTGCACAATATCGAATGATCAGGATTATTGTGCCTGTGGGGGTTTGAACGTTCGTTTTGGTCTGATCCCATACAGCCTGCCACCTGAATGCATGGGGAGAGGTTTGGCAATGTGATTTATTCCCATTTGGAGATGTTTTACGCATTTCGGGTTTGCTTTGGTTTATGCCTTTGTGCAATGCCTCAGTAGAACTGTTGATTTCAAAGGTTTTACAGCCTCGCGAGATGTCTGATTACTGACTGAAGTTCTCTTTATGCGAATGAAATGAATATGGTGCTGGTGTCGGATGCGCCGCAGTTGTTCGGCTCTCACAGTGAAGACTTTCTCTCCAGTGGTCTGAAGGACAATTCTGCGGATTCATGATGCTGGCGTTCACTACAATGAACTTTACTAATGCTAATTGCTCTTTCATATTGGACGTTTATTATTAACACGGACGTCCGATGCGCGGCGTTTTCATGCGCATCGTTATACATCGGACGCGAGATGCGTCGCGGCGCGTCAGAAGACGCTGTAATTAACTGAGCTGTCGGGGTGAATCTCATCTTTTGAGCATGTCCGAGTCACATTTCACAACAAATCCAAAGAAAGATAGAAAATGAGTCTGCCTGACAATGAAGCTCGTTTTAGGATCATTGACATTTTTTGCTGCTAAAATGTTCACTCACTATTCTTGTTACAGTATAGCCAACACTTTTTTAACCTCGTCACTGTCGGTGATGCTTGTACTACAGCACACCGTTGGTATACTGTATTGGTAAAATAATTTTAAGTAATATACTATGACAAATTTTTACATAATGCATATTACAGTGATGCTGATCCTCCTGGAACAGATATATTCTCTTAATGTAGAATTGACGTTTTGTCTGATTTGAGGGTGAATTGTGACCCGGACAGCCCTGACAGCTCAACTGCAGAAGCCCAGCGCTTCACCTGATGGATGCATTGCTTCTATTTCTGTCGCACTGCACAGCTTTGCCAGTCACTATTTCACCAATCTGTCTGAAATATTTCATCACTATTTAACTCTTTCTGTACTAAAATATCTTCTAAGTCCACTTTGTAATATCTCTATGGTCTCTGTTGGCTACATAAATTCACTAATATCGGCTTAAACCAGCCTCATGTTGTTGGTCGTATGGTTTTGTATTGGCTGGTGTTCCACTTGCTTTAACCATCAGTCGCCCAAAACTCCTCAAAAACCTAATAACCAGAACATCATGGAAACCTACCTGTGCTCAGCTAAGAGTAACTTTGCTATTGTTAAAGACTATTGCACATACACATCGGAATTGCAGCTGGGTGTGTGCTGTGGGTACTGAGGATGTATGTGTGTGTCAGTATTTGTAATGACGTCCATATGTGTTGTAATTGAAGCAGACGGTGATGAACTTTAAAAGCCTCTGGCTCTCCTCATCACCCAGCACTCAAGACACAAAACCTCGATCTATTCATGAAGCTTGAGTGTACTGTACGCAGAAGAATCCATTTGAAATGATCTGGGTGGTCTGTGTACCTTGTTACTCTGATATTGTCTCTGATGAACCATGCACTCTGGCATTATCATGATACTATGTGTAAGAAAGTATAAACCGTGTTTTAAAGATTAATGAGGGAAATTCTCTGATCCTCATCAGTATGAATATCATTATTCTTCACAGTACACCAATGCCAGATTCATAATCAGTAAGTGTGTTTTTGGTAATGTGTCCATGCACCACACATGAGGAGTTGTCAGGATGTTGCAGTGCAGTCGTCGGGATGATGCTGTCCGGTTGTTAGGCTGTTACCATGCAGTTGCTAAGGTGTTCTGAGTGGCTTTTAATACAGCGCTCCTGGATGATGGCTCAGAATATGTCCATAACGCTCTGTTCAGAATTTTCCAGGTATGTATGAGACACAGAATCAGTCCACACGCTGAGCCCAGCTGCTTTCTATAGAGCCGTCTGATCAGAACTTCCACTCACAGTCACTCTCTGTTTACATCCGTCGTCACACTTTCCTTCATTTTCACGTCCTGGTGCCCTGAAGAACCATCAGCGGAAGTTAGCTTTCATTTGTCTTTTGTCCTCCGAGGTAGATTTAAGAGGACATTATCTCGATTTAGAAAATGGACTCAGGGGCTCAGTTGTGTAGTTTCACACTTGCACTACACATTTCGGGTTCCCGAGTTGCGTTACGGCTCTCTTGAGATACAAAATGTTTGTTGTTAGAGGTTTTTCAGACGCTTGTTTTGGTTCATGATATCATGCGAGTGTAATAGCGAGGCTGTTGTTTTGCAGCACGAGAAAATTACACGGGTTCTTCAGAACATCACAATGTGTGTTACTTCCAGAAATGGCTCTAGATTATTTACGTGACATGTTTTTGAACTTCCATCTTTAAAAGTGTGTTGACACTCACCACATCATGTTGTTTGTTTTTCCGTATTTGCAATACAAATCATCTGACAGAAAATATACAGAACAGTTTTTTTCCATCACACCGGTGGGAGCTCGGGAGGTTTGTTGCCTTCCACCTGCCAATCACGTCTAAACACCGAAGCGTCTCCGTAAAGCACATCAGGAGGGTTTACCTATCTGATCTCGGGTCAGAAAGACTGACTTCCTCCACTATGTTATCTTGACTTTCAGGCGGTTTATCATCGCCGAAAGCTGGTCTGGAGGCAGCGAACTGTTCAATTTAATCATGAGCGTGCGGCTGTTTACGCTCGGCAGCGTCGTCTGCCTCGTGAGAGAAGTTGGCGCTGGAGTCTCGAGGAAGCTCGGTCATAATTGTGAAGTATGCTGACATGTGTTGCTAAAAACGGGTAACAGAATCAATTACAGCGCTGAAAAGTGTGTGTGTGAGAGAGAGCGTGTGTCATGCCAAGGGGGGACTCCGGTTTGCCTGGATTTCAGATTTTCAGATGTTGGCGCCAGACTGTGAACGGGGTCGTGCTGTTGAATGATAACACGAGCAAAGGAGCTTTTATTCAAAGGTGGAGTGTATAACATTGTGTATTCTTTTGCAATCCTTCATCGTCCTTAAAGGGATAGTTCACCCCAAAAATAAAAACTCTGTTGTTACTTATACACTCTCGTGTGGTTTGAAATCTGTATGTGACTCTTTCAACTGTGGAACATGAAATAAGATGTTTTGAGAAAGGTCTCAAGGTTCATACATGGAAGTCAATGGGGGTCAGTGTTGTTTGCTGACCACCGTTCTTCAAAATATCTTCTTTTGCGTTCTCCTGAAGAAAGAAAGCCATACGGGCTTAGAATGATATGAATAAAATGCTTTGCAACTTGCGAGAAAATAGACATTTTAGCCGCCAAACTGCAACACTCCGGCAATCACCCCAACAACCATGATGGCTTTGAGCTTTAAACAGTCAAAACTCCTCTTTAGTTGTTTGTGTCATTTTCGATTTGTGTGCTTTTTCACTAAGTTTATTTTGTGCTTTAAAGCGATTGGTCATGATTTATTTACGAGGGAAATAGCGATGTGGAAATATGGTCCGTTTCTCCCAAAATGATATCTGAGCCCCAAAAAGATTTATCGTTTATCAATTCAGCTTCTTGTTTGTACGGACGAAACATGAACCCCCAGAATAAGATCAATTTCCTGAGAAGATTTTCTGTGTTTCCCTCCAAAGCACGTTGTCCTTTATGATTCATGGGATCACGGTTTCTTAAAGAGCCGGTACGTCGGAACAGGGCAAAGCCCAGAACAAATCGCCTCGTACGTCTTCTTTACTGTCATTTATGAAAATATGTGAATTGAAAGTCGAGCCGTGAAAGGGATTCTTATGAAGTCAAGGTTACACAACCAGTTGGGTTTGTCCGTAAGAGCTCTCGTGAATTTGCATATTTTAATACGCTGCGCAGTGCTTAAGCGCAAAATTGGCAGAAAATGACGCGGCAGATGTCGGTTAATCGTGCGCATGTACTCAAGGCCAGACGCGTCTCAAGGCTTTAGCGTGTTCATTGAGCACCTGTCAGAGCTGATGGGTGATACAGTCGACAGAATTCATCATCCTGAGCGATATTTCGTCTTCAGAATATACTGCACTCGCACAAATATTTATTTAGCCGTCTGTGGAGTTCGCTTGGAGGAAAACGTCGTTTGTATTCCACTCGTTGTGTTTTGAAAAGCAAAACACTTTAGTGTACACAAATTTGAAATCGTTTACTTGAATAAATTGTTTCTAGCGCTGGATGATGTCTGTCAAACAGGTGTTATATAAAAAAGTGCACGTGACTTCTGAAGCACGTGGGTTAAACGGATATTTCTTTTTATTCTTGTACTTTGAAATGCTTTTTACATTTTGATGTCACTCTCACATATGGACCGTCACAGATGTAACCTTGAAAGAGAATGTGTAAAGTACAACAGAGAGGGGAAAAACAAGAGAAACGGCACAATGAGCGCTCCCACACACTAAACTGCACTGCATTCTCTGCGCGTATTTCATTTTACTCTTCAGTGCTTTCCCCGTGGCGGGTTTGGCACGGAGAGTGACCTGATAGCAAACTAGGTCGGAGGCGATGCTGGCACCCCTTTTCACTCATGAAGTGAGAAGCAAATCAGATATTTCTCACCCTTGAGGTTTCAGTGAAAGAGTTTGATGCCAGATGTGTGAGAAGAGACGGACGACTGTTGGTGTAATGGCTGATAAAAGAATGAGAAATAAAAATTGATTTGTCGTTGTTTGACTTGTGCTAACAGAGCTATAAAATTAATATGGAGAACATGGTTTCGACGGGTTGGGTTTCATGAGAAATGTTTCATGTTCGAAAAAATGACACAGACTGAGGTGTTGTTGAGATTTCTTTTGAGAGACAAATGACATAACTGGGCTTTTTTATAAAAGGCTTTTGGTTAGAGAACTTGAGGTTGTTCTTTTGTAGCTCCGTAGATTTGATGCAGGGGCGCAGATTGGATTTTTTAACTGGGGAGACCAAGCTGTCAGCAAACGATTTTTGTCAACCGCATCCGCCGCTTCAAATAAATTATCCACCGCCCGTACGTATACCCTGATAGCACGCATACATCTGGCTTACGTCTATTTGACGTCTGCATTTACATCTGCACAGACATCTACTATACATAGTTTGCTCATCTGCAATACGTCTCGGAGATGTCTGCTGTCGGACGTTATATAGACATCTTGAAGACGTCTGTAAGATGTTTATGATTTAGAATGGATGTAAATCTGCTCTTTCTAAGATGTTTAGCAGATGTTTTTACGCAGCAAATCTCAAGATCTTTAGCAGACGTATTACAGACATTCAAACGTCTCCGAGACGTATTGCAGATGAGCAAACTACGTATTGCCGATGTCTGTAAGATGTAAATGCAGACATCAAATAGACGTAAGCCAGTTGGATTGTGCTATCTGGGTATATTTCTCTGATAAAGATATCCGCACCCGACCTGCACCCGATCGTCACTTTAATTACTCGAATTATTTGTTTTAAAGCCACAATATGAAATATTTGCACAGCTAGACGGCGCACTTTTGAAACAACAACAAAAGTCGAAGCTAGATGATGTTATGTAGGAGAGTAGAATTATGGGACATGTCGTTTTCATCATCCAGAGGCGTAAAGAGATCGCCCATCATGTTCACGGACGAGTAAATGAATGAATTTTATTTTATATCATCGTAATGAATTAGCTGCAAGAAACGTGGAATGTAATGCTACGTTAGCCCGCGACTGATATTGGACTTTGTCAATTGATTTGGTAGCGTAATGCTACACAGTTTTACCTGTTTAAAACAGAAATAAAGTCGTCATTTAAAAAGTAAATTGGAATGAACCCACAGCATTTATAAGTAAAGTAATTTGCTACATATTTTTGTGCGAGATATACAGTATTTCATAGGGTAACTGCTATTCAAACTATTCAAATAATCTGTGTATGAGTATTTCGTGTACAATAAAATAATGTGCTTACCTGTCGATAGCGGAGTTTCTGTCATCTCCAAGTTGTTCGCAATTCGCGACGCGCTCTCCATTTAGAAAACGCCATGACAATATCTTACTTTGTTTTATTTCTTCGTTTGTCCATAAACCTGCTTGCCTCATTTGGCCTACGCTTATACTTTTTGGGGTTTCCTTTACTCGCCAAAGAGTAATCGTGATCCATCATAACAGAACAACAGATGCTGTAGAACCATATCCACATTTGCATGTTGCCGTAGTTTTCACAACCGGAAACTGAGGGTAGTGCAGAGCACCGGATATGAAGTCCATGAAGTCCATATTTCATGGTTGGTATGGTTGTATATGTTTTGAGGAAAAGGAAACATTCCTTGAGCGTGAGGTTTGCTTTTGCTGTGTATTGATCCATAGACCTTTTGGGGGGCAGGTGCTGAAGACTTTCTTATCGCGTTCCGGCATTCACAATCTCGTTCCCTCCATGTAATGGGCATTCCAACCAGTCGCATATGCCGTTCCCTGGGGGGGGCTGATTGGTACCCCTTTGTCGTCCCCCCTTCGTCGTTCATGAAAAGGGCACTTTGGGCAAAGGGGCAGGGGCTCAACGGCCCTTCGTCCCCCGCCCTCTACACAAGCCTGCATTGAAACATGTATCTTGGTTGAATAAAATTTCAGTTGATCTGCTGGCTGTATGATAGTGTGCTCCTAACAACTGACAAAACTCTATGATAGGACCTGGTGACATTGCTTGTAGGGGCATCTACATGCTTTTGCTTTCTCAGAAATGTTCTTTCTAATAAAATGCTCTGCAGAGATCTGCAGTGTCCCTCCCTGTAAATTATAAATATCACCTGCCTCCAACCGGGAATAGCAAGCGGATGATAGTTTGGCCGTTTGTATTAAACATACAGCTGTAGGAAACTATAAGAATTTATTCCATTTCAAATCACCATCTTCATACTTAAATCCATGCAGGACATCACATGTTTGTTATTGACAGTCCTGCATTTGGGGTGCTTTTCCCAGCCACACAAGTTTAGTTTGACTTAATTTACAGAATACGCAACACATCCGGATGTAAAGGGTATTCTTCATGTTGACAGTGACGATGAGAGTCGTGTATCACTGCCGTCCATGAGAGATGGGAATTAGCAGCTAAAACAGGCCATTACAACATTCATGGACCGTGTCAGAAAGTGTGTTGTACATCATATCCTGTCTGAGGGTGTCTGTCTATTACAGAAGTGGTCATTCATCACACGGGTTCTCCTGTCAAAGATGAACATTTATAATAAGTGCGTGTTATGCTCAGAAGTGCGCTGTGCTTACAGACCCCTGCAGGAATCAAACGGATTCATTTGAGGATGCTGATAAAACAGAACATACGCCCCTAGAGTACTACAACACCAATGTGAGAGGGATTTATATTTCACCTGCACTCCAGATGAGATTTAACACAGAAGAGTACATTGAATTCATGCATTTATTTTTGCATCTCCTTATCCATCTCTGAAACGTAAAATTGCAGGTTACTTATTTACTTGTTTCTTTCGTAGGCTAAATGATGTCAAACTGAGATTAACCATAAAATCAGATCTGACAGCTCAAATTATGAATCATTTTATTTGAAGCTTACCGATGTAAAATGGTGCGGTCTACTTTTGAACGGATTCTTCATGTACGTGCTAGATAAAAGTTTTTTCTTTATTTTTTCGTACATTACATTTACATTCATGCATTTGGCAGGTTGGATTTTATCCAAAGCGACGTACATTGTACTTTACATTTTGTTACTATGTGCAATCCCACGGGATCAACTCATGACCTTGGCGTTGCAAGCGCCATGATGTAACCACTGAGCTACAGTAAAGCTGTGATACAAATTTAACAAAATATACGGATTGCAATTTTTTTGTGAATAACATTTCCTAGATTTAAAAGAAATGTGTGCTGTATTGAAGGAATCGAAAGGCTTTAATGCTGTTTCATTTTGACTGAAGAGAGTCTACAGTGTCACAGAATTGTGTCATAGAGGTATCAACTTTGGACTTTACGAAGACATTTTTATTCTTTAATTATTAAGAAAACTCTCATTCTCCAGGTGGTGCACAGAAGCCGAAATACTGATCTGAAAACCTCTCTTAATCTCTGCCGGAATAACAAAGACTTTCTAGAACCGCACACATCCAAGAATGGTTCCTAGGGTACCCATGCTATCAAGTTTTGGGGCTTTTGGTGCATGAATGCATTAGCTTTGATGATATCTATAAACTTGTGTACTCATAAACATTTACTTCTTTTCCATTTACAAGATATAATCATTTAAATCTTACTGTCTCTTGATTTTTATGACATCATTCTGCACTTCAGCTACTCATCAGATTCCAGGCTGTGAGCTGGACCAAACACTATTGGCTGTTTGAAAAGTAGGAGGAGCCACTCAATATGTCCCGCCCTGTCAACTAGGTCTAGGCAAAAAAATAATCGGAAAGCGATGAATCGTTTTTTAAAATGCGGTCGATTAAATATCGATTCTCAAAAGATGTGAATCGATTTTTTTCTTTCATTTTTCTCAAGCACCGAACATTCATTAAAGTGAATGTTACTGCTCATAATATCCACTTTTCACTTTTCTTTTGGAACGGGTGGATGTTACAACAGGGAGCATATCATTCATTCATTGCTTAATTAACATAAGCGGACGCAGGTCTGTCGTCGAATTTATTCCTCACCTTCACATAAAAGGCAGCAGTTCATATTATTGCAGCCCTTCTTTACGGCTAATTTTGTGAAATTTTATTTATTATACTAAACTTTAGATATAAAATATCCTGTTCTGTTTCAATATACCCAAGTGTGTTTGAAGTTTGATATACAGGTTTGTGGCTCTTCATTTCCTTTTTTAAGCCACCGTAGTAATGTGATATTTTCTAATCTTTTTAGAAATATCTTTAGGATTTGTGTTAAATCTATAATCATTGACTCGAGAGCTTGTGATTCAGAACATCAGAATCGATACCCAGCACTACTGTCAAACCACTTCAGTGAATCTTAAAATACTTTTTTTTGGCAAACTAACATCAGAAGTGTGATTTTAAGTCTATTTGTGGTAGATGAGTTAAGTTTGATTTAAAAATAACCAGATGCAAGCAAAAAATGACTTACTGCCAAACATTTGATCAGGAAGACTTTTAGAAGTCTCCGAGCATCCCGACAAATCTTCGTCTCCACCACCCGCATATCAAACCCACTCAGAGGTTTTTACTCGTAGGCTTATGATAATCTGAGCTGCTGATGAATTATAAATGGAGCAGAAGAAGTTGGTGTATGTGTAGTGTTTCGTGCTGTGTTTCTGTGAAGTCAAAAGCAGAGGCTTATGTGCGGCCGTTCTTAATAAACTCATAAAGTGCAAAGTCAATACGAAACCTGACCAGATTCAACTCTGGCGTATAACTTGTCTATCACTGTTCGTATTACAGACATGAATGACACGCTTATGTGGTTTATTGTGGGAAGGTTTGCTATTATCTGTTGTAGGAATTGGATTTATAATTCTCACCCGGCAGCAATGCCAATGATTCATGTTGGATCCTTTAATTTTGGTTGGTGATAACCCAGCAAGAACCTTCAAGAGAATCACTGACATATTCTTCTCAAAGTAAGACAATCTTGCTGTTTAGCGTATTTATTGGCACATTAAAGTGTTTGAGGGGCAGCTTCAATTAATATTTATCCATTGTGTCGCTTAATACGTGCCACATAGCTGTGGGGGTTATGGCATTGAACAGATGGAGAAGTGTCTCTGAATCTTCGGTTCGATTGCACTCTTTTCCTCTAATGATGTCATCACTTTTCATGCCAAAAATGTCACAGCTGCATAAAAAACAACAGCAAACAATGAACGCATGCATGTGGAATAACACAACCTCTTTCTCTCCATGCACATAAGTAACGTTGTTTTCTTTCATGCGTGTTGCAGCAGGATCGATTTAAAATGCTTGACGTTGGTTGTATTTCTCCTTCATGTTTTATGCATGCACAGATATCGTGCTGATGTATCTTGACACGTTTGCCCACCTTGTTAGATAATGTTGCTTCGAATTAATCTGATGTGTTTCATCATGCGTCATTACGTGGACCCGTGCTTTGCCCCGTCACTCAGATTCTTGACAAGTTTCTTTAATAGTTTTGCATTGTTAAACAGGATAACTTAAGGGTGATGAAGGATGCTCGCTGGCTGAGCCGTCAGGTGTGTTTACTTGAGATAAAAGAGCAGATGAGGGAATTTGTTTCATGTCTGACGGTGAGTGAGTTTACATGCACAAAATAAATGGATATCTATCAAAATTCAGCTAATAAAAGAAACCCGTTTACATGCATATCAATAAACCGACTACGCAGAAAACCACATTTACATGGACATTGTGAAAAGCGTCACCATCGATAGTCCTTCTACTTATTAAAAATGCCACGGGAAATCATATACGTGTAAGTCATGTAAATGCGTTAAAATGTTTTTATTTTATCGTGGAAAGCTCATAAACTGCGTAAGCAAAACCCGTTCGCCAGAGGTAGTATATAGCTCATTATTCCGATTTCGCGCTGCATGTAAACACCTTTACCAGTTTTGTTTATGTGCGCATGTCTGACAGCGCAGTAGTAAAAGTCCCAAGCGGAAGTAAAAGTTAAATAGCGCATAAAAGTACGCTCTCTAATCATGCAGTTGGTGAAGAAACGTAAAAATGAAGAGCTATTTTGTTATATGCAGGTACTGCGGACATGAGAAAAGATGTTAAAACAGCTTCTGGCTGTTTTCCGGCTGCATTTTTAATTGCTAAACGGACTATCGACGATGACGTCACTGCACGCGAGACTCAAAGTCTCAAACTTCCAAGTGAACGCAGTTTTCTGCATATCCGGTTTATTACTATGCATGTTAACACGTGAAAACATGTTTTTTTAAAACTGAGATTTATTTTGTGCATGTAAACACACTCAATATGCTGCTCGTGGGGTTTCAGTAGCTTCTTTGTGACTTTTCTCTTTCATTTATTTTTTAAACCTACAGTGGATTTTTTTTCTGCAAACCATGCAAACAATGCCGTCCTTGCTCACATTTGTAATGGATCGTTTCGGTCTGGCTGTCATTGAAATCTTCTCTCAGTTCAAGATGATTATTTTTTGACGGTGTCGGGGTGAAATGGTTTAGTAGACCTTTAGCATCTGTTGAGACTGAGAGGAGTGAGCTTCATTTGTCCCCACATTAGCCCGTCATCAGCGTTCAGAGAGGTCTCTTGTAAAAATGATGTCAAAAGTTATGAAGAGGTTTTATCACAGCGCTGAGAGTCTGTATGATGAATTAACATCATTAGCCGTCGTCACCTTCTACTGTCGTTAAGATTCCTGGGGTTTTCTGGAATTAGGAAGTAAATTGTACAAGTGGAGACTTGGTAAGAGCCCTGATTCACATCTGTTACCATGATACGGGCTGCTGTGCAACATCTACTGCGCAATCTACAGCCACGTGCAGCCGCAGGACGTCTGAGAATGAGAAGTGGCCGATTATATTGATCATCGTCAGAAAGCGTCTCCACTCCTGTTTTCCTGAATAACTGCGGTTGGCAAACCTCTACATACTAGCTAAAAGCACATGCATGCGTATGCGTCTTATTGCGAGTTGCAGCCTTCAGTTCTGAAGCGGGAAGAAACAGAAATCCATTGAATCAGATTAACTCGTTTGATCATCAAAGAAATCAGAAAAGAATCACTATTCTTGTCCCGGAGGGTATGTTTTAAAAAAAAATGACAAAAAGCTCATCCCCACAATAGTTGGAGGCATCCAGAGGCGAACTGCGCGAGGAACGACGGCTTCTCAGATATGGAAATGAGATGCCGTTTCCTACAATATGACTGAGACTTCAAAATGATGTTTCGGAGAGAAAATGATTGCGGCAATCCAGTTAGCCGACTGCGCCGGGCCGACGTATTGACATGTTGTTGATGGCTTTCTGTATTTTATACGCACACAACTAATAAATGAAACGAGGATAATTATGTCCCAATATATATTCAATCCGCAGATCCCGGTGAAGGACTGTTGCCGTAAAAGTAATGGGGGACGTTATTGTATTCCGCTGGGAATGTAAACAAGAACAATTTCTCGGGGCTTGTAATATAAAGATAGAGATGTAATATACAGAATATTTAATACGCTGCATTTGTTTCCCCATAAATAAATGAAGAAATAGGTGCTGTACGAAAAGAACATATATAGGCCTGTGGAAAGTAGACTTGAAAGCTCAAAACATACCTGTTCCGCATTTATTTGACCAACCAATGACTTCTCTCTTGTGTCTGAAAAATGTGTATATATACAGTATAAATATATATTTGTTCATTCACTCCCTTGCTTAATCCAGCTTTAATCCTCCTAGTAGCATGGCCTTGTAAACTTACAGTACTTTTTAGCGTGTTGACAAAATAGAAGTGCCAAATGAATACATGTAAATGTAAAAGCAACCCAGATAAAAACACTGCAGTATACTTTAGTATTCACCATAGTAAAGACAAATTGAACACTGTATTATTTACTATGTTCAATTGAATTAAATATTGTATTTATCACTACGCTTTGTTAATGTACTGTATACTAAAATTTTCTGTTGTATTAACTATGGTCAATTGATCAAGTCAAATGCTGTAGTATACATATTGTAAGTATTTACTATAGTATAGTATGGTACTTTGTGTTAATCAACTATGTTGTATTATATATTGATAAACCGTAGGATATACTCTAGTATACTTGAGTACTATAATTTAATATACTATTTCTTATAATAAAGTAAATTGTGGTTTATTGCTATTTTGTTGTAATCTCTAAACTTTGTTCATGTATACTACAGTACTCTGTAGTATTAACTATTGATAAACTGTAGTTCATCCTGTACTTCACTTTAGTATATACAATTGTAGTATACTGTGTTTTTTGTAGTAGTCGCTTAACTTTGTAAATGTATACTATAGTATTCTGTAGTACTAACTATTGTTCAAATCTCGTAGGCTACATACTGTAGTATACAGTAATATTTACTATAGTAAAATTGTTGTGCACGTAGTACACTGTAGTATTTTGACGTTATCACTACACGTTGCTAATGTATACTATAGACTATTCTTTAGTATTAAGTGTTGAAATCTAGTACATACTGTAGTATACTTTAATAGCCTTGTTACTATTGTAATACACTGTAGTATATTATAGTATACACTACACTACATTGTTATATACTGTATGCATACTACAGTATTCTGGTAGTACTCATGGCTTTCCTGCAACGCCAAAAACACAACAATCCAGCCCTTTAGAGGAAGAGCAAACCTCTTCTCAACAAACCACATAAACTAACACTTTATTTACTGAATATCTGTGGCTAGAGAGACGTTATGCGCATTGCCTTGCTTATATCTTTTAATAAAAAAAGAAATAAAGGCCACGAAACTCTCCCACACATTTAAATAGAAACAGTTCATCTCGCATAAATGACATCACTTGACCGAGTCACAGACCGAGAAAAGTGGGTCGGATGGCTTTTATTTCTGGAGGTAAAGGCATTTTTAAGCCAGGTTGTCTAGTGCTCCAGTTTCAAAGCGTTGATGGGTGAAGCTGTTCACAACCGTGATGGTCAAAGGCAAGACTGTGATTTTCCAGATGGTTATTGAAGTCAATTTGAAATCAAAATTGAACCCGTTTACTTCATTTACTGGTCTTGCTGTGATTCAGTGGATATTCCAAAACAAAAATGGACATATCTGTGATCTATCAACAAACCTTGCCTTTTCATCTCCTTCAATGTCTTGTTTGAATGATGTTGATTTAAAGCATATGATTAATATGACAGAATTCTGTTTGAACGGCCGGTGTGTGTATGTTATATGGGTCTGTTTTGATCTTACTGATATCTATCTGTGTGTGTTTTCAGAGAGCTGTGATACACCACTGGTGTCCAGTCTGCCTCAGTCGGCCTTTAGAAGTTCCTCCGAGTTGTCGAGCAGTCACGGGCCGGGCTACGCCAGACTCAACCGGAGAGACGGTAACCAAACACACACCACATCAACGTCCATTTAAACCTTTTAGGGGATATTTTATTATTAAACTGGATTTTTGTCTGTGTTAAAATCCTGCGCTCCAGTAAACATCTTTATTGTGCCGACAAGGATGTTGTAAGGGGGTTTCTAGAGTAGTCTAAATGGTTGCCAAGGCGTTGCTAGGGAGTTAAGCAATCCATGATGTCATTTTTGGTTGCTAATCAGTTTCAGTTCCATTCCCATAAGCAAGAGAAATCACAGATGAGATCTATTTAAAATCTCTTTAAAAGTATTTCTACTAGGCATAAATGAGATTAAATGGAGAGCAAAGGGAAACTTTTGTAATCTCACAAATGTCTCTGTCTTTATTAAAACATTATAACCTGTCTAGCTTTTAGATGAGATCTCAACAACGTCTAAAACTGAGCTCAGATTGATCAAGTCTGGATTCAAAAGTCAATATTATTGAAGATCTCAATATGAACTCAAACATTTCTTATCAAATTTACACAAATCGAGATTATTCTATCTCTAGAAACTACATTCGTTTTACACCTCCATACTCTTCATGGGTTTCAACAATTGCCTCATTTGTTTTATTCCTCCTAAGCGATTTAAGAAACTATGTCGATATTTAAATGAAACACAACTGAGAACAGCATCAAATCTCCTGAGCTATGAAAGAACATCTAAGCACAGGGCTGGGGAGCAACAAAACTTAGTTTCATATTTAAAATACAAAATCTGAGTAACTTTATTTCATTTCAGTTACTTTTAAATGGGTGGTATTCAAATTATAGTAAAATCCGAAGAAGTATTTCAGATTACCAAAGGGATTACTTGAAAATTTAATGTAATTTATGTCACTTAATATTTTATTACGCAAAATGACTAAATGTAAATTTAAACATCAATATAAACTGTAACAGACGATTAATGTTAACTGCATTTTGGTGATTCTCTGACAATCTGCAAATGCAGCCTAAACTAAAGTTATGCTCATTAGTTTCATACCCCTTGAAGAAAATGCAAAATTGTAACAAAATAAGAGGGATCTGGGCTCATAGAAATTGCACGCTAATATTATTTAGTACTGTCCTGAATAAGTGCGATAGTTTTTTGTCTCACATTTCTCTCACAATTGTGAGTTTATAACTCATGCTTCTGACTTATTTTTTTACAATTGTGAACTATAATGTCATATGAGGCAAAACTGTAAAACTGATGTTGTTTAAAATATACAAGCAGAGGAAAGCAAAGTCCTCTGTTTGGTGATCCCGTTGTTTTATTTCCCTTATCAGTTTGCCAAAGTATTCTTAAGTTTTTTAAATTATGTTACAAAACTTGTACAATATAACGTATTACGTTACAGATTACTTTTTAAATCATGTATTTTGTAATCTGTAGTAAAATACATTTTAAAAGTACTATGATGCGGTCTTTCTCTCTTCCTCAGCCGCCTCTCATTTCAAGAACCGATAGAGAACTAAAAGAATTTAGTTTTGCCCTTTTACACGCAGTTGTTATGTAGCGTTCTAGTGTTTAAGTGCAGAACGCCTCTGAACATCATCAGACAGCATTAATGAGTGGAGTGGGAGGACGTCTAATCGTCTTTCCTCATGGAAAATTGCCTTCAAAGGTGTGCACTTTTATTCCACACAAACACAAACAAACAAGCGCATGCGGTGTCGGAGGCTTTGGCCGGTCGCAGGATGACAGCAGTGCACTTCAAAGCTTCAGGTCTCCGCTGTGATGCAAAAGGCGTTGTGATGTTTCTGCTTAAAGGCCGTGGTGAAAGCAAGTCAAAACACGGGATGCATCACCTCATGCTCACACCTGCCCGCCGGAGACCTGCATGAAACACAAACAAACTCTCGCATCTCTGAAAAAGCCTATAAAAGCTGTTAGACTTTGGATGAGATGGTTTTTGGTTAGAGGGCTTGTTAGGGGTCTTGAAATGGATTGAGGTTTTCTGGTAGTGGTTATTTTTTCCACTGATGTTTTTCTGTACCAGTTCAGAGCATAGCAGGAGGTTTATAGAAGTGTTGTGACTCTGTTGCTTTGGTCACGTCTTTACCTTCACAAGTGAGAAAAGAGAATGGCATGTAAAACAGCTGCCCCAAAAAGTGCTTGAAGCAAAGAGTCCTAAATACCCCTAAACTTTGGTCTACTGGCATAAAACCTACTCCACACTGGTGAGAGTCTCTCTCTCTCTCTCTCTCTCTCTCTCTTTCTCTCTCTCTCTCTCTTTCTCTCTCTCTCTCTCTCTCTCTCTCTCTCTCTCTCTCTCTTTCTCTTTCACTCTCTCTTTTACTCTCTCTCTTTGTCTCTCTCTCTCTCCCTTTTTCTGTCTCTTTTTCTCTCGCTCCATCTCTCTCTCTTTTACTCTCTCTTTTACTATCTCTCTCTCTCTCTCTCTCTCTCTCTCTCTCAAGAAACCAGTTTTACATTGCGTAATCACAGTAAATTTAAATATAAACATTCTGCACAAATACAGATTAAGATAAAAATTAAACAAAATAAAAGTATCACTAAAACCTACTCCACACTGGTGAGACTCTCTCTCTCTCTCTCTCTCTCTCACTCTATCTCTCTTTATACCGTATATATATGCGGTTATAAAATAAACTTTGGAATAACTAAATTGCAACTATAATAATTTATATTTGACTTTTAATTTTTTGTAAAAGCATCCAAAATCAATAAAAACTAAATTATATTTTTAGAATTTTCAAAGTTCTCTTGGTATTTTACATCCATTCTTGAGGTCTTGGCAAGATTTTGGATTTCCTGGCCAAGCCAAGTTTGCATATACAAATAGACAACAAATACAACATACGTTACAAAAAAACAACAAAAAAACAGATAAAAGCAAGAACACACTGTTGGATTACTCTCTAAATTACATAGTATATAAATGACCACACTTATTCTTACTCGCTCACTGTGTTTATATATTTTTGAAAAAATAAAGCATGTTTTATCATATGTTATCATATTCAGTGTAGTCACCTTTTGACTAGAATTTGCAGATTGTTTTCTTGTCATTTTATCAAGCAGCTTCTTGAGGTCTCACCCTGGGAAGCCTTTTAAGACATTAGGTCATCTGTGCACTAATTGGCTTTTCTTTCTTCATCAATCATTCAAAGTCATTAATTTCAACCCTTTTATTTAATCAGATGTAAGTTTTGTCATGAAAAAACATGTATGATTGCAAAATGATATTTTAGTTTACTAAACTAATTTCAATTTTATTTTTAAATAATGAGAAAAATTTCACCCAAGTGTCCCAATACTTTAGACTTGTAGTTTGTATATACTAGTGGATAAGTTTTGAAACTAATACTGTATGTATACTCCTGAGAAATCTTGAACTTTTTATTTACCACCTAATTTTAACTTTAACATGCCCCCAAGAAGCTTTAAGACAATACTTTGACCTTCAGTCCTAGCGGTGGTTTAAGATTTTAAATTGATTTTCTGAAAATCTCACTCGGTTCTGATAGAGCCGCAAACATCTTGGCATTTCATTTAGCCTGAAGTACTTATCGAAATAGACAAAAATCAGTCAATGTCTAGACTTTGGAGTCAACAGGCCACACTCACTTCATACATCCGTCTCTGATAGGATGTCTGCTGACTAAAGTTAGTAGATCTTCCTGTTGCCATATAACTTCACATTTTGAAGTGAAACCTGTTGCAAAATGTGTCTTTCATCATAAACAAATTATCAAGAATTGAATTTTGACAATTTTCGACATGCTAATGTTAAACATAAAAGAAGATATTTTGAGAAATGTCTCAGGGTTTTGTGTTCATACAATGGAAGTTAATAAGAGTCGATGTTGTTTGCTTACCTACATTCTTCAAAATATCTTCTTTTGTGTTTAGCAGAAGTTTGTCTGAACTATCTCTTGACTCTTCAACTGCTGCTCAAACTACTTTTGACGACATTTGTCGTATTTTTCCTGTTGGAATGCTTTCAATCACAGTCCAGCTTATATCCCTTTTTTTATTGCTCAAACCTGCTGGGATATCAACTCAAAGCCCCTCGAATCACAGGATAAATAAGCAAAGCTATAGCTTTTAAAAGGCAGCTCGTGCTAATTCCCCAAAGCCCAGCGGCTCCGGCTGTGAAGAGCGCTGGATTTCTCCAAAATCATTCATTCTGTTTCCGTCATTACGAGTCCTATTAGCTGTCGCTTTAATCGACTGTTAGTGTTAGTCTATCAGCAGGTGTAACTGTTGCAGATATATATACAGATATGAGCAGTGCACGGAGGGTTTAATGAGAATGTAAATTTCATTGTGTTTCTTGGGCTAGCTGCTAGCAGCAAGAGAGCCGTTTCAATTATATATTCTGTCTCCAGGGTGTAAAAAAACGCAGTTATGAGGACCTCAATTATATATTGAAGGGAAGAACTATAGAACGGCATTTGAAAGCAAGACGTTCACTTATAATTAATGTCAGAAACGCAGATGCGTGCGCGCTAGGAAAATTGAGCGCGTTTCATTTTGTAATACGGCTAAATGATAATAACTTTCTTTTGAGTCTCTCACACGTCTTCAAATCTCTCTGCGTTTAAATAGTTTGGCATTTAGGTTTGTACGCAACCTGAAAACGAGGTAATTAGATCCGTGTGAAATTCTAATTGAAATGCTTTCAGATAAACTTGAATAGATGCTGTTAGTCATTTAACTTCATCTTCATTTCTGCTTTTACTCGAGCCGGATGTAAAATAAGGCAGGTGGGAGCTGTTAAGATCTATTTGTGTTCATTAAAGTCAACACATCAGCAAACAGTCTCATCCGCTCAGTTTTATAATAGACGCTGCTGCTTTAATCAACATTTCTGCTAAATTCATCTTGGTCCAAACTAGATTTATCACATTTCATGCTTTTAAACGGTTCCTGTAGTAGAGTAGGCGGGGCGAGACCGTGGTTCGAGGCCGGTAAGTAATTGTTAATTAGCGCCAGTGGTGCGCGCACCGGCCTCGCATCACGTAGGAGATTGGAGCATATAAAACGAACGAGCGACCGGACCATCGAAGAGAGAGGACCGGGCCCGAACTTGTGTTATGTTGGTATTTATGTTTATGTTATATGATTTGTTTTGTTCGCAGGCGGTCGGCCGTGAGATGCCGCCGGCTGTTATTATTTATATTAAATGTTTAAATGTTTGCCGGTTCTCGTCTCCTTCCTTCCATACTTTAATCTCGTTACAGTTCCCTAATAAGTTTTCCGTTGATCAGAATCCGAAAACCAAATCTCAGGTTTCCCATTGAATCTCATTATCCGGATCACTCCAAATGGTTTGTTGCAGGTCACTGATCAGCTAATTCCTCACTAAAGATGATTTTGTCTGTTTCTTGCAGATTTAATGTCTCTGATGGTTTTTATGTGCTGTAATATGATGAAATGGTGGTCTAAATGAGCATCACGGCACCAGTCGGCCGTCCTCCTCCGTGACCTCTGATTAACCTCAATCTCTGTGTTCATCTGGAGAAACGCTTCTGTCCACTTTACTCTGAGAAATGTTCAAGAAACGCTAGACGGCTGAATATAAATGGACAATTATTCACAATGATGATATTATATTTTAATTAAGACCCTAAGAGAGGTCGCTACGGTGGGTAATTTTTTTTTAATAGAACATGGATAGAAAAGAAAATACATACTGGTACATACTAGTGATATTCAACTTACAGGATGGAAAATGTTATTGCTCACATGTCGTTTCAAGTCAGATTTTTCTCTTAAAACTGCTTAGAAAGAAATAAGAGATCTGTTTACATGCATGAAAGATTATGGAGGTGTGAAATGAATGTAGATTGTCAGCCATTGAATGAGAAATCATGTTTGAGTTCATATTGAGATCTTCAATAATATTGACTTTTGATTGTCGTCTTGACAAATCTGAGCTCAATTTGAGACATCTCTTCTGAAACTATTGGAGAAATTTGTGACTGTCTTCTCCTCAAGATAAATATCTGAGACGCAGATAATACTTAAGGAAAAGTTTCCATTTGCTCTCCATTTAATCTCATTGACGTCTTAGAGAAATCATTGACATGAGATGTCATGTGTGATTTCTTTTTCTCATGGTTTAGTGTTTTTCTTGAATTTTGTATCTGAATGCAACGTACACTTTTAAAAAGACATTAGTTCACACAGAGGTTACGTAGTTCTTCATATAATCTTTCTCAAAATCTAATAACATTGTCACCTTTCCCTCTCAGTTAATGTCACCAAGCATTCGCATTATCTCTCAGAGACACTTTCAATGATATTAAGAAAATGCTGCTTTCTGAAAGCTGATTTAGATTCACATTGATTCAAAGAGGGTTTCTGTGTGCGTATGAACGTTCTGGCCATCCACCCGTCTATTTTATTGTGGATAATGAGCAAAGGTCAATGCATTTTGATATTTTGTGGACATGTGAATGCTTTCCCACACACTTTTTGCTCGGCTTTTCCCTGTTGTCCTAAATACTCAAATAAGCTTGTTATTCTATCGTAAAGTTATCTATCTGTTATGTGAACAGTGGCGGAGTATGCAGTTTATATTTTAATTAAGTCTTGTTTTGTTTGACTGAACATGTCGAACACAACGACACCACCACCCTTGATCCAATGGCTCATATACTGGTCTTGTTTTTAGTGAAAATATCTCAAACTTCTTAAATCAATATACAATTACTTGACAAGAAAAGTGGCCTTAGATATTTTGTCTTGTTTTATGACAAAGAATGTAAGAATCAAGTACGTTTATGGTAAAAACAAGCAAAAAAATCTGTCCATGGGGTGAGAAAAATAAACTTGAATTACTTGAGAAAAAGTGTGGACCCCAAGGACAGATTTTTTCGGTTGTTTTTTCCATAAACGTACTTAATTCTTACATTATTTTTCATAAAACAATACTAAATATATTGGGTCACTTTCTTGTCAAGTAATTGTATATTGATTTAAGAAGTTTGAAATATTTTCACTAAAAACAAGACAAAAAGTAAGAATGACATTTTTTGCAGTGTGTAGTCAGCAGGTGTGATTCAAGCCTCTTCTCCGTCTCTCCAGCGTCATTTTTTAAATAAATTAGTATGAAGCTAATAGGATAATATGTTTTTTGAGTTCCTATTTAAATGAATAAAAGAGATATATGAGATACGTTTCATTTCCGGGTCTTTTTCAAGAGAAGCTTGTGAGATTCAGGAGGCATTATCAAAACTGTTTGCTCTCTTGTATCACTATCCTGGAGAAACAACTTTGATGATAAACAGATCTCACTTGTTTCAGAAAAAAAAAAGTATAATTAATATCATTTTAATAAGAATAGTTTGGCAAAGTTCAATTAAGTTTTTGTATCATACTTCATATAGTAAGTATACTAAAATCAATGCATTAAAAGTGTACTTGTAAGCAGTGTTGGGTAAGTTACTCTGAAAAAGTAATTAATTACTCGTTACTCATTACATATTAAATAGTGTAATTAGATTACTGTACAAATGACTCTGTCCAAAAAGTATTTAGTTACTCATTACTAATTACTTTCTATATCCTACATCAATCTTGATTAGTGAAGTTGTTCAAGGATAGAAATGAAACGGCGTATTTAATTCATTAAAATAAATAATGTTATTAACGGACCAAAGTATTACAAATGTGAGGATTATACATTAAAGCACAGATTTTAAAGTTAGACTTTGAATTTTGATGTCAATACACTATTGCACATGCATGTATTCCACAAAGTATTTAGTTTAATTACATCAAATGTAACTGTAATGAAATTACAGTAGAAATAAGAGTAATCCCTTACTTTACTTTTTCAAGGGAAAAGTAATTAAAATACAGTAACTAATTACTTAGTAACTAGTTACACCCAACATTGCTTGTAAGTGTAGCATTTAAGCACTATTTATGAATAAATTTAACTTCTTTATAGGTTATAAAAGAAAACTTAATGCAATTTCATACTACAAGTAAATATACTGTTTACTTCAATACTTGTAGCATATTTTTTAATTCAGTACACTTTGAAGTATTCTCTCAGTAAACTACTAGTTTATTCGTTTTTATTCTAAATATACACACACACAAGTAAAGGTCAGCCAAATAAAAGTTTATTGTATAGACAGATATATTTTTTGTAATTTTAAGTATATTTCAAAGAACAACACGGGCAAAAGTATACTGTACGTCCCGATCTTTAGTTTACAAGAAGTATATACAGCACACTTGAATGAGCATTGTGGGCGTCTTTTGATGCCATTGCTTTCTTCTCAGATATAATACTTCAGATATTTCTCCTGCTTTTCCAAGATATCCAGTATCTAATAATCTCAAACATATCACATCAAATTCAGCAAAACATCAAGGATCAATTGATCCGAGCTATTGAAATCTCTCTTTTGTAAACAGCTTTGGATAAGTGAATAAATGTAATGAGATGTTAATATGATGGCAAGCAACCGTTTTGCTTATTTTCATTTCTTCAGACTTTTAGATTAAACATCGGAGATAAAATTGATGCTTGGATGAAACTCTTCTCAATCCGAAAGATAAAAAAACAACAAACGGATCTCTGTGTCGAAAAACATTTTCTTCTCACGAGTTCCATCAGTGTGTCAAATATTCACATCTTCTGTTAACTGGCCTGATTATGAGCGAGAGGAGCTGGCCAGCTCAGGTCGGGTTTGCTTGTCCCCACCTGTCTGAAATCAGCGTCCATCTGGCGCCTGACTCATCACGCCGCCGCCATAAACCTTCTCACTTTCTCTTCTGCCAACACAGGGCTGGCGTCCCGGGCAGGTGTCAGTCCTGCCCGCTCTTCACCTCAGCGTTAGGTACTTTTATCATGATTTATAGCGCAGAGGTATCATTTACGACTCGGTCTTATCTGATTTACCCCACGCTGCTGAGCTGTAAGGTGGAACGTCCAAAGCATCTGCTGTTGAACCTGCTGTCACGTCGAGATTATGAAGCGTGGAGTCGCATCTCTGAGTCGGTGGCTCGCTACTCCCGCTGCTTAAGAAGGATTCGACTGAGATTTTCTAGTTATTTGTGTCAGTATTTATGGGTTTGCTGTAAGCAGAGGGACTGCATGACGTCCTGATGGGCTCAGAATATCAATGGTGTTTACAGTAAGAGCATCAGAGCAGAAAGCGTAAATGTGCAGTTCACCAAAATGAATACTGGGTCATGACTGACTTAGTCTCGTAATATTCTAAAACAGCGGATCTCAAGTCTTTTTGACTTCAAGAGACCTCCTGATTGTCAACAATATTTGAAGCCCTGCCCACTCAGTATCAACCATATAACACTGAGAAACGTATTAATTTTTTATTTTATTTAGTTATGTATTTATTAATGCATTCATTTCTTTTATGAAATTATTAGAAATATCTATGTTATAATTTGTGTTATTAATTAATATTTTATTTTATTTGTATATCTATTTTTAATTTTATCTCCTCTTTTTGTATTTTTTTGATAATGTCTGTTTGTCATTTTGCCTCTTTCTATGACTTTTGTTATTTGTAAGTTGTTTGTTTTTCATTTCAAAAATGATTTTTAGTCGTTCCCGGGGTTGCCAGGTCATTGCTTTTCCTACAATGCTGGCTTTCAAACTGTGGCCGTGGGTTGTTGTTTTATTTTCTGGTGGAAAGATTTGTTTGTCAAATTTTTATTAAATGTATTTTTTTATTTATTAATGCATATTTCTTTTAATATTATTTTTATACAATTATTTGAAATATTTATGTTATAATTTGTGTTATTAATTAATATAAAATTGTATTTGTATAATTATTTTAAATTTTATCTCCACTTTTTGTATTTTTTTGATAATGTCTGTTTGTCATTTTGCCTCTTTCTATGAATTTTGTTATTTTTAAGTTGTTTGTTTTTCATTTAAAAGATGATTTTTAGTCGTTCTCAGATTTGCCAGGTCCACGCTTTTCCTGCAGTGTTGGGCTGCTTTTAAACTGTGGCCGTGGGTTGTTTTTTTATTTTGTGGTGGCAAGATTTTGTTTGTCAAATTTTTATTTAATGTAGTTTATGCTGCAGGTTATTTATGTAGCCTTTGTTTATGATCACTGTTACATCATGTTTTTAAAAACTAAACTGTGTGTAATTTATAAGAAGATCTGTAGAATACGTACTTTTAGGATGGTAATGACATTTTTCGAGTTTTACTTTTGGGTGGGGATCTTGGGCTAGTCTTTTCATGCAGATCTGGCAACCCTGATCATTGCTTATTGTAATGCTTGTTTCGTCTTATTTTAAATTGTACGTCTTCAGCCAACTTAAGTAGTCACACTAGTTCGGTCGAGTAAATGAACAGAATTAAGGTTTCCTCGTAAATGTCTCATTGAAAAGCACAATGGCAGGAGCCAAACGGGTTGTTCAAAGACACAAAGAGAATTTCACACATAAAAAGATCAATACGCTAAATGGAGGAGTTGTCAGACTAGAAGTAAATCCTTAACAGCATTTTTACTATGTAACGTTTTTTTTCCTCTTCATTAAGATTCAGTGATAAATGCACACAATTTTCCATTTAAGCATCTATAACAATTGGGACAAAATAAGATCTAAATTCCAGCATAGTGAGCTGACAACCTACCTAGACAACATATTAAACTGTCATGCTCCTGAATACCAGAAGGCAGACGGTATAATTATGTTCCCTTGTTTGGGTGTACTGTATGTGTCTGCTCTTGCGAAGTGGGAAGCATCTCGTGTATCTCATCCTCCAGTTCAGTCACTTAAAGCACCAGTTCTACCAAATCTGAAAATTCATTCATCATCTATTCACCCTAATGTCATTTAAAACCTCTATGACTTTCTGTTTACTGCCGAGTACAAATAAAGATATTTTGAGTACCGTCGATGTTCTGTTCTTGATGGACCGTCTCTCATGTCTTGCAGGTGCTGGTGGATGGTCTCCGATGGACTCGAATAAGTATCAGTGGCTTGAAATCAACCTGGAACAGCGGACAGAGATCACGACTATCTCCACGCAGGGGCGTTATGGGAGTTCTGACTGGGTCACGCGTTACCTCCTCATGTTCAGCGACACGGGCCACAACTGGAGACAGTACAGACAGGAGGACAGCATCGGGGTGAGTCAGAAAGCCAACCTGAATGAACGCAATGTATAATTAAGGTCAAATTATTCAGTTTGTACACGTTTATGAGCCGCCGGTGAAGAGACGCTGTAAAGTTTAATAGAAGACAAAACACATTTAGCAAGTTTATGAGGCTAGAGAGCAAACAAACTACATTTCCCGTTCTCTCTGGCAGGACGAGGGCGAATAAATACGTCCAGGACGTGATGCTCTTCATTTTGTTTCAGAAACTAACATAGATGAATCATTTTTTTGATATTGTAAGGATGTATATATTGAATGCACTGTAAATTGTTGTTGTATTTGTAAACATTACGTGCTAATATTACCTAGAAATGAAAAATACTTTTACACCATTTATTAATCTTCGTACATTTTAATTTTGGCGTTTGCGAATACATTTCTCAAAGTTGTATTTGTTTACATTAGTTAATGCACAATGAACCAAAATCAACAGTTGTATTGGCAATATTTAACATAAACAAAGATGAATAAGTTCATGAGTTAAATCATCACAGTTAGCCCCAAAATAAAAATTCTGTCATTATTTACTCGCCCTCGAGTCCAAATCTGTTTAAATGTCTTTGTTCTGATGAACACACAGAGAAAGATATTCGGACGAATGCTTGTAGCAGTTCTTGGACCCCATTGAGTACCATAGTAGGAAAAATGATAACGCTAGTCAAAAGTTCCCCAGAACTGTTTGCTTTCCTAAATTCTTCGAAATATCTTCTTTGGTGTTCAACAGAACAGAGACATTTTTACAGCTTTTTTTCCTACTATGGTAGTCAATGGTGGCCAAGAACTGTTTAGTTACAAGCATTCTTCCAAATATCTACCTCTGTGTTCATCGGAACAAAGCAATGTAAACAGATTTAAAACAGCTCAAGGGAGTAAATAAAGACTGATTTTTCATTTTGGGGGGAACTGTCTCTTTAACATGAACTCAAAATAATTTTTAGTTCATGTTGACTCATGCATGTACTAATAATGACAAAGTCAACCTTATTTTAAAGCGTTCCCCATGAATGTAAAAGGAATTATCAAATACCCAACAAGTCAAATCACTTGGACACATGTCATGTCGTGATTAGGATTTTCTTGTAAGAACGAACTTCAAAGAAAGGCTTGAAGAGTCGGCCCGAGCTGAATTATCTGCAAAAGAAAGATGTTGAAAATGATCCCAAATCCTTATGAAACTTGTGAAGGCAGCGCGCTCGAAAGAGTTTAAGCATCTTCTCCGAGTACTGAGGAGTTCAGCACAGCAGAAAGGTTGCTTGAGGATACGGTTAACCTCTCTTTATTTAAATGAGCTTGGTTTACAGACGGGTGTTAAGGGTGTGAAAATGTTTTTACCATAATTGAGTGGCCTGTGGGCTTAAAAAAACGCGAGACTCTCGCTGTTTATTTCTGACATCTTGAATTACATTAAATGAGTCTATGTTGGGGTCAGACGTTGCTGGTGTTTCAAGGAATTGTGTTTTCTTTAAGGATTGTTAGGATGAGGGCCACTGAAGTCTTGAGAACCACGAGTCACGATTTCAACTTTGGTCATAAGCTCATGGTTTGGAAACGCAAGAGTCTTTGTTTTCTTCGCTCTTGTGAGCGTGAGAGCTCATCGCAGGTAATGCTGGAGTATTTGCACCTTCACTCTCGCCGTGTTTCGCATGCCACTTTAGAGCAAATGAGATGCGCCTCCTCAGCGGGAAACAGAGGAATGTATTCGGCTTAACGTTCCACTCCAGCAGACGGCTGATCCCTTCAAAGACTCCGTGAATGCTGGAATTACTTTCAGCTAAGAAAGTTCAAATTGCGCACATTTCTGACAGATATCAGGACAAAATGAAAGTTGCTCTCTGAAGAATCATCCAAAATAACGCTTCTCATTTCCTTCGCCTGCTGGTAAAATTGTCGGCATGACCTAAGGCTGTATCTGAGCACCGGCGGGTGTTTTTCGTCGGGTAAACGCCGGCGCTATTGATTTCCTTTAATACAGCGAGGTGATAGAAGAGACGTGTGGCAGTATTCATGCGAGTCGTGAATATGTCCTCTGCTCATTGACCCTCAGCGTTGTCGGATCGTGGAGGTCTCCACGCGGTCTCGCTTCATATTAAGTGGATTCTGAGTTATAGAGTCTGGTGTCCTGCTGTATGTAAACACATCGGACTCCTGGCCGAGTTCAGGATCAGAAATCAGCATATTTGTTATGTAACAGAATATTGAAAGAAAAAAAATGATGTCCTGTTGTTGTTGTTTTTTTTAGGCTTTTACAGGGAACTCTAATGCTGACAGTGTGGTGATGTACAAACTCCAGCATCCAGTAACTGCTCAGTATCTGAGATTAATACCGCTGGACTGGAATCCAAACGGCAGGGTTGGTTTGAGATTGGAAGCGTATGGATGCCAATACAGTAAGTGTGATTGACACATTGCAACATGATTGTTGTCCTTCTGAAACCTTGTATTTCCATATTTAGTGATTTTATTTTTGTTATTAATCATTATTTTTAGTTTCTCTTTATGTTTGTCGCTGGTTTTTCCAATAAAATGTATTTGGAAGTGCATTTCAACTTTGACAACACAGTATGTAATCGTTTAAAAAGTACAGGGTTTTTCCATTTCATGAAAAACTTCGAATTTGGACATCCGAGTTTTTGGAAGGATACAGTCGATGTGCTTATATGATATTTAATGCTATGAAATATCACAATTGCACATGTGCACTTTACAGGGCTGTACAGTTTTTAAAAGAATTGTGATATGTTAACTCACTTAATGATGCAAAACTTTGCACTTGAAACATCAAATTCGGCGTGTCATGCATTCAGTCTTCTTTACAATGTAAAACGTACTGTCTTGTCATGCTTGAAATGGTCAACTTGTCAAGAAACGAGTTGGACGTATGGTGTAGTATTTATGTGCTCAATACACTCCCTCAGCGCTCATATATGAAAATAAGTTTAGAAACACATTTTCTTAGTCCCTTATTGGGCAATTCTCCCGGAAAAGCACGTCCACGGCAAGAGGAAAGCAATAGCCTGCCCACGCATAACCGACAAGCGTTAGGAAGACTACCATCGAGATTGGCTGCGCTGCGTCAAGATTGGCTGCGCTGTGTGCCTGCAGCTGCAGCTCGTTACTCTTGCGATAGCGAGAGAAGTCGAGGTGTGTATGTTTGTTCACGGCATTTCAGTGATGGATGTTATATAAACGCTGGATATAACGCTGGATTTGGTGATCGTTTGAAACTGATAGATGGGGCGGTCCCAGCGCTAAAAGATGCCATCGAGAACCTCACGGGCTGTGAAAGTGAGTCATATGGGTGCTCGTGTGTTTTAGCTCCGCCCCCTGCACGTGTCGTATATTTTCGGAAATAATCATACAGCTGAATCTGTCTTTTATAAGTGTGAACAAACTAAAGACTCTACAGATATTTGACGGTTGAGATACTATTCTGTAAGTACTGAAGATTAACACGAGATATGCAGAAACTGTCTGAGTTATGGCCACTTTAAAAAAGAATTTTACGTTAATATTAATAGTTAAGTTAACATGATACGTTTCACATTCTTTATGAGAAACGAAATCTTCATCTGAGGGTCAACAGCCTTACTCTTGCAGAACATAAAAACAAATCCGACAATGCCATTTGAATTTAACTACCAATGCTTAACTTGGTATAACCAAGAAAACATGAAGAAAATTCAGGTTAACACCTGAAACAGAGTAGAGTTTCTACTGTAATTTGTATTTCTTCACATGACATTTTAGTTAGTATTACAATGATTCCTTCATTGCAAACCATTGCGAGATGCATCTAGCAATATGTTTGATGATTTTGATACATTCTTGCAGCCCTAGTACTTGACAAGATCAAAAATACAAATGCGCTGCCCATTTTTATGACAGCAACCAGATTTACTGAATGCTACTGTTGTGTTTTGGTTGAAAACAAGATGCATTATAAATGTTATATTATACATGTTTTTAATATTTAAAGTATCACACAGTATTGTGTAAGAGATTCTAAAGAAAGGAAGAGCACTGTTCTGACGTAATGTTGTGTACCGTTTTTGATGTTAAAATACTGTCTTGTACGCCAAATTGAAGTACATGTGAACGCTTTCGGTGCTGTTGGTAAAACCAGTCCGTCAGTTCAACCTCTCACCAATTGGCACATTGTGCCTAATGAAAACCTTAATGAAATACAAAATACACCTTCATTCTGATGTTCCACAATATGGCCTTTTTATTACACCAAAAATCATCAGACTGTGCTTGTGGCATCTCGCCTGTTTTCGTATCTTATCGCTGCAGCGCAGAGCACCGTGGGCCACCCTCCTTCAATCAAACGCCAGCCCATGACGCTGATTTATGATTGGTCATACAGAACGTGTGTGTGGGGGCTTTGTCCTGTGGCTCTTTTAAAGAGACGTATTGTCGCTGAAATCACACTGGGCAGAACTGCCGAGGTTTTAGTCTGTCTGGAATTGTGAGCTGTCAGCAAAGGCTTGTGGGTATTTTAACCGTGAATGCGCACGCAGAGTTTATTCCTCTCAAGTGAATTTGAATGTTGAAATTGTTTTCATGTTCAGAAATATGGCAGGCCATTATTAAAAGTTTCAGTTTAGTTCATTCTTCTGGATGTGTTATTTATTGCACAGTTGATCCAGGTGCTGGCAAGTGTCAGACGGTTGCATCATTGTGTTGACCCAACAGATTTAAATTCTCTCTGCTTCACTTACAGCGGAGAAGCTGCTGTGCCATATGTGAATACATTATAATGCCAGTACACTTGCAGGAATGCACTTTGTATTGCACAAATGTACTTTGCATTAAATAAATGCTCTCGATATTGTACAAATGAACTTTATATTGCACAGCAGCATTTTAATAGCGCAAATGCAATTGAAAATCCAAAAAAGCATTTTTCATTGCACAAATGCCCTCAGAAGTGGACAAATGCACTTTAGATTGCACAAATGTAATTGGCATTGCACAAATTTATTCAATATTGCACGAATTCACTTTATATTACATGAATCTATTGAAAATTGCACAAATGCACTTTATATTGCACAAAATGCACTATATATTGCATTAATATAAATACTGCACAAATGCACTCAATATTACACAAAAGTATTCGATATTGCACAAATGCACTTTATATTGCATAAATGTACTAGATATTGCAAAAATGCACATAATATTGCACAAATGCACTTAACATTGCACAAATGCACTAAGTATTGCAAAAATGCACTATATGTTGTATTAATATATATTGCACAAATTTATTCAATATTGCACAAATGCATTTTATAATACATAAATGAATTTGATTATGCAAGTATTCCACGAATGCAATTTATATTGCATTAATACATATATTGCATACATTTACATAATGTTGCAGAAATTGACTTTATATTGCAGAAATGCACTAAGTATTGCATGAATACACTTTATATTGCAGTAATAAATATATTGCATACATTTACTAGATATTGCAAAAATGCACATAATATTGCAGAAATGCACCTTATATTGCACAAATGCACTTAAAAATTGCACAAATGCACTCCGTATCACACAAAAACATTTTTATTTGACAAATGTGCTCTGTATTGCAAAAATGCACTTCATTTTACACAACTGCACTCTTTTATCACACAACAGCGTCTTATATCTCACAAATGCATTTTAAAAACCTTTTGTTTACGACACTGAAATTAATTCTTATTTCAGAAATCCCAGCGCACTCTTTTAAAGTCATTTGAGATGTGGAGAATTGAAAGTAATATCTGTTAATGTAATGTCTGTGCCAGTTGCAGATGGAGTTACAAAAATAACTTCCTTTTTTTATTATCAAATCTGAAGAATTTGGGAGAGGATGTTGCCAGTGAAATGACCACCACTGTTCTAGGGTGTTTTGAGTCGGTCTTTAGTGTATGTTGTGGACTCTAGATATGATATGCTACCAAAATAAACAGACCCATGTTATATAAGCAGAAAAATCATAACATTGCCACACTTAATAAACTGACTTCAAGTGTGACTTCAGGTTCCTCTGAAGTTTGTATACATGCCTTAAAAGATTTTTGGATTTTAAAGCGATCAGAGTTCTTTCTTGAACCTATGTGGAGTTTATTGTTTTGTTTGTGTGTGTTTACAGGGTCTGATGTGGCCGGTTTTGATGGCAGTGGTCACTTTCTCTTCAGACAGGATCCCAGCGCTGGTTCTATAGAAAAAGATGTTTTAAAAATGAACTTCAAAACCCTGCAGAGCTCTGGGATGTTGGTTCACATGGAAGTCTTCAGCGGCCTCACGCTCACTGTGGAATTATTCAAAGGGAAACTTTTACTTCAACTCAGAAAAGGTACAGATACTCCTGTTTGATCTCAAGCGATCACTTGATATGCTTTGTGTTTATGACAGATACTATTCTTTGCAGCATTAAAGCTTTTTATTAACAGTACCCTGTTTGCTGATAGAACAAATTATACAATAATGAGGAAAACCATGTGATCTGGACATGTTTTTTTAGATCTGAAATTTGGGAGATGCACTAAATCATAAAAATATGCTTTTCTGCTACTTTATTTCATCCTCTATTAGTGTAAATATGGCACAATGACAATAGATTATCTGTATCAATAATGCAGCAGGTGATGGAGGAAGGTTTAGTATTCATGATGTTCAGGTCTGGAATGAAGTGCCTGCAGGTGTCATTCATAGACACAGTCTGTCATATGGCCGTATCGCAACCCTTTCCAGAACGCCATCTGCGTGTGCTGTGTCTGAGAGGCACTGCCAGCGTCACGGGGCAGAGATCTGCTTCCTCTCTCTTACCAAACACTGGCACAAATACAACTGTGTACAAATGTGACGACACGACACACTTTGAGAATCAGTTAAGAGAACAAATGCTCATTTGGACCCTTCCCTGGTTAGCTCATTTCTCAAATGAAAGCCTTCTCTGTGCTGACACATCACGCGGAGCTTACTTATGTTGGACGCGTTACACGAAAGTAAGAGGCTGGCCAGTTGTGATGCTTAACAGGAATGTCTTTTTACAACAAAATGATAGTCTGAGCTCTGTGGGAGGATATGATTGAAACACACCTGAGGATAAAATTATTATTGAAAGACATAGTGTTGTGTTGTCGGAACCCAAATCACTGACAGCAAATATTTACACATCGTAAATATAAAAAGAAAGCAAAGCAAAAATGTACACACTGTGAGCCAATTATAGAAAAGACAGAAGGACGGATATAAATAGATGGATGGAAAGGCAGACAGACAGACAGACAAACAGATAGAGAGATAGACAGACTGCCTTGCAGGACAGACAAAAAAAGAGACAGACAGACAGGCATGCAGAGAGAGAGAGAGAGAGAGAGAGAGAGAGAGAGACAGACAGACAGACAGACAGACAGACAAACAGACATACAATCAGGCAGACAGAGAGACAGACATTGTATGCAGGCAGGCAGACAGATAAACAGATAGAGACCGTCAGATAGACAGACGGTCATGCAGTCAGACAGACAGACAGGCAGACAGACAGACAGACGGGATGCAGACAGACAGACAGGATGGCAGACAGATACATAGGCAGGGAGACAGACAGACCGTCAGATAGACAGATGGTCATGCAATCAGACAGATAGGAAGGCAGACAGACAGACACACATGCAGACAGACGGACACAGGCAGGGAGACAGACAAACAGACCATCGGATAGACAGTCATGCTGGCAGACAGACAGACAAACCCATACAGACAGACCGTAAGGCAGACAGACAGACAGACACACAGGCAGACAGACAGACAGACAGACAGGATGGCAGACAGACAGACGGGAAGGCAGACAGACAGACACACAGGCAGACAGACAGACACACAGGCAGACAGACAGACAGACAGACCGACCGTCAGATAGAGAATCATGCAGACAGACAGACAGACAGATGAAAGCTAGAGAGACATACATGTTTCATGTATATATAAAACTGCATGTGTTATTTTGTCAATGAAACATCTGTGTTGGATTTGTCATGTTTAATTGAGTTTACAGCGTCAGAGGGAATATTTCAGCATAAACATGAACCGTCTGCACTTTTCCACTCATATCGGCGCAGGTGAGAGCTTTTCTTTGGGAATGTTGTATTTAGATAGAAAGTGAAGTCTATGCAGTTTATTGGGTCGGTTAGAGGAAGTTTTAATGTCTTGCGTCTGTAAATCTCGCCGTGGGTTCTCTTGAGTTTTCCATCATAAAATAACTCAAGTCTAACTGCTGGTGTCTGCGCCCGAGCTCCTCTCGGCTTTTACCGTAATTTCAAGCAAATGGAAGACGTCTGTCTTTCCTTATTAGAGTGAAAGTGCTGAAGCGAGCGTTGGCCTCGCTCTTATAATGGCTCGAGTGTTCCGGCCTGAGCTCATGATGGATCATTATTCTTCATGTTTGGATGAGATTTACCTTCACACTTCAAAGTTGTTCAGCTTGTTTGTTTTCAAAGAGATTAACATTTTGTTTGCAGGACTTACGAATACAAATAACTTTTGATCTTAGAGGCTTAATAGTACCCTGATGGGGTTATTATGGTTGTAGCGTGGATGCTGGTAGAGCTGTAACTAAATACTGATGGTTAAAAGATGCTAACAAACAGCTTCACCAGACATCTTTTGTGGAATGTTGAAATATTTCTCTCTGTGTCTTTTCCTTCCTGCAAAACAACCGGTAATTACGTTTCTATACTTTGGTCTTCCTTTTGGTTTGAGATGAATGAAGCCCTTTTGGTGTGTGTTTTTTGGTGTAAGCATACCTTTCAGATTGATGCCGGTGTTGAAAGAAAATTCTTGGATTTGCATCGTGTACATTTTGCTTTATCTTGGGAACATGCGTGTCGTGTTTAATCTACAAACCTTAAAAAAATATACAGCACAAAGTTTTTGAAGCAAGAAAAGACAAAATGTGTCACAAGTCTAATATTCTGAATGAGTCTGATGTGACAAATGGGTTTTTTATGTTACGCTGTTGTTTTAACGTTCCAGCGCAATACAGAGACAAAGGTTAGACGCTGGCAAATGCTCGCTGTCTGTGCAGAAAATAAAAAAACAAATAAACAGCGACATGAAGATTTATGTCCCATATCCCAAACAAATGTATTTTGCCTGTAGTTTGCATTCATCAAGCTGTCGGTTTATATTGTGCTTCACTGACACATATTTTACCTCAAACTTGTTCTGCTAGTTGGATTTAAATATATATTGGTGTTGTGAACATCTTGATTCTGGTTTTAATAATTTTATCAGTCCATGAGCCTAAGACAGCCGTAAATATAGCTATCAACCAGAGTTTTTAAGACGTGTAAGGCAGTTGTATTTATAAATATACAGTTTAGAATAAAAAGACATTTTCTCATGAGAAATATCTGAGACACAGGAGACTTTTCATCTTTCTCCATTTAATCTCATTGATGTGTAGGAGAAATAATTGTGATCTCATCTGTGATTTTTCTTTCTCGTGATTATCATAGCATGCTCTAACATCTTTTGTGACATACTGCTGAAAAAGCGTAACAGCTTATTTTCAAAGCCTTACAGACTAGTTTATCAGCACCTTAAAGTAGACAGGCATCTCAGCGCTCGCAGATAACAAACCCGTGAAATGATGCCTGATGTGACTGACTGACAATTTTACTCACTGAATTTTTAGGCCGAGTTTATTTCACCACTGATGTGACGCTCTAAATACACAAACTGCAGCTGTTGACACATTGAAAATTGGTTTTATGTGGTTACATTAACACATTTTTTAGATGAATCTGTTGCGGGTGCTGATACGTTGACAGCAAAAAAAAAAATTTGTTTTCAGGGCTTAAAGACCCATTAGCACCGTGAATGATACAATGACGCTAATGCTGGGTTCACACCAAACGCGAACTGCCGCGTTCCACGTACTTTATTAATCACGGGAAAAGTTTGTTATTTTCGTGTGAGTGACGCGATCTGACAAATATTTTCAACCTCAAGACGAGATGGACGAACGCGAGTTCGCGTCTATAGGCATCTTTGCACTTTCTTTATTTTTCACGGGAAAAGTTTGTTTCGCGGAAGACAAAATTGATGCGCCCGATTCTCTTCATTAGCACCTCCTGTCGGTAGTTCGCGTCTATACTTGTCTTTGCAATGACTTTGTAAGTAATTTACTCGCGCAAAACGCTTAATTCGCATATGGTGTGAAGCCAGTGAAACAATATAAGTATGCACACCAATGGACAATAACATCATTTTTTTAAATCTTGCGCTGCCTTTAGGCATTTTAAATGCGTCGGTTCTTTAAGTTTTAATGAATTTTGATTGTCTGTCAATGTTTAATCATCAGCTGGAATAAAATCGCTCTGAAAGTGATCGAAATCATATCATTCCTCTGATATTTTTCAGTTGTACTGTGGACTCCACCATTTATAATTCATACAACTTTTTCTGAACAAGTTTGACGGATTCAAAGGAACGGACACATATGGTACAATTTGTATGCACCGCTACTTTTTGTCTAGACCGCCTTTCATGATAACACTTTAAAATCACTTTAAAAATTGAATAGTTCACTCATGGAATTGTTTGAATTATTTTGTTGTGGATTAAAAATGAAATACATGGACAGACGTTATAAACTAACCAGCAGCAAACAGAAAAATCCACCAAAGACTTAAGACTTGACGTTGAGCTAACATCAGAAACTTTTACACTTCTTTTTAACCCAGTAGGCAGTGAGAACCCATTTTCATAAAGCTATGTAGGCTTCAAAGGCAGAAATGTCTTTTCAGGGGGATTCAAGTGATTATTTTTGAGTGTCATGCTCAAGGTGTATTGTGGGATTGACGCTGGCGTATAGAAAGCCTTGACAGCGTTCAAGATCATCTGACAAAATCTAATTCTTCATACAAATAAAAACCTACTAATGTCTGTTTCTGATAGAATTGAACTGTGGTGGATTAAACGTTTCTTTTTATTGTTTTGTCACCTCTTGATTTGCACTATAATAATGCAAAGTCATCATTAAAGTTAGTTTTTACAAACTAGCGAACAGATTGCTAAAAACAGATTGCTTTCATTTTTGTTCCACTAATAGGGTCACACAGAGGCTAGTGTTGTCATATATAATGTTTTTTGTTGTTGTTGTTGACGTGCACATAACATTAACCAAAACAACACTTCAAAGTCTGAAATGAGCATCACTCTTATATGAGCCAACATCGGAGGTCAAGACTAGACGCTTACGGGCTATTTTTATTCCTGTGTTTCGCATGCTTTCCAAAGGCAACGAGGAATGAAAAATTGAGCAGCTGACCACTAAATTTTAAATAACATCACAGGATAAGGCAGGAACGGGGAAAAGAGAGACGCTCACGTCCATATTAATGAACCAGAGCGCGTTTGTATTCAGAGACTGACCAACAGTGACCCGACGCGTCAGACATCATCGTCATTTTGATTAATAATTGATAAATATGGATTGTGTCCTTTGTATGTTTCATATGTGCCACACTGAGCTCCAGTCATGCACACGTACACAAGCGTTTTATCATTCGGTGACACTTTTCATAAAGAAAGTTTCTCATCTCAGTGTTTGAGTGAAGTGAATCACAGTCATCTGAAGAGACACATTTCATCTTTCTGATTGCAGACTGATTGGCTTTTTCATAAATGACATATCATGTGTTATGGAACAGTGTGTCATTGTCTTGTATTTGCTGTTTTATATCTTCTGTGAACAGATAAAAAATTTAATTTTGAGTGATCTCTTTCTGAACGGAATGTGATTATTAATGTTTTTTCATATAGAGGTGATTTTCATTCTGTTTTGTCACTGTACAGGCTGTGATGTCTTTGAACGGGCTGTATTGATTGTGTTTTTCAGACAGATGTGATTACTACACTGTGATGTCACTGTACAGCCTGTGATTATTTTGTGTTCAGGCTGAGGTGAATTTCACGCTGTGATGTCACGGTTCAGGCTGTGATGTCACTGTACAGGCTGTGATTATTTCGTTTACAGGCTGTGATGTCACTGAATAGGCTGTGGTGATTTTGTGTTTAGGCAGAGGTGATTTACACACTGTGATGTCATTGGGCAGCCTGCTTGATGATCAGCACTGGCACCACGTCACCATCGAGCGGCTTCGGGCACTTGTGAACTTCACGGTGGACAAAAATACACGTCAGATTCAGCTGCCCAAACACATGAGTCATTATGAAATTAAAGAGGTGAGCTCTTACTACCTTGCTGGAAAAAAACAATGGAAACCATTACAGAAAGTTCAAATGCTTTCCGTCACGTTAAATACCATTATGAACCATTGGCTTTTTTCATTAAAGGGGTCACATGACACGGCCAAACCAATATTATCGTTTGTTTTAGATGTAATGCAATGTGTATACACGATTTATGGCAAAAAATATATGTATCTCCTCCTTGCTCCACCTCTCTGAAACACGCAGATTTTTTTAACAAAGCTCTGAAAAGTGAGGTGTGCTATGATTGGCCAGTTAGCCAGTGAGTAGTGATTGGTGGAATACTGCAAGCGTGTGATAGAAATGTAACGGCTCTTACCATATTTGGAACATCAGGTTCCTCTTCAATTGTACTGACAGGTACGCCCACCCTACTTGTGTATACATTTGGGCGGTCTTAGTCAAATCAGACCACGAACTGACGTAGATTTGTGGGGGTGTTTTTACACGAGGTGAGCATTCACTTTTAGTTAGAATGCCTCTTTTATTCCCACACTTTTATTTTTGCAATTTGACGTGTGAAATACATGCATGGGCAATTTGTAACACACCAAAGTCATAGTAAAACACGTATTCGCGCCATATGACCCCTTTAAGGCTATATCAAGTCCCTAGCGAATGGTTTGGCATAAAGAGATGGAAATCTGACATGAATGTGTTGTTATTTCACAAGATCAGTTTTGGTGGCACGTCGGGCGGTGGACTTCAGAAATCTCACTCCAAAAGAAACTTCCATGGCTGCCTGGAAAATGTGCTCTACAATGAAATGAACATGATCGATCGGGCCGAAGGAAAGCAAGTCACTGTCACAGTAAGCACAATTTGTGTTAATGCAATAATTGAACTAAAGGCTCTTTGATTGCTGTAATTTGGCTTGCTTGCAATTGTTGTTGGCTGCCTGTAATTGTCATTTGCCGATAATGAGCGCTGTGTGTTTCTGTGTGCTCCGCTGTGTTTTGTCCATTATATGAGCCTTTTTCTTTTTTTGGGCCCGTTGTCTTGGGGATTTGCGGGTTAAACGAATTACCAACCCATTTAATTCATTGCCTTAATAGCCATGACGGTACTATGGGGTTAATAAAGGCAAATGAATAATTTATAAACGTCAAGCCTGTGTTCATTTTCTCATACAAATATGTGTATTATACATTTCACTATTATTTAGCTTTATGTATATTTATAGGGTAACGTCAGCTTTACATGCACGGAATCCATTGACATACCCGTGACCTTTGGAAATGCTGGAAGTTTTCTGAGCCTGCCGTGGATCTCCAGCGGAGAGAGTATGATGGTCAGCTTGCAGTTCAGAACATGGAACAAAGTCGGTCTGCTGATGACCTTTGACCTCCAGCAGCACGCAGGGACGCTGTGGCTTTTTCTGAGCGAGGGGAAAATCCGACTGCAGATCCATAAGATTGCGAGGATCTTGTTGGACATCACAGCAGGTTTAACAATTACTCTTATAATAATAATAGGAGGAATAGAAGGGCAAGATTTAGCGCATTGCATTGTGGGATACACTCAAATTTACACGGCATGCCCGGCATAACGTGTCTTGCACGTTTTGGAATATGATTATAATACTATTATTGTGACATTTTTATCTTGTTTTGTGTAAAAAAAATCACATTCAGAGTTTGCTGGTCCACTTGTTTTAATTCGTTCACACAAAAATAAAAAATCGTTCACTTACTCATCATCATGCCTTTCCAAACCTGTACGACTTTCTTTCTTCTGCAGAGCACAGAAGAAGATATTTTGACGAATGTTGATTACCAAACAATTGACTTCCATTATTGGACACAAAACCACTAAAACATTTTTCAAAATATCTTCTTTTGTGTTCCACAGAAGAAAGAATCACATTCATATTTTAAACCGCATGTAGGTGAATAAATGATGTACGAATTTAAATTTTTGGGTGTATTATTAACATCTGTTCTTTCGTCCAGGTTCTGATTTAAACGACGGTCAGTGGCACGCCGTTGAACTGAACTCCCGGCGAGGACGTCTCACGGTCACCCTTGACATATCCGACAGCTCTACAACCTCCACTTCACTTCCTGTCGTACCCGACGGCCAGATATTCTTCGGAGGTAAAACTTCAGCTCGCGTCGTCTGCTAACTAAATTTCCCTCCACGCGAGCTGAATCCTTCACATTAATCAATCCATCTTGTCGCTCAACACGCCTTCCGCTGAGAAAAGTAGATTCATTTACCTTTCAAGCTGTTTGGGGCCGAATTGATCTCCAACTCCAGAAAGACTGTGGCTTAATTGCCATAACCTCAGTAACTGGAGAGCGCCGCGTAACTCCGTCCCTGTGCGCATGCTGGGTAGCTGCTAAAAGCGTAGCTGCATGCGCAGGTCTCTAACGTCTGCCGCGTTTGCCTCGGGTCGGAGCAGATCGTGCGTCGCATATCAATCAAAGTGCGAGTCGCAAGTAAAATGAGATAAGAAAATATGTTGGTTTAAAAAGTTATGGGAGTACAAGTAGCATAAGGAAATCTAATTTAGTGCCGTGTGATATACTGTACATCTAAAAGTGTTTCTGTCCAAACATACGTTGCGTGATATATAAATCTATAGTAATAAATTATGATTGTTGTGTATTATGATTTTTTCCCCCCTGCTCTTATATAAAACAACTTTTTCTGTCTTTAGGATGTCCGAGCACAGAAGATCACAGCGCCACCTGCAGGAACCCCTTCAAAGTGTTTCAGGGCTGTATGCGTCTCATTCACCTGGACAACAGTTTAGTGGATCTTATCAAAGTACAACAGATGCTGTTTGGGAATTACAGCGATGTACAGATGGATATGTGTGGAATCGTGGACAGGTGAGCATCTATGTTATTTTTTATTTTAATGTGAGCTCCAAATTGTTTTTACATTTCCTTCTTCATTCAATAGATTTTTAGTTTGATTCTATATAAATCTAGAGATTAATTAGTCAGAGAAATTATCTTAATACATCGGTTGAAATAGAACATGCACCGATGTATCGGCCAATAATCGGTATCGACGATAAAAGCACATCTTCACACTGTCGGCTATCGGCCGATACTTTAAAAACAGCCGGTGATCAGAGTTGATATATCCTGTCAATCAAGAGAGGACAGGAAAATGCTATCAGTTTGTGTTCTGTATGTATTGAACATGTTAAGAAACATCATCGGATTGATGTTCTATATCAATAGTCATTATATTAATTAATAGCATTCAGAAAGTTACGAAATGTTTAATCTTCGATATCAGCAGGTATTGAAACGGTAAAAAGCACACATATACATGCATGCGGTACGCTTGAATTTTTCTCTATTTTTTCTCTCTCCTTCATGTCAGAAAAGGTTTGGGTTCATCAGGTGTGATGGAGAAGTTGATTTATTTTTCCATCACACTAAAGAAATCTTTTCAGTCTGCTTTGTTTGCGACAGAACAATTTCTATTGATAAAAGCGAGCAGGACTCACTTCTCCAGTGAAATGTATTTTTTTTAAGTTTTCACTATCCTTTTCATTTGTTTGGTATTGTTGTTTGATGCTTGGTCCGTTGTTGTTGTTTTTTAGGCATTCAATGTGTTCCCAGCATAACCTGTGTTATCGCTCATATTATAATAAGTTATAATAAGAATCGATGACATCTGATTCCTCTGTCATTGGTCAGATTTACAGTTGGCTCTGCCACAAACTCTAGCGTGCTTAAAACGCTGTGACGTGACACGGTGATCTACAGACCCTCCAGGAAATGTGATTTAGCAGTAAAATGTATGTAAGGGTGTCAGCCCTTCATAGTGCTCAATAAGAGCGGGACACAAGCTTGAATTCTCTCTCATCTGATCCGAGAATGTTATTGAGTCTGCGGGTGTGAAACTAAGTTGAGACAGAAGCGAGATGCGCTGTAGGAGCAGACGGGTTGTTTGTAAGGTTTATGTTACGTCTGCAGGTACAGAACTGAAATATGAATGTTGTACAGAGATATTGGGCGGCTGATGGCTCTACGTGTGCCTGTGTGGACCAGAGTGGGTTTATCAACCCTCAATCAAAGATAATGTGAATTGAACAGAGGGCGCTGAATTCATCTGTACGCTTGTCTTCCTTTGGAAGAACAACTGCTTGAATCATTTTATTGTAAATAATAGATCACTGACTCTTCTTACAGTAGTTTTCTGCACTTGCTTTTGCAGTAATCAATACAGAACACACTGAACAGCATACGCTGTCCCACAATGCAATGCACTCATCCTGACCCTTTATTTGTTCACCAGTTTTCAATTCAAATGTATTTCTGTATGTCTCTTTTCACAGTTGTCCATTGTTGCAAAGCAGGTGTACAGAAAATACACGGTGGAACAAACAGTAGTGACATAAGAAAAATAATAACGTACTGTATAAATGAGGAAAAGAAGTCAAAAGATACCAGTAATATTAAATAATAATATAGAAATGAGGAAAAATAAATCACAAGAAAACATTAATATTAAATGATAATATAGATATGTGGAAAAATAAATCACAAGAAAACAGTAACATTAAATAATAATACAGAAATGAGGAAAAATAAATCTCAAGAAAACATTGACATTAAATAATAATATAGAAATGAGGAAAAATAAATCACAAGAAAACAGTAACATTAAATAATAATACAGAAATGAGGAAAAATAAATCACAAGAAAACATTAATATTAAATAATAATTTAAAAGAGGGGGGAAATAAATCATAAAAACACGAATATGTAATCAGTTATATAGAAATGAGGAGAAATAAATCACAAGAAAACATTAATATTAAATAATAATTTAAAAAGGGGGTGGGAAATAAATCATAAAAACAGGAATATGTAATTAATATAGAAATGAAGAAAATAAAACACAAGAAAAATAAATTAATTATATAGTAATGAGGGAAAAGGAGTCATATGAAAACTTACAAGATGCATTGTATTATTCAACAGGGATGTAACAATATTAATGTTATCGTGTTATCGCCACGGTAAAATTGTCTGAATATTATCCTGGTCACATGACTGTATGAAAGGATATTAGATTATAAAAAAATTATAGATATTACCTTCGGAAAGGTCCATCTGCTGCAAATACTTTATTTTATAAAATGGATTTTTAGGTAATTTGACCCATCTCACATTATTACTCATAACTCTAAGCAACATTTATGATTCAAGTTATCCAAGTCATCACCTGTCATTTCAAACATAGCAACAAATACCGTGCAGTGGATGTTATACGGAGGTATTATCGTGCAGTGAGATTTTTATTTTGTTAATACACGATATTGCAAATCTTATGCAAATCTATATGCAAATCTTCTATCCAGTGATGGAAGTGGCTGTTTATGTTCCATCAATCCAACCCTGGATGTTAATACGATGATTCTTGCTGAATTAAACATGACAGATTGATGAGGGACCATAAAGAACCGTGCCGTGTGATGTGGTACTCTTTTAGTGTTCTGCTGAGTAAGGTGTTATTGTAAAGGTGAATAATGGGATGAAAAAAGAGAGCATTTCTGCATCGTCAACACCTGTGAGCTGTCATTTCTCATTCTGTTGTGTTCTGTTAGGAGCGACACATGTAGCAGAAAGTCTTTCCAGCAAAGTGTGTATGTGTTTTAGGTTTGAACTGAGGTTTTATTTATCAGTGTTTCATTCTGTAATCGATCTCTATTGTTGAATTATTTAATTGCTTTTTTTGTTGCTGCGATGCGTCAATGGTGCCGCCATATTGAGGAGGGCAAAACTGGCCCATAAACACATTCAAGTCAACAGGGGAGGAGCGTTTTTCCTGCAAAAGCATTTTTCCAAATGGATTTTAATGCTTGACAAGAGTGAGTTTTGGGGTCCTTCAGGAACAGGATTAAATCTGTATGCAAGAATCATGTGATTTTAGAGTCTTACAGAATGAAGGGAGAGAATGCATGACCAGTGACCAAAGGCGTAATTGTCTGGTGGGAGTTTTTGGAAGAAATTATGAAATACTTGCGGACGGTGTGTATTGTTAGGGGCCATTAACATCTCATACTTGTGGAATACGCACAAAAATGCGTAAACCAATGAACAAGTGATTTTTTAGTCGTAGGAATAAACTGTTTTGAGTGCAATGCAGTGACCTTCCCCAAATGACTGGGAACAGCATACCGTGAGAGCTGGAATCGAAAAGCGAAGTAGCGAATGAGGGGGGCCACCCACTATATATGATAAATATTCCCAACAAGTTCTTACAGAAACTATTTATTAAAGTATTGTTTTTTTTGTCTTTGTCCCCACCACTTTTCAGAAAACTGCCTGTGACCGCAGCCTTGAATCTCATTCTGTTACCTTAAAATACCAAAAACTCTACCTCAGCCACTGAAAGAAAACAAATCAGAGAGAGATACATAATGGGCTGTGTTTCGGGTTGCTCTGCCCTCCCGTGTGGACCCGTTCACCAGCCTTGAATCAGCATCATTACCTCACTTCCTGTTGTGTTGTTCACGTGGTGCTGCATCATTATTCCAGTAATGTCAAATTGTGTCATTTTGGCTCGCACTGTTATTGTCAAATGTCCCGTTGTGTAGTTCAGCGTTCATTTCCTCCACACTTCTCATTTCAACCTCCGTACAGAAGGTTAATTCTCATTTTCATTTGTGCATTTGTTTTATTAATTGTATTCACCAGCGGGGCAAAACACAGTCTTTGGTGGCAGCTTACTGTACATTTAGGGTCTTAAAAGGGATAAAGGGATTCTTCTCCCAAAAATGAAAATTCTGTCATCATTTACACACCTTCGAGTCGTTCCAATTTAAATCTTTATAAATGTGTTTGTTCTGATGAACGCAAAAGAAGATATTTTGAAGAATGTAGGACAGCAAACAGTTCTGGGGCACTTTTGACTACCATTGTATTTTTCCTACTGTGGTAGTCAATGGGTGGCAACATCTGTCTGGTTTTAAACATTCTTACAAATATCTTTCTCTATGTTCATCAGAACAAAGCAATGTAAACAGATTTGAACAATATGGGTGAATAAATGATGACAGAAGTTTCATCTCTGGGTGAAGTATCCCTTTAAAAAAGCTTAGAAGTCTTTTACATTTGACAAGATTTTCATCTTCCAAGTTCTACACAACGCGATGTTGCAAGTTCTCTTTTCCAGTATTGCTAAAAGTCCAAATCCTATATAAATAAATGGCATTTCTTTATATGATAGATTTTAAAGGTAAACACTTTTTCAAATGCTAACAAAACCTCTTTCAATGTAGAAGAGCGTAGCAGTTAACCTTGCCGTTGCATGTTTGCATGTCCTGCGTCGTGCCTCTCTCTCCTCGTGTTTCTGCTGATGAGGTCACAATAGGTCACACCGTTTGCCCGTGTTCTGTCCCTCCTAATTTCCTGCGGTTGACCTCTGATCTCAGGGCTGCAGGTGTGAGTCTGTCTCCCATCAACTCCCGTCCGCTTAAAAAACACGTCAAAAAAACGACATGCTGTTTCTCCTCTCACCTGCTGCTCTTGTCTATCAGGAGGGCCTTTAGCGCTGCAGGCTGTCATTGGTTGTTCCCCCGGTGATCAGGGTCACGATGAGCTGACCTTTGATTGCCGTCGGGGCGAGTTGAGTGTCGGTGAAGGGCAGCACGTGGCGCGAGCGTCTCGACGCTGTCAGGCCGCTGCTCCAGTTGTGTTTTACTCGCTTCTCGCTCTCATTCAAATTCCGCTGGAATAGATTTATTTTCCCTTCGGTCAGGCAGAAGAAGGGAACGTTTTGTTTTGTGAGGCATTTTATGTCAAATATGCATTAATGCAATATATCTTAATACAATTTATTTGCGAATTTTCACATTTCTATATAATTTCCTTCTGTCTCTCTGTGTAACTCTACCGCTAAAATGTGTTTTTGTAAAGCTCCTTTGCAACAATGCAAAACTGTGAAAAATATATTTGAATATAGACGGTTATTTTCGGACGTAAGAGCCTGGCACAAAGTTAACCTCGGTCAGTGTTCGGTTTTAGTGTAACAATTTCTGTAATATTTAATTTCTATTAGTATTAAATTATGTTTTCTTGTATACTAGTTGTATTAAATTAAAACTACTCAACAGTTATTGATCCTTTTCTGAGGTCTACAATAAGTTAAGTTTAGGCCAAGTAATGTTTTTTTACATGTTGTGTATGTTATACCTGCTGAAACTGTATTTAATATAAGATTTAATGTAGATATATTATACTTACTGTATCAATTTCTGTCATGCAATGTGGCTTTGTAACGTCTTTTTATATATAATTCATAACACGGGTCATTCAGGTCGAACAGGGATTTTAATTTAAAAGTGTGAAATATTGGCTGCTCCACATAAACGCATGAATTCATTGCATTATCAGCATAACATGAGGTGACGTTATAGTAAACTCTCTTCTGCTTTAGTCCCAGCGGAGCAACGGTTCGAAGAAAATCTTGCTGAGCAAGTTACATACAGGACCGTCACCATATTTGCCTCTGGGTATCTTACTAACACGCGCACGTATATGAGAAAAGCCCATAGCCCTCTTGAGTATTGAGATGTATAATATACCGGATGTGTAACTGGTCATGCGCTCGGATTGTTCACTAGCGTAGGTTAAGGTCATCAAACCTATTCATACGAAATCGCCACCTTGCAAAATGCACGTTTTTTTCTATGAGATTAGGTTGTCCTCTCGTTAATTACCTATCTAATACAAATAAAAAGGCCAAAAAATACCTTATGAGAAGACAATGGTCAGTGAGAGAGTTTGATGAATTACTATTTGGTGCTAGAAGTTTTTGCTGACACAGTGAATTTCCAAGACAAAATAAGCGCAATAGTCCTTCAAAACAGTAAGTTCAACAGAGCTCAAATCTTTAAAAGCCAAGCTGTTATGTTTCGATTCACGTCGTCTCTGTCATTCAGGATTATCTGTTAAAAAAACACACAGCGATGGTGTTGCATCTTTTCTGCGTGTGTGTTTGCCGGTCCATCTGGGTGTGAGTGTTTGAACTTTATTTGTGGTGGCACATCACAGTGTGTAGCCGACCGCCTTCGTTCCAGTTCTGAGCCCCCGCGACGGGCTTGAATGGCACCGATGGGGTCCGAGCCAACAGCGAGACACTGCTCTCAGTATTCCATCCGCCACTGAGAACCCAAAGTGTGGTTTCTTTTTCAATCTTGCTTTGAAGTGTCCTTGCGATCAGTTTAAAGAAATGAATTCTGCACTTGATCCCGTCCACATTATAAAGCTCGAAACCGGAGCCGAGCGTGCAGTGAAAGCGCATCTGCAGGTTTGATGCTCGGGAACAAAGAGAAGATGCTGTTAGGAAGTCGTTTTGACCACAAATGGGAACGCGGCGGTGAAAGATATGTGCACGGGTAATACGAGCAGGAATAATGTGTAAGGATTCCTGTGAGGGTCGCGGAGGCTGAGAATGAGTTGGGCTCAAACGGGGACATTGTGACATGAGTGGAAAAGCTTCGCCGGACAAAAAGCTTCGGTGCACAGAAAGCGGCAGCGATGTGCTGGTCAAAGCCACTTTGTTACCTCGGTTTACTTTTCTACAAAAGTTTCTTGCGGTTTCCCACGGGTGTGAAAACCTGGAAATATATTCCAATACAATACAAAAGGAAATACAGCTCCAAAAGTGATGTATGGAGTGGATGTTTGTAAATGTTTGCTTTTTAATATCCATACAAGTGTCACGAGAAAAATAAGAAACGTACAAAATGGAGGAAACAGTAGACTATGTTCAAGTGTCTATTTGACTAAATTATTTAGCAAAAGGTCAAACTAAGTTTGGTTCAAATATCCCAAAACTTTACAGAAAAAAATGAATATCAGTTTTATGAGTTATTAATAGTTTGTCATTTCATTCGGCTCTTGACTCTATTATGTGTTCTGTATATTTGCCAAGCGTTTTAAAATCCGAACATTTCTGTCATGAATATAAAGACGTTTTCAGATGAAATTGTTCTCTGTAATATTTCTCTAGTTCTTGTTTGGAGCAAAATGTCACAAGCAGCATCACAATATAAGTTAGTCCTTTCAAAGTCTACTTGAACCACTTTATCATAAAAGCGGCGTGAAGTGGGAATTTTTTAACAAATAATGTGTTGTAGAATCTTATCCTGGAGAAATTCTGTGTGTGCTGCTGTATCTGTGATGAATTCCTCGGGTATGATACTAAAAGTGCATATGGAAATGGAGATGATAAAGCCATCACCAAGGTTTCCATGCGTGCCTTTCTACAAAGGCTGTAATTGTAATGCTGTGTGAAGTATGTGTGTCCTTGAGATGAAATATCTGATGGGCTTCTTCTGTTCTCACGCAGGTGCTCACCGAGTCACTGTGAACATGGGGGAAATTGCTCTCAGTCGTGGAGCACGTTTCACTGCGACTGCTCCGGCACGGGCTACAGCGGAGCGACCTGCCACAGCTGTAAGACTCATCCAAAACCAGACTATCTATACACAGTACTGTGACTATCTTAAATATAAGACTGGAGAAACGTGTCTTGGTCTCACATTTGTTGTCATGTTTTGGTTGATTCTGTTTTTTTAAGCCTGTCGATTTTTGATAGATTTTGGACAAACCTTTGCACACAAAGCTACAATATAATTTATAACCTGTAAATTGATGAAATCAATCATTCCTAAATCATTCCATAATTATTGATATTTTGATTATTCCAAAATCATTCCTAAATTCCTAAAAAAAAAATCATTCCTTTTGTCGACCTTTTTCATTTTTTTTTATTCTGGTAAATTCGCAAATTAAAGTTTTTTTATTTGTAGGAAAATGTAAACAAATGCTGAAATGTTTAACCAAACCAAACCAGATAAACTTGTCAAAAACCTTTTGAAAAAAACCTTTTGAGGTTCATTTCGGTAAAATGTCATACAAGTGTCTCTACACACAGTATATGAACAAATATATTATACAGCGTTTAATTGTAAACAAATAATAATAATTTTAAATTCTAAAAAAATATTAATTCATATATAAATACTTATTTTTAATAAATCATTTAAAAAAATCAATTTTCTTAAAAGTAGCGGTTTTGGACATTCTGTAAAATGTATAGAAAATATATATATATATACTTTCAAGTTTTTATTTTAAATACATTTTTTTACTACCTGTTTTACAAATTTTTCTATCCACTTCCTTCTTTCTCCTTTTTCGTTGTATCTGGGTCAAATAAAACAATACTCCAATGGACTCAAGGTCAAATTCTTATTAATGCTTTTGTGAGTTTTACTCGCTGGGCTTTCGCCTCCCAGCTGAAGTGAAATGGCCGCTTTCGTCGTCATAAAATATTTCTAGTGAAATTAGGCTCTTGTCACTCAAATGTTTAATAGCCGCAGCCTTGAAGACGGTCACACGCGAGTTATTTTAAAGTGTAAGCGCTATTGAGAGGGACTTTATACTGTAGCACTGTAATTAGATTTCTGTCAGTCATCTCTGCACTTACAATATATCTCCAATCTTTAGTTTCACCGCTTTATACATTAGCTCGAGTTATTCTGAGGCTCTTTCATGTGGAACAATCCAGATCAACGCTTAATAGAGACGTGATTGTGGAGTTAATGTGTCGTCTTTTCATCTTTGATAACAGAAGCAGCAATTCTGCTCATGATAGAGTTTTTAATAGCATTGTTCTCTTCCAGTATGTATACAATCCTTGAGATGCTATAAACTTAAAAATCACAACCGGAGACTTGCATGACACAATTGTCCTTGAGTATTTATTTAAGGCTTCAAATGAATTATTAATCCCAAAATTATTATCTGAGAACTGACATGTGAATTTAATTTTGTAAATGTTTTCTGTCCTTTTACACTTCTAAAGTTGAGACTTCTTTGGTTTATTTAGCCTCACCATTATAAGATGAAATACAACAGTCTCTTAAATTGCAATTCTGGGCTTGTGACCAGGTTATTATTGAGCTTCATTACTTCTCATAATCCCAAATCTGTCCGCGAATATAATTCCCATCCGACTCGTGTGTGTGTGTATACAAATGAAACAGATTGCGTATAGGTTTTAATTATTTCGCTCATAAAGGAAGCAGCTTTCCTGTGAAACCTTCAGTAATCCATTTTCTCCCTAAGCACACACTTTAATAGATAGTTACTTTCAGATGTTTGCTTACATTATGAATTCACAGGCACAGAACAGATGCAGATAGTCATAATTAAAGAGGCGACGTTCAGCTCGGCACATGCAATATTTATGACGCCTTACTTTGAGCAAAGCACAGCCTTCATCTCATAATACAAGATGAACGCTGGAAATTTGGGTTAACACGGCGTGTCACAAGGAAATTACAGAATTAATACTGAATATTGTGAATATTTGCTTTAACTTTGCCATTTCCGACAATCCTTAATTCATTTCACGGTCATTTCATTTAACAACAAAGATAAGAAACTCATACTTGCCCCAAAGTAAGACCCTTTACTGGTTGTTGGTGGTGTGGAAAAATCTGGCAGGTGATTGATTGAAATACATACATCTGAATAACCAATCAGATGATTGCTTTAGTGACATCAATCAAACCCGCTGTGACATCATAAACTGTCTACATGAGTGAAGATCAGGTTTGAGGAAAAATGTGGTGTTGAATTTTAAAGTCTTCTTCATTTTGTCTCATTTTTAAACATGAGTATCTAAACCTCTAAACATCCACAAACCAATATATATTTACTTAAAATGACATTTCATGCAGGGTGTGATGTTGCTGTGTGCGATAGTAAGCAGTCTACCAAGTTGTAAAGCCCAAAGTGAACAAGTAACAAAGTTCTTGGCTTGGAAGGAGTCGACTGTGAATCTCGCGAACGAGTCGTCTGTTGTTCTAATTTCAGTTCTGGGACGGATTTCCGTCACTCCGTATAATGCCCGCCTACGTTCCATTTCCATTGGTTGCAATTCTCAATCTCAGCAGTAGATGCCGCTAAATTTCATACACTGGACTTTAAAGGAGCAAAATGATACAGATTTTATACCACATTATGAAGTGTTATGTTTTATTACCTTAGAATGAGCTTTTTCGATCTACATATTCATTACATGTATAGAGCGCTTTTCTGGGTACTCAAAGCGCTTTACATAGAAATCCTCCATTATTATCTTACTTCGAGGTCCTGACTCTCTCTGGTCACAAAAAATCCCAAAAAGGATGTGCTTCGAATAGAGTAGGGGTATGACCCCGGCATCCTGGCCAAATTAGCCCATTCGCCTCTATACATCATGGCCTCTCAATCATGCCCACATATGGATTCGTAACTCTGAAAAAGCTGTTGTGTGGTGGGCGTGGCGGCAATATGGCTGCCGTCGCATCATCCAGGTGGATGTTGCACATTGGTGGTTGAGGAGATTCCTTCCTTCGATGTAAAGCGCTTTGAGTACCAAGAAATGCGCTAAATGAATGTAATGACTTATTATTATTATTTATTCTTTGTTTAGGACAAATCACAAAATGAAGAGGTTTTTGCTTAAAAACAGAAAATGCTTTTTGCTAGAGTAACAAAAATAATCTGATTCAAAAGAAAAACAAGATTGTTCACTGTTTCTTACCCCACTGACAAACATATTTTTTCTGTTTTGAGCAAAATCAAAAACTAGATTTTATTCCAATCAAGATGGGTCATTTTGCTTCCCAAGTAAAAACATCTTGTTTTAAAAAATGTTTCAACAAATGTGTTGCGAAAGAGCTGTTGTTGTTTTTTTGTCTTAGTATTTCATTTATCAGCACAGAATTCGTGTTGTTTTGTAGCTAAATGATTATATATTTGTATATGCGTCCCCTAATGGCAGCTCTCAAGCGAATTGATACGCTAATTGTTTTCGTGTCGGATAAACACTAGTCTTTTAAAGAGAATATTATCATCTGGTTAATTCATTTATAACGATACTGGCCTCATAAATGACTGCAGAGCTTCACAAAGCCTCAACTACAGGAATTGTTTTACTTGAGTTCAAACTCTTTCACCTCTTTGTGTTTTACATTTGTGAATGCACCAATAATGTTGTTTTGTCGGTTTTTGAGCTGTTGATGTGACACATTTTAACATGTTTTGTGTGAACACAACCTTAGTCATTATATAGACAGTTTCTTGTCAAGTGTTAATCAACACTTATTTAAATGTCTTATGTCACTTTTAAAATGAATTTTATATTTACATTTCAATATGCACAGCCAATGAGGTGTGACACGCGTTTTTGTCTTAAAGGAGCAGTTCTCATAATTGTCATGAACCTTGATACTCATATTTTGATCTTCGAGTTTAATTATTTTGAAATGTCTACTGTTTGTTTGTTCTCAGCTATTTATGAGGCGTCGTGTGAGGCGTACAAACACAAAGGAAACACCTCTGGATATTATTATGTAGATGTGGATGGAAGTGGCCCCATCAAACCTCAGTTAATCTACTGCAACATGTCAGGTAAATATCACACGGCGCGTCCAAAGCTGTTAAATCCCGTTAAACACTCGGTAATTAGAAGTTTAATCCGCTTCTTTTCATCGCTCATGCACCGCGTCACACCCCATAGGGGATGTCAGCTGTGACCCTCACCAAAATAAACTGAAAACACTTTTCAACACAAACTTCAGACGGATCAGTGTGACTGCAAAATGAGTTTCTTACCAAACATTTTTGTCTTGTTAACATTTCTTTGCAATTAAACATTTTCTTTGCCATTTGTCATTTTATAATGTATTAGTTTATTTTTGGATGTTGCTATAAAAGATTAATAATTTTTTATTTTAGTAAATAGTGTAGTGCTTTAAACTTAATTCAGTCAATTTTTATGCAAACATTTTTCATTAAGGTCAATATTTGATTTGATTTAAAAGACCAGAAACTTTACTTGCATACACTGGTATACCAACTCACGAACCCCCCCACAGTTCCCTCACGAACCACCAGGGGTTCGCAAACCCCAATTTGGGAAACCCTGCTTTTTTTAACCATACAGCCCAACAAAGTACCTTTTAGGACCCTTTTTATAGTGTGGATGGCCTCATTTCGGCCTTCACATCTTTTCGTTTTCTCTATGTCTGCAGATACGGTCTGGATGGTGATTCAACACAATAACACAGAGCTCACCAAATTAAGGCCGTCCTCCGGGACGAATCAGCATTTAGCTCACTTCAACTATTCCGCAGACGTCGAGCAGATTCAGGCCATCATTAACCAGGCTCGATACTGCGAGCAGGAGCTCTCGTACCACTGCAAGAAGTCACGCCTCCTGAACACACCAGGTAAGCCCTTATTATGAGAAATATCGATCGCCCCCCTCCCTTAAAGGTCAGGCTTATTAAAATCACGCTCCGTCTGCAGAGAGACGGCGAGCTTAAGCAAACAACGCAAATTGATTGTTGTGTGTTTTCATACGAGCGCTTTTATCGTGAGCGTGTTTATTAGGCGCTCATGCTGTCATACTGAATAAAATTCATTAAAATTCACCTTTAGGTGGATTAATCATTTGCATTGTAACCTCGTAAGTGCCGCCCTCGTGTTGGTTTTGTTTGTTTGTGTGGGTTTTGTCATGGACGGCCTATCACGCATGATAATAGTTCTCGTAGTTAACGCGGTAATTACCGCCCATTAGCTGTTTCTCTGCAGCGGGTCCTGATGGGAGGAGTGTCGGCTGTGAAGAAGAGATGTTTCAAATGTCAAATGAAAAGTAATGAGAAGTATTGGGTTTGCTTGAGCCAATCCTGAAAGTTGATAACTGAACAACATTCACCACCGTTGACTTACATTGCGTGGACACAAAACCACTGAGACATTTCTCAAAATATCTTCTTTTGTGTTCCACTAAAGAGTTTTATACAGACTTTGAACATGAGGGCGCATAAATTATCATTCATTTATTTAGTTTTGGGGGGGTGAACTGTCCATTCCAGACCGTGTCTACACCGTATGGACGTATCATGAGATATGAAAGAGTGAATTCATTGCGGTGACATCAGAGCGGTCCGATTGTTGTCATTATAAACGGTTGTATGTGTCTTGTTCTTGCAGACGGCTCTCCCTTCACGTGGTGGGTGGGCAGGTCAGGTGAGGCACACATGTACTGGGGCGGAGCGGTTCCCGGAAGCCAGCAGTGTGCATGTGGACTGCAGGATAACTGCGTTAATCCTGAACACTTCTGCAACTGCGATGCAGACAGCAAGGAGTGGTACTGCACCCTTTATATAACACAACATGTGTATTTTATTTGTACTCCCATTCACAATATAGACACTTGATCTTGCTGGAGATTATAAAATTGAGCAAAACTGTGTATATTTAAGGGCCATATGAATGCATTTTTTATTTGGCACTTCAACGTTTCTCATTTCTGAGTTGATTCACGAGCGTGATAGTGTGACTGTAGCATCTCTTTTTTTAACGTCAAGCCGATTACATCATTTTGGGAATCAGTTCAAATTGATTCAGTGAATCGATACGAAAATCTTATTCAACAGCTTATCTGTATCATTGCTCAACATTTTTTTTGTCATTGCTCAAAAAAAAATTTTGTGTACATTTTTGAAAGTAGGCAATTCAATGGTAAATATTTAGTTAATTGCCATGGAATAAATTAGAAAACCGCTTTAAAAAATTTTCATTCGTTCTGTATTTAGGCAAAATGATTGTTTTTGCGTCATTCTGTGAACAACTAACAATATTTCTCCTAAATATCAAAAGAGAATATTGTTTCTATTTGCGTTTATTTGCAGAAAATGTAGAAATAAGTTGAAATAACAGAAAAATCATTTTTTCATGTGATAACTCGGATTCGTATCAAAGCTTTCATCTGTCTTGTCATGCTTTATGTCTTTATGTCACTCCTGAGGTTTGATGTTGTTAAAATTCAACAGACACATGACTGAAATGGCTACATCTAGAAATGCTGATTAAATAAAAATGTATTTTTCCGCGGCCATAAAATGAGAGTGGCACGTATTAAGCATAAACATAAAATAACTTTCATGCTTTTGTTCATTTAGTGATGAACAGTGTGGAAAACATGTGTAGACTTTGATTGAACTATATTTGTTCAGTAATCTTCTTAGTAGAACTTCATATTCAAATATAATTGCCGTTTAGTCGTAAAGATACAGCATGGAAAAGATAATACAAATTTGCACAATTTTAGTTGAAATATATAGATAATATGTATAGAATATTATCAAAGGAAAATCTACCTTGCAACGATGCAAAATTGTGATAAGAACCATCAAAATATATTTGAATTGCATCTTATATAATCATCTAAACAAAATTTGATTGTCTTAATCTGTTTAAAATCTTGATGTTGATGTCAAGTACGACATGCTACACAGTTTAAAGTGAATTGAAATGTCGTTTTAAAGGTCCGATGATTCGGGTATGCTGGTACATAAAGAACATCTGCCTGTTCTGGCTCTTTCTGTTGGTGACATCAGCAGACCCGGTTCTGAAGCGGCGTATCGAGTGGGACCCCTGCAGTGCTCCGGTGACAGTATGTTCCCTCCTCCTCTTAATATCAGTCACTCACATCAGAGCTTTACTACGGTGGATACCCTGATAACCTGTCCCGTCATCCAGTCATCTTAACATCCTGTTCCGTGCATGACATCGGCATGTGTAAAGAGAATGATGATGTAACTTTATATAACCGTAGCACACTTTAAACGTTTTACAGATAACTTCTGGAACGCAGTGTACTTCAACAAGGAAACATCATACCTGCACTTTCCGACGTTTCACGGCGAGCTCAGCGCGGATATCTCCTTCCTGTTTAAAACCAGCTCTTCCTCGGGGGTCTTCCTGGAGAACTTGGGAATCAAAGACTTCATTCGGATCGAACTGAGCTGTGAGTGTGATCTTCTGTGTATTATGTGCAAGAAACCCCTCATGAATATCATCAGGTTATATAATAAATAGGCCTGGGACGATATATCGTGTCATTTTTTATGCTTTATCAAATGCATGTTATAAACGATTCAATCTACTTGTGATTTTAGATCAAGCTGTACTTTCTACTTAAGAGCCGTAGTTCAGGGAAGAGTGGGCATTAAACAAAGAATTGAGCCTTTGCAATTTCAGAATCGCCCTAGACAGGTATAATTAGTTTGAATGGTGATAAATATCATCACAGCTCTAATAATAACCCCAAAAAAATACACATTTGGGCATTTGGAAATCAAACCTATTACACATCCAAAAAATTGCTTAAATTATGCAAAACAAAAGATTTTTTTTGCAATATATATGCAATATTTTGGCACCTTTTCTAACTAAAGACTTGTACACACCGTGACGATAATCGCACAAGCTTATCGCCAGCGTTTTTTCGGGAAGTTTTTCGACGTTCATTTCCAAGCGGTTTTCACTGCCGATGAGACGAGTGAATGTGCAAATTCACTCCCTGACGTAGATGTCGCTTAATGAAAAATAGAAAAAACAAAAAATCGAGCCAGAGTAGTTTACGCCTGCTGTTTTGCATGTCGGTGTGCACACTCACATTTGCGTCCTTTGTTTGGTCACGAAGTGTTAAACGTCAACGATAAACGCTCACGATTATCGGCCCGGTGTGAACCAGCCTTAAATCCTAAATTACTTTAGTGCAAAAACAATATTCGCATATAATAGTAGTGTTTGTTGCACTGGCTTTAATTTATTTTTATATAAGTAATTGATAATATTATTTTAAATAAATTAACTAGTGGTGGGCATAGATTAATTTTTTTAATCTAGATTAATCTAGATTAATCTTGGAATTAATCTAGATTAATCTAGATTAAAATGGCTCATTTGAATTCTGCCGAAGGCATTCAGAATATGTGTGTTACCCAAATAATGACTAAAAGTAAGTCTTTGAGAACGGGTTTCTCAAGCCAGGTGGCGCATTAGAGAAGGGGCTCATCTCCTGTTTCCAAAATGCATCACAAACTACTTGAGAAAGCTGTTATACTATGATAATTTGTGATGAAAATTAAATTATGTTCAATAAGATGTACTTGTGTTTACTTCCGCATTAGCTAAGGGATGCTTTGTGTTTAGGTGGTACTTGAGACTGGAAGAGCTCCTACAGTACATTTACATTTAAATTCAGTCATTTAGCAGACGCTTTTATCCAAAGCGACTTACAAAGAGTTAGGGAGCAACAATCGATATGTCATACAGGAGCCATAATACATTAGGTGCCAATACAAAGTTATTGGTTTCAACTAAAGCTAGACCACTACCTGTTGAGAGAAAGTTTTTTTTTTTAAACTAACTGTATGTAAACCAATTTCGTAAAAGTAAACCAATTCCACATTGCACAAGGTGCAAACAAGCTTAGTCTTGTCGAGGTTTCCATTGGGAAGCGTCTTAAAAATAAATGTTCCCTGAAGCAAACCCGGCGGCTTCATAGCTGCATCCATGTTAGCACGTCACGTTTGATCTGGTCATTTCACAGTAACGTTATGTTGTGTTCAGACCAAACACGAGTGATTTACATGTTAAGTCAATGCAAAGAGGCGATAGACCTACTTGCTGCGCGAATCGCGCGAATGAAGCCCTGGTTATGAGATGATGAGGCGGCGAGAATGACGCGAATGACGCGAATCACGCGAGTTGAAAAATCTCGTTCTCTTCCCCTACAGTGACATTAATCTATGTATACATCCGCGCTAAAATATCAAAGTGAAAGTCATCATAGCTTGTGTAGTATAGACCCAGCTCCCAACCCGACTTTGAGAATAGATTAACGGCGACATTTTTTTTATCGCGCGATAAGAGTCTCACTGCGTTAACGCCGTTAACGCCGTTAACGGCCCACCACTAAAATTAACGTAAACTATTTGATTTTTAATGGTTTGTTACATTTTTCTAACAGATTTGACTGATAATTTGGATCCAAATGTGCACGAATGTCCTAAAAAGACTGTCACAGACATCTTTCAACTATGTGATATATAACCGGGATGCATATCTAGAAAATGTTGAATTCAAATCTCAGCCAAGAATCAAGATTTGATTATCTTGCGATTTAGTCGAGCAAATGCATTGCCAAACAGATAGTATGTGTGTGTTTGTGTGTCAACATTCCTGCATATTTGTTTATTTGCCAAAGGGAAAATGCAGGAGGAAAGCTGTCAGCTGAATATATAGACATCACAAAATGATTTTCTCCAGGGAAATTACAGCATTGTAGATGTTGAACCAGATTGTAGAGACGTGGTCCGCTGTTTCCTCGTCTGCCAAGCATACATCACTCCTGCTGTTACACTTAATGACCAAACCCCTGACCCTCAGTGTTCATTTGAACACAATTCTCACACTAACGCTACAGAAATAAATGTTTCCATCTACTAATGTATGTAAACGAACATGATAACTTTTTTATAATGATAGCTTTATTAGTGTCCAGACTAACACTCTCAGTACCGCTGTCCACCCGACCACTGTAAGATCCATGTCTGTATGTGTGTGTAAGTATTTTATTTTATGACACCCTTCTCCACGTGGTCTCTGCGTGTTTAACCGCATGAGAGAGCGGTTAAGATCTTCTCCTGTAATGATCTCACGTGATGGATGAGAGTAGAGAGTGCGAGACCCATACAGTGCCCGGGTGCTTGTTCCTCCATAATGACAAATCCTCTGGCTGGAGGAGCTCAATTAACCTCTCATTACGTTCATAGTGAGCCCGGACGCCTTTGTGTTGGACGTGATCTCAGAGGAAGTTTCGTTCAAAGCAACAGGCAGGAGAACCTGCGGCATTGAGATCTGAGCCGTGATGCTGGGATCACACCAAAAGCGAATTAAATGATTTGCGCGAGTAAATTACATAAAAAGTCAATGCAAAGACGCGAATAGATGCAAACTATGAATTGGCATCAATCTCGTCTTCTGTACAAGTTGAAAATATATGTCAGCTCGCGTCACTCACGTGAAAATAATGAACTTTGTTGTAATAAAGACTATTCGCATTTGGTGTGAACCCAGCATTAGGAATAAATATTTCATCAATAACAGTAAAAAAACTCATGTTTTCGTTTGAAGAGCATAAGAGGGGAGCAGTTGTTGGGAAACTACCTTGATGCTGTAATTTGCCAAACCTGAAAATCGTGACGATTTTTTCCAAAAAACTCCTTCGAAAAGTAGCTCTTGGATTGCAAAAGTTGCAATCACGCGAACAACGCAAATGCGTAGGGCCCTGCAATCTTGGGCACCCCCTAGTGGCTACAGCCGGTAAAATCATTCGATGCTTGATTTAAACACTCAGCAAAGAAGCGCAGGTATCAAAGCGGTCCAAAACAACGAAAGAAAGCACGAATGCGGTTTAGATGGTATCCTCTGTGCTCTTCAACATTGAACAGAATGTTCTCCTGCTGTTAAAAGTGAATAGAGAAGAATATTGGCAAGTGTAGCTCAACTGGTTGAGATTTGGTTGACTTTAGCATAAAAGCATGTTGCATGGATTGTAAGATGCTTTTGATAAAACCGTCTACTAAATTCATGAATGTAAACGTGTTTAAAAATAAAACTGAGCTCTAATGAAATATAATTATAGTAATTGTATACCCAAAAAAGAACATTTCTTTCTTGATTTACTCACCCTCATGCCATCGTAGATGATTATGACTTCATTTCATCAATCGAAAACGACATTTTTCTTTACGATAAAAGTATAAAACGATAGGTAGTAATGTTGGGTATATGTGAGAGCAAAAATTCATACTTCAAGCTTATTTAGCGTTATTGAAGCCTATAAGAGTGCTCAGTTCAAATATGACGACACACCAATAACTTGATATCTCATTGGTTCTTGCATGTCTTGTGACTACTGTCATGTGATATTTGTCACTAGGTGTGAGAACCAATGAGATTTGAAGCATATCAGCATCTCTTACGGGTTTCCATTAGGACTGTCCCGATATCAGATTTTCACAACATGGTTATCGCGGATGAGTAATTCACGTTAACGATATTATCGCAATATATTGTTAAACGCTTTTTCTGTCAAATTCATCTGTCATTTTATTTATTTATTTGTTTTGTCTTTTATTTGCTCTTTGAATCAATAATAATAGCAAAATTGTATCCGGTGCTGAATTATTTACGGTATGTGGAGAGTTGGCGCGTTATGTTCATACCTATTGTTTTCCTTGAGTAGACATTATTAACCCAGTTGAGATGTTTGGATTACTATTAAAGTGGTTTCAATGAATGTGCCTTAACATTTTGGGACTTACATGCGAACAAAGTGACAAATATTGTTTGATTTTGAGAAAACTTTGGGTTCAACTGAACACAGAAGGTCATGTACATCTGGGATGGCACTAGGGTGAGGAATCATGAGAGAATTTTAGGTGAACTGTTACTTTGCAATAAATAGCATGAACCTCATAGGATCCTTTTACCGTGCTTTGTCATCATTGGAGTTTGACAGCATCTGTTCTAATTCACGTTCACTGTATGGAAAAAAGTAATGGCAAACTAAAACATGAGGGTAAGAAAAAAAGGCCGTATCTTTAAAACGCTCTGACACTTGATGCGAGTTGTGCACAAACAGCTCGGCTCTTACGATGTCATCAGGTGCGACGACGTCTGCGTTTCCGAAAACAACTCGCCTCGTTTACGTGGCATATTTCCCACACAGCGGTGGGTCTGGCAGGACGGTTTGTCGTAGCGCTCTCTGACTGTCAGCTATGGCACGTTAGATGTGCCGCCGGCTCGGAATAATAATGAGGTGGTAGCACAGCGTCAGCGTTTCACAGGGGCTGTTTTTGTCTTCAGAAGAGCCTGATAACACAAGGCGTCCTCACTCAGAGGTCTTCATTTAATTCTTGTGAAAGCCTACAGATGGGACAGCATGCCGAGCATGAATTTGGGTTGAATCTGTTACATATGTGACAATTGAAGAAGAAACTGAATTGAATTATTACACTTTATGAAGAAAGTAGCACTTTCCCTTTTTAAGTCTGTTCTAGTGTGTTGGTAAGATCTTCTGAATGGTTTGAAGTTTGTTATTGTTATTATTTAATGTAAGTGCATTTAAAGTTTTGCCTTTAGAGCATTTTTGTGAATCTTACCTGCTAGCTATAGATACAACCTGTAAAGTTTTTTTGGAAGGGGCCATTGTTGACGTTTAGTTAGAGGGACAGTTCACCCAAATATTTCTGACATCATTTACTCACCTTCGAGAAATTTTAAATCTGTTTAAATGTCTTTGTTTAGATGAACACTGAGAAAGATATTTGGAAGAATGCTTATAACCAAGCAGATCTCACTCCCCATTGACTCCCATAGTCGGAAAAAAATAATAGTAGTCAAAAGTGCCTCAGAACTGCTTGCCGTCCGACATTCTTCAAAACATCTTCTTTTGTGTTCAACAGAACAAAAAAAATGATAAAAGTCATTTTTCCTAATATGTGAATCAATGGGGGGCAAGATCTGTTATAAGGTTACAAGCATTCTTCAAAATATCTTTCTCTTTGGTCTTCAGAACAAAGACATTTATACAGATTTGGAGCATCTCGAAGTTGAGTAAATAATGACAGAATTTTCTTTTTTGGGTAAAGTATCCCTTTAAACACTGTTAATCTCCGTCGTGAGAAGATGCGACAAAACTTTAGACATATTGAAGACAGTGCGAAGGATGTTCAGCACGTTCTCCTGGCATTGCTTCCAAACTATCAGATATCATATGCCACAACAGATTTTTACATCCTAATTTTGCTTGGAACGCTGCAGCTGTATCATTTCCACATTAACAGAAATGCCGTTATGAAATTCATCAATCAAAAGTTTGGTTCTCTTCACAGCGCCAACAGAAGTTGTCTTCTCTTTCGATGTGGGGAACGGTCCGTTGGAGGTGAAGGTGGAGACGCCCTTGGCTCTAAACGACGACCGTTGGCATCACGTGAGAGCCGAGCGGAACGTAAAAGAAGCCTCGCTGCATGTGGACCATTACCCTGAAGCGGTCCAGAAAGCCCCGGCTGACGGACACATTCATCTGCAACTCAACAGCCAGCTGTTTGTAGGTAGGAAGAACTATATCTAGAAGTGTTGACTCTTGTGTCTCTTAATCAACAGAAAAAAGCAGAACAACAGAAATCCGTGGTACTGTACGACTGGACTTTCATGAAAAATGTACAGAAAACATTTAATTTTTTCGTGGGTTCGAAATGGGTTTTCTTTTGATTCCGGACAGGAATTCACGAGCTTTGCTCACACGGTATCTTGATGAGAAATGTGGGGTTTGAATCGGTCTGAAAATGTCTGACTAGAGGAAGATTGGTTTTTGTAAAGCTTAATATTTTGTTGAGCCTGACAGACCACCTGGCAATTTAGACGTGTCGGTGGAACGTAGAGGAAATGAGGTGAAGTTTTCCAGTAAGTGTCGGGAGAAGAGTGTCATTATAGTTCAATCTTTAAGGCTTCATTCTGCCAGCGTTCAACTGCAATTGGATTCGGAAGTCGCTTCATACCTGAGCCCGCGTAGAACACGGTGTGAAAAGCTGAGATGTTATAAGTCTTACTCCACTGTGTGATTTAACTTAGGATCTGTTTTCATGATCACATACATTAAGAAAACTAATGCAATTACTCCAGAGTAATCTTTCTTAAGCAGAACACAAAAGAAGATATTTTGTGGAACATTTACATTAAGTCATTTAACAGACTCCTTTTTCCAAAGCAACTTACGGATGGTTCAGGAAGCAATGAAGCGATATGTCATAAAGGAACAAAAATACAACACATTAGGTGCTAATACCAAGTTACTAGTTTCAACAAAAGCCAGAACAATACCTGTTGAGAAAAAGAGAGAGAGTGTTTTTGTTTTTTTGATGACTAAACATTGATGACTAAGCAACATTGAACCCCATTGCTTCCATTGTATGAACACAAAACCACAGAGACATTTCTCAAAATCTTTCCTTTTGTGTTTCATATTCAGGTTTTGACCCACGTGAGCGTAAATATATGTCGCAATTGTTATTTTTGGCCAAACAATGCCTTTAGATCTCAATGCTTAGGCCGTGTTCAGACTTGACTTCTTTTTCGAAGTTGCTAACTTCTGTCTTAAATTATAATCCCATGGAGTAAACAGTGTTTTCAAAAAACGCCAGCGCCAGCGTCTTTTTCTGCAGCTCAGGGCGTCTTTTTATGTTGAAAAAAGTTCAACTTTACTGAAAAAAATCGTCCTACGTAAAGCTCCTTTTCACAGCTAACCAATGGCAAGCGAGTAGTGCGTCATTTCCATAACAATATGCGAAAGAGGTGATTGGTCGAGCATGATCAAGCTCGAAAAAATAAAATGGCGGCCGAAACGCCGGTCGGAGCATAGTTTTGTGTAAATGTAAGTTGAACTTTCAATAACTTTTGATTGCATTTCTGTCGAGAAATTTGTGATATTGTTTTTAAATATGTGATTAGTTATTGAAAAAACGCTCTCTGTTTATAATTAAAATTGACTTCCGTTACACTTCCTCTCTGTTTCTCTGAACTGCCATTCAGCAGAGACGCAGCATCTGAAGTTATTTGTAACCGAACCGAACACGTCCAGCGTTTTTTACAAAAAAAGCGCTTTTGTCAAGTGTGTTCGTGGCCTTAGAGCGTCTTTCTTCCAGGGTGGCCTCACATTTTTCGCTTGTCCGCCATTTGGCTTCGACAGGCTTGTTAAAACTTTGTTTTAATATCACGTCCAACTTCTCATTCTTCATACACTTCACTAATGATTCGACAGCACAGCTGGCACAGCGAGGTGTTCGCAAAAACGAATTAGCACCAAACTGCTAAGCACTAATATATGCGGAGCGCATTATTTCGGTATTTATAGGCTGTCGTCTGCGGTACGGCAGGCACAGAATTCAGAGAACAATATTCCTCCCGCAGCAATTACCATAGAAAGGACAAAGGCGCAGTAAAAGACTGACAGCGCCGAGTGACTTCGACACATCAGAGGGGAAAAAACGGATTGTTTTGAACGGGCGGGTCGGGTTGAGAGAGCAATCCTCGCCCGACTCAAACACCAGAAGGTTTTGCCGTCTGTGGTGAGATATGCTGGCGATAAAAGCATCTTGCACCCTGTTGCCACCATCTTGTCTTTAAATGGCTTTTGTGCCTTTTGATGGCTTGACAGCTGTATGTTTTCAATAAACGGCGAACGATGCTCCGTTCCTTTATTGCAGACTTGACAAAAACAAAATAAAAGTGGAAATGGAAACAAATAATGGAAAACTGTGCTTGTGTCTTCAGGGGGAACGGCGTCCCGGCAGAAAGGTTTTCTGGGCTGTATCCGCTCGCTGAAGCTGAACGGGAAGACTTTAGATCTGGAGAAGAGGGCGAAGATCACGCCCGACGTCACGCCCGGCTGTCCCGGTCACTGTAGAAGCTACAGCGGCCTGTGCCAAAATAAAGGAACCTGTGTGGAGAGAGATGACGGCTTCATGTGTGACTGTCAACTCTCACCCTTTACAGGCATCTTCTGTCATAAAGGTACATCTTAAACTCGCCCGATGAATGAAATGAAACTTTTAATAAAAACATTTTTTTGTTAGTTTGGACGAACGTACGCTGATTATTCTTTCACAAGGATACCAGGCGTCATGTGTGTTAAACTTATTTATGTATGAACCTACGTATTTATGTATATGTATGAAGGTGCAATCCATAACTTTTACCTCAATATCGCCATCTCTGTTAAAACATAAAATTGCTGGTTACTTGACATAAATCATATGTTTTTGTTGTTTTGATTAAACCAAAAAGTCACGGATTGCAGCTGTTTACTCTCATTTTTGTCAAAGCTGTATACTATTTATGTACTTTTGCCGTTTCAGAGGTTTCTGCCTTCTTCAAACCCGGAACGTCGGTCATGTACATGTTTAAAGAGCCGTATGAGCTGAGCAGGAACGGCAGCGCGCAGTCGTCCTCCATCTACTCGGATTTAACGCTGCGAGGAGTGAATATTTCACTCAGCTTCAGGACCAGCCAGGCCCCAGCGCTGCTGCTTTATGTCAACTCGTACTACAGAGAATATCTGGCCGTCCTGCTGAACAGAAACGGTCTGAAGCTCTCTAATCTTCTTTTCATTGCACTCTAAGCACCTTCATTTGGATTAGCGTGAATCTCTGAAGACGTGGGACTCTGCTGTAGTAAATTGCTTTGTGTGTCGTCTGAAACCTTGCAGTGAAAGAGGAAGCTCACGACAGAAAGCTATAAATCCGAGTGTCGCATGCCGGTGGGGAATATACAGTATTGCCTTATGGGATCACAAAGCGATCCGTGTAAACACATGTCTGTCATCTTATGTGGCAGAGAAGCTTTTTTAAAGCTACATTAAGTACAGTATGGAGACAATCTGGCTCGAAATCTTCATGCTCACTTGTAACCATTTATATGAGTTCCTTTAAATGTAAAAAATATTATTTATATTATTTAATAATAAGAAATAATATTTTTTGTATTCATTTATTTTTTGTATTACTTCAGCATGGGCATGTTTATAATATTACTTAATATTTATATAAAAAATGTAACTTAAGGAATATTATAAACATTATCTTTAAACATGTTTGGAACGACATAAGAATTCATGAATTTACTTAGATAAGACAAAAGAATATATAAAACAATATAAATTAAAAATACATTAAATATTTACATAATCATAACATAACATAATATTGATAATCAAAACCAAAACTGTTACTTTAAAACTTTTTTTAAATACATATATTTTTTTATAGAATTATGGGGATGTTTATTATATTCCTTAATCATTTTATTAAAAGTTAAAAAATGTTACTTAAGGAATGTTATAAACATTCTTTTTAAACAGTTTTGTAACGATATAAGAATGCATGAATATACTGTAATACCAATAAGTATATATATAAATAAAAATCCATTCAATATTTACATAAGCACATCAAAATATAACTTTTAAGGAATGTTATAAACATCCCAATCATACAGGTTTGCAACGACATGAGGATGGATGAATATAATACAAAAAATAAATAATTATAAAAAATAACAATACATATTTATACATTTTGATGTATGAAATTATATTAATAATATTAAAATTAGCTTTTATTTAATAATACAAATGTTTATGTTTATTATAGTTTTTTCAATATAATTATCTATATTTGTAGATGTGGAAGGGGGAGGTGGTCGTGATGTATAAAGCACCCAGACATTAGAAACGAGTGTGGTTTATCACAGCACACTGAGCTACTACAGAGATTGACGGTGTTTGGTATTAATACCTACTGGTCCAATTAGGCAGAAGTTGGAAAAGTGCAGTTAACAGCCTGCAGATCCCTGATGCCCCGTATGACAGCTGAGCGCTCGTATTCTGTGAGATGTGACCTGTGACATGAGCCATCCAGAGATCTGACCCGAGAGAGAGAGTTTACTATCATTTACACACATTTTCTCTATTTACTCAAAGAAGTCAGTGGTGCCCAACCTTAATCACATATGCTTTAAGATCATATACTGTATAGTTGCAAAGAATGTGTTCCATTCCTAAATATATTGTAAACGTTTTTTACATTTACATGCAGCCATTTAGCAGACAATTTAATCCGACGCGATTTATAAAACTACAGAAAACGATAGAGCGATTCAGCAATAATGCAAAGCATGGCCGATTATTTCTATTCTTGGGCGGTCGCTTTATTAAAAACAATAAATCCAGTTTGTGATGTTAACATGCTTTAGTGTGGGTTTTTATGACAGATCTTAAATTAGCAGACGTTCACCTCCTAATATATTTTATACACTCCTAAATAATGAAGCCATCGTATGCGCCCTTGCAGTCCATTGCTTTCCAAAACGGTTTCAGTATCAATAATACATTATATTTCAAACATTTTGACAAATATAAAACGACACCATACAGTGATTGTTAAATGTTCTGTGTGGATTTTAAATGAATTTGACGTTCATTTACAATGCAAAGTCTTTAAAATAGCAACGTGCATACAGAGCAGATTTAATGCCAAATAAATACATTGACTGCGCCAACGTTGTGGCATTTATCATTAAACTTGTTGCTACTCTTTTTACATAGTTATTGACCAAAATTGCATTTACATTGATAGCGTTACATTTGTCAATAAAAAACGACACAACATAGTGATCCAAACTTTTAATAAAAACGTGTTGTGTGTTCGTCAGGCCTGTGCTCTCTCACGCATTAAAATTCTGTCATCATTTACTCACTCTTGTCAAACCTGTATGTCTTTCTACCACAGAACACAAAAGCAGATATTTTGAAGAATGTTGTTAACAGCCCCCCATTCACACACATTGATTACAATAAAAGTGAATGGGGGGCTGTGCTGTTAGGTTACATTCTTCAAAATATCTTCTTTTGTGTTCTGCAGAAGAAAGAAGGTCATACGGGTTTGAAATGATAAGAGAGCGAGCAAATGATGACAGAATTTTCACTTTGAAGGTCAACTACTCCTTTAATGTGCTTGTCGACAGTATGGCAACATCACGAAACCTCCCTAAATATTGTTTTTACGTAAAATCAATCTTAATTCATATCACTAACTTTATCAATGGATTTGAATCATATGTGACCCTGACTGTGAAATCCAGACCAAAGTCTCAAAATCTTGCTTTAGATTAGAAGCATCAAAATTAAAATGGATTTGTGTCCTTGTGCTTTTGATCTCTGATATTACTCCGTCAGTATTAATGATATCATGGTTTTATTTTCACTGTATGTTCTTACATGAACATATTATGTAGTAAACAGTAAATCACAAATAAAAGAATAGCTGTTTTTTCACAAGCAAGCAAAAGTAAAAAAAGACTGTCATTTGTGTGATGAACTCTGCTTGTTCCCCAAAATCTGAAAATGAGATTTTTGTTTGTTTTTGTCGTCATGAGGGAAATAATATTAATCCTCTTAAGAGAACGCTTTGTAGTAATTGAACTACTGCTTTTGCATGTTGATGTTTGGTTGTCCTGATGTTTTCGATGGTGAAGGTCTGTTGAGAATTGAATTGTTCTTTGTTCTAAAGGACATCTGGACATCAGGTACAAACTGCAGCAGGACCGAGACGCTGAGGTTTTCAGAGCCAGCGCCAGAAATCTGGCCAACGGGCAGCTTCACCGAGTCAGCGTCAGGAGATCTTCAGACACGCTCAGCATTCAGGTAATGTCATGCTCGGTTTGCTCCTTCTCTCTACATTTGACATCAAGGTTGATTTTAGATAAATGTGGAAGAATAAGAAAATGTTATTGCTCCGAGGTTGCATTTTTACAGTCTATCTATTGAGATTTTGTGAGTTCTCGTTTATGTTTCATTTAAGTTAACTGTTCAATCAAATTGTTAAAACATCAAAACATTTATTTGAAGAGTAAGACACAATGTTGTTCACTTTAAACACAGAGACTTATTTCTTTACTCGAGCACTTCCTGTCTTCTTCTCTCTGATTGGCCGAAGTGCTGCAGTGTGCAGCGATTCATTTCAAATAGCTTTCAAGAGCATCTTCAATTAAAAAGCTAACAGGGGAAAACATGCCGTTAATGTGAAAAACACGACGGGTGTTTTTATTTCCAGTCCACCACACACGCTTCAGTCCTGCGCTGTGTCTGTTGCAGGTGGATCAGCATGCAAATGAAGATTTCAATCTAACGTCGGACATCGAATTCAATGCCGTCAAATCCATTGTCATGGGAAAAGTGCTTGGTGAGTAAAAGCAACATGGACGTGAGATTTCACAGATCTTGGAAAAACTCATTTATTTGACCATAGTACGCAGTGCGTGACACGGTAAAACTTTGTGCTAGCATTGCATTCTGAACATGATTCTTTCTCAGGTGTTTCTATATTGTCAAATGGATGTCTGCGAATGTGAAGATGGACAAACTCTCTTACATGGCCGTGGTCTATTTTGGTTTTCCATTAAGAAGCCGGAAGTGGCTGTTTGTTGAGCGTTAAGCTGATACGAAGCGGTATGAATATAGAGGAGGGTTTGGTCTGTTTACTTCGGATAACACTGATATTGACTTCACGTGTTATCGTTGCCATCCAGGGAAACAGAAAATGGGTCAGTCTGGTTTTATTTTTATAAATAAAACCTAGAGGCAAAATAAAAAGATTTAGGTCAAAAAAGGAAAATATGAGACTAAAATATGTACAAAAAGCCTGTTAACCAAAAACAGACTTGATTTTCTGATTGCATAATGTACTTTTATTGTATTGCAAATGTAACTTTAAATACTACTGACATTTATTTGTGAGGTTTATCAACAGGTTTGTCATTCAGTAGTGGCCAAAGCTGATGTCCAATTTTGGCAAATTAACATCCTAACGCTTAATTCATAACATATTTTTAAAGAAGTATTAACAATGTTTTATTCATGTTGCATTGTTTTTAAGAGGCTTGGCATGAGCTTATTGAACACGACTGCTGTGAGGATTAACACAATTTTAATTACTAATAAAATGTCGGTCATTGTCTGCTTCGTCTCTTGTGAGCTTTTAGTTTTCTATGCATAATATAATTTGTTACAAAACAATGTTGGGCAAGTTACTCTGAAAAAGTAATGAATTACTAATTACATATTCAATCGTGTGATCAGATTAATGTACAAATAACTCTCTCCAAAAAGTATTGAATTACTTATTATTACTTTCCTATAATAACTTTGATTAGTTAAGTGATTCAAGGATAGACATGAAACGGCTCTTTTAATTCATTAAATAATTAATTTAATAAATAATAAAGTTTTACAAATGTGAGAATTATGCATTAAAGCACGGATTTTAAAGTTAGACTTTGAGTTTTGATGTCAATTCCACTACTGCACACACATATATTGCACAAAGTATTTAGTTTGATTATATCAGAAGTAACTGTAATTAAATTACAGTTAAAATTGGAGTAATCACTTACTTTACTTTTTTAAGGGAAAAGTATTTAAATTACCGTAACTTATTACTTAGTAACTAGTTACACCCAACACGGGTATAAAACACATATTTCCTAATACGCTGTATCGTAGCCTTTTTAACAAAAAAATTAAGTCAAATAAACATCTTAACCAACTTGTGTTTTCTCCAATTTCTACCGATAAATCTGGACGTCCCCTTTGGCCTCTACTGTATATGACATTCGGTCTTTCAGTTCTGTGATTTAAGTTTGTTATGTACCTTTAGAATCTCAGTGCACGCATTAGGTTTGATGTTGTCAATACAAGTCGGTTCGTGGCCGTGATCGATGTCAGCATTTGTTGAAAATGACACAGAGGAACCTGTAACACTATCCCAGCGGTTCCAGCAGATGTGCTCTGTGCCGTGTGTTAGTATGACAGGTCGTACGGGCGTACCCCATTAAAACCAGATTAAACACACCTTTTGTGTCCCGAAAGATTTTCGCAGAACCATAAATGACTGTGATACAGTGCACATGACTCCCAAAGGCCTAGAAACAGATCAAATACTGTATGTTTGTTTACTCACTTATGGATCCATAGCTGGATAGCTGGAGAAAGCGACGTCCAGCAGATGTCCTGTGTTGTAATTCATATCACGTCTCAGACGAAAAGGAATTGTGTGATATTGTGTTCAGTCTGCACTATATGTGTCACTGATGTAATGTGACGTTCACATCTAGCATAACACCTGTTGATGTTATTTTTCTCAACAAAAAAACGCAATATAAACCTTCTATACAGACACAACCACACTATAAGGCATTGGTATGTTTTTTCCTCTGTTATGAAAATTAACCATGATTTACCATTAGCTTTACTTCAAAAACTATTCCACCAATGTTTTATTTTTTTATCGTGACTGCTGGGAAAGACTGCGATAGTTTTTGCAGTTTTTAATCTCATGGCTGCGACTTCGAACTTGGAAAAATGTGTGATATTGAAGATTTATCTCTGTTGATCTCATGTCACATTTAGCTTTTCTCTTGGCAGATTCTGTTGATCTGGATCCAGAGATAGTCCGTCTGAACTCTCTGGGCTTCACAGGCTGTCTGTCCGTCGTCCAGTTTAACTCCATCTCTCCTCTTAAAGCGGCGCTTCTGTATCCGGACCAAAGTCCTGTGACGGTCACAGGCTCGCTGACAGAATCCAGCTGCGGATCGTCTTTACCGTCCAACCCTCACGCTGCTGAAACCACTCATTCTCTTACAGGTAAAGCCAAACTGACAAACTTTAACTTAACTGCTGGAGTATTGTGTTAGCGACGCAAAGGTTGTGCAATTTATTTTTAGGGACCACAAATGCTGGTTTAAAAAATCTTGGGGCAAAAAGTGAGAAACGAGAAAAAATTTCAGAACACTATTTCATTGATGTCTGTCCGGTCACAAGGACATCCGCTTTTTGAAGATGTACAGCGAGACAGCACTCCTGAAGTGTGTTGGCCGAGCTCTCGTGTCTGCTTTTGTGTAAAGAACTGCATGTTTCTGGCCCGAGGTGGCGAAAGCCATTGAGAAGAACTCTTCTTGGTTTGAGAGCCGGTAGCTTCAGGGCTAAACGTCTTCCATCTTACCCGGACTTTGTTTTCCAAACTTCTTCCTGTTTCTTTTTTATCTCGCCTGAAAGTCAATTTTCCGCAAACTTTCACGGTCGGCTCACTGAATTCACCCGCAGTGCTTATTCAATTACAGCAATGACGATGGTATTCATCTGTGAGAAACCCCTTCATTTGCATAATCTTTTCTTGGATGCATCCCGTGATATTCAATGAGCCTTGACCTGAGCGATAAGCACTGATGTTCTGCCTGTCTGTCTGTCTTTCTCTTCTTCTATTGTAGATCATTTGGGTTCTGTAGATACTGGTGAGCCAATAGTCAATGCCGTCCACAGTGACTCCGCTCTCATCGGAGGTAAATTGATGTTGGTGCTCTCATCTGTAGAAAAAACATTGCATGTTATTTTTTGTACTTATTCATACTTAATCCCTCTTGGGATTTTTCTGGTTTTTATCTTTGACTCAATTGTATGTTTCTGATTTGGTCTTACAGGTGCAATATGTAGCTTTCGACTCTCTATCGCCATCTATGTTTAAAAATAAAATTGCAGGTTACTTTTCAATTTTCATAAAATTACATTTAAAGGGATAATTCGCCCCTTTCTTTCTTCTCGAGAAAACAAAAGAACTTAACTGACAGAAAATGTTTGATTATTATATCGATCAACAAGGTTAGTCTTTTTGTTTTAATGTCTTTTTCTTAATATAGCACGAGCATCATGTGTATATTTACTGAAGAAGCAGTAATCGATTTTAGATCATTTGACTAAATAGTGAAACTTTAATTTTATGAATTACGTCTAATGCTCTGAAAAGCGAGGTGTGCTATGATTGGCCATTTAGCCAGTGCGTAGTGATTGGTCGAATACTGCAAGCGTGTGAGGGAAATGTAACGCCATATTTCGATCATCGGGCAATTGTACTGACAGGTACGCCCACTTTACTTGCATTACATTTGGGGGGTCTTCGTCAAATCACACCACGAACTGACGTAGATATGTGGGGTGTGCTTACAAGAGGCGTTTCAAGTAGGTCTGGGTGAGCATTCACTTTTAGAAAGAATGCATTTTTATTTTTGCAATTTCATGTGTCTAATACATGCATGGGCAATTTATTACACACCACACAGAAAAACACATGTCCGCGCTAAATGACCCTTTAAAACTTCTTCAAAGTTATCTTAAATAGAATTAAATTAACAAAGGCTGTTAAAACTAATGAAATGTTAAAAAAAAAATGCTGATTAAAGACAATCCAAAATATTCGTTTCTTTGCTTTCAGAGTAACTGTAATGTGGCATTAAATTGAGCTGAGATATATTGGTTCTTTAATTAGACGTTTCCTTTAGACTTTATAATTAAACGCGTCATGCTCCACCAGCCACAGAGGACAGAAAGCTTTTTTAAGTTTTGCCCAGAATGCACAACCCGTCAGATGGTGTACCAGAACGAGTCGTGATGTTTGTTCAACACCAACTTTTCAGTCTTATTGATAGAGAGGAAGTAATGCCTGCAGACATCGCTAATGATCTCTGAATTACAATTGATAGTCACATGATGTCAGCGTCAGGTTTACATTTAGTTCTGCGTGCTGCCGACTTTCAGAAGCATCTACTGTGATTGAGAGTGGATCTGGTCCAGCAGATGTTGCAGTTATTGCCTCGTATCTCAAACGCGATACGTTCAGTGTTCTGTGTGTCTGGAGTTTCTCACGAGTCACTGATGCGGTCCTTCAGATTCCAGCTGAACGCTGTATTTCTTTTAGTCATTAACTTCAAATGAGCCATACAGATTGAGCAAAAATTAACCGTGTCATTTAGAGAAACTGAAACCTGTCACATCTAAATTGAGCCGCATTAATAAATTGGAGTGATACATATTTAAGCTAGAGAAGAAATGACGCATAAGTCCTTGAGAGTCGTGTTGTGTTTTACTCTTGGTCTGTGTTTTATTTCAGGCGTCATCGCTGTAGTGATATTTGTGAGTCTTGCAGCTTTGGCCGTAATAGCGAGGTTCCTCTTCCGACGGAAGGAGTCGTTCCAGACCCAAGATCCCAAAGCAGGAAAGACCGACGACAGTCCGGAGACGCCGTTCACTATGGATCCAAACACACAGAACATTATCAGTGAGAACCAAAAAGAATATTTCATATGAGGACCTTTCACGTATTGTCGGACTAATCCAGTAAAACTGACGGGATTGAGATGCCTTGTCGAGTTAAGGGATATTAACATTTCCAGGTGCATTATGGGAAACAGAAACCGTTGGCGGTGGAAGAGAAACGATCCGTCACGTTAACCCTTTTTTGTACATAAAAACATTATTGTCCAGAGGTTTGGCACAATTGTACGGTTTCTACGGTGTGTATAAAATGACATTCATTGGTTGTAAATATTCTTTTGAAATGAAACTTTGTAACGTCACGTTCTTCTTCGAAATGATTCAGTGGTCATTGTTACGTTTAACAATATTCTCGTCGACTTACATAAACAATTTTAAGAACCGAACGTTGTATTACGAAATCGAAATAAATGTATGATCTGGAGAGTGCTATGAAGAAACCTTGATTTTTTGAGGGGCAGAAGGGGGTCATCAGTTCTGTGGATATGTTTGGAATGAAATAAATCTGTATTGTAACTGTTATGTTCTTACAAACTATTTCGCAAGTCAACACGTAAACAACACTTCCTATTTCAGTTTTTAACACTACACAAAAAAATACAACCAAAAGAAAATTTAGAACGTAATCGATATGTTGAACGAAATCTTTTATGTGAACTAAATGATTTATGTGAAATAAAAGAAAAACTTTCAAAAAACAAAACAGGAAGTGCTTCTGTTCCAATATTTCTGATTTACAGAAAATGTGCATACTAAAGAAATTGACAGTAATTCCTTCATACTTCAAGTGTTTCTTCATCTCCAGAAGACCAAGAGGAAGAAAGGAATATTTCAAGTGAGCTGTTTGTGCTTTCTGTGGAGTTCTTGGTCAAAAATAAATGATGGTTGTTGAGTCACGTTGTCAAATAATACTGCCGTACACGAGTCACGACTCACGATAAACACACGTGAAAAAAATATTTTCTTACAGCCGTGACTCTTGCTTCACACAGCTGGGGTTTATTCCGGTTTTGAATTTCCAATTCCTTTGATCTGAGCAGATAATAACAGATAATACAAGGCTTTTATATCTAAATGATGCTGACAGGCCCTAAAAAAGAATCTTAATAAATTATTTTTGTGAAATTGGTAAAAACAATCTTTTATCTGAAATTCTAAGCTATTCCAAGCTAGTTGAGCGAAGGCCTCACAATTTATGAGATAAAAGTTGCTATTAGGGACAAAAAGTTGTAAAGACATTTGAGAAAACGTTTCCAACAAATTCTGATCATATCCTGCTTTTTATTTACAGCACTGTAAAAGTTTTTTGTAAATGGTATGAATTAACATTCATATATTCACTTTCAGACAGTACGACACATATCAGCATCATTTACGTTTACATTTAGGCATTTGGCAGACGCTTTTATCCAAAGCGACTTACATTTACCATCATGCGTACATTCGTAATTTAAAAATACTTTTACATCGTATCATTTATGTCTAATGCTAAAAGAACTAAATGGTCACAAAATAGTGTGCTTGTTCTTTTGTGTAGCTTAACAGCAGTTCTAGAACAAACAACAATGAATGAAATATGATTGACAGCACAAAAACATTGTGAAATAACAGCTGGGACCTGAGCTGATGCGAATTCTGCAAGTTTGTGTAATACGGTTCGAAATTTCTGAAAATCTGATGTATATGTTCTGCCCAGTGGCGTAGCAAGTCAGGTCCGGGCCTATATGTAAGAACTTTTCATCTGGCCCCATACGTCTGATAGCGACCGCGTTGCTCATAACTGGACATCGGTTGGTTACTCGGGTGCGTTATTTAAATGTTGCCATTTATATGATATTACAGGTGTCAAACATTATAGATTTAGCTACTTACATCTGACTCTTTCACTCCTTTAACCTCTGTTTCTGTCAATATCAAATCCTGCCTTCTTTCAATTGTTTGGTCACCTCAATCCAAATTGACATTGATTTCAACTTAATTCCGTTTCGACAAAGTAAGGTAGACAAAGCACATTTAACATTACATACAACATTAACAGAGTGTAAATGATTATATGTGTTAAAATGATTAAATGGATGCCAACTAATTGGGACGATAAGACCTTATTATAACCTTATTATTAAACACCTGTTAGTCCATGTATCAACTATTTTCTTCATTTTGTTGAAAATAAATGACTGTTTGATCTGATATCATAGCGAATTAAATAAATTAATTAGCAAATGAATTTGAAGTAGACCAGATCTGAGATCAGTTAATCGAATCATTTTTTACAGTATTGTAAGGCTATGAATAAAACTTGGATGTGGGATAACAATCCCCCGGGTCCATATGCACCCGCATAGACGCTATGCCACTGGTTCTGTCATCAAAAACAGTCCAATAGATGAATCTGTTGATGAAAAATCATCTGGATAGTCACAGCAGAGATGAACCGGCTCACACAGCACACTTATTAAAGGAAAGTATACTACATAATGTTTTACGTTAAATGGTTTATACAGACATAATATCCCTTTCAAGAAAGACAAATAATACTGTTTTACCCTTTTATTAGTCCTACACAAGCCCAGCGATGGGTCAAAAAGAAACAAACCCAACCGTTGGGTTGAATTAACTTAGAAGAATGAATATTTAACCCAACAATGGCTCAAAACGATCCAGCATTTTGGGTTGAGACAGCCCAACCTGGGTAAATTCGTAAACCAATAGTTGGGTTTGTCTCTTTTTGACCCAACGCTGGGTTAGAACTGAGTGTATATTGCTAAACAAAACAGCCCACTGTCCTTTAATAACAAGAAAAAGGATTTGTGAGACGTCAAAATGCTTTGCATATTCCTAAATTAACTTTGTTCTACTGACCTTAATCCTAGTTATCCGCCTTAGAGAGCATTTTAAGGATTCACAGTCTTGCTTTTTAGGGCAATTCTATTGTAAAAGAAAGTCTGTGTAATAGTGAGAAGAAATCAAATTCACATATTCTCATTCTGGCCACCTGAACACACCAGTTTGTATTTATGAAATCGTTTCCCTCCGTGTATTTTTCATAGCGCTAATGGGCAAATAGTATGTGTGGGAAAACACCTCAGCAGAGCGCCCCGAGTTAGTTTATCGATTGAAAAATCTATACATACATACAGAGGACAAAAGCAGTTTACACTTGCCAAAACACGGGAAGATATAAATCCCCCCTATGCACTGAGATTATTAAACATCAGCGACAAAAGACTCACAGGTTTGCTTTGGTTTGGTTAGTTTAAGAGATAGAAACGCAAATCTGCTGTGCTGTTCTTTTATTATTTGTCATGGTGCTAATGTTCATCATTTTATTTTCAAATTTCACAGGAGCTCGGATCTGACGGTCACCTTTAATGAAAGCGTTTGGTGGTTGTGTGTTTTGTCTGGTTTGTCGAACAGATGGCTAAACGCTTTGACTTCATCACGCAGGTCTAACGCGCTTGCTGAGACCCGAGGGAGGAACCGGAGAGAGCCAGAGGACTTCATCAAGATGAGCTTCACCGGCAGAATATTTGATGCCGAAATAGAGACAGAGGAGAAGCTCACAGCCATCTGTAGAAAATTACAGAAAATGTGGGTCAGTGCTGTGCAATTATTCTGCGATAATCAAATCCAAAGTACGCTTCTAGGTGTCTGATGGGTTTTCTCATCTTACGTCTTTTTCGATTCTTTTTAAAACCAGGTTTAGACAGTGACATGACAAAGGTACTGATAAATAACTCTGTTTAGCTGTTTTCTGTTTAACTATGTTGCTATTGTCTTCTTGCATCTCTTAATGATTATTTGTCAAGTATTCTTATTTATGTTTCCATCAAGTTTTGGAGGTATTTGATTTAAGGCTGGAGATAAACTGCTTCAAAGATGCATTGAGTGGAATTTAAAATTGCCAATTTAAGTCACTGCAAGTTGTAATATAAGTATGTAAATCAAATCATTCGAGATATTTCCAGTATTTCCCCAGAGCCACATCACATATTTTCAATCAAATTTACTTCCATATCGTATCCACACTTAGAGCAATATCTTAACACCGCCTATTTCAGAAAAGCTGATTATACAAATAATGTTGAAATGCATCTGCAAACATGACAATAACCTTATTTTGGTATGAGACAGTATTTTACTGTAAGAATAAAGATGCTGGTAACAAGTCATCAACGTTTCCTTGATATGAGAAATGTCTCGGTGGATTTGTGTTCATATTAAAAGTCAACGGAGTTTAATATTGTTTGGTTACCAACGCTCTTCAAAATATCTTCTTTTGTGTTCTGCAGAAGACAGAAAGTTATATAGGTTTGAAAAGACACGAGGGAGAGTAAATGATCAAAGAATCTTTTCATTTTTGGGTGAACTTTCCCTTTTAATGTTCAGATTTATTTAAAAATGCGGTTTTACCTGAAGTGGCCAAAATCGTTCAAATAAAAGTTTGTCAACTGCATCTGTGACTTACTGTAGATTATCACAACTCTTCATTTCAACCTAACCCTCAATTTGTGATAATGCTGTTGTCTTTGTTGGACAAGTTGTAATTGTTTTCCGTTGTTATCTGCAACACTTTTGAGATATCTTTGATAAAACTTTACTTGTTTTGTGTCTCCAGCATGAATCCGTAGCTATGGACAGTGACTAATTTCAATCCAATTCCAATTTCCGCTTCTTGTGTTCTGCAGGTCTCCATGGATAACAGAAATATCACAAACTCTCATGCTAAACTGTGAACCTGTTGGACTCGGAGTGTCAGACTTTAATGGGTTTGAACAGCAGGTGGAAGCCTTTAAAATGCAAAGCAGCCTCATCCAATTTACCTCCTCAATATTTTGCTCATAATCAAGTGTATCAGCGATTAAATGCACGCTTTTACTATGACCTTGGCCGTGCAGATGATAAGACATGCGGATCTGGATGATGTGAAGACGTGGGGTTGTTTTATACACATGTTCAGGGTGACCAATGGTTGATTATCGGTGCCGGCGTCTCTATTACCCTGCTTGTCACGCGTTTAAAGCGTCTAATCAGACTGCATGTTTTATTCAGATTCTGCTCTGATGTGTTGCTCTACACTTAATTTGCACTGATGATGAAGATAATGAGACTCAGGACTTACGCTTCTCTGAAACGGTGATAGATGTGCTGCAGATATACTGCGGCGGATCTTATTGAAATGCTGCAGAAATACCACAGCTGATTTACATCAAATATACTGAAATATTGCTCATATTTAGGCTCAGAGGTTTCAAAAAACATTGAATCCTAAGATTAAACTTTGGCTCAAAGAGTGAAAAATCTCTACAATAAATTTACAATGAATGGAGATCTAAAGACCAGAATATCCTAGAAATGTATGGGTAGTGAAGTTACGGCCAAACAATGATTTAAACAGCCCAGCAAACACTGACAACTACTTGTAACTCCTCCTTTGTAACTCAGACACACTGGTGTTTGTGAAAAGCATGAGTTCCCAAAATGGCGGGGTTGTGTCTTTTCTTATAAACACACTTTGTCTTCACTTGCAATCAGCCACATCAGTTCCTCATGAAACTTTATCCCACCATCATTTCTCAACCCAGCGAGCATGACTCAGAATAAAGGAAATCCAAAACTACGGCTAATAACCTGCCCATGTATTATTAAACATGGAGCTTTTCAAAGATCCCAGCAGCACTGAAGCATGTGTCAGATGAACATGTGGCATCTTTCAAACAATGTTAGAACATCTATATCTTTTATAAAACCAGCGGCACATTGTCATCATCATCATCATAGGAAGTAGTCTCGTCCAATCAGAGCGTGTTACCTGAGCAGTGATGTATTCTGTAATGTTCATATATTATGTTCACATATTGCGTTTATTTCTTTGCAGAGCTTGCCGAAGTGCATTCTGGGATTGACAAACAATGCCGCTTCACACCTTGGCCAAAATGAGGTATTTCAAGGTATCTTCTATAATCACGCTGCCCACCTTTCTGGAAGCGCCTTTGTTTCGGAAGAGCATTGAAATAGTGCTGAGACGGGGAGCTTGAGAGGGTTAGGAACAGAGCTAATTATCTCCCCCACAGCAGACGGTAAACATCTTTCAGCCCCATCACATCCTCACTCATGTCCTGGATGTCACACAGGAAACACTAAAGGATCCGGAGAGTTTTACTGCTGCGGGTTCCACATAAATCAACCTCAGCCGAGCCCTGAAATCAACATAAGCGATTACCTGCCACTTCACTGTGAAGATAGTGACTTGTTCAGCGTCCTCGGGGTTTAGACGGGTTAAACCACTTGAAACCTTTCATATTTCTTATGGGAGTTACATGCAAACACAGCTCAAACTCACATATGCATTGGTTCATCTCACATTGGCTCTCACAAAACTTGAAATGGGCGTATAAACAATATTTTTGAAATTCATTAATACCATGGTAAATCCCTCAGAAACCGTAACCATAACTGCGGTAATTATAAGTTCATTTCCAAAAAGCTATAAATCCATTTTAAAAGTTTTCATTAAAATGACATTTTTTTACTTAGACACATACATTTTGTTAATATTCAATTTATCTTGTTAAAATGATCTGTTGGCTCAGTCTGAACATGTTAAACAATGATTGTTAAATGAAACAACAATATTATTGATTATAATCTTTTTTTGTTTTTTAAAACGCTACAAATCCATCCTTTTTTTCAAAATAATGTTTGATTGTTTATTTTCTATTAAAAACAAACAAACAAGAGAACATGAAACATATGACATCAGGGACTCAAACTATAAATTAATATAATTCAAATAAATGCAAATGCATGAAATAAATAACAGCCAAATAAAATAAATAGTAACAAACATATATTTCAATTTCATGTTTCAATATTTTCCACCACATACAACAAATAATTTAGAAAATAACACACAAAAATACCACTAACGAGGGAATTCTGATTGGTCGAGAGGAAATATAAAAACAGGTTCGGGATTTATAGCGTTTTGGAAAGAAACTGCATCTTGCAGTACATTTTAAACAAGGAAATACAGCGATTTGGCATGAAACATTGATGGAGCAGTGAACAGCTTTATTACATGGCAAAATGGCATTACAAACTCATTTTTTTTTATTTTGGAGTTTAATGCGTTTTGGAAAAGAGCTCTTCATATGTAGTGAACTATGGTTATTCAAATAGTTCAAATCAATCCACTAAAAAGCATCATTTTCCTTTTCACTATACATACGATACTCGCTCAGTACCATGGTGTGTGTCAATTTACCATAGTTTTAACACATTTACAAAAAGTGCAATCAAATTACACACGTATGGGAATCTACCATGGTAATATCCTGGTATTTTTTACAGTGTAGCATGAATACGATGGTATATGCTGTATCAACATACTTGGATTTTGACATTACAGGTATTACAGTACCATACTATTACTATACAACATGGTGCTTTCGTAAGAATAAAGTAATAGTAGTTTTACTGCTGTAATTACAATTTACCATGGTATAGATAGTAAACTATGGTAATTTAAATAATGATCAATACACCAAAAAAAGCATAATTTTGCATTAACTATTAAAAACATGGTTTCTTGTTATTTACCATACAGTACATCCTTTCCTAAAGTTTACCATGGTTTTACTACGGTAACCATAGTTTAGCTACAGTATAGTATTTGCAGTAAATCCATAGAAACCACACATTTACTATGGTCCCATCAAATTAACCATTTTGTGACCTTGGTATTAGTTCTGAAACTAAAAATATGATTATAGTACACTTCTACTATAATTAAACCATTTTAATTTTCTTAAGTGATCAAAAAAGATACTCGCTCAGTACCATGTTGTGTGTCAATTTACTATAGTTTTACCACATTTACAATAAGTGCCTTCATATTACCCACGTATGGGAATTTACCATTGTAATATCATGGTATTATTTACAGTGTAGCATGAATACGATGGTATATGCTGTATCAACATACTTGGATTCTGACATTACAGGTATAACAGTACCATACTATTACTGTACAACGTAAGAACACATTTACTGTGATCCTATCAAAATAACCATTTTGTAACCTCGGTTATTGTACTGAAACTAAAAACATGATTTTAGTACACTTTTACTATAATAAAACCATGGTTATTTTCATAAGGGAGTATGTTTCTACACTACATACCATTTCGATATTATCAAAGTACCCTAGCATTACTGTGTCACATTATGCTTTTGTAATAGGATGTAAAAACTAACCTGGATCATTTCATTTTTCCTGCATTAGTCTGAATGTTCTAATGACACGTACTGTGAGTGAAATGATGGTCATAATATCACAATGTGATTATGATGAGAATGAGTCTGTGATTCACCGCACAGGTGACTGGCCATTTCTTTGAACTATGTGTTTAATGTTATCCGTCCGTCTGAGAGAATAGCTTCTACACGCCACCTCAAAGACCACCCGGGGTCCATTATGTGATAATTGGGTCACTTGTCTCCCTGCCGATTCTTTTCTTTTTATCACAGAGTAAAGGATGTTATATGGTGATGGAGAACAACCTGAGAGACGCACAACAAACAGTTCAATCCGTTGGGAATAAAAGCATTAAAAGAATGGAGGAATATGTTTGCGCCAGTGTTCGACAAACCAGAACTACTTCTATTAATAAATAAGCATCACAATAATGCATGACCTCCATGACCAATAATGTATAATGTATGATGATTGCTTTTATTAAAAAACAATCTCTCTGATGAAAAATAAAATGCAATTTATATACTTCATTAACATTTAGCTGTTTACGTTGCTAAGCAATATCACGACCTGCATATTTATACAGAATTGAATTGATTTGTTGTGTCGGATCGCAGGTTTGTATATAAAAATGCTTTAAGATGATTTACTTGTGGATATGAGACTTGGTGTCATACAGTCTTTATGCGATTTGATCATCTTAACTCCTCCTGTGAACCTTTAACTCAAATATTTACATCCTTTAAAAGTTTGTGTGTCTGAAAAGACTTGCAGACCACTGAAAGCTGCCAAAGAAACAACAGACTAAAGGTTCTTCTTGAAGTGACATTCACTGTGAACTCAATACTGCAGCAGAATCACATCGAACACTTAAGTGCTCAAGTCAGTCATGAAGTTTCATGTCCTGGCAGTCCTCAAAATAAGTGCACTTGCAAGATGCTTTCTCAATAAGGAAGACCTGAAGATAATATCTGTGCTCTCATTTCTCTATAACAGATGAATGAATCGAGGCGTGTATCTAATGGATGACACGAGCGATCTCTCCAACCCAGAGGAACATCTGAAATTTAATGCCTGATTAAACTTCACTTGCGTCAGTAAGTATCTCTGCTCGTGTAGTGATGCTCTTGTTCTGTGTTGCCACATGTAACTCCCTAACAATTAAACCTTCTAGAGAGATGATCAAGATAAATTAGGTTTGCTCATCAGTCCGTCTCAAAGCGAGACATGAAGTTAAAACATCATAACGGAAGCTCTGATTTAAAATGAGACAATATTATAGAAAAATATATACATAAGAGAATGAAGTAAAAATATGATAAATAAAATAATAAAAATGTAACAAAATATCTGTGTTTTTATGCAATCAATTTGTTAATTAATTGTCAAGTAAAAAATACATTTCATTCATAATTAAAATGAAAAAATAAAATAATTGTATATTTTTATTTTAAGTAATGGTAAATGATTGTCCTTAGACAGTTTTATAATGAAAAACATAAGATATGTTGCTCTAATTTTGTCATAAATTGAATATTTTTTTATTAATAATAAAAATATTACAGAATTGAATAAAATAAAAATATATAAAAATGATGTTCAATTATGTTAAAATAGGCATTTTCTTCCATTTTTGTCTGCTTTGGGATGAATGTATCAGCTGAACACATTTTTGTGAGATTCACTACAAATGAAATCAAATCAGAAAAAACTGTTTTAAATTAACTCTTTAAATTTCTCTTTCTCGAGACCAGATAAAGTTCAGTCACAATGTTTTATAGGCCTACCAAATTTAGATCTATAAATATTTAATTCATACATACATATATATGTATAAATCCATGAATTACTGTAATAAAGAGAACAAGAGTGAAATTATTCAGTGAATTATTCAACTTTTCACACAAACAGGGTAAACATATGTTTGAAGAATTAGAATTTTACATACATGTAGGAATATATAGTCTGTTTAATGTTTGACCTGTATTTTTCTCTCCTTTATCTTAAATGTGTGCTTCTCGGTGTGTGTGTGTGTGTGCGTGTGTGTGTGGTAAACCATACGGTATGGGGACAGAATGTCCTGACAAAGATGACAATATAAAAAATCCTTGTCCTTGTGGGGACATTTTTTGGTCCCCGTGAGGAAGCAAGCTTATAAATCATACAGAATTAACTTTTTTGAAAATCTAAAAGAGCAGAAAGTTGTGCGTGATTGTTAGGTTTAGTTGTGTGTGTACGTGTGTAATAATGTGTGTGTGGAGTTGTGAGTCCGTTTTTTGTATATGGGTATGTTTGAACCGGTGTTCACCATTTTGTTTTTACTTTTTATAACTTTAAATGATTTTCTTATTGCCAATATGTTTCATGTACAGCTGCTTTGTAACAATGAAAATTGTAAAAATAAATATAAAGTTGACTTGAATTGCGTGTATTATCCATCATGCCTTGCACTCTCTTTAGTCCCCTTTAAAACAAAGCAGAAAGTGTGCGAACGGTCTGCTGTGAATTCAGATGTGTGTATTGATCCCAGCGTGCGAGTGATCCCATCTCTCTCCAATGGGCCTGCAATCTATTGCACATTCTGTGTGGATATCCATTTTTTGCATGAGTGCTCTTTGGTGCGCAGAGCTTTAACTTCACCTCATATCTGGACACTGACCTCTGGTGACCACTCAGATTTATTCATACCAGCTAACTGATGGGCTATTTCATTTCATGCCGTTTACAGAGGTGACAATAAAAGAGAAAGATGTAAATTACACAGTATAAACCACATTTGGATATTGCTTTTATGTAGATTTAAAAGAAGCTTTTATTCTGGATGGAATGTAAAGCTGAAGGTCGCATTTGAATGTGTTTCGAAGGAAAATTCATTGAACGGATTCTGTGCGTCTGAGTGTGCGTCTGTGTGCACTCGGTTCAGAGAGTAGAAAGAAAGTCAGCCTGCTATTATTTTGAGAAGATACTGATCTTTTATATTAACCCTTGTCTTGTGTAGAGAGACTTTTGACTAATGCTGTAAGTTTGGTTCAATTTGTGACTTGCTCTTCGCTAGAATTGTTCATTTAGACAGAACTTTGTTGTACAGAAGCCTAATGGTGTTTCGAGGGTTATAGTGACACCACAATAGACTTAAATAAAATAATATTTACAACATGAGCATGCATTATGGGTATATATTGTTCAAATCATGTAAGTATGTACATTCTGTATTTTGTGTATACTTTGTATATATCTGTCTTATGTGAATATGTTGTATATTTTTGTGTATATTGTATATTTTTTGTCAGATATGTTTTTATTCTACCTTGAAATAATCCTAGAATATTTACAGCATCCAGGAATCACTTTCTTATAAGCACAACCAACTAAGAAAAAAATATATTCATGTACCGTATATTGTACTATTACAGTCTGTGGTACAAACAAAAGATTTTCACCAACCACTAGTTTCTAAAGTCGAAATTCAATACAAAATTCAAGTCTATTGTAAATAATAAACGTAGATGTTTAATGCCTTTGTGGGAGGAGTCAGTGTGATGCCACGAGAATTTTTGGCTATTTCACAATGTTGCGCATTTGTACGAATTCGCGTGATGTGAATGTTACTGTAGAAAAAAACACAAACAAAACGTCACCTCTTAACCTAACTTCACCGACGTAAACAAACACACTACACGTATACATTCATACAAATTAGCCACTTCGTAAAATAGTTACGAATTCCTGTGAGATCGTGCCGGGTGTGCCGTGTAACTGAGTTGAGAGAGTAAATGACCAAAACAATTATACCCGTGATAAACAAAACACAAAAACTAATTAAACTTCATCTTGTTCCTGCTGATAATACTCTGCTGTTCTCAGGTCAGTGTTTATTCGAACACGATCTTCATTTAACGCATCACAATTTCAAGTGTTTACAATAATTGAATTAAAGAGCTTTCAAGGAGATGTCAGGAAAGCGTTCATCTGAATATCTCATCTGTTTGTCTTTCTCTCCGCAGCTCACGGTGAAGTTTTGCCGGGTAATTACCGCCGGTCCGGAATGTGATTAGTAATCTTGTGGGACCGAGCGGTTCGCGGGGAAACGTCTCCACGCGGCGACCAATTACAAATGACACTACACACCTCTGTTGTGAGTTTGCATCCATCATAATCATCGCGTGTGGCGCCTCGAGAATATTAATGTGACGTGTGTTGGTACAAAGGAGTGCACTGTACTTCCCGACGGGGTCGCGTTCGGGGTCACGGGTACGGGTGAGTGCGCGGCCTTGTTCCCCTGACGGTTTGAATAATATTCGTGGAATATCCTCATGAATCTTCTCACACGATTGTGGAATAAATATAAACCAGCGTTTGCATTGCGAAGACCGAAATACAACATGATGAGGTAAACAAAGCCGTCAGCCCGCATTTTGTTGCACCTGATCCCCTGCATGAGGTACACGAAAGAAATTTAGCATTCCTACCGAAGCACCTTCTCAGTAATGAATTGATTTCCAGAAAATGCTTTTCGATATCACCTCTGCACCGGGCGACGATGGAACAGTGTGGGACGTGACAGCTGTAAGCATCGTATATTAATTGTGCCGCGTTTTGTGGCTCTTGGAGATCTGATAACGGGAAGACATAGATTGCAGGGTTTTTTGAAGAGCAGATAAATAAGAGCAGTGTGTTGGACGTGATGTTTTATTGATGCTTACCTTAAGACCGGTCGTGCGTCTTCTGTACTGCCTTCATCCTGAAACACTCGAGCAAAACTACATGCTTCACGGTGTGAATTATTGCTCTTGACGTCACACATAGTCACTGACTATGGAATACAGTTCAAAGCATTAAAGGAAGGAGGCGTGAACCGGTGAACATTAAAGCACAACCTTTAATAAAATAAACGAACAACAAATTTAAAGTAAAATGCGGGCATGTCCCTCATGGTCGACTGGTGGCCACGCAAACATAATAAAACCAAACGTAATGTCCAGGCCTGGTCCTCTCTCGTCGCTTGTCCTTCTATGCTTCAGATTTCATCCGTGAGAGATGCGAGACCGGTGCAACGCGCAGCTGATTATCACTTGCGTCACCGGCCTCGCCCTTCTCTCACGGGTCTCGTGCCGCCTTGCACGTTTGCATCACTGTTTTGCTTTCTTTCTGATACTGTGAGTGAGGAAGAAGTTTGAGATGAATATGCAATTGACAGTCATTGTGATGCTGATGTAGAATATATTGCAGATGTCAACGTTTTATTGATAACATTGTGGAAGTGGAAACAGCCAAAGGAAAACAAATCCTGACACCAACATTTTTAAAATGGCAGAAGACATCGATGAGGTTTAAGGTGTAGCTATATAAAAATTGATTGAAGATATCTAATGTTCACATGTCAGTTACAGTTGAAGATAACACACTGCAGTGCTGTTTGGTTTCTGCTTGGAATTGTTGACTACATTATTTCAACCAATGTCTCTCATTTATTTATCTGTTCATACACTGCTGGCATTGTGCGTAATGTCCGAGAGCAATAACTACTCGCATCAAAAAATATTATATAGTATAAGACGTTCTTATAGTTATTATATACTATAGTATAAGTTCTTATTTACTGTGGTTAGTTTCATAGCTTAGTTTACTATAGATAATAATATAGAATACTACAGTATACTACACTATAAATTGTATAATGTACTGTGGTAGTTTACTGTAGTCCAAACTATAAAATACCATAGTATACTATAGTAAAAGTTCTACAATGTTGTATAATGTGTATTATCGACCAAATACCCCCACTTGCGCTCTTGGCCACTTGAGAGCATGTGAACACGACAGGACGAGTGCAATTCTGTCCATGCAATGTCTTAAAAACGCCAAAGTGCACTGGCCATGAAGCTCAATAAACCCACGCTATCTTGAATACAGCTTACACAACCACTTTTTAAAGGTTATATGTAATTTTTCTATGTTTGGCAAACATGTGTTTTTCTTTTGTTTTTTGTTTTTTTAGCTACGTCTGCTTTGATACAATACAAATAAAGCGCTATAAAATAAATCCGACTTGACTATTTAATTAGATATTACATATAATTTCATAATAAAACGAAGTGTTACACATTTTATTGGTGAAAACTGTTGTGTATTTAGGAAAACTGCTTTTTAACACATAATTAGAAGCTCCACATTAATTATCGTTACATGTTTGCACTTGCTAAGTGTGTCCCATCGGGTTAAAAATACTACATGCTCACTTGGGATCTTCACGCCCACTTAGATTTGTTGGAAAAACAGGAAATATGTCATGAAAGTAGTCAAGGGGCCAAGTGCAAAGAACGCAAGTGGGGGTATTTGGACGCAGCCTTAATCCTGTGACATACCATAGTATACTACCATATTTAGTACAGATCATTTGTTTACTTTAATCATTACTATAAAACACCATAATGTACTATATTTGAACTACTACAATATAGTATAATGTGTACTGTCGATTTAAACCTGTCGTATCCCATGGTATGCAACAGTGTTTGGAATAGTTTCATAATTTATGAAATTTATTTTATTTTTTATTAATTTTATTAATTTATTTATTTAATTTACACTACAGTTTACATACTAACGTACCATAGTATACTACAATTTACAACAGTTTACTAATTTACTATAGGATATACTGTAGTATTTAGCCTACTGTAGTATGCTGTACTATAAATGGTGTAAGAAAGTATACTACAATATGTACTTTAGCTTATTGATTTAATACTATTCAATATTTAATTGTTAATATTAGTTAATACTAATACTAGTATACTGTAGTATACTAAAGTAAAACGCCTTAATTTTATGGGGTGTGTTTATGTAGATCCCACATTTGATCACTTCCAACACTTCCAAGTTTAATTGTCATTTTGTTCATTTTTGGCAGCCCATGAATCCATCTGTTCAGCTGTACAGCAATCATCTAATGCAGGTAACTGAGAAGGGAAGTGGAAATACATGAAAAGGTTCAAGGAAACACCTGCAAACAATAAAAATCTATACGACGTTCAAATCATAAGCTAATGAATGCTTGTGTCACGTTTAACACCCGATCTGCTTTATCCTTCATCTGCTTTCCATATTCATATCTGCCGTCCGTTGTGTTTAAGGTTCACTGTATCTCAGTGTAATTATTCACCCAACGCTCTGTAATACATCAGCGCTGTTGTTTACGACCCAAGGTCACGGCTTCACACCGACACAAAGAAAGTCTTGATGGATTAGTATTTTGTCGGCTTCCGAACTACATGAGACAGTGACATATTCTGCCTTTCAAAGATGAAGGTATATGGCCTTTTCGGTGCAATAGTGTCAGACTTTGCTTAATACTGGATGAATGATATTTCTGGTGGGAATATTTATACATGACCTCACAGCATTAAACTGTTTAAAAGTAGTGTTTAAGTGGGTGCTTTGAGCGTAATCCCATGTCACAAACTTGCCAAAAAAGGCCATTCGGATCTCAATTCATAAAGTAAATGTTAGCGGTCGCTAAATGTCAGGGTTTATGACTCGACCTTTTTTTTGGAGAAACATTTGAGTGGTTATTAAAACATGTAAGCTCTACCTCATCTTGCTGTTGTACCAAGAATCAAAAAGGCCATTCAATAACATTCACACAAGCAAATCTGCTATAGTGTCTGTTGCCTTTTTGCAATGATAACTCACTTTTATGCATTGTGTAGCTTCATCTGATTGCTGTGTTTTAGTTGTCTGCAATTGTCCCTGTTGAAGCCATTTACAAAAGTGCCCGACAATCTCAGTAGTGTTACAAAAGATTGATCTTAAAAACCTTCATACATACACAAATATTACAAAATGACTCATCGTGATGATTAAATACATTTGAATTGAGCACTAACCAATTTAGGTCTTACATTTAGTCCGACCAAATGTCATTTAGTAAGTTTATTTCTTTGGTCTCATTGTTGGGCTCTGACCAACAATGGACAAGTAAAGGTGACCTGAAACAACGCAGCCGTTAAAGCATCTTCATCAGTCACAAACCATCAACCTGAGGGGCTGTCAGACAAAAATTTTAAACAGGCAAATTTTAAAGTATTTAAACACCAGAATTGTTTTATTTTACACACTACCGTTTTTATTTATGCCCAAAATGTCTTCCTTACTGACCTTAAATTAACCTCTTAACTTTACCATATTTTTTTTAGATTTCTGGCTCTTTTACTCAGAAGAAATTTTGGAGACACAGATTTACGCAAATTTCCATGTGCTCTCCATTTAATCTCATTAGTGTCTAAGAGAAATAACTGAGATGTTAAAGAGGAAAATGTAATTGCTCAAATGTTGCTCTTAAATTCTCGCTTGTGTTTCATTTAAGTGTCAACTTAGTTCGAGATGGTTCTCCTAATTTTTCTTGGGAGAAATAAAAAAAGCAAATGACAATTGTTAAAACACAAGGAGTATAAAATGAATGTATATTCTGGAGGTCAAATAATCTGGATTTGGGTAATTTCGATGAGAAATGTTTGAGATCTTGAATAATGTTGACTTTTGAATGCAGACTTGACTAGTCTGAGCTTGAGACATTGTTGAGGTCTCCTTTAAAACTCTAAAGGAGACATTTGTGTCTCTTAATCTCAGGAGAGATATCTGAGACCTACGCGCACCATCCGCTATCCATTTAATCTGATATAAATAATTTTGACATTAAAGAGATCGGTATGGGAGACTTGAACAGTGTCATCTCCAGGAAAACAGTTTGAATGTTATAGGATCACAGCAAAGACGAGCTTCTCTTCCTTTTTCATTCATAATGTAACAGCTCCTCTGTTTGTTTTCTTTCTGACATTGTGGTGGCAGCCAAGATCGCCTGATGCGGTCCCATTGGCCGAGAGGTAATTTTCCGGCGTCTCTATGTAAACGGCCGTGTCACGATCTCACGGTGATTATACAGAGTTGACCGGCCGCGCAGCTCCTCATCGAATTCTCATTAAAAGCCTCCGGTCGGGCCACGTGATGAATGCTAATACTATAATTACTCCTCTGTTAAACGGACAGACTTATCAAGAGCCACTTTGCCAAAGCTTAATAGTTGTGAGGGTTCTGCTGTGAATGTAACTGTCTTAATGCTAATTATTTAACACGTTCGCTTGAATCGGGCCTTGAAAGTCAATTGAACTTATCTCTTAAAGAGCCACGTGAGGCTTTGAGTTACTGTGATATTAAAGGCGGTTTGACCTCTTGCGCAGAAAGAAACGCTTTGAACATGAAAGGCGGAAAAATGAAAGAGGTTCTTGGGTGTAATGAAACTGTCAGCGTTCTGTGAATGTGACTCGGACAAAGTAATGAAGAGGACGTAACGAATAGGATGTGTACATATTAAAGTGAACTTTTCCTTAAACAGATGAGAAGGTTTTAGATTTGGTTGTTTAACGGGCATGCTGTTTTAATGGTGCGAGTTAAGATGCAGGGCATGCCACCAAATTCATTATTTTAATGAAGTAATGAATGAATTATGAATGAGCTGAGCGATTTTGGGTTTAATTGGACGTTGAAGGGTGAGATGTCGCACCTTAAAGAAGAGGATTATCTTATTAAAATGGGAATGTAATCGCCTGTAATGTTCACTTCTGCAAGTGTCAAATTCTCAACATGTTATGAACCGTTTAAGAAGTTAAACGGTGGGATCAACAGCGCGTGAGACTGAGACATTTGGCACATGTCACAGCCAGTTATAAATAAACATACTGTTGTGACACTGTTGGCACTCTGTGGGGCCGGTTCTGTCTTCTCAACACCTGCCGTCTCCAAAAGGAGTCGATGTGCTGCTTATTTATTTGTTTGGAAAGGGAAACGTATGCCACTTTCTGTCATTGCTTATTATCAAATGAAACCAACAGTGTGTGTGTGTGCTTGCGTGTGCGTACGGGCGCGCATGCATGTGTTTGTGCACAGGTGTGTGTGTATGTACACATGTGCATCTGCATACAAGATGCTTTAACCAAAAATGTTTAGGCAAGTTTAGGCAACTTTGAAAAATAAATTGATTCACTAAATCAATATTTGCGGTGATGACCACTTACTTTTAAAGCCGTCTTAAAAAGTTTACCTAGTTTCAAGCGAAGAAATGTGAAAGGTATGTTTAAACGCATGTTTGGATAAAATATGGACAAACCCAACCGCTGGTTAAATTAACATCGAAAATGTCCATATTTGACCTGAGCGTGAGTTAAAACTACAGCGTTTGTCTTAAGTGTGTCATGTAAATAATGAATGTGCCTCTTGCCATGTGCTTGGATTGTTTTCCACTTTAGCCTCTCGGTAAATTTGCTATAAATGAGTCCTTAAAGCCACTTATTTCCAAGTATCGATGGCTATTTTGCCAAGAGGATTCGTAATTACAGTTGTTAACTCAGCAAAAATGATTTCCCTCCAGCGATCGATACAGAAAGCAGCAATCTTCCTTTTGGCTCACCGTTTGTTTTCGACTGACTGGGTTAATAAACATCTTTGGTTTGATTCAATTTTTAATCCGCTGTTAATCCGCTGACACAAACGTAATGAGGGGGATGAAGAAGCAGAAAGTGAGAGATTTATCGAGTAGCTGACAACACCAACAACATTCATCTTTCCACCGGTGTAATGGACTTCCCAACGTTCCGAATCAGGACGCATTAACACGTGCGATATCTGCATAATGATCTTTAAACTGAGACGGTGGCCTTCGATTGAAAACATTCGTCTTAGCAGATCCTCTGACAGAGAGAGAGAGCGCAGAATGAATCATTGCGTGTAACTCTTGTGTTTGTTTACAGAATTCTGCCTGTGGCTGCTCACAGCTAAAGATCTGTGACGTGTCTTTATAGATTCCTTTTTAATGACCGTGAGTTGAAGTCTTATATCATCTGAATACATGTGGATTTGTGGACAGCTGGTTTCAGATCTATCCCGCTGTCCTATTAGCCTTTTGAGACGTCCATCTTATTATCTAAGTGATGTCACATGCTCCACTTGCCAATCAAGACCCCCTTATGTGAGTTCAGTCCACCTCAACAGTGTAATGATGTCAATCCTACAATCTATTTTAACAGTGTGACATCATCAATCCCACAATTCACCACAAGAGAGTGACACTGTCAATACGAAACTGATGAAGCCTCAATACGATCATGTCAATCCCACAATCCAGTTGAACAGCGTGATGCCATCAATCCCACAATTCACCAGGACAACATAACACGTCAATCCCGCGATCAAACTCGCCGACGTGATTGTCATCAATCCCACAATTCACCACAAGAGCGTGAAGCTGTCAATACGAAAATATTACAGCCTCAGCACAATGGTGTCGATGTTGTCAATCCCACAATCCACTTCAACAGCGTGATGCCATCAATCCCACGATCACGTCAATCCCACAATCCAACTCGCCGGCATGATTTCATCAATCCCACAATTCACCACAAGAGCATGACGCTGTCAAGACGAAAATGATGAAGCCTCCAGACAATGGTGTCGATGTTGTCAATCCTACAATCCACTTCAACAGAGTGATGTCATCGATCCCACAATTCACCACAAGAGCGTGACGCTGTCAAACCAAAAATGGTAAAGCCTCAACACAATGGTGTAGATGTTGTCAATCCCACAATCCACTTCCTCCACTGAATTCCCCTTCTATCGCTCTCAACTGTCAGTACGACTCTCTCACCTAATAAACCTGAGGTTCAATTGGTCAAGCTGTCAGGACTTCATCTAGTTCCGTGTTTCTAACAGTCTAAACACAGGTCGCACGCTACACTCGTCTCTTGCGTACGGGAGCTCGCGCCGTGTTTTGACAATCAGCAGTCAGGCTTCAGTGAGCACTGTGTTCTTTTCATGACAGCCAACATTGTCCCGGGAGTGACAGGGTCCAGAGCCGCCCGAAGCCAGAGAGACCACGGATAAGAGAAGCCTGATGAAAAGCATTGGTGGTGAAATGATAGAGCCTCTTTATTTTCTTTCTTTCTTTGTTCCTCTGGGGCGTCTTGGATTTCAGCCCGTATTTGAACACGGGGCGCCCCGGCGGTATTTACGATTGAAGCGTCTGCTGCGTTGAGACCGGTGAGACGGTGGTACGTTTCAGAGGAGCCATTCTTCTTCCCCGTCCTTGTTGTTGTTGTGTGTGTTGGGTTTTCTCAAGCGTCGTCGAGGGGAAGCTTTTTTCGGCTTATGTCTGAGATGTTTCTGGCCTTTTCCCTGTGAGTGAGATTGTTCCATTTCTCATTTCCCAAGGTGATATGCACTACAATCATAAAAAAAATCTGTAATCTTCTAAAACATTTTTACATTACCCGCAGGCTTTGATGGGATGTAATGCCCACTGTCTACCTTGCGGTGTAAAAGCCATTTCAGCTCAAATTCAGGATTATGCTATAGAAAAAAAACAGAATTTAAGGCATGAGATTTCTAAGGACGGGAGGGGGGGACGGGATTATCCCTTCAGGTGGTGTGACACACCTGTCTATCATGGCTGAAGGGACGATGAACCGCTTATCTCACGGGAGAACATCCGAGATATCATTTCTCATTTTGAGGTTCTCTGAATCACCTACTCCGGCCTGATCTGTGCAACAACTAGCTAGACCACTCAAACGTGTCTGTATGACACGGTTAACATGCTCTGAATGTGTCAAACATTTAAGGGTAATAGAAGCTTGTGGACACAGCTCAGCTCTTAAAGGTCTTTAGAAGCATGTAGGGTTTAGACTGCTTCTACATTTTATAAAATTAAAAAATTATTTATATTTCTTTAGAAATATTCTTGACATAGCCATAAATTTTAACATCACTGATTCCAGATCTGTGGATCACTTTTTTCCTCTACAATTATTTCAATGTGCAACAATGCAATATTCAGATGTACACTGTAAAACTTTGCTTCAGTTTGGATTGAATTTACAATTTTGTTTTAAACATAAACTTACCGAGTTCTCATATTTTCTTTCATGAAAAAGGACTAAATGTCTTAGTTCACTTTTCTTGTTATGTAAATGTATAGTGATTTAAGAAGTTTTGAATATTTTTTGCTAGAAAACAAAACAAAAATGCTTAGGGACAATGATATGTTTTGCAGTGTTGCTGCGAATCTCAAAAGTCAATGTGTTTTAATTTTGATTAAAGTAAAGTTGAACTCAAACAGCACTTATAGTAAAGTATTGAGTAGTAATTAAATCTACAGTAACCTATTGGGAAACCTGCTGCAAACTACAGCAAAGTTTTACAGCATATAGAGTGCACAAAACCTCTACAGAGCCGATCATTCATATACGCAAACTAGCTGTGTAGGGCCCCTGCAACATCAGGGGCCCCCTTGAGTACCAGATCAAAAACACTATCACGTAAAAAGACACAGATTCAACTTTCTGCCTTAGTAGTGTTCTGTTACAAACTTTACAGGAATTATTTGGAAATTTCCATTTAAATACTTGATTTACTTAATAACTACTCTGACATCATGCAGGTGATGACATGCGCATGATGTTATAACACGTCATTACATATTGCCATGGCTTCAAAACAAAGCTATCTGTCTGTAGCAGGAGTAGTCTTATTTACGTTGGCCAAATTATGCAAGTAAAGATGTACAAACTCAGTATTTGTCCACTGGCATACAGGTGGTTTGATTTATTATTATTTTTTTCTTTAAGTTTACAGTTATATTTATCTAATATATCTAGGATCGGCACTGATTCATTTCTTTAAAGTAGTTGTCTTGTTACTAAATCATTTGCAGTATTATGGGTTTGCAGTTGTTAAATAAGTTACTAAGTCCAGACGTTATTTCCAGGTTTAACTTGTTTTTCCAGGTTTAACTAGGAAATATCCTAAATCTGAGATGTCTGGAACCATAGCATTACTCTTCTGCAAAAGAAAGTTACAACTGGTTACAGACTGGTTAAGTATTATGTTCATATTCATCTTTGCACATTTTTTAATCAAAAATCTTATTTTTTAGAAATTATTTATATTATTATGGAGAGTACAAACTAAAATGCTGTTAAACATCTTTTATTTAATGCATGTATGATTTTCTTCTGTATGTATATAGCCTAGATATATATTTTTATTTTATTCATTTATTTTTGTCTCTTTTATGAAAATCCTAGGCAGTTTTGTTATGTAATTGTTCCTTTTTTTATTGACTTTTTTACTTCAGTAAATGTTTTATTATTGTTTTTTACCCCAGCTATTGATTGCTGGAAAATAATTTGAAAGATCACTCATGGAGGAATGTATAACTTGTTTATTTCCATCCTGTGCCATTGAATGAATCAGTTTTAAAAGTTTTAAAAAATGTTATAATCAGTAGCCTACTAGTAAAAAGTGTTCGACCAAAGCAGGTTTTTGACATCTTCCGTATAATTTTTTTTGACATTCTTCCATAAATTGTTACAAATGGTACGATTTATTCAACCTGATGATTGGGTTTCGAACTCGTGCGTGTGCTGTACAATGAATTATTGATGCAGCAATCATTTTTGTTCAGTAATAGCGAATCCGTGCAGCTAATTATCAGCATCAAATTTGCATTGCTAACAAAAAATGACAGAAGTCGTGCGACTCATAAAAAATAAAAGAAAGATCTCACCTCTGAGAATTGTTAGCTGTATCGGGAAACAGTACTACCAGCTCAATAGATGCCCAGTTTGACAATTAGTTTTCCCTCACCGCTCTCTGAATTTTCTTTCCTACCCTACAAATACATTAAATCTGATTCAGTAATTCGCTTGTGCACTATATGAACTTTGAGCGGAAACTGCCCAGGATCCCCAATGTCTGTGGGAATATTTTTGGTATGAAGATACTGTTTGCTCTTTCCCAACCAATTAGCATTTTCTAGAAGAATTGACTGGGGCTTCATTCTGTCCTTGTTGATGCATAGCAGGGGAAGCATGAGCGGCTGGAGAACTGGCACAGGTTGGAGATGACTTTCACTTCTCTAATTGGATTTCCTGCTGCCGGTGATGAGCGCTCGCCTGCTGGACGGCGGCCAGTAGACTGCATCTGGTTTGGTCCTTCAAGCTTCAATAGTTCGGTGATTTTCATTCATTACATCAGGGTGCAAGGAACGATGCTCAGAATAGGGAAATGGGAGGAAAGGCGTTCCAAGAGGAAATGCAGGTGAAAGATCTTTTGCCTTGATATCATTGGCATTGGAACAATAAGTACTTTGTTACCTCTGTGGCAAGCTGGATGAATTTGAATGGACCGGTTACATTCAGAACACCTGACACACGCTGTCAATGTCAACGTTACATTTTGTGCATCATTGTGTTATAAAATGTCAGGCCCGAATGATGCAAGAGAAGCTGGAGAATACCGACTGAGACTAATGCTAATGTCCACCGAAGGCTTATGTGTTTATATTTAGCTGTGTGGGCTTTAAGGACACAAACATTTAGAGTCTATATCACCTCCATGCGCACTGAGGTTTCTCATAAGAAAAAATATAATGGATGACATTATGATAAGTATTTCTCCTCGATATTAATTAGATTAAGTGCAAATGGAAAGTTATGCTCTCATCTGTGCCTCAGATATTTCTCCTGAGAAAAAGAGTCAAATATGAAAAGTCTCCAGTAGAATGTCAGAAGAGATGTCTTAAACTGAACTCAGATTGGTCAGGTCTGCAAACTAAAGTCAAGATTATTGAAGATCTCAATATGAACTCAAACATTTGTCATCAAATTGACACAAATCCAGATTGTAATTCAATCTATGCACACTTCCACTACACTCTTTGTGTATAATGTTTGTTTCCGTTTTCTTTTTCTCCTATATACAATTTTAGGAGAAACATGAGACTAAGAGGCCATTCCCTTACAGAAATGTATCATGGTTATACTACCTTAAAATGAAAAAACAAGGTTTTAGTATACTTAAAACCAAAAGTAGTTTCTGTAGTAAAACAATGGTTATCACAAATAACCATGGTTTTGAAAATCGTGCTTTTCTTACAAACCATAGTAAACGATGGCTAATCTAGTAAAACCATGGTTTTCCCTAAGTAATCAATTCACCAAAAAAACATGGTTCATTTTTTTTAAGGGTTTATACAACGTTTTTCAACGGAAACAGAAAACTTTTTAAGAAAACTTTTCATCCGTTTAGACGGAAACTTTTGGGGGGAGTGAAAACGCAAACTTTTGAAAAGGTTTCTCAAAGTGCCACTTTTACATTGCCGTTTTCTTTTTCGTTTAAACTGCAAGAGGAAACTTTCTGAAAACGATGATGTCACGCACAGGCATAGCCAAAACAATATGGCGGCTTCTGGTACTGTGAACTCTCACTGCTCGACTATGTGTTAACGTTTCCCCAGCAAAATTTGGATTTTCTGCACCAAAAGACCAGCAGCATTTTTATCCGTTTTTTTTAAATGCAGATCATTTTGATAACGCTGTCATGTTTAGGCCTTCAAACATCTCAAAACGCAGAGCAACAACTTTTCTGTTTTCACCAAGCACATTTAAAGTAGATAAAGTGATACAGATCCAATAAAGACTGTATCTTAAAATACTGCAAGAAAGCTGATTAGGTTTTGAAACAGAGGCGTTTTCCTCCTGTCATCGAGTGTTTTTTACAGTCACAGCCCTGATAGTCTCTGTCATCAAGAACTCAGAATCACTGACGATTTACAAAATAACTCATTTGAGAAACACGTGTCCTAAGCAGACGCACGCCACTGATCTGTGACCAGGCTAACAGATTTCACACGTGGGTTCTTCTCGGTTCATACGTCTCCTCGCCCTCAATCCATCTAACTTTATGATGCCCAAAACGCCATTTTTCTTGGCGAGGTGCGTTCGGGCAGAAAGATAAAGTGATGTACGAATGATGAATGATGACGACTGTGAGAGGTGAGCGACGGCTCCGTGCGAGACTGACAGGAAGAAGCGCGGGCAATAATGCCAACTGCCCTCGAGCTCGGCTGCCAGGGTCGCATCTCGCCCCGAGGCTGCCAATCAAAAGTCTGGCGTAAGCACACGACGTCCGTGAAATAAAAACAAAATTTATGGTGATTCGGAATCAACAGTGGACTCATTTTGTTTGATGCGAAACCACATTTTTTGATTAACAATCGAAGTTCTGTTTAGTTTAGTGTTGACTTCGCTTGTCAGTAGAATGGTTTTGTTTGCTTGTTGATGAGAGGGTTTTGTGATGGATTGATGGGAGACGCGGGTGCTGGAAATCTTCAAGGTCCGGATGGCAGGATCCGCTTGTTTGCAGTTGTGTGAAGAGGAGAGTTTTTCTCCCTTCTTGAATGCTGTGAAGGCCTCTCAGGAGGCTTCCGGAAGGTGTTAAACGTTCCCTGTGATGTGCTACAGCACGGCTGATGGCTTTAATTCCACATCACCTCATTGTTTTCAGATCTACCTCTCACTGGAGCCGGACTATAAGATGTGATCGATATCACCGTCATTAACATTCTGTTGGTGTTGTGTGTTTCTCAACCTCTGCTTCATTAGGACACCAGAGCTTTTTCCTTTGATATGTTCTTAACACCTGCTTCTGCCGTGTTGGTTATTATTGTGTGTAACATTTGAGATATTACTAAAAAATTTTGATGCAATGCTGATGTGTTTGGTCCAGAGTTTTTGGTTAACTGTTGATGAGACAAATAGCCTTCATAGGTCAGGTAGTCTGAACATTTATGATTCTTAAGATAGGCTGTGATTGAGAAATATTTCCCTTTCCCTCTATATAATATAGAAATGTGGACGAAGAACCTATTGAAGATCTTTTTCGATAAGTCAGGCTTGTTTGGATCAACATGCAGTGAGTACATTTCAATTTTTTGGGTGAACGAATCCTTTGCAAAAAAATTCATGCCTGGCTTCAACATCGTGTTTCACGTGAAAGGAGGGTAATATTGGTATCTATAAAATATGCAGAAAACAAAAGATTAATCCACACATGCAACAAAAAATCTCTGATCTGAGTCTAAACCAGTGAGAATTTTGGGACGTTTTGGAGCTGTGAGCTGAATATTTATAAAAAGTGCAGCGAGGAGGTTTGCGATGAATATGGAGCTCTGCGGAAGGTTATCTCGGTCAGTTGAAGATATTTATTGGGCGCGCTGGAATTGGATCAGAATGCATTGGAGAATTCCCACACAATGTCAATGCGATATGTTCAGCAGAAGTGGAAGCACATGCATTGCCAGCGTTGTGTACTGTTTTGCATGAAATCGGGAATATGAATTGAAGGCTGGAATAAGAAATGCAGGACGCTGCAGTTGTGTATGTTGACGGCACAGGAATTATTACATTTACATTTACGCATTTGGCAGACGCTTTTATCCAAAGCGACTTACATTGCATTATCCTATACATTTTTTGTTTTTAAGTATGTGCAATACCCTGGGACCTCACCCACGACCTCACGTTGTGAACACAATGGTCTTAGTCTTACAACGGAGTTACAGGAAAGCTATGATGTCACTCATATGACACATGTGATCAAATTAGTATTCCTAGGTGTTAAAATAAAGCGTGTGATTCTTACACAGACACTTTTTATACATTTGGATAGACACTGATAGACTGTATGTATTATTAGGATCTAAAATGTTTACTAATTTGTTGAGATTCACACAATGTAGAATTTGTGGAACAAATAAATTCATTTTATTGCTTCTTATTTAATCTGGAACACTTGCTTCTTATCTTGTAAAAATACAATGCAATAAAATAATAAAATAATAAAATAATTGAATGTAATTTATAATCTGAATAAAATATAAATATTATACATTTATATACACAGTTTTTATATATACAAACACATTGAATCAGATTTTATTTTCATCCAGTTTGAACTTCTTAAATTTAACGTTTGCATTTGTTGCAGAAAACGAATAACAACTTGCTGGATGTAGGCCTACATTATCTTTTTCATAAAAACTATAAATAATGCTATAATGGGGTTAAACTTGATCACATGTAGGCTAATGTATTGCGCCACATTTTCTTAATTCGATGTTATAATAGTATTGTTTTGTGTGATTTGTTTTGACCCAATTGCTTCCATTGTTTATCCAACTTTTAAGTCGCTTTGGATAAAAGCGTCTGCTAAATGAATGAATATAAATGTAAATGTTCTAAAGACCGTACACTTTAGTAATGTATTTGAGTTTTGCTGATGGTTACTTTGCATTTATTTATAACACAATCTTCCATCACAAAGCTCTTTGTCTGACACTGTGTCTCCATCACTATCTGATAAATGAGAGTCCCGTTGTGGGATTTTGTCTCCGAACTCGATCACCTGAAACAGAGCCCTGATTTCAGAAATTTAAGATTTAGATGCCCTCAATACATTCATATTGTGCACAAAACTATTGACTAATATTAATGAGATCCCCTTAAAATGAACCCCTCGTACCACCACTGCAGATGAGTGTTTGCGAAGCATAAGCATTGCCAGATGATGCATTAAATGCCAATTCAGACGTGGAAATGCCCGTGTATGCAATTCCCACATTTCTCAAAGGGAGAATAACAGTTTCGAAACTTCCCGTTTATAACTTTATAGGATTCCGAACCACAACACAATAAGTCATAAATCCTGGAAATGAAATTTGCCGTCCTGCAGACACAAATGCACGGATGCTGATGCTGCAGCTATCGGCCTCAATCTGAATAATGGCAGAGCTGAGCTGGTCCTGAGGTTCAGACGTATCTACATCCAACCACACGGCTGTATATTTCTCCCATTTCCAATGAAGGTGAAGTCGTAGCTCTATCTGCTGTTGTGGATAATGACGTCACCGGCCGTCTGTGCAGATGATGGGAGTCGGTCTGTTGCACCATAATGGATGTGGTTTCTTCTTGAGAGATTTGAAGCTGAGGTAGAAGGTTGACACACATGTAGAGATGCAGGTGAAGTTCGGATGTCAAGCTAAAGCTGAACATGTGACTGTTTGTGCAAAATAAAAATAACGTTATATGTAGACATTGAATATATTACATAAATAGAGAAATAAGTGCATATCCGACATAATTTTTGTGATGTGTTATATTTTAAAGACACATGTTGACTTGTTTTGATTGATGTATTCACAGAATTCTTCAAACGCTCAATAGACTGAGAATGCTTGAGGGGTCCAGTGGGGTTATGGTGTTGGCAGGGGATTGTGGGATTGTCGAGCAGGATGGCTCATTTACACGACCGATTTGATGTCACTCATTCAGCCGGTCGATATGAATGACCTGATGTGTTCATCAGGGTCTCAGTCCATCAGTCAGTTAAAGTGTTAGACGACTGTGTGATATTTCAGCTCTTTGATTTTCTTCGCTGAGAATGTTTGTGAGAGGAGAGTTTTCATGGTTGATCGATTTATATTTCAATATGTTAAAAATTGTTTTAATGAACGACAGCACTGTCATAAAAGTGCCTTGGAATTGTACGCAGAATCTAACACTTTCAAAACGCATTTCAAACGTACTATTTAAAATTTATCAGCTTATTTGTACATGTGAAATACAACAATTGTACAATTTTTTTAATATTAAGTTGCCTTGTTAATACACTTTATTGGACTTTTCGTGCTAGTCATTCTTTAATATCTGTTAAACAATTAACATAATTTTAAGGCAGAAAAAGATTACTGCGATGCTTTGGCTCTCTTGGCTTGTAATGTTGAACACAGTGCAAGTTGTCTCCTCTCTTTGCTTATTTCAGTCCTTCTACCGACAAACTGAAAACACTACAAAAGTCTTCACTTCTAGGCCAGGCGTCTACAGAGACGAATATTGATTTACTGAACTATACTGAACGATCGAGATGAATCTTCTTTTACTCTGGGAGACACAAAGAGCTGTTTTTCAAAAATGTACAACAAACAAAAGCAAGTAATCTTAATGTTATCACTTATCATAATGACATTTCCTTAAAATAATAAACATTTCTTGCTGAGAATTTTATACCATTCACTGATTGTGTGTTTTTAATGCTCAAGTGGTTGTAATTTTGCGACATCTAGTGGTGAGGCAGTGAATTGCAACCAATGGCTCACTCCACCTCTCACCCGTCTTTTCAAAGCACTAGGTTGGATGAAACAGAACTAAGATTTAATGCCAACGGAGATAAAGTATAAACGGAATGCGCTCTGTAGAGCAGTTTGTGCATGTACATGGCTACTGTAGAAATAACATGACGAATTCAATGTACGAAGATCCGCGGTGTATTTAGATAGAAATAGATCATTCTAATGTAATAAAAACATAAACCATCTTTATGTAAGGTCCTCATACACCTCTGAAGAAATACTTATGCATATTATATTGCATTTCTATCAATAGATCCTCCCGAAAAATTTAAACACAGCACCGAGCCTTTTTTCACGCAATTTTAATAGTTGTTTATTTTACAAAGATCTCTCTGTTCTCCAGTTTGATTAACATTAACATTCATCTGGACAGTGACCTGCATATCAAACTGACAGCAAATACGAAGGTCACTGACGTGTCCTTGTCATGTGTTCAGCTTGTTGAATCGAGAGGCCCAATTATGATTAATGACACGAGCCACAGCAACGAGAGCTACAAGAGCGTGTAATTGTCATTCATCACCGATCCTGAATCTCCTGCATTAAGTTATCAATGACAGCTTGTCAGTCGGATAGATACGAATCAGACAAAGATCAACAAATGATCCAGGATCCGGTCAGCTGGTGCAGGGGTTGAGCGTTTCATCCAAGTTAGTGGCACCCCATTAACCAGAGACTTCATTTTATCTCCCATGATGCCCTGAGCAAAGACGCCGATGTACTGTACGCATGCAATCAAAATTCCAGGTTGTTGATGTTCAAAACAGAACTTACTGACTTAGAATGAACGTTTAAATGGGAACATATTCAGCTGTGTAAATTTGATCAAAACGCAGTGCTTTTTGTAGAATAGCTGCATTGCCATTCTAACCAAATGTGCAGGCTTATATTATTTCAGAATGCTGATTGGGTTATTAATCAAATATACGATATTGTCAAATATGTGACCTTTTCTAAACCCATTTCGTGTAAATGTCTCGCATGACGTTTCTTCCCATAAAGAGAATATCTGGCGAGTACCTTGTATCGCTGATTTGCACGTGATAAATACTCTTTTACAGGTACATTAAACTGTATCATTTCACACCGCCCGACTTCAAGTTGAATGTGATGCTAATGGAGCCATATGAAGCCATGCATAATTCAGAGGCTCTACATGTCTGAAAACTATTATATTCTGCTAAATCATCAGAGCGAGAACAAGTGTGACCTGCCAATGTGGCAGTCGACGAATTTGACAGTTTTGTCATTTGTTTGATTTCAAAAAGAACAGATGTGAATACTGTGTTGGAATCCGCTGAATGCGAGCAGCATTATGTTTTATTTTTTGAAAAGCGTTCGAGATATTGTGTGTTACCGGCCGCCTCTCTTCTGCTTGAGTTGTGTGCTAATGTAATTATGTTTAATTGGTGATCTGACGGCTGAAGGTCTAAACAGACAATTAGCTTTTCAAAGAAGAAAATCATTTCTTTGTGCTTTGTACTTGGCTTAAAAATGTTTTTGGTCAAATGCCAAAGACACAAAGTTAGACGAAGGGTATGGTTGGTATTCAAATAAAATATCAAATCACATGTGACGTTGTTTGATGATAGAAGACTGTCTGAATATCTTGCCTGCATTTGTTTTGTTGCAGTTCCTTGTTTGTTTACTTTGAAAACGCATCTATACAGTTAATAGCTGCTTTATACGATACTAAAATATTGAAATCAAGGTGAAGAATGGTTTATAGATGAAATACTGTTTAAATAAAGTACAATACAATCATTCCTGAAAATAAAAGTGAAACACTGAAGGAGGTTTTAGATTTTTTTCCAATGCGACATAGTGAGAGTTGGTGATTTATATGAGCATGGTCCAGCACTATAAAAGTATCATCAAAGTAATAAATCCACGTCTGAAGTCATATAACTCAGAGAGGTGAAGACAAAGAAGCAATTTTTGTTTCAATAATATTTTAACTCCATACTGTTTTATCAGAAATGTTGCTTCTTCGGTGCAAATCAGGGGTCTTTTAATTATAAGGTGGGACGTCCTGTCATTCAGCTGATAGATTGAGCATTATGATGCCATATCTGTCATTTATTTAATTTATTAGAGGTTCATTTCGTCTAATGTTCACAAGTTCTCTAAATGAAAAGTTCCCCCCTCGTGAGATGTTTACTTTCAAACAACCTTTATTCTTGAGGCGGTATTGTAATGCAGCACACTCCTTTTCTAAGCTCATAATTTTCTTATTTTAATATACAGAAGGCATCGTGTGAAGACCTTGGCAGGATTACCATTAATATTGAGTTTGTTGTTGTTTTTAAGGTATCACAGACTCTGTGTAAGTTCTGTTCATTTAGCTTTGCCTGTCTGTCAGGTTCTTACACGGTTGTTATGACGGGCGGGAATTTATTTTCACAGTTGGACAGTTGGTTGTATTAACATTGGAGAACAGGTGAGGAATCGGAAATTGTGATTAATAAAAGGCAGATTTATTCAAAGTGTTGAATAAAAATAACAGAGGCTTGAAATATCACTTACTTTGGCATCTGTTATTCACACCTGGCCTGTGATTTCTCATAAAGTGCATTGTCTGTATATTCAGTAGTGTATATACATACACAAACATATAGTACATTTATACACATATGGGTAGATAAAGAATACGTTGTACATGTGTCCTATCAGAAAACAAACTGTTAATAATACATTGTTTTATATTATTTATATTTATTATATAAAATAACATAAGAGATTAATTTTTTCTTCTTCAATTTTGTGCCTTTACACCATAGAACAAATTAGAATATTAGTCTGTCAATTACCCATTTGTCTTCAGTAGCACGGGAACATTTTTAGTAAAAGACAAAAATACATTGTACGGGTCAAAATTATCGTTATCATCAGGATATTAATTTAAAGATCATGTTCCATTAAGATATTTTGTAAATTTCCTACCTTAAATATATCAAAACTTTATTTTTGTGAGTGTATGGGCTGCTACATTGCACATGATTAACAACTTCAAAGGCAATTTTCTCAATATTTAGATTTTTTTGCACACTCAGATTCCTGAGTTTTAAACGGTTGTATATCAGCCAGATATTTCTTATTTATTCAGCTTTCACATTATGTAAAAATCTCAATTAAAAAACAGTTTTGTTGTCCAGGTTTGCATATATACACATAGACATACATTACATACACATACATACAGTGCATGTGCGAGGAAAACACTGTTTTTATTGGTGTTTTATAGCAAACACAGAAAAAAACTCAAATGGCATAAGAGACATTTATAATCATTGTTAGTCATTTATTTCATAGTGATATTTATTTAATATGAAGTTATAACATTATTTTAACCCCTATGAACAGGTTTAAAGTTAAAATATCGCACAACAAAGTGTCGCACAACAGTTCAATGTAAAACAAAAACAGTTAACCATCTAAATAGATATTCAGATTTACATTTATTCCGTCTTGTGTCTTTATACACAGATTTAGATGGTTGCCAGAGTGTTAGGTTGTTTTTAGGATGTTCTGAGTCATTGTTTTCTATCAAAACACACTAACCATAAAAATGTTTTATGTCAAAGTTAACTTTAATCATTTTAATTTTTGAAGTCTCAATCGAACTACAGAAGCATCAACGAGTGAGATTAAAGTCAAGTAAATTATCTTAAAATAACATCACACGTTTGTCTGTCATGAACACCTGTGGTGAGAGAGACAAAGTAAGAAAAGATGAAGTGTGTAATCACAGGACCTGAGCGCTCAGTCTTCAATGTTAAACACATCCACAGAATGACAATGAGGATCGGCCACAGTCTGCTGAAGAAAGAGGCTTTTATCAGGACTTCTCTAGCTGTGAAACTGAGCTCGCCGCAGCTTCGAGAGACTAGAATCACCTGTAGGCTTTAAATACAAACATCTACATCAAATAATCATTTCAACGCAGGAATATTTGAGCCTCTGCTGTTGCTATGTGGCTGCTATGGTGCACCGGGCCGTAGAGTGTCCGTCGAACACCCTGTTCACCCACAGATAACATTGAGCTACAGAAACATCAGCGTGTCTCATTCGGCATGAAGGACTTTCATTACTATGATTTTTTTGTTTTCGTAATCACTCATTTAACTCCTCGAGTCATTACGGTCTCACATCCTCAACTTGTTCTCGTCCAACATTGTTCTTGTGATTTCTATGTAGGTCGTGACTCGATTTGAGTTCCCAGGAGTCTCATTAGAGACGGAAGTGTGAGAGTCATTAACGCGTCTGGAGGTCCGCTGTAAATGACAGATGTGTACAGACTGACAGGTCAAGCGTGGGTAAGTGTGCGTGCCCAGGCAACAGTTTTAACATTGCATTTATGGGTATTTAGCGTGTTGCAACAAATCACATTGATTAAAAAAATCATGGATGTTTTTTTATCTTTTAGTATGAATATGGCTTAACGTGATACTTCACCCAAAAAGGACAATTCTGTCATCAATCACTCACCTTCGAGTTGTTCCACATCTGTATAAGTTTTTTTGTTCGGATGAACACAGAGAGAGATATTTGGAAGAATGCTTGTAAACAGACAGATCACTACCCCCCATATTAGGAAAGTGTACTTTATTAAGTGTAAAGAAGATATTTTGAAGAATGTAGAAAAGCAAAAAGTTCTGGTGCACCTTTGACAGTATTTTCTCCTACTATGGGAGTCAACGGGGGTCAAAATCTGTCTGCAGCCGAATGCATACACATTCAAATATCTTTCTCTGTGTATATCAGAACAAAGACATTTATACAGATTTGGTGAGTAAATGATGACAGAATTTTCATTTTGGGGTGAAGTATCCCTTTAAGGATATCTGACTGCTCCAAAACAGAAAAAGTTGAAAGATAAAAGCATCTCTCACTTTCACCAATCCAGATCAATGATTTTTATGACATCATTCTGCACCTTTGCTTCTTATCAAAGTCCAGTTTATTTCTTGGAATGTATGCTAATTTATTGGAGTTTTAACATCATTTACATGATTTTCACTTTTTTTTGGTATTTACAGTACTTTACTGCATTGTTTGGTCATCCTTGAACTGTTGCGTTCGATGTTTTTCTCTCTATCCTTTGTATTTTCCAAGCAAGATTGTGATTTAAACACTATTAAAAGGAGGCCACATGCACTCAAAATTCCTGTATTAGAGGAAATAACATGCAAACAAAAAGCATCGCTCCACATTTCAAGGCATTTCAGTGAAACTTCAAAGTTAACTTTTATTTAAAAAATGAGTTTTTTACATAAGGGCTTTTCAAAATGTGCATTGTTGCAAAACAGCTTTACAGAGCGAATTCTAGCATTAAACAGTCCGAGACATGTGTATAATGATCTAGTTCAAATGTTTGTTGTTGTGTGTGATTTTTTTATCATATTCATTTTTGTTAACATTTACATTCATTATTCTTATTAGAATACAGCGTCATTAGCAATACGTATAATGCATTCCATGCATTGTTGCCTCCAGTATAGGCGGCTCCAAATCAGTATCTAATAAGATTTCAGTCTGGAGAATCAAACCTGCACAGGCTGTAAACTATACAGGGACGCTCTGAAAGTTGTGAAACAGTAATAATACATCTCAGAGATGGAGTTCAAAGATGAATCCTGTAAGAAAGACATTTACTCTGTTGATACGAATGTCTTTATCCTCTCTGACACTTAAGAGAGTTTGTTTCTGCAGGGGGATGAAGGTCCATCTTTATACTTCACTTAAAAAACAACATGTTTCTGGTTTGAACAAACGACTGTATTATCTCGCTTGAAGCTCAACGTATAGATCGATCTCAAGATACTTGCACCCACCCAGAGGAATATTTTATTGACCAGATGTTGTTCTTTCAAAGCTTACGAGATTTGGTGGAGTTCTCAGTTGTGTTTCATGAAGTGTCCATTTAAACCATAAAAACAAAGATATGAGACGATTGTTCAAATATTTTGATCCGTGTAGATTGTAGAGGTCAAAATGTGGAGTTGAGTGAATTTGATGAGAAATGTCATATTGAGATCTTCAAAAATATTGACTTTTGATGCACAATTGACATTTGTGAGATTTCTGACACTTTTTCTCGGAGAAATATCTGAGATGAGATTTAAGCAAGTTTCCATTTACTCTTCATTTAATCTCATCTGTCAATTGTGTTTCTCGTTTGGTTCCCATCTGATGTTCCAGTAGATGCTGACAGATGTTTACCCCACTGGTAATGTTACGATTCTTCTTCTTTGTGGTTTATTTACATTTAAATTTAGTCATATAACAGATGCTTTTATCCAAAGCGACTTACAAATGAAGTATTTATTCAGGTTTGTTTGCATCACCGACCAATTATACATTTGTTGTGATATGTTTTCTATGTAATAAATGAAAAAGGTCCTTTGATGTACCGTGTGTGTGACAGGATCAATTAAATGACCATCCATCCAGTCAGACGCTTGTCTTAAAGGTCATGATCAAACGAAAGGCGTCTGTCAGCAAAAGACACTTGAGATCCCATTAAACATTTGACGGATCAACAAAAAGTGGAATAGGTCTCCAGGGTCCGAAGCTAAGAAAATCAGCATTCAGTCACCATTCGCTGTTAAGTGACGGATCAAAGTGATTCATGTTCACTACGCACATTTACTGAATAAAGGTATCTTTATTACCACGCAAACGCTAACAATTGTACAATAGTACCCAAGAGTCACAGGTCTGCTGCGACAAGCAAAACAGAGTTTAGAAAGAGAACATTGCGCGGAAATGTTTTGTTCGTGCACAGCTGGTGTAAAACAGGTGAAATCTCTTTGACCCAAAGCAATTAATTTACTTCATGATGTACGGTGTTAATGAACGCGGGTTATGAAAATTTCATTGAGCTCATAAAACGGTGACTTACCACCTTTAAAGAAAACTAGACGTGCTGAAAGTGAAAAATTTCATCAATTAAAATCTGAGTTTTAAGGAACCAGATGGAATGTGTTTTTTCTTTTAGAGTTTCCAAGTCACCCAACTGCCGACCAGAAATAAAACTGAAGTGGTTTAAGATTGTTTTCACAGGTTAAATGAGTTTAGGACACTTGTCAAGCTGTGAGCCAACTGACTGAAATCCAAACATCAGCTCGGCTTAGATGAATTTATTCAGCTCATACATTCAGTTTTCACAGTGATGCCATGGAGAAACTATTTCTTTCTTACCTTATAATAGTCTGAAGAACCATTTTCACTACAGAAAACCTTTTGTGCAACAGAAACAGGTTTTGATGGAACCATACAGCCCAACAAAGAAATTTTGACCAATCTTTTCTTTTAATAAGCAAAACACATGAATTAAATATTCAGCATAGAAATAGAAATGAAAAATCCATTCATCTTTAAAGCTTTGTATTGTTGCTCATATAATGTTTATGGTTATGCAAATAAAGTACGGATAGGCTTCTTGAAAGCCACGATTGGGTCAAGTACAAATATACCCAACCGTTGGGTTTAATCATCCTAGGAAATGTCCATATTTGACCCAGCCATGGCTTAAAGTTAATCAGTATTTTTACACTTTAAAAAAACGATGGATGAACCCAGCCGTTGACATGAACAGTTAGGAGCCTACCTGTTGGGTCGAAAAGGGACGAACCCTTCTGTTGAGTCGAAAAGGGACGAACCCAACCGTTGAGTCAAAAAGTGAGGATCCTAACTGTTGGGTCAAAAAAGGGACGTACCAAACCGTTGGGTCGAAAAGTGAGGAGCCTAACTGTTGGGTCGAAAAAGGGACGTACCCAACCGTTGGGTCGAAAAGTGATGAGACTAACTGTTGGGTCGAAAAAGGGACGTACCCAACCGTTGGGTCGAAAAGTGATGAGACTAACTGTTGGGTCGAAAAAGGGACGTACCCAACCGTTGGGTCGAAAAGTGGTGAGACTAACTGTTGGGTCGAAAAGGGACGTACCAAACCATTGGGTCGAAAAGTGAGGAGCCTAACAGTTGGGTCAGAAAGGGACGTACCAAACCATTGGGTCGAAAAGTGAGGATCATAATTGTTGGGTCGAAAAAGGGACGTACCAAACCATTGGGTCGAAAAGTGAGGATCATAATTGTTGGGTCGAAAAAGGGACGTACAAAACCATTGGGTCGAAAAGTGAGGATCCTAACTGATGGGTCGAAAAGGGACGTACCCAACCGCTGAGTTGAAAAGTGACGAAACATTCGGTTTGTAAATGAACGTTTGCTTTGTTTTAACCCATTTTCGGGTCAGATGTAAACCATTTTCTGGGTTATTATAACCCAATAGCTTGGTTCATTCCTTTTTTACCCTATGCTGCTAAAAGATAACATTGAATTTTTGTCTTTATTGCAGCACAACATGTACATTAAGAATTTACCACATACATGCCTCTGTAGTGTTCATATAAATGAAGATCATATGGTCACATCCTCGCCAAGTCAACGAACACTACAGGCCTCCACAGTTGAAATCATTCACGGTTGCTGTGACAGAGCAGATAAGCACGTGAGCTTTCAGAGAACAGCTTCTGCTCAGCTTCAGACAACAAGAACAAAGTGCCGTCAGGAGCCGGATGCACTGGAACATCCCATCAAACATAAAACAGGACACAATGTCCTTCAAAGCATTTCACCCAAACATCAACATTGTGCCATCATTCGCCCTCATATTATTTCAAACCAGCATGTTTGTTTTGTTTGTCTGTCTTTCTTCTGTGATGTTAGGGAGCTGTGTTCTTGTTTTCTAATGACAGTAAACAATGTCCAGGGCTCCAAAGAGAACCAAAAGCAAAATAAAGGTTCACGCAATACATATGCGGTTTGTAAACGCACAGACTTTTGTAATCCAGTCAAACACGTGTCACACGCAGACAGGTGGTGATGAAGGCTCTGGGTGGCCAGCACAGGTGGTGTGATGGTGTATTTATATCATCAGAAGCGTGAATCTAGCTCGACGTCGCACATTTCTCTGTGATGGTGTATAAGTGAGACCGTTCTCCAGTAAGCAACAAATTGATCCGACCTCTGCAGTTGAGACACGCAGCCGACACTTTGACGCATAAAAATCTCTTCATCCAGAATGATTTAATCCATTCTCCTCTCCCCGGAGATGAGCGTGTAAAAACTACGATCATTCATATTTATGAAGCACTGGACACAACAGCTGAGATGTAGAACGAGACTCGTCTCCATCATGCCTTGGGTACACCCGGAGGAACATCAACCATGGTTTAATTCGAGTAGATGTGTAGTAGATGTGTTTTTTGCCGGTTGATTTCCTTTTATATTAACATAATATCATAGTTATAGTTAATACTGAATGAAGAATGTAAAAAGGATAGTTGACATTTTTGGGTGAACCATCCCTACAGAAATAATGAGTTATATTTTGTTCTGCTCTTCACACAGAGCTGTCATTTGAGCGTGACATTTCACAGCTCCTGGAAACTGGTCTGATACTTTAAGGAAAACATCATCTTGAACATAATCATCAGAATATCAGTGAGAAACATTCTGTGAGAGGTCAGTGGATGTGTGATGATAACTGTACATGTACCCATGAACCGAAAGTTGCCATCGTTTTTACTTCCATATTTTCACGCATTTCCGAGTGAAATGGACATTTCTAATGAGATAAATATTGGGAGTGGCTTTCGTCTTTCTCTGCAAATTGATTGGATGTGTAAAAACAGCAGACCGACAGTTGAAGGGGAGGAGTTAACGGATGCTCCGCCCAAGCCGTCTTACGTACGTCATTACAGGCAGAAAGTTCGCTTTCAGATTTTTATTGAAAATTATGAGGGCACACAAATTTTAAAAGAGAACGACCCACATTGATAAACTATTTACAAGAAACGCTGCAATGTCTCATGAAAAAATAGGCATTGTAATTTTTTCTTTCACTGCCACTTTAAGCAAGAACTTGCACTACACTGGTCTGATCTGTATTAACGGCAGCGCTTATAAATGATCAATATGAATATTTAACTGAGAACTGCTACTGCTAATTTTCCAATAAAGCAAAACCAGCTGTCTAAGGGTTAGTGCTTACTTAAAATCTTTTGAGACGACGAGTTCTCAAGAGTTCAGAATGGCCCTTTCCCCAACTGGGTTATATCGCCCTCCGAAGGGCCCTTCGGAGTGACAACAATCATGGCCGCCATACTGAAGAGTCGTTCCAAACCAAAGTATTCATAACTGGCCACTTGTAAGGGCCCGTCAGGATGAAGGATTTCGAAGGGTACAACTGAGGATCACTTCGGGCTCCCATGATTCTTTGCGCAGATTCTTTGCGTGGTGACACCGTCTCCTTATGGGCGCGGGATGATGACGCAGAAGGACAACAGTTGTTTGGTCCCTTACACCCTTTAACCCTTCAAAACTCTTCACTCCGGACCGGACCATTCTACGGACTTAGGGCATAGGGATGGGCCAAAAGTTTGCTTTACTTCCTGTCTCCTAAGATACCTCCATCCGGTCGATTTTGAAGGCAGCACAACTCCCACAATTCTATACGTGTAGCTGCGTGGGGAATGTGATATGGTCAGGCAAGGTTATGTTCGAAAAACGAAAATGGCAGCCAAGAAAGCAGCCGAAGCAGTTTTTGTATACATAAAGTTATATTCTCTGCTTTTACAACTTTTGATTGCATTTCTAGCGAGAAATTATGTATCGAAGTTTTAAAATATTTGATTAGTCATCACAAAGGAACACTATTGCACTATATTTCAAACAGAATTTCGTTGCGCTGCCTCTGAAGGCTGTGCAAAAGTGTTTCCCGGAGCCGCCTTCATGCCAAATGAAGCCTCAGAAGTCATTGCCTCATGAGGCAGAGAGGCAACAAGTCAGCTGCTTGAGCTTTCAGTCGCAGCCAAGATGTCTGAGCTACATCAACACTGCCACCCAGAGGAATCTATCAAACTGAAATAGTGTAGTCAGAGGCATTCATATAAATCAAACATCACCAGATTCAAATATTTAAGTAAAAATTGTACATCTAATAAAAGTCAAGATTGTTGTTTTGATGAAATTTTTAACTGGAGAAACATTCATTTGGTTCTGGATTGAACCATTTGGTTTTTCATCAAAAAACCTGTTTTCATTTGAACTGAACCATCTTTACCACATTTTTGAAAAACACTTTAAATTTCCATGTGAACTTTCTCTGAGAAATCTTTATGTTTTGACTGAAAATGTCACATCCATATTGCACAAACTGTTCATATATTTTATTGTTTTATATTATTTTATAAAATAATCTTATAAACGATTTCACCGGAAACAACTTGGCTCAAAATAACTCTCTGTGGTCCTCTGTAGTTTAGTTTAAATTTACTACAATTAAAATACAATAACATGTTCATTTAAATTAAACTTCATATAAATTAAATCTAAATAAATTTGATTCACAAACCGGAAGTAACCTTTGGGCAATTTTTACATGATATAATAATGTAATATATGCACTTTGTAACATGAGAATGTGGAGCCGTGTTTCAGTGATGACATTACATAATAATAGCACATACTATTCACCATGATACCGAACAATTATCATATGCATGACATGTGCCACAAGGCACTTCATACAATACCCATTTTATCACAGTGCAATGCTCAGTTAACACCATAATACCTTTTTATAAGTTATCAATGAAGTTTCTACAAAAGTGGCATCACATAGACAGCACCACAGTGTCCTCTAATGGCCAACAAAACAGCAGCAGGAAATGACATCACACTCTCAGTGTTCTTTTATTTAACATTTGCAACTATTTAATAGATTCCCACAATACAGACAATAAATACATCAATGTCCTCCTGTACATCATATTCATCATGTGTTATAGCTGCTCCACGTGTTTCGTTATTTACATGCTTACATACTAAAAACCAACATGTCTACACGTCAGGCACCAACATGTTCAGAGCAATGTTTAAAAAACTAAAATGACTATATACGTGCTTTGCAGACGACACCAGTAACATCTGCTTGAGAGATATTTGGAACGTGTCATTCTGTCCCAAAATATTTCAGCTCTGACAACATGTAAAAGGGTTTTCCTTGATACTATTCGACACATATACAATACAATCCTAAAATTATTCATATGACCATCGTTATAATACATTGATGTTACAAGCTGTGCACATTTCATCCTATATATACAAATCCCAAAGCATGGGCCGGAACCAAGCGTTTATCCATCTTGGCATGGACATTTTCGCAATCTTAACTCTAACGCCAGTTTCAAGCTTTCCACAATTTGTTTCACGTCGCTTTGCTGCATAATAATAATAGGACTCAGTATTCTGATAATGTAAAACTGCCAGACAAAAAGGTCAAAGGTAGAGAATAAATGATGGGAGGTAACATTTTGGATTCTGATCATCGTTTCTGGGGTCACCGAAGGTTTTGGGAAAGGAATACTGGGGCTGTGGTTGTGTTTCTGTGGCATGCTTTATGTGTCAGGTAATGATGCGTTTAACAAACAGGAAGTAGGTCAGACTAAATACCACCTGCAGCTTCTCAATCTCTTTTGAGATGCTTCGCAGTTTGTTTGTTTTACACACAACGGACTTCAACAGATTCCTTTAGCAAATCTAAATAATCATTCTGTAAATGCACAAGCATGTCGACTGGGAACTTGTCGACTTGGGAAGCCTAAAATCGACAAACATCAGCAAATATGAAAGTGGAAAACTGATTAAAATCCGGTAATGTGAGAATGGAATGTGACTATACAAAAGAAGTTAAGTAGATTTAAAAAAATAAACATTCAGTTTTTCTTTGATCAAATCTCACATCATTCCACAAAACCTCCAAAAATGAGGTAGCTGGTGTGTACGCGTTGGCTACTTTTTCAGAATTGTCCTTCATTTATATACCGAAAGGAATTGAGTGTTATTATATGTTGATTTTATTAATATGATTAACTCTAACAAATGCAAATTTTCCATGAGTGTAAAAATGAAGACATTTAAAGAAAACGTACAAATATTTTAAGCAAAACTGCATAATTTACTTTACTTTAAAAACGTATAGAATACCAGGAATTCTTTGAAGTCTGAGTTCAAAGTCAATATGAAAAAGATATTTAGATATTTTTATCTATTGATAATGTACACTTCGGTTTTCTGTAAAACGCTACAGGACCATGATGGATGATATAAAAAATAAAATACTTCAGCTGAAAACCAAGGACAATCATAACTAAATCGTCCTTACGATGAATTTCTCAAAGATGTCATGAAACATGTATGAGGAAACTAAATTGGGTCACTTAACAACTTGAGACAAAGTTGTTATGATTGACAGTTACTAAAACTACTGCATAGAAAACACACAGACGCCGTCAAGCCCTGTCAAGGGGCGCTAACGTTATATCATCACATTTTAACTTTCACATTTTAATGCACAAGCCCTTTCAAATGTAACGGATTTTGATTGGCTGTCAATATTTTATCATTAATCCGCTAGTCAGGTGATCCAACGTTATCGTTCGCCTGAATCATTCTGGTTGTGGACCTCATTTTTATCACTTTATACTGTAGTGTTGTCCTTTGTGTAAACAGGGCTTTATACATACAGTAAATTATAACTAACTGACTTGAAAGAACTATGTTAGCAAGAGTAACGGCAAATATCCTCTAGTGTCTGAACATCCGGTTGGATGAAATACTGCTCATCCGACCGGCCACATTTCTTATCTATTCAACAGGATATGTGACTTTAAGGCTTGTGTTTACTGGAGCACTGCACACAGTCAAGCACTCCGTCTGCCGATACCATCATATTCATCTTTCTTATCTCTATCTCTAGGAATGAATCTCACAAAACCCGTCAAGAACATGGCACACCTCACCCCAAAATCAAAAGACATTTTGCATTAAATAAAGCTTTAAAAAGCTAAAAATGTGTTTTGCGTTTGTATTTAAATCTATCTTGAAATTACCTTTACTATTTTGTACAGCATTGTAGTATTTGTGGTGTCGTTATTCTATGCTGTCTTTAAAATATGCCTAGCAAGGTTTTGTATTGTAATGCAGTAAAACAATGACACCAATAAAAATCTAGCAAGAATGTGATGAATAATAATGCACAATGCAAACAAATCTCAACGGTCCTAAAATCTCTACAAAATGTGTTTTCTTTTCATTTTGGGGTGAATTGTTATTGCGAGAATTCAGCTGTATCATGAATCTCACTGACAGTAACGATATGCTTCAAATCATAATAATCTCCATCGACCGTATCTTTTACTGCACTTTGCCCAATATCTACACACACGAAGAGCTCGGCTTTAAACTTCAGAAGAATCAAGCAAACCAAAGGCCTCCAGGTTCCTCAAGAACCAGCCGGAAGGTAAACTCGATTCTTTCTACAGCCCATCCGATTCCACTTATAATAAAGCCCTTAATGTGTCGATTCAGTTTGATGTAGAACACTGTAAAATGTTCAATAAAAATCCTCTGAGTGGAAAACTTATACTGACCGTCACCATTAAAAACAACAGAATCCAAAAATAAATACATTAGCCACAGGGCGTTTGTCATGTGTTAACCAGCATATCGTTTGTTTTTTGTTTTGCTCGTCACACATTGCTGTCTTCCAGCAAGGGTTCGAAGTCTTCATCGCTCCCGGGCAGCGGGGTGTTGGTGTGGGCTCCGGCCAGGCAGGCGGTGCTCTTAAGGGTCGTGCAGGGTGTTGCTGGTGGCGTGGGGTTGTCCGGTATGAACAGAGCTACTATAAAAGCCACCACGACCGTGCAGGCGCCGAGGAGGAACGGAGGACCGGGGATCATCGTCTTCTATGCAAGAACACAGATGAGAGGAAAATGACATAACAGGTAGAATTTACAAGATGCGGATCAGATACAGGTGAGAACACTGTTGTACCTCATTGGAGGGTTGGAGAGGGATGGAATAATCCGCTTCGATTGGCGTCATGCCGTTCAATTCCACATTAAAGAGGAAGAAAACGAAACCATAGAGTGCAGGACCCAGACCATTACAGAGACCACGAATACCGGTGATCATTCCCTGAACCAGCCCTGAGAAACAAACAACACAGATCTATCAGTCTACACCCAGATTGTCATTACTTTAAGATTGAAAGTGTCGCTGGGGTTTACCACGATTCACAATGTTTTATCAATACCAGTTTGTTGTTTTACCCTGTTTATCTGGATCTGCGCTGCGGGACACTAAAGCGCTGACGGCTGGAAACGTAATGCTGGACAAAGCGGCTACAGCCCCGGCCGCCCACATCATCCTGAACAACATGACAAACCACGTCAGATAATGACTCAAATATCAAAATAATTTTTTTATGTAGAACTGCACGACATTGAAGAAAAACATGTTATGGAGGACGGGTAATGGTTTGGGTTTTAGAAAAAAATCATTGATTTGCTTGCACTCTCGTGATTAAGATATTTCTAGTAGTATAATTAAGTACTGCGTGCGTAGCTTATTAATACTTTTTTGGCATATTAAATACGATCGCATAACATTTTATATAATAACAATATTATATAATTCTAAATAGTATATAGTCAAATAAAATTATAATGTAAGAATTCTTGCACTATAAAAATGACCAAACTAGTAGTTTACTCACATTATACTTTAGTGTACTTTCACACATCTAAAATGTGTTTAGAAGAATTAAACTTGTATGCTCTCAGTAAAATGTGCATTCACTTGTATTATACTTTTAGTATAAACTAGTTGTGTGTGTATTCAACCTTTCCAACTGGAACATATGATATTATACACTTAAAATTAGACCATTTTAGTACCAAGTAGTATTGATATAGTATAGTAAAGTACTAATACACTTGTTTAAGTATGTTTATTGAACACTAAGGGGCGGTTTCCCGGACAGGGCTTCAGCCTGGTCACAAACTTAAATGCTAGAGGTGTTTTGATCAAACTGACATATCTTAAAACGTATCAGTAAAATTGTTTTGTTTCAAGATGCACACAGTAATGTTTTTTTTTGTAAAGTATGTTTTTTACAATGACTTCAATATACTAATTTAACAAAGGCCTATTCTTGATTGAAGATAATCCCTGTCTGTTAAACCACCCCTTAAAGTATCCTTAAAGGTATACTTTCATAAACGTAAAATTAGACCGTTTTAGTCCCAAGTCATATTGATATGGTACACCCACTAGTACACTACTAATACATTGTATACTATGCTTGCTTAAGTATGCTTATGTAGCTACTCACTACATACAAGTATAGGCCTACTTAAAAATATGCTTGAAGCATACCTAACAAATAAAACTAATAAAAGAGTTTATAGGAATTCACACAAATTTGCCGACTCGTTATAGTTGCCATAATATGCATATTGTGATCATTTTAAACTATTTTGACATTTTGTGCAGCCCTGATTCTACATGTATAAAATACACTTAAAACAAAAAAACACTTACCACGGCTCAGAGCCCAAACCGTACCAGGCCAGCTGAAGAATCTGGAAACCCAGACCCAAGAGAACGGTGTTCTTGTTTCCAATGGTTCTCATCAATAAAGTGAGAAGCAGAGTCTGGCATGAACGCAAGAAAGCAGATATTAGATATATCATTCAAATCAGACATGCTGATAACAAATAAGCCGATTCAAAACTAAATGCTCTTTTAAAAAAAAAGTCTCAAGGATTATCTATATTTATACACCATGGAGATAAGTAATTCAGACAGCAGACACAGTAGACATATATGGCTTTTAAAGCAACTAGTGCCTCGCTATCTTCTCATTACAGCACTGCTTTAATTTCATTAATTCTGCCTTTGAACTTTTAACGGAATTCAATTCAATTAGATTCATCTGTTAGAGGCACTTTCACAAGACGTCTCGCCAGCCGGACGACGCGAGCTATAAGGCAGAGTGAAGAATATTGCCTCAATTAAATACCTGCGCCAGGATGGAGAGAATTCCCACCACGCCGATGAACACCGCGATCGTTTTGGGCGAGAAGTTAATGACCTGTGAGACAGAGAGATAGAAGCACATCCCCATCAGTTTGCACCAGTGAACCCGAATCGAATTAACCCTGTTAGGTCCAATAATGATCCGTCACTGAGCTTAACAGAGACCACTGAACTCTCAAAAACAGACCGATGTTAACAATCGAAAACAACAAAAATACGGCAAAATATGTTGGTTTTAGAGGTGATACGATATGCGATACTGGGTCAATTATATAACAGTAGGACGAGATCTAAAACAATTCAATGTGACTTATTTGCAAAAGTACTTAGAAAAAAATGTGTCACAAATATTTGACAAAATAAACGTGACATTAAAATCGACAAAATTAAAATAAAGAAAAGAATTAGGGATGAAAAAACAGGTCATGAAAGTTTTGGTATCACAATATATCTCAATATTTCTGTCTTTTTTATATTTTTAATGACACTTTCTTTTAAAACCTTCTGGGAAATGTAGTAGGTCTATATTTTATTTCATTTATACTTTAAGCTTATAGTGTGTAACAGTTCACATGCTACAGAAACAAAACTATTTTTAGTTGTAAGAAAAATGCTATAGGCTGCATTTTAAAGTTGCTTCAGCACAAACATTTCTTCCAGTCGGCATGCGGTCATTCCAGTGAATTAATTAAGACAAACAATAGGAGGAAATAAAAATGAGGATCCAGTCGTTTCATAAATTGCTCTGCAGGAAAACTGCTGATTAAAATTGAATGCATGCAGACGGCTGCTTTAATTGGGCCAACAGGGCACAAGGGCAACAAAACATACGCCTTCTTTAAGCTCTTTCATTAAAAGCATAAAATGAATACAGTACCTGGCGTAAGTAGAGGAAAAAGCTGGAGTATTGGCCCGCCTCTGGGAGATACGACAAAAACACTGTGATACAAATGAGAAGAACTGTTGTGTCCTGTCCAACCTTCCTTAAAGACTGTAAAAAAAAAAAATTGTTATAAATGTATTTTAATACATCAGCAACCATATATTTAATATTAAGAAGGGCTGTCAAATGATTAGTCGCATCCAGAATAAAGGTTTTTGTTCACATAATATATATCTGTGTACTGTGCATATTAATGTTGTATTTATAAAAACATACACATACTTGTCTATATGGAAATATTTAAATGTGTTCATTTATATTTGCCAATAATTGAAATTCTAATTAAAAGTTTATTAATTGTTATATTTTTTATTTTTCTTAAATATATGCATTTATGTGTATGTGTTCATAAATACTAAATTAATATGCACAGTACACCGACATATATTATGTAAACACAAACTTTTATTCTGAATGCAATTCATCACGATTAATAGTTTCACAGCCCTATTAGTAAGCATTTTATTGATCATGATATTTTGTTATATTAATATCGAGTTCTTACAGCGAATGGGTCGGCTTGTTCCCATGATATAGGCGCTCCCCAGGTATTCAGTCTCATTTTATCCGGCAGAGACTCTGGCACGGCCAGCTGAATGAAACAGATGTCGGCCAGCGCGATAAGCGTCGCCAACAGCACCACCAGATTGTCACCGTAACTAGCCGAGAGGTACGCGCCGATGGCCGGGCTCGTCACAAGACTGGCTGCAAACGTCGCAGAAACCTGAAGCCGTGAAACAGACAGTGAGAATTAATTCAGGGCATCATTGTACTTTTATTTGCTTGACAAACCAAATATTGTTCTGTTACATGTCGTAAAATTATTCTGACACCATTTCATAATGTATCACTAGAGAAATTTTAATAAATGTCCCTTACGAGTCCGTACGCAGTACTCCTTTCGTGCACATCCGTAACGTCTGCGATGTACGCAAATATGACGGAAAAGGTGACGGAAAACGCGCCGGACATGGATATCATGGCAAAATACCACCTGAATACAACAACACAAAGGGAAACAAGAGATGGCCTTCAAGTGAGACAAAGTTTTCAAGGCATCCAAAAACCAGCCATGTTCCATTTTTCTTCAAAATTTCATCATGACTTTCTTTATACTGATGTTTTTTTATTTGTACGACCATGGCAGCAGGTTTTACCATGGACTGAGTCTCATAAGAGGTATGGGGGCACAGGTGAAGAATACAGTGACCAATAGAAACGATCGTCTGCCCCACACGTCTGATAGGGCGCCGATCAATGGCGCGCTCATAAACGACAACAGACCCTGATGAACAACACAAGCAAAATCATCCTGACGTCAACCACCACAGATTCGCTCGAAGTGTATAATGTAGTGAAGAACATTTACCTTCACGCCTTGAATGAGGCCGTTTATTAAGAAAGTGTGTTTGGGGAACGTTTCATGTAAAACCTGCAAATGAAAAAGATACAGATTTGTAAGCGACAAGAATTCAATGCAGCTCTCACTACAGGGTAGAAAAATACACTGTGTTAAACTTGACCAAGACGCTTATAGTGCTTTTAGGATTATTATTTTGTATTTTTTTTATAATGCTTTTTTAAAAGCTTGAGCGAGATTATAATCACATTCAACTTTCTTTCAGAAACAGAGCATCAGGGATATTCTCCACTGACGGTTACAGAACGTGAGGGTGAGTAAATGAGTGAACTGTTTCTTTAAGAAATTAAAAACATCGATCATGACAGACACAAGCTCAGAATAGTAAGAAGTTAAAGGACTCACAGTCAGCATGGGCGTCGTGAGGAGACCCCAGGCAAAGAATTCTAGAAAAATGACCACGACGGCGTGATACACGCTGGGCTTTCCAATTCCCTGCTGGACCTGGAACATTAGAAATAACATGAAGCTGAACGTGGCACGTTTCCAAAGATTACAGGTTTCGATGGGAACTATCGTTGGTATTCATGTGGGGTCTCTGGTTAAACAAAAGCTGGTGCCAAAATGTCCTAATCCAGAACAGAACAGTTTGTTATGACTTGGATTTAAATATTCACTCTCTCCATGCGATCGCTCATAATTTAAATTCGTTCATTCGGCGGGTGATTTTATCCAAACAGACATACAAAAGAGGGAGATTTTGTCTTTGGAGACAACAAATAGTCAACAAAACATAAGTTCCATGTGAAGCTAAATAAGCACAATTTTTACAGAGTTGTTATGCAGACTGCAATTGTATTTTAACAACAACACTATATAATACGTCAATTTAAAGCGATAGTTCACCCAATAATGAAAATGTTGTTATCGTTTACTCACTCTCAGGTTGTTACTAACTTTTTCACAGTGATTGAACGCATTGAAAGATATTTGGAAGAATGTCAGTAACCAAACAGGTCTCACTCCCCATTTACTGTCGTAGAACGGAAAATAAATACTATGGGACTCAATGGGGGAGGAGAGAGGTTTGGTTACTGACATTCTTCCAAATATCTTTCTAAGTGTATAGCAAAACAAAGAAATGGATACAGGTTTGGAACAATCTGAGGGTAAGTAAACGATTAAAGAACTTTTATTTTTGGGGTAACTGTCGCTTTAAATTTGACGTATTATAAAATGTTGTAGTTAAAATACAATTGCAGTGTTTTAGTCAAAAAAATTTGACTTATTAAGCTTCACGTGGAACTTATGTTTTGTTGACTACAAGTTCTTGTCACAGCCATACACGATCTATTATTTCTAACACTTTTACGCACGTAACGCTGAGCCCTCGGTGACGTCGAGATAAATGACTGGTCACCATGACAACAGACTGCGCTGTGAGGGATGAGACTCGTGCGTCAGTGCTTTTTTAATTTATTCATTGTTCATTAGATCGAATATAAAACCATCTTTGGTTTTACCCGATATACTCAAAGTACAGTCAGAACTAAAATAATAACCCCAAAAGAAAAGAATCCGGCCGGGGGTGCGTCAGTACAAGTGCGCGCGCGCTCTTGTGTCTGTTACGTAAGAGACTGAACCGCTTTGATCGGCTGAAGTAGCATCTGCTAGCTTTACCTTACGACAAATCACACGTGACACGCGTTAATACACGATGAGATGTATGTAAAAATACCATACATGTAATTTGCCGATACATTAAATGAAAGACATATCTTAAACCCTGTCACAAATGAACAACCGGGATTTTCCAAGCTAACGTTAGCTGAAACGCTAACGCCGCTTCACGCGCATAAACCTACATACATTTACACAATATTGCATATACATTATAAGGACGAATATAATATAAAATAATAAAAATCGAGGTGTTTTATTTGACGCGTATTTGACGGATGCCGTTTTAGCTCAAATAAACAAAAGCCCGATGAATGAGTGTCAATGGCATGTTAGATTTTATGTTCAATACCTTAACGCGACGCATGCTTGGGTCATGTCTTACCGGGTCGTCATGCTTCATTATGATTTTCTTGACCAGCACGACCTGGCTGGTTTGTTTTGGATCTTTCTCTCCCTGGGCCATCATCATCTCATCAGTTCTCACACGAGTCACATAATATCCATCCTGCTGGGTGCATATCTGCGAACCACCGCCGACTTCTAGCATTAACACAGAGATGAAACCGCCTAAATATGACTTCTAATCAGGTGAACACACTCAGTAGATGCGAGACGAGACTGATAACTGTACGTCGACAAAATTAATGCACACTTTCAATTTCTCCTCTGTGCGTTGAATGCGTGAATGCGGCGCGCAGAACAGCGACCTCACGCGGCGGCGCTGGGAAGCTGCAGACAGCTGTTCCTGAACCAGCATCATATGATGCTCGCGCATAGTGTGCCGTGGAGGACAGTGAACTCAGCTGATCTGGACTCAGGATGGCGGTTCAGTTTCTCACTGGGCCAATGACAAAGGCACGACAACGTTGATTACCTTATCAGATGATGTTTTCCTTTTTCAGATGATGTTACCAAGGCTCAGGCCAGTAGATCAAAACGAGGACGGCGCATCATTACACAATATAATAAATGGCATTGCTTTTATTACATGTATTTATTTATTTTCTAACGTGTTTATTTGGTATTAAATAAATGCTTAGTGTTGCATTTCTAAAAATAAAGGTATGCATCGACTATGACAGCCTCTGGATGTTTTGCCTTTTTTTATTGCTCTTATTTCAACTTATTTACATATATATATATATTTTAACTTTTTACCTACCTCTACATTTACAACTTGAGTGGACATCTGAATAGGTGACCGTGTATATGGTGCACTAGTGTAACCATGCCATCGAAACCCATGCATGTGCAGGAAACATACAAATAGAAATAAATGCATTAAATGGTATTTACAAAAGAACTATTTTTAAGCTATTAATAATTATTTTAATAACAATGCTTTTTACTAAAGCAATCCAATCTTAACTAATTATTTTATGGTGTGGCTGAATTGATTTGAATTGCTCTCTCTCTCTAGGTTATATGGCAGCAGATCTGTTAATGTGGCGAGAAGTGTGTTTACCTCCATCACTAAGCGACAGGTGTGCTCATCTTACCAGCTGCTTTAGAGAGAGTACAGGTATACTGTTCCTGTTAGTGAATGAGTGTATCCACTGGGACTAACCATTAAGCACACGATACAATCCTTTAGATGTCCACAGAACAGAATCATTTGATTAAGTGGAACACACGTTAAATCAACAGTAAACCGTCATTAAAATGGCCCTGGCAAGTGGACACTGGATTGACAAGGAAATTGCAGGAGTATCTCCAAGCCCGAGGTGAGCGATACAACTTTCAACCGTCTCAAACCTTCACAGATCAGGCCCAAGGTGAACTAACTATAAATTGAATGCTCTGACAATAAATACAACTCTGATCGGTTGAATGTTTTAAATCTTACAGATATGCTCATGCTATTACTGTAGTGGGAAATATTGCCTTCTTGTTTGGAGGAGCGACAAACATAAGCACAGAGGTGTGTAAACCTGCTAAGAAAATGGCTCATAAAGATTATTTATTACCGGAGAGCCTGGGCAAATACTAAGAGATATATTTTATGGCTTTAGGAATGTTTCCCACTGTATCTTAATGACTTCTACATGATCACAGGTATGTCATTTACACATAAAGAAATGTCTCTAAATCAGTGGTTCTCAAACTGGGGGGCCCAAGATGGATCTGGGGGGCCACAGATTTTGTGGCATTTTAGGAAATATAGAAATGTATCAGACTTTTTATGCAATCAAACAACATAAAAATAAGACCACCAAAAGAATTGATGTTCCTGCATTGTTAAATATGTTTTGGGTTCAGTTAAAGGGGTCATATGACACGACTAAAACGAATATTATTATTTCTTTAAGATTTAATGCAATGTGTATACACAATTTAAGGTTCGAAACACCATTTTTCCGAATACCGTGCATGTTTGTATCTCCTCTCTGAAACGGGCAGAATTTTAACAGAGCTCATGGCTTTGAAAAGCGAGGTGTGCTATGATTGGCCAGTGAACCAGTGCGTAGTGATTGGTCGAAAATGGCAAGCGTGGGACGTTAAAAGACTCTTCTTACCATATTTGGAACATCGGGTTCCTCATCAATTGTACTGACAGGTACGCCCACCTTACTTGAGTTTACATTTTGGGTGGTCTTAGTCGAATCATACCACTTACTGATGTAGATTTGTGGGGGTGTGGTTACACGAGGAGGTCTGGGTGAGCATTCGCTTTGAGATAGAATGCATATTTTGTTCTGTCATTTTTACGTGTATAATACATGCATGGGCAGCTAATAACACACCAAAGACACAGAAATGCACGTATTCACGCCATATGACCCCTTTAAGATCATAAGGCTTTTTTGGGGGGGGGCACAAAGCGATACACGCTATTTACAACTAAAAAGTTAGAGAACCACTGGTCTAAATCACCAAATTTGTCTGAATACACATCAAGATGTTTTTTGGATTGTAACATTTTAAATGGGTCAGTTTCAGCAAATCGTGTGACGTGGGAGCAGATGCCTCAGAAAGGAGACGTTCCCACGGCGAGAGCAGGACACTCACTGTGGTGATGATGAGACATTCCCATAAAAAATGCTTCATTCTGTTATACTGTGTCCAAAAACTTCAACAAGCTTTTCACTCTTCTCATAGTGTAGTTAAAGGAAAACTCTACTTGTTTGGAGGTTCTTCCCATCCCGAAGCTAAAGAATGTCTGGCAGGTGTTTACTGTTTTGACATTGGTATGATATATCAGATTGATCTATATTATTTTTGCTCAAATAACTTGTTGATTATTTTTGTTGAGTTGTCTCTTCTTTCTCTTGTGTATTAGTGACTATGACGTGGGAAAAGCTGCCCACTGCTGGCGTGTCTCTGCGGACACTGAAACACAGTTCAGCAGCTTTAGGAGAGAATATCTATGTGTATGGAGGCATTCAGGATGGAGTCCCTACAGATGATCTGATGATGTTTAACACAGGTCAGTTTTGTGCGTGCTACAGTAAAACCTGAGATAGGAAAGCAATTCGCTTAGAAATTAAATTGTATCATCATTTACTCGTTTATAACCCTTACCTGTTTGGAAATACGATATTGATACAAAACATAAATAGATATATAAATATAATATAATATTCATCCTAATTTTGTGTGTCGCGAAATAAGAAAGTCAGAAAGGTTAAAAGAACACGAAGGTGACAGTAAATGATGTATAAATAGCTCCTCTACTGTTATTTCAGTGTCAGTGAATTGGATGCCCATCAAAACCACTGGCGCTCTGCCTTCAGAAAGGTATTCCTTCTTTATATATTCTTTGAATTAAACTTCACTTCGTGTTCATACGATACACCCTTAAAAAAAAGGAATAAGAGTGAACAAGTGTGTAAATGTTTAGGAACTGAAAAAGTGAGAGCGTAATTTTCAGGCCATCTGTTTAAAACTGCTGTGAGCTGTTGTTTTTTCTGCTGAACCAATGCGTTTGGGACTCTTCGCATTCCCTTGCGTCATCTTTCCATCCTTATGTTTATCTGTATGTTGTGCAGATATAATCACTCACTTGCTGTAGTTGGTGAGCAGATATTCTTGTTCGGTGGTTGCTCAGAGGACGGCTCGCCCATCAAAAACATATATGCCCTGAATACAGGTACACCACAACTGCCGCAGCGTACTCACATCCAAATATTTTATCTTTTTACTGCCATCATTTATATATATAGTACATAGTAAATGTTTTCTCTCTTAGAGAGCCTGGTCTGGGAACAGAGTAAAGTGAAGGGAGACTCTCCTGTGGTTTGTGCTGGTCAAACTTTTACATCACATCATGACAAGGTGATAAAATAAGTTTGAATAAAATAACATTAATTAACATAAAAACAAATATTTTTGCTTGGCAACAGGGTTCTGGGTGTCACAACATCACTACAAGCAGTTTTAGTTTGTCTTATGACAAATTTCAATTGAACTGTCACTTTTATTGGTGTTTTTTAGGACATTTACTTATTTGGAGGAACGGTCAATAATCAAGATGGAGCAGAATCATCGGCCAATGAAATTTACAAATTAAGCATTGGTAAGAAACTCTAAAACTGAATGTGGAAAACCAAGAATCCTCTTTTTTTTACATTATTATTGTTTTATCTGCATACAACAGCAAAGATGAAATGGAAGGTACCGCTGTATGTGGGCATCCCTCCAGCCAGACGTCACGGACACACAGCGTTCATTGTCCATAGCCACGTATGTTCGTCAACAAGCTTTAATATGTTTATTTATTGACCTTTTTTCGTTGTAGTTTGCATATCAAATGCATGAAAAAATAATGAGTGTGTCCTAACATTTGAGACAACACACAAGTTTAACACATTGTTAGTAACTCTTTTATTGAATTCTCAAACTTGTTTTTCTTCTTCAGCTTTATGTGTTTGGAGGCAGACATAAAGAGCAAGAATTCAATGATTTGAAAATAATGAAGTTAATCAATCCTTCAGAAAGACAGCCAGGTAAATATCATTGTCTAGTGACCGGATGTCATTTTATCTGAATTCTGTTCATCATAACTCACGCTGCTCTCTGTTGAACAGTGATGAAAGAGATTCTGTCTGAGTTTGGACTGCAGGGCGTCAGTAACAGGTGACACACATCTCTCTCATTCAAGTTTCATATGAAACCTCTGGTTTCCGTTATTCAAACCATTTGTGTTTTAGTTTCACTCCGACTAAGATTCCTAATGTGAAGTACGAGCTCAGTCAGTCTCCAGTGACCGTAAGAAACTACACAAATGAACACATTCAGGTGATTTATGCATTTTACACACAACATCAAGTCACATTATCTCAGTAGGTTACTGTAATGCATCACAAAAAGTCCTATTTTTGCAGAGTCAAAATGAATAATGATCTATTATTTAAAGTATAATATTAAAGTATAATATATTTGAAGAAATATGATTATTTTATATTACAAGTATAAGTGAATAAATCATGGTATTATCTTTTGGAGTGAATTTAACTTGTGTATAAGTAGTCATCAATAATGGGAATAATAAAGCTCTCTTTAGTATATTCACTTAGTATTTCATTTTGTATTTGGAAACGATATGATTTAAAGGAATACTTCACCCAAAAATATTATTAAAAGATATTTTAATGAAAGTTTGTAACTAAGCCATTTTGACTCAAAAGGGCTTCGTTACAAACTTTAATTAAAATATCTTTACTTGTGTTCAGCACAACAAAGAAATGTATTCAGGTTTATAACAACTGGAATTAAGCAAATGATACCAAAAAATAATTTTTAGGTAAACTATTATCAAGATAAAACGAAACATTTATTTTCTGTAGGTGACGGCTCATAGAGATTTCACAGCAGTGCATGATGAGGCCATGAGCATGATCCACAAAGCTTTTGCCATGTTAGATGAGGAATTCCAAAAACTAGACCGGTAAACATAATTATAAGATCCTTAGCCTATTAGTTACGTTTTGGAAATAAATAAATCTGTTGTTCTAACCCATAACAGAGAGAAGGCTGCACTCGCACGGGACACAGAAGTTCTACGTAATGACAGGGACGCTCACACTGAGCATCTCCTAAAACAGAAACAGGTCCAGTCTCATTCACAAAACAAATGACATACTGCTTAAAAAAATGTGTTCATCACAATGTATGGTGTGTGGTTGTGATGAGACAGGAACTTCAGGACATGTTGGAGAAACACAAAGCTCAGAACGAGGCCTGGCTCCGCGCGCGAGCAGACGAGAATGACAAGGAGAGGAAGGAGTTGTGTAAACTGAGGGTATGTGACCTTCTGGTAACCACAAACACTCACTCCCTACAAACCAGTGATAGGGACACGCCAAACACAGCATGCTTTTTAACTCACAAAAAATTCTTTGTGCCTAATCCGTCTGGTCGTTTAAATTGAGAAAAAGATTTTTCGTGGAGCATATATGGAAAATTAGCTCCCACCATGTGCTAGAAAACCTTAAAAAGGTGACTAAAGTAGACATTTCTATTCTCAAAAAATAACTGATGTGTAATGTTGTGCTCTATTTTTGTCCAATCAAAGTGTCTCTAACCACAACCAATGGCTGCGTCAATTATGAGCTTTTTCAAAAACGTGTAAACAATCATTCCGTATGCCCTTCCCAAACGTTTTTTACGATAGGAAATATTTCCACAAAGAGGCTAAACTTGTCATTAAAGTTCATTTTAGGTCAGACACGCCTACACACTCCGGAGAACGTCTCACGTCATGAACGGAGAGATTCTTTTGATTTTTAATTATAATTGGTTTGACGTTCCAGGAGGAGGTGCTTCACGAGCAGGAGAGACTGAAAGAGGAGCAGTGCAACATCCAAAAACGCAGCGAGCAGCTCCTGTCCATTATGCAGCAGTTCAAAGGCATGTGAAGACACTGTCTCCATGGCAACCGCAGAGGGAGACGGTCGAGTTTTGTTTGGGAAACGGCGAGATTATTGATGCCACTCCCTTTTACTGGGATTTGGGGGTTTTATTGTCTGTCTGGAGGTTTGATGATGCTGCCGTGGGTGTTAATGGATGTCATGAGATATAAAGACGACCGGATGACCAGAGCTAACAAGACCAGCATCACTTTATGACCAGTTTGAAAGGAAAGGATGCTTTATAACAGGTTCTTTCTGAAACATAATGAATAAAATCTGTTTGACGCCAGTTGTTTATGTACATGACCAAATCCTGAAGCCTCTGGGTCAGTGAAAATGATTGTACTGTCATGACCTCATATCCTGAATTTATCTGTCTTTTACACTCCATTACACTAACAAATAAAATTTGGATTGACTTTTAACTCTCCATTAGTCATCCTAAAGCCAATTTGTATCTTTTTTATTCATTTTTAGTATAAATTGTATGATAAAAATTAAGTTTATAACATATTAAATATATTATATAATCTATATTATGTGATCTTATCGTCTCATGAATTGCGATGTTCTTATAGGCTACATTTAGAGGCCAAACACAATCCGACTTTTAATAGGTCACCTTTCTTTAGTTTATGAAGGGTATAGTCTAATTATGTAACTCTCATTAAATACACAACAATAAAGTGCTAACCGACTGCTTTGGCTTTGAAGAACATCTGCTTGGATTGAATAAACATTTGTGTTTTCACAAGACATGTGCCATCAAAGAGACTGAATTAGCTATTGCCAGTCATTCATAAAAATATACACATGTATACAAAGTTATGTATGACATCACTACGTTGCTTCACCTATAAACTTTATTGTCCAGACCATTCTCAATGTACAATCATGTCTCCCCAACTCCTGTCGCAGTGCTTGCGCATGCGCACACGAGCTCGCCCGTCAGGCCGAAAGCAGCCGAAGAAGAACGAGAGAAAACGATCCGCCTCTCACTATTTGGCAGGAAGGTTTGTAGCGCAGCGCCAGTCGCGTCCGCCGGCGGCGCACTATTTGGCCACCGCGAAAGGGAGGGCAGGAGCTCGGCCGCATTCGGGGCCGCCTGCGCTCATCAAACGCTGCTCATTGAACAGACAGTGAAGCAGAGCTGGAGTGGAAATATTTGTTATGCCGTAATATGCGTGACTTTCTAAAATAATACCGGGGTAAGCGAGCATCCACGCCATTAATGTCACATTTATGCTTGGTACTTTAATAAAAAAGAGCGAAAGGCGAAAAATTGTGGTGAAATCTGCAGAGGGGAGGTAGCGGGGGTTTGGGGCGAGCTGTGGGGACGCTTGGTCCAGACGGTTCTGTTGAAAATGTGTTTCTTCTGCTTCCTTTGTTTCTGCTGCGGGACTGTAAATAAGCGCTTGAGCCAAAATGGCGGCCGGAGCCGTTGAGCTGTTTCGAGCTAGTGCACTGCGTTTAGACACAAAAACGACACATTTGTATTACTGTAGATTGTTTGTTTTGCTGCATGTCCACCCCGAGTGCTTTATCTGGCCTCTTAGCATTTAAAACAAGGCGTTGGGGCGCGTTAGCGAGGAATGTTTGATGCTCAATGATGATTGTTAGCGAGCTCGAGGCGGTTAGCTAGGCAAATATGAAATTTTAAATCGAGATATTCGCTCTCTAAAGTGGGCATTTATGTACTCTTTAGGTCTCTTTTGGGATGTTTAATTGGTCAAATGGAGTGTAAATGCGATGTATTGGGTTCAATTTGTCACGTCAGGTCTGCAGAGACCATTAAGATGCTCATTTTTCTCTTCAGATGTGCACCTTTTAATCTCACAAACTCTGATTTAATCGTATACGTGTGTATATATTGAGGATAGGTCAGCTTGGAAGTCTGCTTGTCATTTAGCCTGTTAATGGGAGCAGTGAAACCCAATCTTGCCAACTGATCTCACTGCATTGCTGAGGGTTCTGGCCAATTTGAAATGTAAGGTCTTGAATTCATTAGTGGGAATGAAGTGGTCTCATCTAATGCCCACTGGTCAGGTTGCATTGAGACAGTCTACTTGATTTTCATCAGCACTATTGAAATGCATGGTTTTGGGGGGGAGTTGTTTGGAAGGGGGCGGTGGTTCATCTGGATTTGTCTGCTGGAGAGTTTTGTAGGGCACCTCTGGAGGATTCATTGATCAATTAGGCTTGTAAAAGTGAGATTTGGGAGGGGAAAGAGACACACTGGTGGGTTTAAGATCGGACAACCTGGTGGGTTTGGTTAAAGCATGTTTTTATGATTTGATCTGTATTATTTTTGTGTTCCACCCACCCCCAATAAAGCTAAACAAAACCACATGTATTGCATTTTAGTCATGCTTAATGGAAAGCTGTTTTGGGGGATTGTTATGGGTTTTATGTAATACTATTTTTATAAGCATTTATTTTACTGGCAATATTTGAAAGGGGAAATGTGAGTTTAACATTGTATTTGAAAACACTTTTCTAATATGATCGTTGTACATGTTCTGGTTTACTCTGTTAAAAGTCGTGTTATGAACTTGTTTTTAATAACACGATTATACTGCATCATTGAGCTGTAAATTCTCTATAATTGTATTTGCCATTGTCACATGCTATCATTATAACAGGGGTTGGTCAACATTTGATACAGTTCAGTACTTCTGCTCGTACAGCAAAACTATTAGATTCATCATACACTGGGTATAATGCATATCCGAAATTGCTTCATCATCCATGTGCAGAACCTTAATGCAATATAATGGAGCACTATTAGACACAAGGTTTTGACAACGTTGTATAGCCATTATTAGAAATGTGGTCATGAAAATATTTAAGCAAAAATGCATGATTCTCTGTCAACAAGAACATGCCTACTTCATGTTTAGCCCCCAAAATAAAATATGATATGCAAATTAAGAAAGTTTTTGTTATAATCGCAACAATTGTTTTGATGGAAATGAAACATTTTCTCATTATTATAAAATAAAACAAACTATAAACAATTTGTGCATCAAAGTAATATTTATTGTACTAACAAAAACAATGGTCAAAAATCATGTTTTCCTAATGTTTTTTTCTGTGTTACTTAGCTGTGTTTGTTTTTAAGTTATTTTTACTTGATGAAAAAAATAAACTGCAGTTTGATTGATATTACTTTGAATGCGCCATAATAAAACATGATTTTTGAAATTTTGTAGAGTTATCAGTTTTTGCAAATGAACTCATTAACATTGCACTACTTTTTACATACTATCATACAGCAGAAAATGAAAATGGCTTTTTAGAAGAGAACAAGAATTGCAAAATGATTCTGAAGGATAACGTCCAGCCAGAAATTAGAAATGCTTATTTTTTGAATGAAAGTATTGAAAAGTAAAAAAAAAGCAAACATAAGTCTTAATCAAGATGCAATGTTTTATGGTTATGTAAAAATCACCACATTACATTCAATAACAGTGTACCATTGGTATCATTATTAATTTTATTTTTAGAGCGATGAGCAGAATCTAAAATTAAAGGATGGAAGATGTTTCTAGAATGCCTGATTTGCTGCCAGATAAACTCTGTTCTTGATATATTGCGTTTGGATTGCGCTACGGCCAGTTCACATGCAGTTTATTGGTTAGTAAATAAATAATGTAAATTCTGGTTTAAAATTTAGTTGGGCTGTCTGGTTAAACAAATTAGTTCACCGGCATCAAACAGAGCTTGACTTTTTTTATATGCATTAGTATTGTAACATGGTTGAGTGAACAGTTTTGTGCTTGTATTGTAGTGTTCTTGTGATGTTTAATATACTTGCTGAGTAATGAGCGTTGTGTCATTTGTAATCTGTCCTGATTTCTTTGGTATTTTGAGCGTTGGTACGTCACAAGAACATATTTGGGTCTGTGATTGTTTTAATGAATAAAAGGCCTGAAGTATGAATGGTTGCACATAATATAGCTTTCCTGTACCTCAGTGGTAAGAGCATTGCGTTAACAACGCAAGGTTGTGGGTTCGATCCCAGGGGATTGCAGATACCCATGTAAAATGTATAGGATAAAGTAATGCTAGTCGCTTTGGATAAAAGCGTCTGCCAAATGCCTAAATGTAAATGGAACGAAATGTAAGATGTCGCGCAGACATTGCCTTCCTTTGTTGTTCTAACTTTCAAAAAAAAATTTTTGCAGTCATGAAATGAAAAGTTACTGCAGTAGTCTCTCAATGTCTGGTATGAAACAGTAACGCAACTCGCCACAAGGCTTGGAAAAAATCACTTTTAATTTGACTCTCGTGGCTCAATAAAATTGAGGATCTTTGGCGTGATTCATCAGCCTGTCAGAGAATTTATCTAGCTAATGAAAATATGACCAGAATGCCATTAACATTCCCACAACGTTATACAGACGTTTAAGATACTCTACTTTTATTTTCCAGGTTGCTGAATCCCTTCAAGTGGAAGTGTGGATTACCATTCTTTCCGGCCCTGAGTGGCCTGACACAAACCGTTCTGTCCACACAACACCGAGCACCAAACCCAGATGGTCATTGTGGGGGCGACATTTTTTCTGTTTATGTGAGCGCCCCCTTTAGGTTGAACCCCTCCCCTTTACCCTTATATTTACCTCATTAAAAAGTGAAAAATAGATCTTATCGCCCTAGTGTGGCAGCTGGGCTGCCCCTCCACACACAGATGAATGAAGACCCCATTCGGGAAGAGCACTGCCCAGAGATCCAGAGCTGATAACGGTATTTGCTCTCGTTTTTGTGGACACTGTTGTTTAATTTTAAGGGGAAATAGTGGCCACTTTAGAGTTTTTTATTAATGGAGCTGCAGAGGAGCAATTCCTCATTTTGAGGGTTGTTGAGGTCATTTGTACTGAATGTGTTCAGACTTAGTATTTGTAAAAACAGTGGAAAACTACTTGGAAGACCTTCACGGCAGCATAGCAATGCCCTGGCATCTATCTACGACCTCCTAGCATTTTTTCATGTTACACTCTCAAAATGGCTGGGTTAAAAACAACCCAATTGGCAACCCAGCGCTGGGTTACACATGATAACCCAGCGTGCTACACAAAATGTAGTCTTTTTAACTATTCATGTGTTTAATTCTGGGTTATTCTTGCTGGGTTATTCTTAATTTATTCTGTACTTCATTGTCAATCAAGACAATTGACATTTATTTAAAAAAAATGTCAACTGTTACACCCAGTAACAGCAAGATATTGAGATTTGCATAATTTAAAGAAAACAGTTTAATTATAATAAATAAAAATGTTTCATATCAAACATTAACAAGCTTTATAAATAACATTATAAATGACTAATAAACATACTCCACAATATGTAGCAACAAATGTCAATTAATAAAAATAACTAAAGATATATAAATTATGTATAATACATTATGAATTACACCACTTAATACACTAAGAAACCACACATTCAGCAAATCAACTCATTAAATACAGGCTACCACACTCGTCTTTCTTTAATATATGCACAAACCTTGAAATGTTTGGTTTAAAACAGAGGGAGCAACATAATTGACTGGCCGCTTAATATCCAGAGTGGACACCGAGAGAGGGGTTCCTGAACCGTGAATGCTTGCCCGCGCTCGCGGGGAACTCGCCGGTTTGACTCAAAAATTTTTACATTCTCACTAAAGTTCATAAACTTAGCTTACATGTGATGGGGTTCACTTAAATTGTATTAATTCGCATTTTCGCGCATCTTCACAGGACTATGCGAGGTCAATTTATGTAATGGTGATCTGAGGTAACAGTTGCTGGTCGTCTAAATTACATCACTAATGTTAGTTAAGACACTGTTGCCTTGCAAAACGTTACAAATTATGCTTATTTCTATAAATATTCACTTAAAACGTAAAAAAACGTAGCTTTAAATTGCTACAGCCAGTAACTTTGCCCCTTTGTTCTTTATAAAAATGACAGTTGCGAAGTACACTCAACGTCTTCAGGACGGTAAGCGCGCGAGACTCTTCAAATAACCCAGCGGTGAGCAGAAACAACCCAGCACATTAACCCAGCGGGTTTATCCCAACACCTGGAAAACTAAAACTACCCAAAAAGTGTTTAACATGTGGAAAATAACCCAACAAAACAACCCAACGGACTCAACCCAGCCATTTTTAGAGTGTAAATGCTGCTTTTTTGCGGATTATTATAATTTCTTAAGCATTTTTACCCTGCATGGTAAATTTTATTTTATTGACTTTGCAATATGTGGAATATACGTCTTCAATGTTAATATATATTAATGGGATAGTTCACTTAAAAATGAAAGCTCTTTCATCATTCGCTCACCTTTATGTCATTCCAATAACTTTTTTCTGCAGAACACAAAAGAAGATATTTTAAAGAATGTTGATAACTAACTACATTGAACCCCATTGACTTCCATTGTATGAACACAGCACCCCAGAGACATTTCTCAAAATATCTTCTTGTGCATTCAGAAGAAAAGTGTCATATAGAGGTTTTGAATGATATGGGAGAATCTTTATTTTTTTGGGTGAACAACTCTTCGTATAATGTGTGGACTATTCCCGTGGTTTAAAGTACTCAATCGCTACGACGAATTTCCGTTAATTGGCAAGTCTATGACAGATTTCTGTCTATTGCAGGGTTCCCGTCGCCAGTCCTTAATATCTTAAATTCACCTCTCATCATTCTAACCCTTTGACGCAGACGATCACTTACTTGTTTAAACAAAAAAACACATTCAAATGCACATATTTGACAAACGGAATAAAAGATATTTCATGACATAGTTAACCGTTTAAAAAGGATGTAAAAGCAATAGATCATTCATGCAGCTGCTGTGCCTTAAGGCTTTCATTTTGATTTCAATGGGACTTTAGAGTGATGCCTTCTCGACTGTCGCCTTGGAAAAGCTAGTCAAACACTGAAACACGTGTCACAGCCAAAAGGCACAAAAAGTGAAAAGCACTATTGAGACTTATGCACAAAAAGAGTACTTTTTGGTCTTTAATAGTGGTGCTGCTACTTTGTAATTATAAAGAGTTTCACAAAACATTGTTTGGTCTTGTAAGAGAAATAAAAACATGCACTGAAAAGTTATGTAGATGGTTGATTATTTATAAGTTTTTCATAGACTAAAAAAAGCTTTTAAAATATGCAAACCGGCAATATTAAAGCGGTTCAAAACATATCCCTTAAAACGCTATTGGTCTCGACTATATTATTTAAATAAAGTGTCGGTTAAAGGAATATGAGTTCAGTCAGAAGAATTATTTTCACTTTAAATCATGCATTCCAGAAGAACAGAGAATGTAAAGATTCATCACAAGAATATTTTTATTATATATTGATTATATTGTACTCATTTGCATTTTATGTTATTGCAGGGCATGCTGGTGTCTCTGCAAATATGATGAAGAAAAAGAATTCTCATAAGTAAGTGTTTGTGTATTTGGGTTGTTTGATTAAGGGAGGGTTGCACCAACAAGGATTAGATTTAAATCTAGATTAAATCAAGGTGATTAGGTTTAAATAATATAAAAAACACATTATCTATAATAAAATGTGGGAAGAAATGATCAGAAACAGATACATAAGCATCATGTCATGCTTCAGTTTATTGTAAATAAAAAAGGATATAAATAAAAAACCTCGGCAGGACTGAGGACACGGGGGTTTGATAAACTAGGTGGTTGCCCTGCTTTCTTATCCAATACATAAGCACAACGTCTGAGTAGAGTAGCTAGTTATTTTAGTGGCCAGTCTAAATTGTGGTCTGGTCCCGAACAGGCGCACCTCAGCCAGCGGTGCTGACGCAAACAGCCCCAGACGACCCCGGAAATGAAATCACATCGGGGCTGTTCGTGGCGTAGACGGCAGAGAACCACCCGCTCGTGATTCCCTTTCTGCACTCTATTCTTTTATGTCTGCTCCAGTCGTGAGCTGCAGGATAATGATGCGGCTCAGCTGTCATATTTGTACGCTGTCATGGCCCTCAAGGCTGGTGAAATGTGTTTAGTGACGATCAAACTGATCAACAAATTATCCAGAGAGAGGTTTTAAATAGCAAAATTACGTTTCTTTTACATGCACCAGATGTTTTTCTCCTTTTTACATATCAGTGCAACTGTTGCCATATAGTAACAGCAGCAAAATCCATCATGGCAGACAAAATGAATCGCATATGATGGTTAAAATACAGGTTAAAGGTTTAATCCACATTGTTCATCTTGGTTTAAAATTAAGTGATGCATACACAATTTGAATGAAAATGAAACTAGGATCAACAAACCCTAGATTCGCACTTAACTCGGTTTACTTTAGTCCTTGTTGGTGCAACCCACCCTAAATCTATTTTTTATTCCTATACATGTTGTCTCGATGATACTGCTTTGTTTGGTAATGTTTTAAATTATAAAAGCCAATGTGGTTTCATGTTTACTTTAAATATTAATTGATGAGAGATGCTGATACGTGATTGACACGCTCCCACAGGAAACACAAAACCAGCGTAGGGCCCACGAAAGCCGTGGCTCAGCCCAGACGGAATATCGTGGGATGTCGTATCCAGCACATCTGGAAGGAGGGCAGCGGGGCGGCGTCACAGTGGAAAGGGACCGTCTTAGACCAGGTGCCCGTCAACCCATCGCTTTACCTTATCAAATATGACGGCTTTGACTGCGTCTACGGCCTGGAGCTACACAAAGACGAGAGGGTGCAGGGGCTGGAGGTTCTACCTGACAGACTAGGTACACCCAGAACAAACTCATTGCTTTATTGAAGAATTATTTCTTTATTATTTCCAATCCTGCCGTTCGTAATGTGTCTCGCTCTCCTCGTGTGTCTTTTAGCATCTTCGCGCATCAGTGACGCTCACTTGGCAGACACTATGATCGGTAAAGCTGTGGAGCACATGTTCGAGACGGAGGACGGCACTAAGAACGAGTGGAGAGGGATGGTCCTTGCTCGAGCGCCCATCATGAACACATGGTTTTATATCACATATGAGAAAGACCCTGTGCTTTACATGTACCAGCTGCTGGATGACTATAAAGATGGAGATTTGAGGATCATGCCAGACTCTAGTACGTTCGTTCAGTGTTTTGGTCTAGCTAAATTCAAAATAATTGTAGATTTGATAAAAGTTGCTTGCAAAGGCCGATTTGCTTTGGTCATTTAAAGATGATTTCTACATTCCGGTTTGTTTTGGTCCGTTGCAGATGACTCGCCCCCAGCGGAGCGTGAGCCGGGTGAGGTCGTGGACAGCCTCGTTGGGAAGCAGGTTGAATATGCCAAAGAGGACGGCTCTAAACGAACTGGCATGGTTATCCATCAGGTGGAGGCCAAACCTTCCGTCTACTTCATCAAGTTCGACGACGACTTTCACATTTACGTCTATGACCTTGTGAAAACATCGTAGGTGCGACACGCTGGTGGGCCGAGGAGAGGGGGAGGAATTCACGTACCATGTGCTCCACAAACTTTTTGCCAAAAGTAACTTTGGAACATTTCTCGTAACATCTGTTGGAAATGGATTGACGGATATTTCAGTGGAACCTTGGATTACCACTTGTCAAGTGTCTCTTATCGTTGAACGGATAGCAGAACTTCACATCCCCCGACATACACGTAGCTTAACACTCAGAGGTTTGCCTCGAGAGTGTCCCATTCCTGTTGGTGCCAGTGCTTATTACGAAGATGCGTTATTTTCATCGTAAAACCAGAGGTTTGTTTCTGTTACGTATGACCGTTAAAACCACACCGTTCTCTGAAAATTTGGGCTGCAGTGGGGGTTTCTGGCGCAAACGTGTTACTGCGGTCACCTTGGGTTATGCCATCATACATCATGTAAAGTACAAGGCGGAATCGAGCTAGTTGTAGTTGTGGAAAATTAAAAAGTCTTTGCTTTTCGGATCATTCAAAAGCTGCTGAATGTCAGACGGGGGAAACGTAGGGAGCGTCTGGGATGTCTTAAAGCATGCGCTGCCGCCTGCACAAGCGCCGTGAGATGAAGGGCAGGAAGCTGGCAGTATAAACTAGCCTGGGGAAATCGTCCTCTTGTCTGTAAACTAGACGGACTCGAGGAGAGCAATCTGTCGTGTTACACAATTCACTGTCCTTGATGTCTTTGCATATGTCTTTTATTGCGAGACTGGCGAGCGGAAGGTTTTTGGTTGCCAGATGGGTCTCGTTTTAGCCCTCAGCCAGAGAGATCTGCGCACACGGGCACTGACGTCGATAACACTTTAACATTTGTGGAAGAAACCCCACCATCGTGTATTATGTGGTTATAGTTTTTTGAATTTCGTTCCCTATTTTTATATATATGTATCGTCACCACTCATAAACGCTAACGCAGCTATTATAGTAAGCACTAAATGTAAAGTCCGAGTAAGATTTGAGCGCTTATCTAGTCCCCTTGTTTGTTTTCCCTTAACATTTCGGAACTTTTATAAGTAAACGTTTTTATGCTTTGGTTTTACTTCATGGGCTTCATTTAATGTTTAAAAAAGGCCCACTCATTTTAATTTTATTTTTAAATATATTTGCAAATTTTCTTAAGTATTTGCGATGATATTCTCCAGAAAAAAGTGTTTGTTTAATAGAACATGATTTCGGCTCTTACTGCATCTTCAAGGTTCCCCAAAGTATTTAGTGATGATGCAGAAGGTGTTTAATCCTGAACATGTAATGTTAGATGCAATAACAGAAGAAGTATTCAGGAATTTCATCGTAAACCATTTACCCCATTTGGTTCACGCCAATTGTCATGTGACTTATCAGCCTTTGGGAGATTTGCTGTCTCAGATTCTCCGTTCTGCCTGTCTGAGAGCCTAAAAGTTTGTGCCTCAACATTTTCCTCCAGCATCTTTTTTATGTGTATTTTGTCTGTAAGGGTTTTACATTTTCATTAGACTCAAAGCCCCCCCCTCTAAGGAATGTTACAGTTGAAAGAAACTTGCAGCTACATGTGTTTTTCATTATTACTACGTTTTCTGCCTTTGGTTACCGTCTTTCCGTTTTGACACTTAAGACACAATGTTGTTCAGTTGTCCTCAGGTCACACAGAGCGTGAGAGCTGCTCTCAATGTGATGCTGATGAAGACAGGGGTCATAATTCAACTCGGGATCAAAGGGAAAAGAAAATGAGGCCTGTATGTGAAATCATTGTTTTTTACTGTGGCAATATTTTCATCACAATTGAGCACATTTTTCCTCCGACTCTCATCAATGTAGTGTGAGCTAATTGTGTTACTGTAATACAGTATGAAAACCTTCAAGTGCAAATCAATGGCCATGATGTATACTCGCCAGTGCTAAAAAAAAATGTGCTTCATTGCCATGAAAAAATATGATTGATTTTTTCACGCAAATTCAATTTCTTATGATTTTGGGTTGAAGCATGAGCCCGTGCATTTGTTGACCGCTTTTATGACATTCACCCGCTCGTTTTGTTTTTGTTTTGATCTGATGAGCTGCGTTCCCTTTTCTGTTATATATCAAGTTGTTTGTGATTCTCCAAGTTTCGACCTTGAATCTTTAATGCAGGCGACCCGCTCGGCTTACCAAAAACAGCACCGGCGGTCATCAGGTTTAGTGACCTCAGCGCAGAGGTAGCAACTTGGGACTGTTCTATATTTAAAATGGAAGCTAGGTCACCGTTAAGAGGCGAACAGCATTAGGCACCCTCACTACATCCACATGCACTTACCAAATCGCCATTGATAGGGTCGTGTCTTATTCAAAGTGGAAAACAGACGTGTCAATATGCAAATGGTAACCTTAGAAAAGACATATTCAAGGATTGGCCTTTTACATGTACCAACTGTAGTATTGTACTGTGTTTTGATGTCAGGTCGACGTGGGAAAAAAAACAAAATAGGAAAATTAGACCGTTCTTTTTGCATGATAAAAGTAGAGTTGTTCTTGTATGTTAGTGTGATGCATGTGTTTTTGTCTTTTTTATTTTGGCGATTTGTTCTCTTAATGAAAGTTTATGTTTATTGTGTTGCTAATTGTGACGTTTCTGTTCTGGTTTTGAATCCATTTAAAAAAAAACTTAAAGGTTAAACTAAGTATATTTTTTTCTGCTATGCTTTTTAAGATCAAATGCACTGGTGTTGTGTGTGGCGTGCCAATTGGGATGCAATGTACCAGTGTTAAACAGCATTTGAGGGATCATAACCTTTTTTGATACTGAACTGCTGCAGGACTATGTTTGTTTTTATGAAGAGTGCCATATTTAACGAAGAAACAGGCCTTACGTGAGCGGGACAGAAGGAAAACCGAATTTATATGTCGAGCGAGCGAACGTGTGCATGTTTGAAACGGAACATATCGAACTCAACCTGTAGGTATAGATGTAGAGGAAATATCAGATGTTCCTCTATAAATGCACAGTATAACTACGTGGAGAGATGCGAACGTATGGTCCCTTTAAGATGCTGTTGCTCCTCAATTACTTTGTATAAAAAAGTCCGAAAAGAATTCAAAAGAAAAAGTGCAATTTGATTATTGCAGATACATGTATAGTTCAATTTTACTGTTCTTTCATGCATAGGTAACCGGCTTCTATTGGACCTGATCTGTTTTTGTCCTTTTTTAACATGTAGATAGTTCATTTTATTTTCATTTAAGTATAAACACAGTTAAAAACCTGTTACTTAATTCATTAAGTAATTTTTATAATTATTATGTAAGTTTATCCTTATAAGATTAAAAAAAATTAATGTGAATTTGTGTCAGTGAATTTTTTCCCACTGGGTATGAAAATATATTTGTGGTTAAAAGTAAAATTCAGTTATTTGAGGATGTAAATGTCAGAAAATCTAATTTTTGGGTTAAAATAATAAAAAGTATGATCATTAATGGTAATGATGTCTAAGTAAGGTAGGTCAACCCAACTTTAATGCACAATTTTATCTTCACAATCGAGATTGGATTATTGAGGTAAATTCTCAAATTGCTTCTTCATAAAACACATCGAGCATATCTAAATGTATCAAGTATGGGAGCTGGGTCTTTGAAACAATTCATTAAACTTTGTAAGGCTTTTATATTTTGCGCTAGTTTATGACGTAATTCTCTTTTCTAAAAGGGGATTCATTCAAACTAAATCTGGCAACCACGATCAGACTACCACAGAAACGCGCAAAGATTCACAAAAGCTATCTGTATCTTGAGAGCGTCATATATAGTCTCTTGTATATATATATATATATATATATACACATATATATATTAGCTTTGTTGTGGCCGTATGAATAATGTTTACTTTACACTAGTTTATAATTTTAGCATCTTCGCACTAGTTCAAAGCGAGTTTTTAAAACGGGGTCTTCTTTTATATAAACCTGGCAACCACGCGCAGAACCGTGAACTGTTGACAGCATCCAGCAAATCACTGCGCGTACGTAACACTGCGTCATTAATATTCATAAGCAGACTGTTGCCAGAGTAGGAAACGGTCTGTATATTCGCGACCCTACAGGTTAAGCTGTCAAAATACTCGCCGGAGTTCTCAGGATCATTATAATCGCTAGTGCTATTCACATTTAACACTTAAAAAACACTTTATAACAAACAAAACAGACTCATAACAATAACGGTTTTGTCCAGGAATAGTTACTTAGGACACTTCATTTGGAGAGCGCGGTTACCTGCACGCGCATCTGTCATTCTCGTCACCTGTGATCTTCAGCTATGGTTGAGGTGTTTTCGGGGCGAACTCTCGTGAATAAAGAGGGAGATCTGGTCGATCCGGAGGAAGCTCTCAGAAATAAAGTTGTTGGCCTGTACTTCTCGGGCGGATGGTGTCCACCCTGCAGAGATTTTACACCACTGCTGTGTGATTTCTTCACGGAGCTGGTGGAGGAGACAGAGCCGCCTGCCCAGTTTGAAATCGTGTTTATATCGTCGGATAAATCCGCGGAGGACATGGTGGAGTATTATCATGACATGCACGGAGACTGGCTGGCCCTGCCCTGGTCAGATCCTTATAAACAGTGAGTTTAAACTTGACATGTTATTTGATTTGAAGTGCATCATATAAGTTGTAAGGAAGCCCTCTGGTTGCAATCGGGACAGAGATAATTCACCACCAAAATGAACATTTTAAACCTGTATGAGTTTCTTTGAAGAACACAAAATGTTGACTACAAAACATTGACCCCCATTTACTTTCATTGTATGGACACAAAACCACTGAGACGTTTCTCAAAATATCTTCTTTTTGTGCACCCAGAAGAAAGTCATATACAGGTTTTGAACGACATGAGAGTGAATAAACAAAAGTTTTGTGTGTGATTTATCCCTTTAAGTGACACCTCCTGTAAGAGGTTTATTGCACACACACCTTGAGGATTATGTTTAAATATAGACTGCAGTGTAGTGGGAACGCTTACTGTCATGATGCGTGTTCCCGACATTTATTGCAATAACTAAACAAGGAAATATCAAGGAATTGAGAACATGACAAAGTTTAAAAAGTCTTCTTTAAAATATAAAAATAAGTTTTAAAAGTGACAACATGTTGCTGATATGAAGAAGTGTAACGTGCCATAACTCTGTCTTGTACTAATTTAAAAAGCATTAATATGAAGTCACAAAATATCAAATTGGGATCAAAATTTTAAGGAGTTTTTACATTACTTTAAAACATTTAAATATAAGATTAATCAAATAAAATGTATATTTCTAATTTATAGCAACTCACAATTGGTCACGTTTTAAAATTGTAATTTAAAAACACTGAATGTGAACATGTTTTTTTCCGCAGTGAACTAAAGAAGAGATACAACATCACAGTTGTGCCGAAGCTGGTGATTGTGAAGGAGAACGGTGAGGTTATCACTGACAAAGGCAGAAAGCAGATTCGAGATCAAGGTCTGGCCTGTTTCCGGAGTTGGGTTGAGGTGGCAGAAATCTTCCAGAATTTTAAAGCTTAGGAAACATGTGGACTGGTTTCATGGATCCTACAAAATCCCCGAGGGCTTCTGAAGCTGTTATGAGATTTAGTTTTAGAAAAGAGACAGAACATTTTATGCAATTTTACAAAAGAGCTTTAACCTATGTTTTACAAAGACATCTTTTTAAAAAATCTTTTGCTACCTAATTTTGAATGTAATTTATACAGCTGCTTTTATAAGAATATCTATTTTCCTTAATGCTGTGAATGTGTGCGTATTCTCTACTGGTTAAATAACGTCAAGTTGGTACTTGAAGAAGAACAGCAGATGTTTACTGGTTGTGTTGTTATGGTGCATCCAAGTCATTTCTATTCCTCAGTGTCTCATTAAAGTTCTCATAAACGGTCCTTTGAGAGTCATTTTCCATAACACTTCCCTGTTGCTATCTGTTTTGCTTTTCGTTGCACAATAGGCAGCAAACTCATTCCTTTAGTATGTCAACAGTGATGAGAATAATGAAGGTTTAATCTGTAGAGCTCTGGGATCTACAGAGCTCTGGGATCTCGATTCCTCATCACACCTGCACTATCACTATACGTGTCTATTCAACAAAGCAATGGAGTCAAAGTGATAGTTCCTCTTATTTTGTGTTCTGCTGTAGGAATAAAATCATGGTTTAGTTCCTGTAGTAATAAAAAAGGTTGAAATGTCAAAACGCAATACAATCTAGAAGAAGAATATTGATTACCCACCTCTTAAATGTCTTGTCATAGTTGTTAATGTTCACGTTCAGTTTATTTCTTAAGCACATTTCAAAACTGCACAGAAGTGAGTGTTTAACGAGAACAATTAAGAACACAGAGAATTAAGAACACCAACAAATAATCAAACCCATGTTTAAAAAGACAGAAAAGGTAGAAGCCTTGACGTTTTATGACTACACCACTAGAGGGCGTCCTCAATTGTCCTTTTATCACATTTCTGTATTTGAATAATTTAGCTTAATCAAATGCATTTTTATAGCCTGAATGCGTTTGATAATCTAAATATTTCTTAAAATGAGTCATGACCTTAGGGCTGGGTTTACCGTGTCAATGATACAAACATTCATTTATGATAAGTTAAGTTCAGTAAATAAATGCAAACCTATGGATTTCCTTTTAATAAGTGTATAAATATGTGCTAAATATGTTTTACCTTCTCAGATCAAGAAACATACAATTACGTATAAAGTTCAGCCTTATAAATATTTCTTTGTATTACTAAAAACATATTTATACAGTATGTAAAATAGCAGAATTGTTGACATTTGTCTTGTTTGATTTGTCTGGATCTCTGAATTAACAGAAGAAACAAATGAGGAAATGAATTAACGATTCAAATTAGTTTCAACATAATATACTGATTTTTTAATCCTTATTGTATCGCATTATGTACTCCATGTGGTCCCTCCAAATTCATTTCTCAGATTCACACTCGATCTTTGGTTTCTGGATGAATGCTTAATCCATTACATTCGACAGAAACCGTACTTAAGTCCATAAGCGTAACCGTTGTGATGTTTTATGACAGAAACTGGCCTCAGTGACAGAGAAGCACACCCTCATCATAAAAACTCAACTGATAAGAGGGTCTAAAGGACAAGCAGGGCATTCACAGAACAGAATAAACTGGTCCGTCGCACCACAGAAAGAGTCAAATCTTCAAAAATGAACATGATTTCTAGTTTTCTGTTGATGTTTTTGGTGTATGGAGGGGTTTCCTCTGTATCAGTGGGTAAGTTGAGTTTTTTTTCTTGATAATATTTGTAATTCATTCTTTACACAATGCGCTTACCCTTTTTTAGTCTGGTATATAAACTTGCTTCATTGAGGTCATCACAGAATAATAAGAAATGTATAATAGTTGTAATATTATTGTAATATATGAATGTATAATAGTTGTTATAGACATTCTTATTCCCATTCAACAATTTTTTTATGTATGATTGCCGTATTATTATGTCCAGTAAGACCATTAAAATTATGTAATTACAATATGTTTTTTCAGGCCCAATGTGCACAGATCCAATGGATGAGGGCACTGGAGGAGAAAAGTATCTGAAGTTTCACTATGACCCTCAGTCTGGTGTATGTACGCCTTTCTTCTACAAAGGACAGGGTGGAAACAGCAACCGCTATGACAGTGATAAAGACTGTCTGGGAAGTTGCTCAGCAAAATACAATGAGATGTATCCAAGTGATGGTATAACAAACAACCTTTAACAAAGCTGTCTTTAGTGTTTCTTGAATGTACATTTGGTAAAAGTGAGTTGCTCTGCTCTTGTGTGTCAGATCAGGTGTGTTCTCTCCCGATGGACCGAGGCGACTGTTATGCCAACATCCCACAGTATTATTATGAGAGCGTTGAGAAGATGTGTCGTTTATTCCTGTATGGGGGATGTCGGGGGAACGGCAACCGTTTTGAAACCCGAGAGGACTGTCGGAGGGTGTGTCTTGGTGAGTTCCTCTCAAATTATATTCATATATGATCTGTTACTGAAGTGCAAGTCCTATTGTGAGATCATGTTTAGTTCCTCGACCTGCATTGATATTAGTATCTGAAACGCATGCAATATTTTTAAAGTAGTTGAAATCCAAGCCCCTCAAGATCCAAGCGTATTATAGTTAAGTAAAACCAAAACTATTTAAACATTTCTGTTAATTGAAGTCAAATAAAATTTTGGCCTAAAAATGTTTTGAAAAACTCTATCTAAACGAAAATTAGTAATGCTGAAATACGTTGAGGTCATAAAATAAACAAAAACCATGATAAATTTGAAAAATCTTTAATAGCAATATAAAAATAACCAAAAATGAAATTTAGAAATGCTAAAATACATTGAGGCCATAGAAAAAAACAAAAAACAAGATAAAGCTGAAAAAGCTTTAATAGCAATATAAAAATAATCGAAAATGAAATTTAGAAATGCTAAAATAAACAAAAACTATAATAAAGCTGAAAAAACTTTAATAGCAATATAAAAATAACTAAAAATGAAGTTTAGAAATTCTGAAATACATTGAGGCCATCAAATAAACAAAAACCATGATAAAGCTAAAAAAACTTTAATAGCAATATAAAAATAACCAAAAAGGAAATTTAGAAATGCCAAAATTCATTGAGGCCATAGAAAAAACAAAAAACATGATAAAGCTGAAAAAGCTTTAATAGCAATATAAAAATAACTAAAAATGAAATTTAGAAATTCTGAAATACACTGAGGCCATCAAATAAACAAAAACCATGATGACGCTGAAAAAACTTTAGCAACAATATAAAAAAACAAAAATATAATAAAATGACAAAATTGCTAAAAAAGGAAGAAACTATAATAGCTATGTAAATATCTTCACATAAAAATAGAAAGGTACATTATTAAAGACAACAACATATTATTAATTCATATATATATTCAAATACTATATTTATTTATTTCGTTAAATCATAAGCTGGTGTATGTTTTAGTTTATATCTTTGATGTGAGCAGGTTTGTTTGTTCTCTGTTGATCCAGCAGAGGTCAGTCTAACCATATTAGCTTTTTATTAAACCTTTGATTTGATTTTACAGCAAAATCTGGACGCCTGCTGTCTGGTGAAAATGTCCCAAACCCAGACCAAAAAAATGTTGATGCAGGTAATTTCACATTTAAAAGCTTAATTCACTTCATTAATACTTATAAGAAATAGCATATCGTTGACGTGTTTAACATGAAACTGGTTTTGCATCATTACAGTTCAATGATGGGTCATTTATAACATGTATGTATTGTTTTTCAGGGATGATTGTGGGTATTGTTGGTGGTCTTGTGTTTGCCGGTGCTGTTATTGCTGCTGTCGTGTTGTTTGTTCTGCATAAGTGAGTATCAACACAGCTCATGAAATCACAAATGGTGTCGTTTCACTTCCCTGTGTTAAATTATGATGGAACACATTGAAGGGATTATATTTACCAACACTTAACAGAGATGAACCAAAACCACAACTGACGAAAATATAATTGGAATGTTTCTTTTTCTTTTTTAGGAAAGGCAAAAAGACCCAACGAAAGCCAGTGCCGACCAACGATATTGAAATACACTAAACGATCACTGTTGCAACATCACTCTCTGTACATAATTTGTGCTTTTATATCCGTTTATCATTTATTCTAGTCATGTTCTCAAAGTGATAAACATTGTTGCTCATTGGTACATATAAAGTGTCTTGAATTCAGATTTTATTTGACTAGAGGTTTATGAAATAAAAACAACCAACCTAATCATTTTTTGTCCTTAGACATCTGAGGCAAGAAGTCTGTCCTTACTGTGGTCCTTATAATTGTTGACACAACAAATAAACCATAGCAGTTGGTATGTGTTCTGTACTGTTTTGTAATGAGGGCTTTTATTTAATAAAATGAAGACAAAATAAAGTTACTGACTGTCTCATTTATGTAAGTATGGTCATGTTGATTTATTTGGGTCACGTGTAAGGTATTGTTCAGTCATGGACAAACAGTGTAATCTACTCCAATAAAGGTGCCGAAGTGATATGAACATATCCACACCCAAGGTGACTTATTTTCATTAAACACACCACGGATATTAAATCACACAAAATATACCAATTCTGTCACCATTTACTCACCCTTAAGTCATTTGTAATTCAAAACCTTAATGATTCTGTGAAACACAAAAGAAGATATTTCGAGAAATGTCTCATTCTTTTTTTATACAATGGAAGTGAAAGGTGTTCAATGTTGTATGGTTAACAACGTTCTTCAAAATATGTTTTGGATTCCGCATAAGAAAGATGGTCGTTGTGATGCTGGTTTGTGCTGGTTATGTGCTGGTTAAAGATGGTCATGTGCTGGTTTAAGCTGGCCATGTGCTGGTTGAAGATTGTCATGTGCTGGTTTAAGCTGGTCATGTGCTGGTTAAAGATGGTCATATGCTGGTTTAAGCTGGTCATGTGCTGGTTTAAGCTGGTCATGTGCTGGTTTAAGCGGGCCATGTGCTGGTTAAAGATGGTCATGTGCTGGTTTAAGCTGGCCATGTGCTGGTTAAAGATGGCCATGTGCTGGTTAAAGATGGTCATGTGCTGGTTTAAGCTGGTCATGTGCTGGTTTAAGCTGGTCATGTGCTGGTTTAAACTGGCCATGTGCTGGTTAAAGATGGTCATGTGCTGGTTTAAGCTGGTCATGTGCTGGTTTAAGCTGGCCATGTGCTGGTTTAAGCTGGTCATGTGCTGGTTTAAACTGGTCATGTGCTGGTTTAAGCTGGTCATGTGCTGGTTAAAGATGGTCATGTGCTGGTTTAAGCTGGTCATGTGCTGGTTTAAGCTGGTCATGTGCTGGTTTAAGTTGGTCATGTGCTGGTTAAAACAGCTCATGTGCTGATTCTCAGCTGGTTTAAAGTGGTCAAACCAGCATCAAAACATAGCTAGCTCAGCATATGCTGTTATTTGTAACAGGGCGATAATGAATAAATTATGACATACATGTCATATTTGGGTGACGTATCATTTCAATGCTATGGTTTAGCCTAGTGAAATGCCACTTGCTTTCTTTTTAGAAAATACCCGACATTAACAATTCGTAGTGAGAAACATCAGTCATTAACATCTTATTCTTCACTCATTTTTTGATTACAAATGTAAAAAAAAACAAATTTATATCACAAACGATAACGTCATGCCATTTAAAAACAGCGAGGTCATGTGACAACAGCGTAGTACACTTACTGTTTCACATACTGTTTTTAAAAGTACGCGATAATGTATTAGCCATTGTATGTGCACGGTATTTACTTTTTCATTACGAACATGGTCATTTAAATATTAAAAAATATTAATTAAATAAATATTTGTAAGGAAACGGTTAATAATCGTGTGTTTAATGATGGGCGGAGAGAGAGCGCGCGCGAGAGAGAGAGACAGAGCGAGAGCGAGCGAGCGCGCGCTCAACTAACTGACTGACTGACTGAGTCAGCAGATCCGCGTGGAAGAGTTTGTACGTGAGGGAAACCGCGAGCTGTAGTTTTGTGATGCGACGACACGACATACTTTAAAAGCCTGAAGTTCACGCGTGTCGTCAGATTATCACGATGGAATACAAACTGCCGGAGGACCTCGCGAATCTGTCCGAACTTCACGAGACGAGTTTGCTGGAGGTTTTGACGGCACGCTTCAAACAAAACCGCATATACGTGAGTAACGTACACACAAGACGTCCTGTGAACCAGCTGACTTAAACTAGCTGTGTGTGCTTTCGCTTAAGGCTATAAAACATTTGTGTTCGTTCACTTTTCTACTCTCTGTATATACTTATATTCAACTGGTTTAATGTACCCAGACTGTGTTTTTTCTCCCAGACCTATATAGGGGACATCTTGGTGGCTGTCAACCCATTCAAATATCTGTCAATCTATGAAAGAGACGTAAGATTTCTTCACCTCTAGATATGATTTATCTCATCTCTGTCCTGGCTTTAAATCTTTATGATGACTTTAGCCGTGTTCGGGTCCATATCTGAGGTAATGTTGTGATCTCTGCAGGTCTCAGAACAGTATAAATGCCATGATAAGAGGTCTTTACCCCCTCATGTATTCGCCGTTGCGGACCGAGCTTATCAATCCATGCTGGGACGTCTGTCCACGGGACCCAAGAACCAGTGTATTGTGATCAGGTATGTATTTGTCCACATGAATTCTTATGAAACGGTGTTTCCCCCCCAAAAGTATGTGGAAGGTGTTTGTCATCTTCTCTGTGCGGTGACATATGTCAGTACAGTATGAAATCTCATGCCTGGTCATGTTTGTTTTCGCAACATGCTGAGACAAGACGTCTCCCCTGCGTTTGACACTCGAGATAAGAGCATTTTTGTGCGCGTTGGGTTTCTTCCGAACACACCACATTGTGTGTTTGTGAGGACCAGAATGTTTGGTTTCTGAGGACGGTATTCACTTTCTTTTCTATACGTTCACAAGTTGACTTCTATCACTGACACGCCTTGGGCACACCCGGAACACCCGTTTCAGAAAGACGGTGGTCGCATTTCAATAGCACAACTGGTTCTGACTGTACATCTCTGCAGTGTCCGGTATCAGATTTAAGATTTTCCTCCACGTGCATCTCTCCCCCGAGACCGATGCTTAACCTTCTTAATGTAGTTTTCAGAAGTGCATCCTCACCGTCCATTTCTCTGGGCGTTGATGGACGCCTTAAGCAGCGTGAGGCTTAAAGCTCGATTTTGTATTCATTGAGCAACTGATTATTCAAACATCAAGCACACAATCCTCGATGGAGCACAATGAAGCGTGTGAATGACACCACAGCGCTGGAGGGATGCTGATAATCTCCCGGACGACAGGGAAGATACGTTTTAATGTGTACTGAGTGAAAAGCGGTCTTTAAAGCACCCCTGTGTCATCAGATGTTAGTAATGCTGATGATTTTAGAAAGAAGTGAGATTTTGTCGATTGATGTCTTGGTTACAGTATCTACAGAAAGAGAATTAAAAGACTTCTGAAATACATTTATGGATTGGGTAGACGCTTTTATCTCATTCAAGCTCATGTGGAAATGGAACCACTCACCTTTTGCGTTGCTACCACAGAGCTCTAGCAGTTAAGCTACAGAAACGTAAAATAATCACATGTGTCTAACAGATTTAATTGCGCTGTTAGTGTATTTATAAAACATCTTATAATCATACAGTACTTGTGTTTAATCATTTGTGTAATTGAAGTGACATCACTATCATTTTGATTTAATTAGTGAGTTTAATGGGACTATAATGCGATATGTTAAATATTAGGCATACCGTTACTATTACTATTGTGATGTTATCATGTGCCCGATGGAATCGTGAATATCCCGATTTTTCTTCCCCGTTTCATCTGGTCAGACGTTTTGACCAGATTTTGCATGTTTTACATGTGTTTGATTTGACAACTAGGTATTTTAACTGTGCGTATTTGTACTAACATTATTAAGTAAACATAGCTGTTGTATGTTAATCTTGTTTTTTTAACATGGGGTAAAAGAACACCCTGTTAATTAGAAATGCTCCAATAGATCGGCCAATAATCGGTAACGGTCGATAAAAGCAATTTTTCACACTATCATCTATCAGCCATATAAAAACATCTCATGATCAGAGCCGATATATCCTGTCAAAGAAAAAAGGTCAGGAAAATGCAATGAATTTTTGCCCTGCGTGTATAAAATGTTTAGAAACATAACCAATTTGATGTTCAATATTAGTAGTCAACATATCAATTAATAACATTTATAAATTTAAGAAATATAAATGTAATCCTCATAATGTAGATAATGTAACCACCAAACTATTGCAGGTTTTCCGAGGGGTCTTAAAAAGTCTCAAAAAAGACTTGAATTCCAAAATCATTGATTCACATTTAAAGTCTTAAATTCACAGAAGTATTGTGTTCTAGGTCTTAAATAATTTTAATCAGGTCTTAATTTTCCTACGGCCATATAACGCTACCTCTAACGCTCATTGAAATACAAACATATTTGAAGCCATTGCTTCTTATGCCAGAGAGAAATTGATCTGGGAATGTTGGGTTTTCAGGTTTTTTATGTTGTGTAACAGGTCTAACATTTTATTCATAACGGTCTAAAGAAGGTCTTAAAAAGTCTTAAATTTGACCGTGTGAAACCTGCGGAAACCCTGTATTGGTATCTACAGATATCACTCTTCTATCGGTATTGGTGTAGAAATTAAGTATTTGTGTACCTCTCTTATTAATGATTCTAAAGCAAATGCAAAAAATATCCAAGAAGCTATATAGACCATTGTCAAATGTGGAAAGAAACTGATATTTATACTTTACGCTACATCACTCGGTTGTAACATGAGGGTTAGGGATTTTCTACTTCGTTTTTAAGAGTTAGTTTTGGTCTGACTATAACTAACAAACACTCCCCTTGCATTGTATCCAGAGTGATGAATATCACAAAAATCTGAGCACGGCTCCGTTTTATTTTTGGGGTCAGTCAACCAAAACCAGAGGACCCCACACAGCTGCTCTCAAGAGTTGTGGCGCTCACTTTTTTCACATCTCATTTGATTTTGTTGCTGAAACATTGACGTCAACAACCAAGCAAAATATGCAAAAAATTCGTTGTGAACCCGGGTTCTTCAGTTGAAGCTCTTTTGTGCCGCTCTCTTATGTTTGTTGTACTATAATCATTTCTCTGATGGTTTGTATTGCAGTGGTGAGAGTGGAGCGGGCAAAACCGAAAGCACCAAACTGCTGTTGAGACACATCATGGAGCTGTGTAAGGCCAACTCGCAGCTGGAACAGCAGATTCTTCAGGTATGTAACTCGCACGACATCGGTCAGACCAGCGTTCATTTGAATAAAACCACCTGCTGTGCACAGATTACAAGATCAGCGACTGCATTTGTATTCAGATGCCACTGTATTCTCTTAATTTATAGACTGGAAGTTGGAACTGCTCCCCACCCATTTAAACGCCAGTCTTGTGTTTCTGTATGTCAAACACGTGTTTGTGTGTGTGGTTCCTCGCGTCGGGTCCTGATCACACTATCGGGGCTCTCTGCGATAACAGCCGGCTGCTTGTACATTATACTGCTTATTAGACGGCAACTTCACACATGAGGAAAAGAATAGACATGAAATTGGAATTTGAAATATTTGATTAGCTCAAATTGTACCTACTGCAGACCTTCCATGAGGAAAAGGCTTTACTTTTGGTTTTAAGGTAAGAAATGACGTTCAAATGTCACGAACAGCCAATTTGGCTCCCTTTTGTAAATATACTGGAATATATGTCATTAAAAGACATCTTTAGATTTAATTTGACAAAAAACTATCAAAATTATTTGCTGCCTCCGGGTTATCGTGTGTGATTAGTTTTGAGTAGTTGTTATCTGGGAATAAGATTGCGACTAGCCAATCAGAATCAAGCATTCCAACGAACCGTGTTATAAACACAAATGTCACGACTGGCCAATCAGAGTCAAGCATTCTAACGAACCGTGTAATAAAACATATAACACAGGACTGATGTTTATATGTAAAATCCAGTGCAAAGGGCAATGGAGTGTTTGATTTATTTGCTTTGTTTTTGGAAGATTGACCCCCCCTTACTATTAAAGATTTGTGAAGAAATTAAAGTTTTTATTGTTTTTACAAAGTTTGTGAAAATTATTGAATCACATTTGAAACAAGTCGTTAAAATAGACAGACCAAAAGTCCACATTTGAATTCCAATATTGAAGAAGTTTTTTTTTTTTTTACTTTTTGTTTGTTGATTATTCATACTGCTCAGTTTTTTCTTATTGCAATATTCAACCATCTTAAATACGCTACAAAACACATTTCCATGAAGCCATTTTCACACTAAGCTTTTTATATCTTTAATATATATATATATATATATATATATATATATAGGATTGTAAACATTACAAGACATCAAGGTCGCACACCTTCACACACCTTTCCTTTCACAATTCAATTGCACAACACTTTTAGAAATGAGGATGTGTAGAAAGTTTTGTGTAATCTATTTACTGTCACAGTCCACATCAAACTCAAAATCTTCTTTTTGAAGCAGAATTGCAAAAACACTTCCCCCTCTGCCATGGGTTGATAAAACAGCTAGTCTCACCCTAAACATGCACCATCGAGCCGCTCAGACAACTCGTATCATGAAATCCGCAAAAGCCAAACTTTTCTTTGCAGTGTTTAATCATAAAATGTTATGTGAACATACGCCTGCTGCAATCATGTGGGAAGAGTTTTTTTCAGTTCTCACAACCGTCTTGAAGAGAGAAATGATATCTGAGGGGTTCTAAGAGAGACCCATGAACTTTAAGAAGTGACCTCGGTGGTCTCTCCTGCTGGTGGGATATAAGAGAGTCTGGATGGTATTATACTCCTTCACATGAAATGGAGTTGATAGTTTTGTTTCCTGTTTCATCAGCATCAGCTGTAGTAAATACATCACTCATCCTGTTTCTCAAACAGTTATTCTTGAATTATATATATTGTGTCTAATGTATTCCCATGTGTGTGTGTGTGTATGTGACACTGTGTGTCTATGTGTGTGACTGTGTTTCTATATTTGGGTGCGTGTTTGTGTGTCTGTGCGTGCAACTATGTGTAAATGTGTGTATGTCTGTGTGTGGCAATATGTGACACTATGTTTGTACGCTGGCATGCCTGTGTGTGTCTCCTTATGTGTATTTGTGTGTCTCTACGTGTGACTGTGTTTCTTTCTTTGCATGTGTGTGCGTGTTTATGTGTCTGTGCGTGCAACTCTGTGTATCTCTATGTGTGTGAGATTGTGTGTCTGAATCCCCGTGTGTGACACTGTGTCTGTGTGTGACGTTATGTGACACTGTGTTTGTGCTCGTGCTGGTGTGTGTCTATGTGTGTGACTGTGTTTCTATATTTGCGTGTGTGTGCATGCATGCGTGTTTGTCTGTGCAAGTCTGTTTATTCGTGTCTGTGAGATTGTGTTTCTCAATCTCTTTGTCTGTGTGTCCTGTAGCTCAGTGGTAAGAGCATTGCGTAACACCGCAAGGTTGTGGGTTCAATCCCAGGGGGTTGCACATACCTATGTATAAATGTATAGGATAATGCAATGTAAGTCGGTTTGGATAAATCGTCTGCCAAATGCGTAAATTTAAATGTGTGAGACCTTATGTGACACTGTGTGTGTGCGCATGCTGGCGTGTGTGTGTGGGTCTCTCTATGTGTATTTGTGTGTCTCTACATGTGACTGTGTTTCTATATTAGTGTGTGTTTGTGTGTCTGTGCGTTCAACTCTGTGTATTTGTGTGTCTCTATGTGTGTGAGATTGTGTTTCTGAATGTCTGTTTGTAACTCTGTGTTTGGATTTCAAGCGGTCAAAACATTTTCCTGAGATTTCCAGAGGAAACTTTTATTGCTGTGCTGTTTGTTTCATTTCACCTTGAAAGGCTCTTTGGTCTTGGAAGAAATTAATGACACTGAGATCGGTTCTGAAATCCCAAAGAGCTAAACTAAATCTTAATCCTCTCTTATGAAGCTGATGTTTCTGTGTTCATGAGACGGTAACTTTATTCTGATTCTCTGGGATTTATACACATCTATGATGCTTTGATGTGCAGTCCGTTTAGTCAGGGGTGTCAAACTCAATTCCTGGATGGCCGCAGCTCTGCACAGTTTAGCTCCAACCAGCTGTAAACTACACCTGCTTGGAAGTTTCTAGTAGTCCTGAAGATGTTGATTAGCTGAATCAGGTGTGTTTGATTAGGGTTGGAGCTAAACTGTGCAGAGCTGCGGCCCTCCAGGAACGGAGTTTGACACCTGTGGTTTAGATGATGTTTTAAATGAATCATAATCTTGTGTGTTTGTGTTTAGGTGAATCCTCTTCTAGAGGCTTTTGGGAACGCTCAGACCGTCATGAACGACAACAGCAGTCGCTTTGGGAAATACATTCAGCTCCGCTTCCATAACTCTTCAGGTTTGTAGTGTTTATGACGGACAATAAACGATTAACGCCCGGATCAAAATCCTAGGTGTGTTGTTGACCCATAATTCATTTACCTTTGATCAAACATTAACATTTAACGTTCTTCATCCTTCCAGTCAAAGGAGCCAAAATCAACGAGTATCTTCTGGAGAAATCCCGCGTGGTCCATCAAGACGATGGCGAACAGAACTTTCACATCTTCTACTTCATGTTGGCTGGGATCTCTGCTGAGGATAAAGAGATGTACGGTCTTTTGGATCCCAGGCGCTACCGGTGAGTCTATGATGTCATTGTTGTGAAACCGGATGATCGACGTGTTTGTGATGCGTGTCAGAGGTTCAGATATTTTGGAGGCGTGTTGTATTGTGCTGTGCAGGTATTTGTGGCACGGACGCTGTGACGTTGTGAAAGGTTGAGACAAATCTTTGTCAGGTGGAAAATCAAACTGTCTCCAAAATCTGATCAGATGAGTCACATGTCAGTCAGATCAGAGGTTGCACTATACTTTTTTATCGGCTCGTAAAAACCCCGTCATAATCTATTATTATCCGTCCCTATGGCGCAAAGTGGCGTCACGTGGTAAATGGCATGTTCATGACGTCATCGCGCTTTACTTTACTCTAGGAACTTGCTGTATTTTAATACAACTTTGGTGTGTCCGTCTCGGACATCAAATTATAATTATAGACAAATGTTTTTGTTCATATGTCGAGTCAGTAACAGTGACAGGTGCTTGTAAATTGTTTTGTTTGTACTCACTCACAAGTAAACTCACAAGGTTTTGCTGACACGTTTTCCAAAACGGCATTGTTAGTAAGCTTTTGAAATTATAAACACACTTCCTTTTCGTTCTCGTGTTCAGAGCAGGGGTAGAAGCCTACGATCACGCTCTAATGAAGGGAAATGTCAGAACAGAGAATTACTAATTGCCCTTATTGTAATCCGTCAAAATGACGGACGGCCTTCAGATGTTTCCATCCCATGTTAAAAAAACTGTCAGAGGAAAGGAATTTTCAGTTAACATGAACTCTCGGTCAGATGTAATATCACGGTTTTATAGTATGTTAACCGCTTGTAAACAAGTCAAACCACAAGTTGACTTTGTGGAAAATGTTTATGATTATTACTAGTATTAAAGTTGATCCCGCTGCCTTCATTTTTCCTTATCTCTTTCTTATTTTCCTTAACTCTTTCCTTGTTTATTTTTAAAGTTCATTTGTATTGAAAACCACATCGTTTACAATGAAAAAACAGTCATAATTTTTAATGATTAAAGTAGTTTTAACGAGACATTACATTTAGTTTTATTGTAAAATAATATGAAATGTAATTTTATATTTACATGTATCATATACATATACCATACACAGTAAAATTTCTGTAATATTCAACAAGAGTACACGCGTTCCTTTACAAAAAAATGTTGTCAAAATTGTTTTTTTGAAAGTGTGAAATACAAGTCGCGGTCATTTTTTTGGTTGAAACATCAAACGGATGTTTCCATTATTCACATGTTTTTTATATTTTTTATCACTTATGTATGTTAGGGAGTTTTATGTTATATTTGTGTTGTTTATCTATTTATATTTTTTATTCTCGCCCTCATGGTGTTTTGATTTTGTGTGTATGACTCAGAGTTTGCAATAATCTGTGGAAAGGCCACATGGAATGAACTTTGGTTGTGGTTTCCATTTTAGCACTTGTATGTGGTTAACTGTATAGTTTAAGGTAGTAAGCAGATTTATATTATATCTTATCAGGGTATTTCATTTACTGATAAATACTTGTAAAATATACAAAACTTTGCTGTGAAATATTTGGTTTTAAAACTTGGCCGTAATGCAGTAAAGTGTTTATTTTCCACTTGGGGTTTTTCACAGTTTTAAACTGCAAAGTTGCAAAGTTTCTTGTATGTTAACAGAAGCGCAACCACAAGGTGCCTGACAACCACAAATGCACAACAGTGCGTATAGTGCATTTTTTACAGTGTGTATAGTTTATTTACAAAGCACCCTGAAGGTGTGTGTAATAGCCCTATATTTCCTGCTCTCTGTGTCAGGTATTTAAACGGCAGGTTCGGGCAGGAAGACGGGGTCCAAATCTGGCGTTCAAAATATTCTGATGTGTGCAACGCCATGGACATGGTGGGATTTGAAGAGCAGGTAATAACAGGAGCTGATTCGTGAAATAAACCATATGCTAGACTACAATGAAGTTACTTATTTCAGAAATTAAATAATAAGTACAACAGTAAATATAAACTGTATTTTAAATCCGAGCCCAGTCCTCGATGACATCATACTCGTTAAAGGGTTCCTTTGCTTGAACTTTCACGCCCTCTGGTTTGCAGGAGAAGGTGGACATGATGACCATTCTTGCAGGAATCCTGTCTTTGGGAAACATCGCGTTTGAAACGACAGATAGTGATGTTCTTAGGGTTACTGAGGCATCGCGAGGATGGCTGAAAGCGACTGCTGTGAGTTTCCTGTTATCTTCTCAACTGCGAAGTGTGAAAACTGTCATGTTGAGATGGCACAACATGCTTTTTTTAGATGCTTATTTGATTTATAAATTGTGAGATGACCATTAAAAGAGACATCATATGAAAACCCCATGTTTAGGTGCTATAATCCGGACCTGGGTGCATATAGCAACCCAGAAAATGTGAAACATAAGGACCCAGTAAGTTTGTTTCTGTGTGCCTTTCCCTGCAAGCATGTGAGAAATGTGAGCTGTTCAGATTTCGTTCCGGTTGTGATGTCGGATTTTAGTATAATGTTTACCGCCCCGTATTCTACACAGTTCCAACCACTGCGGCCCCCCGTTGTTCTTTTCACAAGCGTCAGCGGTGTACATGACACCGTGGATAAAGTTTGTGGACAACATACAATGTAGTCGCTGCACCTAGGAAAAGACGGGTGGATTTATTTTATTTTTAGTGGAAAGTAAAAACGTAAAAAGTAAAAACCTGCTTGTTTGCGCGAATCGCTTTAAACCGGAGTGCTTTTTCAACCTGGGACGGTACAAACAGGATTATTGTTCCTCAAGAGGGATCGAGACCTACTGAACGAGACAAGACTGCCGATGTGACTAATATTTATCTGAATTGACGTAAATGTACAGTATATATAGGAGGATAATGTTAGCATATGATATCGAAGGACGCTAAGTCAGTCAATTGTCAGTGGTCGTATGAGGAGACCTTTAAGGTGTTCTTATGAGTTGCTAAGGTTTTGCAAGCTGGTTGCTAAGGTGTTCTGAATGGGTTTTTGCGCATATGTCTGTGCTGTGGGTGGGTACAAGGTAATTGTAAGTTGCCGTGGCGTTGATGTGTCAAACAGGTCAAGATCTAGTCATCCGGCTCTTCACACACAGCCATACATGTCTGGGTTGCAGGACTGCATACTTTACAGTCACCGCATCACCTCTACCGTCCAGGGTGAATTATGACTCTCACACACAAAGAAACTCTTTTAAGGCCAAACTGAAGGACCCGGCCTCATCTGGGCTTTTACGATAAGACACACAGTGTAGAGAAAGGTCACACAGCTATATTTAGACTCTATTAGGTTAACCTGTAAGTGACGGGAGAGTTAGTCGTCATTTGATTCATTTTGTGACGCATGTGGTTGTATCAGATCTTATTGAAAGTGTAGAATCATCCTTCAACTTGTCGGGCGGTTTAGATCGATGTTTCTTTTGTTGTAAAAGTGTACATAAACGCTCCCCAGCATCTGTACACACGTACGTTCATGTGACCTTTATGGTATGACCTTTTGTATTTTAGTTGCTGTAGTTTATGTTTACCTAGTCATTGTTCTTTAATGGCAGCATCTGTTTTTATGTCTTTTCTGTGTTTCTTGGAAGTGTGTATGTGTTGGAAATGATTTTTATTGGATCATGATGATAATTATATATATATTTATAGTGACATATTTTATGGTGTATAGTGTCGATATATATGAAAGATATAAATGTTTTTATTTTGTGCTTTTACTTTTTTGAAGAGTTCTCACTAGGGCTGTCACAATTATTAAATAATCGTCTCTTCGCAATTATTTGATGTCATTGCAATTATTTCAGATAACTGCAATTATTGTGAATCCTTAGAAAACAAGGGTGATCTGAAGTATCTGCTGCATTTACATTCACCGTCTATTCACTGTTACAGACATTTCTCCATCATTTGAGTTGTATTAGCTTTGTATGTTTTGTGTCGATTTGTTTTGCATCTACAAACCGTCAAATTTAGTGCTCAAGACCGTGTTTCTCTGTTAAGTTCACTCTATAGTAAATAATATAAGTTATTTACCTTTTTTTTCATTTCTAAAGTATAAATATATATTTTTCATTGAACAAATTAATTGTTTTTTATAGTTATAATGTCAAGGCCTTAAAACAGACAATCGTAATAATTTAATCTAATTTATCAGATTTGTGACAGTCCTAAATTCTCTCTCTGTTTTACTTTTCTTAATTCCTTACATAATATTAATATAATGCTAAAAAAGTTTGATGAATTCTGACAGGTTTTATGAACTTGCATACAGAAAGTTTAATCAAAATTGAAATGTCAATTCAATAATTCTACAAGTTGAAATGAAAATGAATGTGTTGGACAAAAATCTCAGTTTCATTGTTTAGATTTTGTTCAGAATATTGTGTCACTAGTTAATGGTTATATTGTTTGTTGCATCGAATTGTCATCTGAATGTAACGTTACACCCTTGCTGGTAAATGAAACAAATATTCAAGCCGTGTGGCCAAACCTTATAATACAGCCCAGAAAATTTGAATGGTTCATCTTGCTGGCTGTTCTGCGATCGGCTCTTGTGATGATTCAGGAAGATGTTCTGCTTGGCTAAATCACGTCATGCAACACAAAGCCGATTTGCAGAAATGAAATCCCATTTATTGTTTTGCATTTGTGTGGTGGTGTGACGCAGGGTCAGTTTGGTGTTCAGGAGGAGGACTTATTGAAGAGTTTGACGTGTACAACATCGGTGACGAGAGGAGAGGCCATCCAGAGACTACACAACCAGCAGCAGGCCGAGGGTACGACAGATGAAGTGTGAACACCGTTTCACATGTGTCTCAAGGCGCTCTCTTAAAGACACGTTCTTGTAGTATGTGTTTTTCACACATGGCGCTTTGTAAAGGTGGCTGTTGACATTTTTTTCAGACGCCAGAGACTCAATTGCCAAAGTGGCGTACGGTCGGGTGTTCGGCTGGATCGTCAGTAAGATCAATGAACTGCTCGCTCCTCAAGTCGACGCTGATGTTGAGCTGAACGAAATCGGTAAACATGCAGATTCATTAGAAACTTTCACGTTCTAAATCTGAACACAAGGTATAGTTCACCTGAAAACAAAAAAGCTGTCATTTATTCACCCTCAAGTTGCTTGAAAACCTGTATTTGACTCTTCTGTGGAACACAAAAGAAGATATTTTGGGAAATGGTTTTGTGTTCAAACAATGGAAGTCAATGCTGACTGAGACCAGTTTTTACTGCACCTGTGCATTGTTGTTCATTTGTTGCACAAATTGCTTCTATTGTTTCTCCTGCTTTGTGCGTCGCTTTGGATAAAAGCGTCTGCTAAATGACTAAATGTAAATGTAATGTTGTCTAGTTACCAACATTCTTCAAAATAACTTCTCTGGTGTTCTACAGAAGAAAGTCGTTTGGGTGACATGAGGGTGATAAAATTTGAGAATTTTTATATTTGGGTGAACTGTTTCTTTAAATTCTTTTTTCGAAAAGCTTTTTTCTCTTAATCTCAACGTAAATTCTGTGAAAAAAGTTAGATGGAAAACCCATGTGACGTTTAAGGCTTGGCTGGTTACTGTGTTTACAGGAATCCTCGACATCTTCGGTTTCGAGAACTTTGCGGTGAACCGATTCGAGCAGCTCTGCATTAATCTCGCCAACGAACAACTCCAGTATTTCTTCAACCATGTACGTTGGTCGTCGTTCGTACAATGACTATATAAACAACACATTCTGCAGTGCTTCATGTCGACACTGTTTGTTTTTCCTATAGCACATTTTTCTGATGGAACAGAAGGAGTACAAACAGGAAGGCATCGAATGGGAGACTATAGTCTACAAGGACAACAAACCCATACTGGTACTGAACATTTCTGTCCACGTTTGCTCTCTGTGATCATCGTGTACTCTCTCCAGCTTTTTTCTTTTTTCCTTCTGTCCAACTCCAAAAATACACCCGGGCTCTGATTTTGGCAGGCGGTTGTGTGGTAAATCCCGAACACCGTATGGGTTGAGAGTGGAGGACACGAACGAGGAATTAAAAATTCTGACTCGAATCCTTTAACTTTCTGTGTACTTCTTGTGTATGACATTCACTTGGCATAAAAGACGGTGCCTAAGTGCCCTAAACGACCATTTTAAATCTTAAATCTCATTCATTCTCTCATCATTAATTCACCCTAATGTGGCTTTCGTCTGTGAAACACGTAAGAAGATATTTTGAGAAATGTCTCGGTGGTTTTGTGTACACACCACGGAAGTAAATGGGAGCCAATGTTGTTTGGAAATCAACGTTCTTCAAAATATCTTCTTTTGTGTTCTGCGGAAGGAAGAACATCCACAAATAAATGGTGAAATAAACTTCATTTTGGCATGAGCTGTCCCTTTAACACTCAAAAACACGAATAAGCAAAATAGTGATGTCATAAAACACAACTTTTCTCCCCTTTTAAAGAAATGGACTTCCTGTAAAGTGAATGCTGTTATTCCTGAAGTAGATCATGTTTTAAAGCAAACCCTTTTGTCCACACAAGAAATTTCTGGGCTGTTCCGCTCTGTAAATATGAACTCTGCCCTGTAATTACAGGTCTGTGTTGAGTTAAATGTATGTCAGGTTCTGCTGTAAACCTCGGTGTTTCCTGTAGAGCCGTCTCATACACATTAAATGACATTCAGAGAACATGTGTGTAAACTCACTGTTTACTGTGTTCAGGATTTATTCCTCACCAAACCCATCGGGATTCTCTCGCTGCTGGACGAACAAAGCGCCTTCCCTCAGGTACAAATGTTGCCAAAAATGCCCCCAAAAATGCCCTCAAATATACCTTAAAAACGAGCGCTGCATGTTATCGGAGAAAAATGCTATTTTTGATAAACTTGCTGACAAATGCATCACATCACGTGCCAGACAAGCTGTTAAACAGACGATCATTCATCAAGAGATATTCAAGGTCATGTGTGATCTACACCCACAGGCCACCGACAGAGACTTTGTTGACAAGCTAAACAGCAAATTTAAAACGGCTCCCAACTTTGAGGTGGTGAGAAGCCACACCCCTCTCTTCACTATTGTGCATTACGCTGGGAAGGTGAGTTCACACAACACCTGTATCATCATTCCAGAAGAACTCGCCGTGTTCCTGTATGAAGAGTGTTTCTGTGTTCAGGTGCAATACAATGGCAGCGGTTTTCTGGAGAAGAACAGAGACACGATTCCGGCCAACATCCGGGAGCTCTTCATCAACAGCGTGACTCCTCTGCTCAGCGTTCTCTTCGCCGGTTTGTCACTCTCTCTCAATCTGAGCGCTGCGGTCTGATCCCACATCTGTGGATACCTGAAAATCAGAAGCGTGTCTGATTGAACCGCAGCGTCATGTGAACACATTTGCATACGGGTTGGGAGTGTCACGTCAGCTTGAACATCAGAGCTTGTGGGTTTTTTATTGCAATATTAAAATGTAGGCGATGCTTGTGTGACAGATCTGTTTGGTGTTTTTCAGCCACGATCTCTCGGACAGGGACACTAATGCCACGGAAGGCCAAGGTAGAGATGATGTTTATCAAAGGAAGTTCATCCAAAGTTCATAATTGACTCATTTCCGTCACATCCCCAGTGCTGAAAACAGGTTATATTCATGCGGGGAGACTCTAGTTGGGGATCTTTTTTTATATTTTAAACCAAAAAATGCTACTTAATGTATATATTAAATAGTATTTAGGAGTAATATCACAGATAAAAGATGGAAAACCTCTACATTTTGAGGTGGATCTCTGTCTCTGCCCTTAAAATCCCTCCCCCCGTTTCCAGCCCCGTTTAGGACCTTTCTTTATTCAAACAAAATTGAAGTTGACAAATATTTATCACTTCATATACATCTGTAAGTCCACAAATGTTGTGCTTATTTAGTCAAATTAAAACCAAAACAAACTCAGGAACATTAAATTCAAATGTTGACAGCTTTAAATCTTATTGGTTCTTGCATGCCTCATCATTAAATATTATGAAACAACTAGTTACAATGAGACATGTGAGAAACTATGAGATATGATGTTATGTTTTTTTATTTTAATTAAGAGTTCTTATCGGTTTATTTATATTTAAATTTTGCTAAATAAGTTCAAAAAGAGAAATCTGAGTGATGAAAAAACATTTCTTCAGCCTTGTATATACGTTGACAGATTGTTTTATTATTATTTATTAAAGCGATTTTATTTGAAAGTCCAAAGCAAATCTAATAAAAAAAAGGCAAACAAGAAATTATAAAAATTTGGCTTAATTTTCTTTGCTTTAATTATGGTGCATATATAAAAAAACAAAGAGTTAAAGCTGTGTCAAATCTCACATTGTAACGTCAATAGCACAAGTGTTTAATCATGTGACCTGTTTAACCTTTGTGCCCATTTCAGCTACAAGTGTCAGAAGACAACTTTAACTCAACCAGGAAACAATCTGTGGGGGCTCAGTTCAAGGTAAATAATATTTTAGAAAAAAAAACCAAGTAAACTTCCTCTTAGTCACATTATCAGTGTGATAAAATGTACACAAACGTATCTAAATTATTGAGTATATGTAACGTATTGACGTATAGGAAACATTGTGTTGTGTTGTGTTTATTTTTGGAGCGGAAACTAACAATGTTGTGTTCTGTGCAGCATTCTCTGGCTGTTCTTATGGAGAAGATGTTTGTGGCCAGTCCACATTTCGTTCGGTGCATCAAACCCAACAGAAGCAAACAGCCCGATGTGCTGGACAGCCAACTGGTCATGGATCAGGTACGGCTGGAGATCTCATCATGGTCTCATTCAAGTCTCATCAGTACACACAGCAAAACTTCGCTGCTTTCCTGCCCCGTTTGTGGCCTCTTATTTTCCACTCTGAAGACTCAAGACTTTACCAAATGCTTGGTTTAACGGATAATTCACAGAAATATACTCTGTCATCATTTATTCACTCTCATGCTGTTTAAAAAAATACTTCTGTGGAACTCAAAAAAAGATATTTAAAGAAATGTCTCTGTGGTTTTGCGTTCATATGGAAGTCAATGGGGTTCAGTGATTTTTGGTTACCAACATTTTTCAAGATATCTTCTTTTGTGTTCTGCAGAAAAAATGAAGTAACACAGGTTAAGAATACACGGGGGGGGTAAATAATGCATGATTTTTCATTTTGGAGGGAAACTAGAAGTCACTAGATCTTGTACAGTTTCAGGAGTTCGTTAGCAGTAGTGTTAAAGCTAAGCAACGTTGTACAACACTGACACCTTGTGGTCATTTGAAGAGAAACAGTTCGGTGCAGCGTCGATTGTATTTACATTCTCCTCTTCTGTCTCCTCAGCTGAGGTATAACGGCCTGTTGGAAACTATTCGTATCCGGCGAGACGGCTTCTCGTGGCGTCCGACCTTCACAGAGTTTGTTGAGAGGTGCGTGTGACAATCAGACAATCTCTCACAATATAATCCCATCTCAGGCCTGAGGCTCAAATGCGAGAGCATTGCGTTAGCAAAACATGGGTTCAATCCCCAAAGGCGACAATAAAATGTGTACTGTAAGTGTTTAAAAAGGCATCAACTTCAATGTGTTGCAACATAATCACATCTATGTCCTGCAGGTATAACATTCTCCTGGTGAAACCAAATCTCCCGCTGGACAAAGAAAGGTTTGATCACCTCTTATAATAGTGTTGTGTGCACAAAGTCATTCAAACAATAAATCACTCCATATCCTCTTTTTAACGCTAGATAAGAAAACATACTTTCAGTCTACTTTTCATGTACATCTATTTTAAATTACACATAAGTATACTTGATTTTATACTCATACTCGACTAAAGGAAAGGATGTGACCTGTTGTTGTGTATATACATATACTATACAATTAAAAAAAACTTTTCATAAACCAAATGTGCTAAAAGTATGAAACTAGTTAACTATCCTGTAAGTTCACCTTTATTACACAAAAAACGTATGATTAAACTTGTATACTCAAAATGTATTACTTAAAAGTAAAGTTTTATGATCACTTACTAAGTGTACTTAACAAAATGAGCTTGAAGTATACTTGTTTTGTAAGCGTAAAAACACTATAATAGGAGTCTGGAGAAATATGACCGTATGCACCTTCATAGTGAAGCTAACTGGACATTTTAATGATCTGTTTGTGACATCACATGATGTTTAAGTAAAATAAATGTGTCTTGTTGTCTTATTATTTTCAGTTGTGTAACCATTCTGAATAGCACTGAGCTGTCTGGCTGGAAATGTGGGTACGTTTGAAACATGCAAACACAGAATTAAAATCGTTTCATTACGATTGGCTGGAGATATCTTCAAGGAGTTCAATGCGATACCTGAAATGTTTCTAATAACGCTTTCTCTTTCGTTGCTCTTTCAGGTTATCACGCTTGTTTTTCAAGTACTGGCATCAGGAGGAATTGGCCCGTCTGCTGGAGAGGATGGGCCGGGCAGCTGTTGTCATTCAAAAGAGTGAGTTACAATCGCACTTGTTTGCTTTTGCTTCAATTACATCGGGCGTATAGAAGCCCCTAGCAAGGCTTGCGTGAATAGTCTTGGCTCTCAGATTTTATTGCTGTGCCTCAAGCGCCTGTCAGACATTCATCAAACTACAGAAAGACTGTCAGGACAGGTACAGACGTGATCCGGTCTTTAACCCACTTTACTTACGGTTCATGATGAGACTGAAGGAAGCTACTCATGAAACTAGCGTGCAGTGCTGGAGGCCTGATGTGTATCATATCTGAAGGAAATATATCAATGTTTTTACAGTACTGGTACTGTGTTGACCCCATTGAAGAATTCTGGTAAAGACTGAAAATATGTGATGTCTCGTGCAGATCACCGCATGAGGATCTGCAGAAGGAAGTATTTGGTTCTGATAGCAGAGATACGACGACAGCGACAGGCCCAACGGGAGAAAGAGGAGCGAGAGGAAGAGAAAAGGAGACAAAAGCTGCTGGAGGAAGAGGAGGAGGAGGAGGAGAGGAGACGTCTGGAGGTGGAGCAGGAGAACCTGCGTAAGAAATACTGTTCTTGACCTCTCACGTTCAAACCTAGCTAAGCAATTAGGATCACGTGTTTGTGCGTTTTGTTATTCAGGCCCGGCGTTTCCTCCGATTCCTCTGCCGAGGAAGAAGAAGCCTCAGCCGAGACCGCGCTCGGTGCTGAACAGCCTCATCAAAGCCCAACACATGGCACCTGTGCCAAGACCGCGCAGCAAACTATTTGAGGTGACCTGCTTACATCACTCCAAAGAACCACGTGTGGATAAATTTGAGCGGGATGTAACTGTTTTGTTTTTCTCGAGTTAATATTTGTTTTATCCTCCGGACAGGCGACTCCGTTTGATAATGAACTCAATGAGAATGTTCATCTGGACGTTTCTCTGGTGCTTCAGCCAATAGATGAAGAGCGCATTAAAGAAAAGCACTTGAAAAAGACAAACACCATCCGCTGGTTTAAAGAGACACAAGTGCGCAAGCTGGCAAGAGATGGAGAATTCCCAAGCTGGTTCCACGGAATGATCACAAGAAGGTTTGACTTATTCATCTTATACTCCAGTAATGTGAAAGACAGAATGCACAGAAGCTTGAAAATAGTGTAAAAACGGTGTATTATATAAATATATAAATGTGAAAACATTAGTCTTGTGTTTAAATTTGGATATGACATTGTTTTCTTTACAGCATTCAAGATCTGCAAACATTCCATCTTTTGTTATTTTGTGACATGTTGTCACTAGTTCACAGAGCATAACAACTCATTTGATTTAAATGCCTATTGCTGTAGAAAAAACTTTTTTGTGGCTGTATAAATGTAAATATTCTGATTGTAGCTTTGCTTTCTTAGACAAGCAGAAGATCTCTTGATCGATAAACCTCTGGGATGCTTTTTGGTGCGTGTTGGTCAAAGTCGGGAGGGCTATACTCTCACCTACAGGTGAGTAAAGTTCAGTTTATGCTTGTGCGTAGGTCCTACGCCGTAGGCTGATGCGCACCTCTCCAGAAATGTAACGACGAGTCAAGTAAACAGGGACCCTAGGTGCACAGCTAGCGCTGGGATCGGTCTGTTTGAACCCCTCCCTCAGGTCAAAAAACTCTGCGATAGAGACATGTTTACGTTTAATCGCATTTTCAAATGAATTATCCAAGTAAGTTATTTGTGCTTCTGTATTAAACATCTCAAATCTGCAACAAAAGCGACTGTTGCCGCTATCACTGCTAATGCTCCTCAAAACAAGCTGCTTCTTCCGCTCTTGTCTTGGTTACACAGGCAACACGGGAGTGGACGCCTAGTGGTCATTGCCTGTTGACGCGGACAATGATGTAGAAGTATAAATGAAAACTGATACGTAAGCTACGGCATAGGTCTGATGCTCGGGTATGCCAAAATATTGTACACTAAGACCGTGTCTGAAATAGCCCCCTATACTCTAATACAGTGCACTATTTGAGGGACATCCATTTTTAGTGGTGTCCGAATACAAAGTGGACATAATTGAGTGTACTCATTCAATCCCATGATGCATCATAATTACGAGTTTACAACCGATCTACACTCACGGCTAGCTGCTAGCCATCTATCATGAAGCTAGCGCTGAATAATTCCAGCGTCTCTGCAGAAGATGTGTCCGAATTTACTCACTCGATTTCACTGCTCCTTAAAGTGGACTATATTAGTGAACTAATGTAGGGAATAGTAAATAAGGGTATAGGGAGCGATTTCAGACACTGCCTAAGAGTGTCTCAATATACCAGTATTCACAATAATGACATTAATAATATGATAATATCAATAATTCACTGCCTGTATCTGGCTGACACATCTGCAGATGTGGTGGTGGTTTTGCTCCAGTGTAACATTTTGACTTTGAGCCACAATGGTTACAAACACACTCTACCTCCCAAACTCTTGTATTTTGACGTTGGTTTATTGGACAAAGAAAAGGAACTCAAAACAAACGAAGAATGTATTGATAGGATTACTTATTCGTTTTTTAAAAACACCCAATAGATGTCGTGATAAAATCATTTGCATGAATTGTTTTGAAAATATACATCGCAGCCTGCATACAACATGTTAATAATAATAATTATTATACGTTTATTTTATATACTGCTTTTAAAATTTGTACATTTTATAAATAATATCAAATTGAATATAGGTCACATAAATTCAAAATATAATAATTCAAACAAGATCGAAAAAAACAGAAATAAAAACAAGTTATACTTTACGCATAATATACAAATAATAATACAAAATACATCTAAATAAAGTTGAAAAAAGAAAAGTTGTTCACATGCAAATCAATAAACTAACAATGCAAGAAGATGTCTCTTGAGATCAGAACTGACCCCTGTGGTAATGTTGATGTTGGTTGGATGTAACAGGGGTGCTGATCGCTGTCGTCACTACATGGTGGAGGTTCAGACCAATGGGAAGTATGTGATCCTCGGGGAGGACCGGGCTCACTCCTCTCTCACAGACCTGGTCCAGTGTCACACTGAGTTGGGCATCAAACCCTTCATGGAGCTGCTCACAGAGCCCTGTGGTCAAGTGAGTCTGTTTACCAATTACTCATTAGCGGATAGTCAACAAAACATGATTATTTTTTAACTTTTACCGTTTCATGTTTCTCCATCTATCAGACGAGTGAACACGAGCCGGACTATGAAGAGCTCCGAGGCGCTGCTTCAGCTGCTTCAGTGGAGAACAACGGTACGGAGGAGGAACATCAGAACACGGGTTCAAATAAAATCCCCTTACAGCTACAGAGACTATTCGTGCCCCCGGGGCAAAACTCGAGCACCGAGGCCCACAAACCCCCTGTGCTGAAGCGCATCTCTGATAGACGCCGACGGAACGAGGCTGCGGCGGAACGCAAGGATAACGATGATCACGAGAGCCGGCCGTTCCCAAGACTGTACCCGTCCATCAGACTGGCCATGAGGGAAATCCAGCAGATCCAACAGGTGATAATCAAACGCGTGATATAAATTTAAGGCGTTGTTTCTAGATGGTTTATTCCAAAGGTGTGATTCGTGTGGTTAAACACAAGTTGCGGTTATTATTACATCAATATTTGATCTTTCGCCAACCTTTTGAGGCAACCATCTGAAACATCATAGCAACCACACTGAACAACACAAATACACTTAGAACTCCTTAGCAACCACCTGCAGGCAGCACTTTTTGAAAATGCCCACCAGATCGATCAACAATCCAGGTTAGCTTAGTTTCGGTTTAGAGATAAAAGCTTTTTTCGATTCACTTTTCTTAACAGGAGACGGCCTGGAGTTATGCAAACACCGTCGTTAAAACAAGATAAAGGGACCGCTTTCTTCCTGGTTTGCTTGTCCAGACAGAAGCACATGTTGAAAGATTGTAAAATCACCAACCAAACCAAAGTGATCATAGGCGTTGACATACTCATGTTGTTTCTCAGGACTTTCAGCAGAGTCCGGAACACATCCGTGTCCCCTCCAGCAAGCCCGTGGCCTCGCGGAAGAGGACCGGTGAGTTTTTGAACTGTTTCATGCATCCAATAAAACGCTCTCGTTAGAATTAAAAAGCAAATTATTGTATGACTAAAGTTGAGGCACTGATCTTGATCTCTGTTTAATGACACTGTGTGTATTTGTATGTTTCAGATGCGTAACACGTCGGGCACGTGTTCTTGACGCTGCTATCATTTTTCCTCCGTTCTTTTTTTTTATTTGATTGTAAATTGTAATCAAGATTTTTAACTTAATTGACATCGGTTCCATTGGTTGTAATTTTATGTTTTTCTATTTAACTTGTAAATTATGTTTTTCTTTTATGTTATTAAATAAACAGTGTTTTATTCACCACACGCCTCTTACTTTTTTTTTGAATGCCTGAATTATAAGGGTCAAATCTGACTAAGAAATGCAGACACAAGTTCGAGTTTACATGATTGGTCATGTTCTTTTAATTGCGTGACATGCACACAAAGTCTTCTCCTGTGGTCTTAAGGAGGAGCTTTACACAGCACACATATAAACTCGTTTTTTCCACGGGATTCTCAGTCAAAGGTTGATACAGAAGCTTACTATGGATCCGCTCGTGCTCGGGATTTTACTCTCCATCACCTTCAGCGCTTTTCAAGGTAATTCTTACTACAGCTTAACTCGTCATTTCCGAGCAGAATGTACAGAAAAGTAATAATGGTTTAACTTCAGCAAATGATTTCAGCATTTAGGGCTACCAGATTAATTGATGTGATCTTTATGATATTCCAAGATATTTTTGTATCTTCTATAACATGCTGTATGACTATTTTATATAAAAATTAACTGTGTCTGTCTTGATACATGTGCAGAGGTATTGTGTTATTTGTGTATTTATTTTTATGTACAATAAATATTTGTAGGTGTCAGTGCCCAATGTTGTATTAACACATCCAGAGGGTTTCCCCTTAAATTGCTTGCAAAGGTGGACAAGTATTATGTTCAGACCAGCCGGGGAACCTGTGATATCGATGCTCTCGTGTATGTATTTTGCATTTCAAACTCTCTTTTCTGATCAGAAGACAGTCATGTCTCAATAACATCTCATTTCAGGTTACATCTTGGACACAAGAAATATTGCGTTGATCCAAAGCTGGAGAGAAAACTGAGAAGAATAATGTCACGGAAAAACAGACGCAAAAACACACCTGATGTTTGAAGACGATGAGATTTAATTTTGAAAGCATTTTTAATTTTTTTTAGTTTAAGAACGTCTCCAAAACATTTTGCTGTCAGTTTTGTGCTTTAAATGTGTTCTTACAAACAATAAAAAATTGTTTTTAATTATGATCTGTCATGAAAAAACAAAAGGTTTTGAGCATCTTTTGAATAAAGTATGGTTTCTATAATAGTTGTGTATGAGTCTATCAATCAGGCATAGCCCCACGGGGGGGACCAGGGCGGGCTTTGTCCACCCTATCAGAAGCTTTGTCCATCCTGCCTCCACCCAGAGGCGTTGAGAGAGAGGATCAGTGAAAAAGCTGTGAAAAAACTCTGCATACTGTGTCAGAGTCCTGCACAGGTCCTGTTTGATAAATCCGCACCCGCAGTAAGTAAATGAACATCCGACAGCAGCACTAATTTAATTCCGTACCCGTATTACTCATGAATCGCACCCGCACAACATCTACACCATGTAGACAAAACCGTTAACTTTCTCACGCTACAAGCAACAGAATATTAGGAATTCATGGTTAATGCATTTTTAAACATGTAGGTGCAGTTTCCCAGACAAGGAATAGTTTAAGGCAGGACCAGGCCAGAGGTACATGATGATATCTACTAAGTAGTCTTTTAAAAACATCCCTTACAAAAATCATTACTGGTGCGCATTTTTTTTTAAGACATGTCAGAGCAAGTTGTATTCAGTTTGAACAGCTCTTACATTTAAGTCTAGCTAGGACTAGTATTAATCCCTGTCTTAACCTGAGTTTCGGGGAAAAGCAACCAAGAGTGAACCCATTCAGATATTGTTGGCTAATAGCTATTCTATGTTTGATGAGTGATTTTTGAAGTGTGTTTTGATTTATGCAAAATTAGTTAAAAAATAGCCTATACTGTTCATGGGATATGAACGATAGCTTCTTACCTTTTTCTGCAAAATTATGCCAAGCTGCAATCAAGGCTAAATGAAGCTTAATGCAGAAAAGAGACCAGGACTATGATGAGCAAAAACGTTTATTCAAATTGTGAAAAGAGTATCGAGTCCTCACTATAGCTGTCCATTAGTTGCACGCGATTGGCTGCAAGACTCAACGCTGAAATTAGATTCTGAATTAGAATTGAAATTGGAATTAGAATCAGAATTCAGACAAGAGTTTAAACACAAATAAGCACAGGACTGTGTAAAAGCAGCTTTGTGTCAGCTAAGGTGAGTCGAAATAGTCTTGGCTACTGAACCCGCGTGTATTATTTGACACATGAATAATTATTCCACCTGTTACATCAAATATTAGTGGTTCACCTGACAGGTGATGGTTTTGACACCAATGCATCATGAGAGGAAAAAAACATGTACTTTTAGCTCATGAAAAAGCAATAATGGACTAGACAGACTGGATTGTGTTAGAATTCTCTTAAATGAGCAGAAAGTTAATATTATAGTGAGATGCCTGATAGCACACTCTGTCTGGCTCACGTCTATTTGACGTCTGCGTTTACATCTGCAATACATAGTTTGCTCATCTGCAATACGTCTCGGAGACGTCTGTAATACGTCTGCTAAAGATCTGGAGATCCGGAAAAGCTCTGCTGTCTAAAAACATCTGCTAAACATCTTAGGAGCATGAACATACATTCTACATCATGAACATCTTACAGATATCTCATAGATGTCTATCTGACGTCTGACAGCAGACGTCTCCAAGACGTATTGCAGATGAGAAAACTATGTATTGCAGATGTTAACGCAGACGTCAAATGGACGTAAGCCATTTATCATATATATTCTTTAATTGTAAAATGTAAAAAAAAACTGTATGTAAATATATTTAAGAATGTAAAAATAAAAATCTTATACAATATAAATACTAGATGTAAGAATGATTAAAAAAGCTTAATAGTTGTTTGTTGATAGCTTGTTTATAGTTAATACTTTTTTTGGCAAAATATATAGGCTATAGTTACTCCGCCCACCTGGAAAGTCAATCGGCCACCTCTCCTCTCATATCTGGAGCCTGACCTGCTATCAATTGTCTTCAGTATCAGAAGATGAATCTCCACATTATACAGTCACTGCTGGACAGGGCTTAAATATACAGAAGATGCTGGAAAGGGAAAGATTGTGCAGAATCTGGAGGATTCTTATAAAGATCAATGGACAGTTCAACAGCTCGAGACAAAAACAGAAACTCTCGAACAAAGAATAAGGTGCACACTTTTGATCTTTTTCACTGACAAGCGTTGAGGACTAGTGATGCTTAGAGCCATAGAGTATGAGGAATATACTAAAGTACTATTAAAATCAGACACTCGTGGACTCTAATTCGAGTCATTTTGGAAATCATGATTTGTAATAAAGTCATTTTCACTGCAAGGTATCTGTACTTTTACTGATGTATGGTTTTCGGTTTCTCTTTACACCTCTGACAAAAACAGAATTTGAGAAAATTGTATTAAGCAGAAAAACGATTATTTTAATTGTGAATTGGTTATAGTCTGTGGACTGCACTGTGCAATTTGTTCTGCTGTTTTTTCTCGCTTACCTCACAGAAAACCTCTTTGAGAACTCGTTCTATTCTTTAAAGGTCCATCTTGAGACTGGAGACTTCAGTGTCTTTAATGTTGAATAATTTCATTAAATAAATACATTATAATCATTATAATGGCAAATGTAACCGGTAAAACATTATCAACATCAACCACCTGTGCATTACCAAAGATCCATCTAACATGACATTTAATTGTTTTAACGGCTTTGTATGACATGACTTTGTAAGAAGTGCCAAAGGGCTTTTTTTCAGTAGAAAGTGGCCACAAAAATCACATAACCAACATTTTCTTAATTATCAAAACATGCTATGTTCGTGTGCGCGTTTAAAAATGAGAGCGAGTTTAGAAACAAATTAATAAATGAGTCCATAACAGTGCCAAGACATCAGTTTGGCTAGCATGGTGTCGGAGATATACCACGGATATAGTTTAAAAGTTACTTCTGCTCTTAAATTAAATGTCATAAATAAGATACCTACTAACTTGATCAGACAATGATAAAAACACTCCAGATACCAGACGTTTTTTAATTAAAAAATGAATTTACACCACACACAGAGAGTGCCTAATGTCAAACCGTTTCACAGTACACATATAACATTTGCATTTACAGATGTTGGGCGTCCCATTAATTTATATTCTCGTTCTCTTTTAAATCTTTTCAGACGACACAATGGCTAAAGACAATGAACAATTGACTACTAATCACTCAGGATCCAAGTTTTAAATAATGGTTCGGTTCATAACGGATAGCTTTAACTATAATATATGCGGGCCTTTTAACACACAATTCAATGTAGCTATCGTTCATGCAAGATCACATTCAGTGGGAGTTTTTGGCACAATAGTTTGACTGCAGATGTTCTATATTACACACCAAGGTTTTATAAACACTGTGCTTTGAGTTTTATTTGAAGACGCGGAGCTGAACCACTGAACCATTGGTGTTCCACTTTCACCTGAACTGCATTAATGGAGTCAAAATATTACTTGTCACCTTGAACAGATAGATGAACATCACTTGTTCAAATCAAAAACTTGGCAGCTGGAACCCAAGTAGGCAATAAAAATAAGAATTCTATATCTTACCATATGAAACGCCACTAATTAAATTAATTAATAAATTAAATAATATAAATATAAATGCAAAATTGGCACAAAGTCTTCTAACCTCTACAATTGACTTGACTAGACTACTGCTCGAAACTTTACGGAGTACAAATTGAGACAAGCACAGTGCATCATAACCGGACACAACTATCACCAGAGCGGACAGAAATGTTAACAATGTAAAGTTCAACATCGATTAACTGTTAACATGGCACCATCATGGCAAAACATGTGATTGTCTTCTGACCGATTGTGCTGTTAATGAAACCTCAGAATAGACTATTGTTACCAAATAAAACGTTAGGAGGTTGCTCTCCGTTTACCGTGTATTGGTCCGATAACTTGCACTGAATGTTCCCCCTTGCCAAACGAAACGAACAGGGTGGTAAAGCATCAGTGTTTGAGAATCTAAAAGCGTGTTATTCACAAAATCTACCTTTTTAACGTCTTTTTTTTTACGTCTTTTTAACGTCGTTTTAACGTTAAACTGAAACAACTAACCAGCACTGATAACATCATGTAGGCAGGACTGCTCTAAAAGCATACACGACTGCCCCAGAACATTTAAGGTGAGCGTCCGGCGTTCGATGAGGCATTTTGTGTGTCAAACACGACAAATTACATCCATGCCATCAGATTTCATGAGATTCACGCGAGGGTTACAGCGACACTTAAACCATACTGTACATCTTAAGAAACAGCATTGGGATTGAAACTGGAAATACAGCAATGAATGCCCCCCCGCCCCCCGCCCCAGAGCGGCTACTCCTCCAGAGCCTCCAGGAAATCAGCGATGGACTCGACCACGTAATCTGGTACGCAGCCCTTGTGCTCGGGTGACTCGCTGTCTTTATACTTCTGCGCCTCCTCCATGGTGGAGACGCCGGTGAGGGTGAGCATGGTGGACAGACCACAGTTGCTGCCAAAGAGAATGTCCGTCTCTAAACGGTCGCCGACCATCAGCGAGCGAGCGGGGTCCAGGTCAAACTGGCTCGCTATGCACTCAAACATGAAGCGGCCGGGCTTGCCGATGACCGTCGCCTTCCTGCTGCTAGCCGTTTCCAAAGCTGCCGTGAGACTGCCCAGAACCTGCAGAGAAATTGAAAGTTGGCCACGTTTAAAAAGAAAACATCGCTGACGTACGGAACATTGCTGAATAGAGCTCCGGCGGATTTCTAGAAACACAATGAAACAATGAAAAACCTGTCAACCATTCTTTCAACAGGACATTTCTCACAAAAGAACGTTTGGTGTCACAATATCACATGTTCAGTCCACGATTACCTTCGGGAAAATAATTCATGACGCCAATATTATGGAGATGCCTATTAAATTTTATCGATCGCAAATTTGTCATACGTTTCTATTTTTGGCCAATTATTTACAAGTTTACCACAAGCGCAGTGTCAACACAACATCAATGAGCTTTTCTGAAGAATTTTTCAACATTGAGATTTTGATGTTTTGAAAGAGACCACCCAACGTAAGGGTACGAATAGATCCAAAATCAGAAGGAAAGCCAATAGGGAAATACGGCATATTTAGGACCATTATTGATCGGTTAATTCTGCATCGTGAAATTTTTGAACACAAAATTCCTTGAGAAAAGAAACCGGGGAACACTTAACAATAAGGTCTTTTTATTAAGGTATTTGTTAACATTAGTAAATGCATTAACTAACACGAACTTGAATAGTAGTCATTCACGATTTATTAATCCTTGCTAATGTTAACTGTCAATACAATACTAGTTGCATTAACTAATGTAAACAGATACAATGTGGGATTTTAAACATGCTTTGGTCAATGCTGAAATTATTATGAACTAAGATGAATCAATGCTGTTTAAGTAGTGTTCATTGTTAGTTCATGTTAGCTTATCAATGCATTAACCTGTTCAAGAATAGAAATGTATTGTAGTGTTACCAAGAAATCTCACTCCTATTACTATAAAATCTGGTGTTAAACACATTAATCTTGGATTCTCACAAAAACCATACCCTTGAAATGTGACCACATATGACATATTTCAATAAGGGTATGCACTATAGTATACTATCTATATATATCATGCTATCTGTTTTAATGACTTTTAATGAACAGAATTGAGTCAGTACCTGGAGTGATTCTCCCCCCCCTCAGCGGGTGCCACGGGTCCGGGTCAGTGGCCAAAAACAGGCATTCAGAGTTCTTCAGGTAGCAGCAGGCTTTGGCCAGTTTCATGAAGGTAAAATTCTCATCGTAGCCCACCAGCACAGCCTTGACGTCCGGATCCAGTGGGCAGTTGGAGATGTTGGTACCCGGCTCATCGTCCCCGACTTCCTCGACGACGTGCACCCCGGCATCCTGCAGCTCCCTCACCACCCCGCTGCATCCGATCACATAGACCTTCCCCTGGACCTTCGCCACGTCCCGCAGGTACGCGGCCGAGCAGTACGCGGAGCTGAAGATCTCCTCCTCCGCCACGTCCGTGAAGCCCAGGCGGCTGAACTTCTGCACGTAGCTCTCGCGGGGCCTGGTGCAGTTGTTGGTGACGAAGAACACGCGTTTGCCCCGCTGCTTGAGTAGGCTGACCACCTCCGGAGCTCCGGTCACGGCCGTCTCGCCGTTCCAGATGACGCCGTCGCAGTCGAACAGCACGTTGTGCTTCGCGTCCAGCAGGTCCCGGAACTGAGACCCGCGGAGCGTCACGCAGCCCCTGCCGCCGCCACCCGCCGCGCCTGCCATTCTGCTGGCTCGAGCTCCTATGATTACGAGGGGAAAATCGCGTACTTTTTTATTCCGACGCGCGGAGAATGGCGTGCACGTCACCGTTAATGTACGCAGCCAGTTAGCGGAACGATAGCGGAGGCAGACACGGCGCACATAAGCGTTTCACCAGCGCTGCCATTGCGTGACACCGAGGGGGGCGGGACATGGGCGACGAGGAGTGACCAATCGCGTTTGACGAGTTCTAAACAAGCACGCCTTTTCCACGAAATCATCCAATCAGGAGGTGACTCACAGAAACGCTTCATGATCTATTATTTAAGCAAGGTTTTGCTGTACAATACACATAAATGCGGTTTCACACATTATGAAACGGTTGGATCTGGTCATTTTTCCCATTTACATTTTCGCTTGCATTTTTCATTCAGTATCTGTTAAAACACGTCATTATTCAGCGGAAATTATCGTGCAGACCGCAGATAAAACCGCCCGTGTAGACGACTGCATCACGTGGTATCTGTTACTTTTCTCATGTTATATCGAGATCACATAACGACCAATTTTCACACTTGTGTACTTTGGTCCTCAGATTATAAATTCACACGATGAGTATAAATCGTAGATTTAAATAAATCAAAGTCTGCTTTATTGTATATTCTGCCACATGTACAGTACATATGGAGGATTGTAATTGCGTTACTCTCAGACCCGTATGGTGCATACAAATGACACTAAAGAGAATACAAATATATTTAAAATTACAGATTATATATATCCACGATACAACTTCTACAAGCAGGGATATTTAAAAAAGATAAGATAATGGCAGATAGAGTACAAACCATTGATATATACAACAGTGCAGATGTGAGGGAGTGCAAGGAGCTTAGTCTGTTTAAAGATAAGAAATAACTCCGTTTTATATTTTTTTTAAATCATGCTTTTATTATGTAATCATGTTTTTATTGTGTTGGTTAGCTGTATTTTTTGTTATTCTGGGTTGAATAAAACAAACCAACTGCGGTTTTATTGATATTAATTTATAAAAGAAACACGATTTTCTCTCATTTTGGAAATAAACTCTTCATTTGCAGTTTATGTAAACATGCTTTTAAACTAAGCTGCAAATTGCAAACTCAAGCATCGTGTTTCTATATTAAATAAAAAAGGCATTACCAATTTGCTTTTTTTTTTGAGTTATTTTTGCATAATCGTTGATTTAAAAAAACGAAATAATCTTGTTTTGGCCCCCCAACTGCAAGGTGGCAGTAGTGCGGAAGCCGCGTTGACCGGCTCGCCGACATATTTGGGAGAACAAGGTTAAAACAATAAAGTAAACTGCATTAATCTAAAGGGTTTCTGGGTGGGGAACAGAACATTTCTCAACCATAAGTGTGAGTTTTCATTACGACAAACTCATTTTCTCTGACAATAATTTTGTAAAAAAAGGCGACACGTTTTGTACGTCACGTAGATCATAACGCATCAAAAATCGGTTGAGAAAGAAGACCAGTAAATGTGGTTTTGAGCTTTTTAAGCAGAACGTGTTTAAAGTGACGTCACGTCAGTCACGGATGGCGATACGCAGCTATTTGTAAACTAGAAACTAAATCTGTGCAATAAATATGACTGATGTGATTAAAACGCTTTTTAAAGCATTTGAAGTGAGATGGAAGTCCTACAGGCACAGATTTGTCCCCTGGATAGCTTTAAACCTGCAGAAAAACCAGAGGTACAGTTTAACTTGTGATTTTTTGCAGGTTTTGCTAGACATGGTGATGTACACAAAGTAAATCTGAAGAGTTTTGCTCTTGCAGAACTCTTCGTCGGGTGAAAGGTCGCTCACAAGACAAGTTAATCCAGGACGAGCGGGTGTTTGCATCCCTCGTGGGTTTCTTCACTGAGCTCTTGAGAAATGACCTGCAAAATCAACGTGAACTGCTGCGGCTGCTTCCTGCGCGCGCACGGATCTACAGCAGCGACGAGCGCGAGGAGTGTCGTGACTCTCGCGCAGTGATGATGAAGACTTCTGGCTTCAGTGTCGAGAGGAAGAGCAGTTCACTGCAGGGCGCGGGGACCGGTGTGTTTGTGACAGGTGGACACGTGCGGAAGGGAAACATTGTGGCAATGTATCCAGGTAACGTCCAAGATTGCAACTAATACAGTTTATATATATTTTTACTCATTTAAAGATTTGCAGTTTATTTTCAAGTGTTTCAATGTCCATGTGTGTCTAGACATTCAAGGGAAGGCGGTCAACATATATCTTTAAAAATATATCTTTTTACAGCACAATAACTCAAATCTGTATGTTTAGATTGTTTTACTTTTCACCAGCACAATAACATAAATCTGTATGTTTTTCTTTCTTTCTTTTCACCAGCACAATAACACAAATCTGTATGTTTTTCTTTCTTTCTTTTCACCAGCACAATAACACAAATCTGTATGTTTTTCTTTCTTTCTTTTCACCAGCACAATAACACAAATCTGTATGTTTTTCTTTCTTTCTTTTCACCAGCACAATAACACAAATCTGTATGTTTTTCTTTCTTTCTTTTCACCAGCACAATAACACAAATCTGTATGTTTTTCTTTCTTTCTTTTCACCAGCACAATAACACAAATCTGTATGTTTTTCTTTCTTTCTTTTCACCAGCACAATAACACAAATCTGTATGTTTTTCTTTCTTTCTTTTCACCAGCACAATAACACAAATCTGTATGTTTTTCTTTCTTTCTTTTCACCAGCACAATAACACAAATCTGTATGTTTTTCTTTCTTTCTTTTCACCAGCACAATAACACAAATCTGTATGTTTTTCTTTCTTTCTTTTCACCAGCACAATAACACAAATCTGTATGTTTTTCTTTCTTTCTTTTCACCAGCACAATAACACAAATCTGTATGTTTTTCTTTCTTTCTTTTCACCAGCACAATAACATAAATCTGTATGTTTTTCTTTCTTTCTTTTCACCAGCACAATAACACAAATCTGTATGTTTTTCTTTGTTTCTTTTCACCAGCACAATAACATAAATCTTTATGTTTTTCTTTCTTTCTTTTCACCAGCACAATAACACAAATCTGTATGTTTTTCTTTCTTTCTTTTCACCAGCACAATAACATAAATCTGTATGTTTTTCTTTCTTTCTTTTCACCAGCACAATAACATTAATCTGTATGTTTTTCTTTCTTTCTTTTCACCAGCACAATAACACAAATCTGTATGTTTTTCTTTCTTTCTTTTCAACAGCACAATAACACAAATCTGTATGTTTAGATTTTTTTTAACTTTTCACCAGCACAATAACATAAATCTGTATGTTTTTCTTTCTTTTCACCAGCACAATAACACAAATCTGTATGTTTTTCTTTCTTTCTTTTCACCAGCACAACAACATAAATCTGTATGTTTAGATTTTTTAACTTTTCACCAGCACAACAACATAATCTTTATGTTTAGATTTTTTTAACTTTTCACCAGTACAATAACATAAATCTTTATGTTTTTATTTCTTTCTTTTCACCAGCACAATAACATAAATCTGTATGTTTTTATTTTTTTATTTTCACCAGCACAATAACATAAATCTGTATGTTTTTCTTTCTTTCTTTTCACCAGCACAATAACATAAATCTGTATTTTTTTCTTTCTTTTCACCAGCACAATAAAATAAATCTGTATGTTTTTCTTTCTTTCTTTTCACCAGCACAATAACATAAATCTGTATGTCTTTCTTTCTTTCTTTTCACCAGCACAATAAAATAAATCTGTATGTTTTTCTTTCTTTCTTTTCACCAGCACAATAACATAAATCTTTATGTTTTTCTTTCTTTCTTTTCACCAGCACAATAACACAAATCTGTATGTTTTTCTTTCTTTCTTTTCACCAGCACAATAACACAAATCTGTATGTTTTTCTTTCTTTCTTTTCACCAGCACAATAACACAAATCTGTATGTTTTTCTTTCTTTCTTTTCACCAGCACAATAACACAAATCTGTATGTTTTTCTTTCTTTCTTTTCACCAGCACAATAACACAAATCTGTATGTTTTTCTTTCTTCTTTCACCAGCACAATAACACAAATCTGTATGTTTTTCTTTCTTTCTTTTCACCAGCACAATAACACAAATCTGTATGTTTTTCTTTCTTTCTTTTCACCAGCACAATAACACAAATCTGTATGTTTTTCTTTCTTTCTTTTCACCAGCACAATAACACAAATCTGTATGTTTTTCTTTCTTTCTTTTCACCAGCACAATAACACAAATCTGTATGTTTTTCTTTCTTTCTTTTCACCAGCACAATAACACAAATCTGTATGTTTTTCTTTCTTTCTTTTCACCAGCACAATAACACAAATCTGTATGTTTTTCTTTCTTTCTTTTCACCAGCACAATAACACAAATCTGTATGTTTTTCTTTCTTTCTTTTCACCAGCACAATAACATAAATCTTTATGTTTTTCTTTCTTTCTTTTCACCAGCACAATAACACAAATCTGTATGTTTTTCTTTCTTTCTTTTCACCAGCACAATAACACAAATCTGTATGTTTTTCTTTCTTTTCACCAGCACAATAACACAAATCTGTATGTTTTTCTTTCTTTCTTTTCACCAGCACAATAACACAAATCTGTATGTTTTTCTTTCTTTCTTTTCACCAGCACAATAACATAAATCTTTATGTTTTTCTTTCTTTCTTTTCACCAGCACAATAACACAAATCTGTATGTTTTTCTTTCTTTCTTTTCACCAGCACAATAACATAAATCTGTATGTTTTTCTTTCTTTCTTTTCACCAGCACAATAACATTAATCTGTATGTTTTTCTTTCTTTCTTTTCACCAGCACAATAACACAAATCTGTATGTTTTTCTTTCTTTCTTTTCAACAGCACAATAACACAAATCTGTATGTTTTTCTTTCTTTTCACCAGCACAATAACACAAATCTGTATGTTTAGATTTTTTTTAACTTTTCACCAGCACAATAACATAAATCTGTATGTTTTTCTTTCTTTTCACCAGCACAATAACACAAATCTGTATGTTTTTCTTTCTTTCTTTTCACCAGCACAATAACATAAATCTGTATGTTTTTCTTTCTTTCTTTTCACCAGCACAATAACATAAATCTGTATGTTTTTCTTTCTTTCTTTTCACCAGCACAATAACATAAATCTGTATGTACTTCTTTCTTTCTTTTCACCAGCACAATAACATAAATCTGTATGTTTTTCTTTCTTTCTTTTCACCAGCACAATAACATAAATCTGTATTTTTATCTTTTCACAGGCACAATATATCAATCAGATGAGCCCATCTTTTTTCAGTCAATCAAAAATCCATTTGTTTTTAGATGCATTGATGGTATTTTAATTGATGGAAATGACAAAGCTATATCCAAAGCAGTGTATCGGTGAGCACAGATCCTAATACGTATTTATACCTGTTTCATTTGTGACCCTGGACAACAAAACCAGTCTTATGGGTCAAGTTTTCGAATTTGAGATCTCTACATAATCGGAAAGCTGAATACAGAAGCTTTCTATTGATTTTTGAGTTGTTAGAGTAGGACAATATCTGGCTTGAATACAACCGTTTTAAACTCAGGAATCTGAGAGTACAGAAATATCAAAATATTGAGAAAATTGCTTTTGAAGTTGTTAATCAGGGGCACTGTGGCATGCCCTTCCACTCACAAAGTTTTTATACATTTAATGTAGGAAATTTACAAAATATCTTCATAGAACACAATCTTTACTTAATATCCTAATGATTTTTGGCATAAAAGAAAAATCAACCATTTTGACCCATACAATGTATTTTTCTCTTTTACTAAATATGTTTCCGTACTACTTAAGACCGGTTTTGTGATCTAGGTCACATTTGCATATATATGCAAAAGAAACCATTTCAATCGAGTAGAAAATTGCTCAACAGATCCTGCAGTGGACGAGATAGGGTCGGTCCTTTTCATCTAAGTGACTGTTCCTGGTTGACCTCTCACCCTTTGAACCCTCTCGCTGTGGGACAGTACGTGAACAACTGCTCAAATGGCAAGAGGGGATTTTACAATGAAATTATACAACGATACAATGCTTTGATGTGCAAAAAATTGGACTGTAACAACACATTTCTTTTCTATAGAAAGAGAGGCGAATGTGTGCTATCAAGAGTTTGATGTGCCGAATGATTTTCCTCTTGAGCTTCGTCAGTATCTGCCAAATAATAACTATAAATCTGATACACAAAGGCAAGATGACAGATTACGTTTTTTTAGGATATTGTATCATTTGGTCACGAGAGTGTCCTTTCTGAATTTCACTTTCTCTTGCAGACCTTTGCGTACTGTGGTTCTTGTGTCACTGAGAGATATCATAAGAGGTGAAGAATTGCTCTCCAACTACTACACAATTGTGCATTAAACAAAGTTTTGTAATCTATTGTATAGTTGTTTGTGAGTTGTGATCAACAAATATTATATATATAATAAATACATATATTATTAAAGGTTTTTGTAAAGCAAAAGTGTGTTTGTAAAAATCTTAAAACCAAGCTTAGTTTCGACAAACAGATCAAATAAATATTAGAATTTATTCTTTCAAATGATTGAAGTTCTGTGGTTCATGATTTGTTGAATCTCACCCAGCAAGTGTAAATTGTATTTAAAATAAAAAGAAACATATTTTGAAAAAAGCTGATATGAATAATTTTGGAAAGGCTCAAAAAATTCACCCTTCACATTTAAAAAACACAGCGACAGGGTTATCTCCAGAATTTTATTCCCGGAACGGTTTGCCAGTTAAGTACAACATAAAAACCAAGAAAACAAGAACAGTGCCTATGTACAAACATTAAGAATGATAAAATGTCCTTTAGAATATCAACTGCCATTTGATTGTCTATTTAACACTAGAATTTTTTAACATCAAAGTGTTGAACCGAACCGTAACAAATTATTCCTTCTTCAAAAAAACATACAAATGTGAACAAAGAATGATATCAAACAAAAATGTAAAACATTCCAAAGATAAGGAAAGGTTTTAAAATGTAAAATGTTTCCCTGGAAGCAGACCAATACTACATTACAATTTCATTTTTAAACAATTTTTTATACAAACTTTGGACATAAACGACTGCACCAACACAATTTCCTAAAGCTCTTCCATCGATTCTCGGAGGAACAGGAGAATGAAATTGCACAGAACCTACAGACTGAATTGGAGAAAATTGTATAAAATGAAGTATCGATACACATCCTTCAAGTATGTAAAGACAAAGATAATAAAAATATGGAGAATTCTGGCTAGGATACAAGGAAACACAATGTCACAGACAAAGCACAAGCCGTTCTAAGACACCGTCCTGGAATAGTCTGCGGGTTTGAAAATAGACCGTACATAATTGATCACAACCAGGGAAACGTCTCTCGTTCGGCACTGGGAGGACATTGTCTTTGAACGTTCTCCAGGTAGATTTGACATGCAAGTTTTTGAACGAGCGTTAAGGCAACAGTGCCTTAACTGGAAAACATTCGCCATCGAACGAGTTGTATAAATCCCTAAGCTGAAATAATACTGTACATTCAATCGACTCCACTACCTATCTGACGTGTCTCCACGAGGACCACGGCATAGCAACAATGATGTTCACACAGAGCAACATTTTATTTCACTCGTATACCGCTAAGATACTCCACCCACTTACAGTTGAGTGAATAAATAAATCTCTTCTTAAGCAAATCTCTTGAATAAAGTCAGCAGAACATTAGGGAAAGTAAAGAAGGCATTCTTGTGGCGTACATACAGACTCAAAAGCACAGAATTACATTTTCAAGTTCAAGTCTGTTTGCCGAGGAAGAAAACCAAACAGGAAGGTATGTGGCTATCTGTACATATTAACAAATTATTGCCATACGAGAGAACGTGAAGCTTTGAAAAGAAAAGCTTGGGGGTAAATACAATTGAGGAAGGGGGAAAATCAAGCGTGTGGACAAACTGTTGAATTTAAATATATCTATTTAATCTGTACACGGCGTAACCAACTCTCCAGATCATCCACGTATAAGGAAACATTAATGTAGTCATTTTCACTGGTTGATATACAGTCAACAAGCGCTTTGACAGCAGGTTCTAGTGTCAGATGCATAGATTATGTTGGGCCAGCGCTTGCAGGCCTTTGTGAAGGTCTCGAAAGTAAAGATCATAGACTGTAGAAACATCCGCCGCAGGAGAACCAGGCAGTGAACGCAGGGATGAAAAAAATGCAGACAACAAAAAATAATTTACAACTTTGCATAATTGGTTAATAATGGGAACAGATAAACTGTGGTAGATTCCGCTCCAATGTTTTCAACCTATGATACGTTTAAGATATCCCTGCAAACAACATTTAAATAAATAGCGATCATCTTCTACACATTCGAAAACAAACATAACATGTGCCAGTCATTTCACAACAATTTTAGGATAACAAAAAACATTACAGAGGTTAAAAATCCTCTGTACTGACCATAACGCAGTCCAATGGTCTTCACTGCAATAAATACACCTATTTAGTACTAACCACCGTCTAATAAAGCAAAGTTACACAGGGAGCATATAAAGAACTCTAATAAATATGTGAAATAGAAAAATAACACGTCATCGCAGTGTGTTTTATACCTCAAACAGGTTTTTGTAATGGTATAGATTTTCATCTAGGGCCTTTTTGCTAGAACCATCGCGATGGTTCACAAATTCCATGAATCGCTTGTGGTCTTTTCTACCAAAAATCTCCCATGAATGGCAGAGAAAACAGGACATTACTTGATAGAAAAACATTCCCAGTGTCTTGATGCTGGATGACAGGATTTAAAAAAACTAAAAAGAGCTGCAAAAAAAATGTCTCGAACAACAGTGGTCGTAAAGTAAATGGCGTTCAGACGGTAGATTCCCAGAGCCCTGCAGTAACCGCTACAAGAGCCAGGTACAAAGTAACGCCTGTAAACACTGATGCGTACCACAGAAGATAGGCTGATCAGACAGCATATCACCATGGCTAGAAAAATCTCATCGCCTGCCGAAGGTTCTGCGACAACACGTTCATTTCTCCACAGTATTCGGACGTAGACACATTATGACACTTCCAAAATTCAAGACTCGAAATAAATGGCTGTATTAACTCTTGAGAAATCAAGATTGAAATCTGTACAATTAGACATCACTGATGTCATAGTAAAAAAAAATCTAAGAAAGAATACATCTGTACATATATACACGCGTATATAACTGGAAATGAAAAATTTACAGACGAAAAACCAAAAAGGGAATTTCCAGGAAGTATGTACACGTTTGATTGCAGGTAGTCCCATGAGGTCGCGCGGGTGCGAGACGTTACTCTGTCTGCAGCGCTGTATGCTGATGTAGTGTGTGCGTGGCCATGTAGCCGCCGGCCTCACTGGGCGATAAACCGCCAAAGTCAGTGACAGAAACCGCCATTTTGGCACTTGTTATGTGGTGCCTGCGGCTTTCAAAGTCCATGTTCCTGCTGCCCACCGACACGTCGTTTATAAATGGCTCAGACAGACCCATCTTCAGCCTCTTGGCAGGCGGTCGCTCGCAGTCGTCTCCGCACATGTTGAGCTGACCCAGGTCCGAATGATAGAAGCCGGTCTCCAGCAGGTTTAAGCAGTCGCCATCTCCGTTGCTGGAGTAGTTGAGCGGCTCATCGTGGCTCAGGGATCCACGGTGCAGGCCGTCCAGAGGAGGGAAGTTGTAGGAGTCAAGACAGCTGACGTCTGCTGGATTGCACACAGAGGCGACTGTACTTGTCAACGCTGTGTGCAGGGAGAATAAAAAAACATATTTATGAAATAATACAGTCCGTTTCAAACAAAAGATGTGATTTAAAGGCAGTATGCATCATAAGTTAAGATGCTAACTTTAGCCTGCCAGCACAGAAATCATGATCCAACGCTCCATGTGAATCGCCATCCGAAGCCACGCCGCTTCCAAAACACATTAACACGAACAGACCAAAAGCTGTAAGATTGCACCATGGCACATTCACCGGTGAGAAAACATTGCAGTACGAAGTGAATAACATTACTGTAGTAACGAACCTGGACAATCGCTTCAAGTAGGAGTTTGATTTACCAATTTGTCACTTGTGTTACATGTGTTACATGCCGCTGTTTCTCCGCCATTCTCCCTACATTGACATAGCGGACGTGAGCATGCTGATGACGTGTGATGTCTGCTTGAACTGGGTGCGAAGTGGGATGCAAAATACGTTGGCTGAAAATGTACACAGGACCAGTCTCAACCGATGGCTCTCTTCAAAACGTCAGCCAGAATGTTTTTATTGGTCAATCGTTTTTTTTGGTCCTACGCCTTTCACAGACGATGTATAATTATAAGAAATTAAAGTTAGACGCTTGGTAACAATGTAATACGTAAAGGTCCAGAAACTACATATGAAACATTCAAAACCCGGCTAAATCGAATCATAACATGTACCTACCTGTCCAGAAGTAGGCATCATCTTTGAAACCCTTGACTCCCGTAGTTGCTCAAGCGCGGAAAAGCAACACCGATTATAATCATACCCGTCAACAATCCCGTTTTGGTCAGGATTTTCCCATTTTATTTTTGTTCGTCCTTTCCAAGTTCCACTTGCAAACTTGCAGACATTTAACAAGGGGAAGGTTATGTTCCAGTTGTTAACCTGCCATTCTCCCGCTGTGTCTCCACAGGGTATGTGACCGCGCTGATGACGTATAGTGTCTGTGTGAACAGGTTGCGCAGTGGGATATAAAATACGGTGACTGAAATTGGACACATGACCGAGGGCAATGATTGGGCAAACGTTTTTTTGGGCCCAGGCCTTTCACAGACGATATATAATTATAAAAATACCAATGTATCACTTCACTTAATGATTGCTATCAGGATGTTAAGAGACTTCCAACCGGCATGACAAAACGTTTTTGAAGAGGATTGCCTACTCAACCTTTACAGCCTTTTAACACGGAGCGAAATTGTCTTGATTTGCAACTTAAATGTCAACCGTAAACACATCTACACCTATATTTAGGTGCACAGGAATGAAATTCAACATCTAATCAACACTGACTCGATTTACTGTAATACAAGTGTTCTAGATATTTTCATCAGTGCAGATTATAAAGTCATCACCGTACTAAACTAAACTGCCCCTGGAAGTAACTTTATCTTGCCCTGTGTAACAGAAATAAAGACATCTGGTGTTGGGAACGTACCAGAGAGGTCACTGGCTGTGATGGAGTTCAGGATGTTCAATTGTTGTTCAGTTGCAGGTTCTGTCCTGCCGCTACTGGAGGAACAAATAGATGCTGATCCATCCACCAAACCCTCGGCTTCATCCACCAACCGGTCCATCAGGTCCCTGCATACACAAATCATACAGAATGATAAGACTTCAAGTTTCAGAGGATATCATTCTGGCTAATGAACTAATCTAGAAGCACTCTGCTTTAAGATTATCGAGAACCAAATAAACGATTATTGGTTGTTTGACAATAAACATTTGAGAAACTCACGTAACGCCGGGATAGCTGCTGAACTTCTTTTTGCCAAATCGATTTTGCTGGACAAAAAAGTCAAATCGTTCTGACTTCTTCCACATGTAGTAAAATGCAACGCACTCGGCCACCGTCCTTGTATTGACCTTAAAATTAGGAAAAAATTACATTTTAAAGGAGGATAAACCAAAATTGATTATCAAGTTCAACTGGTGCTTATTGTTATGATCAGAATCTTACTTTGTGTTTCTGGATGAGGTGGAAGTTCTTTTCATATAACAGAAGAGCATGTTCAAAACTCCGGCATTCTTCTTCAGACCATGGAAGCATCTCACCTTTTGTGAAAGAAATACATTTTACACTTAATAAACTCTTACAATAAGCCACAATGTAATTTTGATTTCTTCTATATAGCATTGTTTCTGTATATCTACTTACCTTTTGTAGATTTTTCATTGCTTCTATGGTGTTCAAGAGCTTCTTGGACATTGTAGTTACACTTCATAAGCTCATATAAGGCCTAAAGAAATCAAACACATTGAAACTGATGATTCCCTTGAATAGACACATTACACATTCCTCAAAACATTTATAAACTTTTAAAATGTAAATTAATTCAAAGTACAATATGCTTTTTTAAGGAACTCATCTTAATCCCTACAACAAGAATATATCCGTAGTTAATAACCCTACCAAATGCATAAAATGTCAAATGTCCATGTAATTACCCTCAAGATAAATGAAATAAGAATTTAATGATGCGTGTCTGGTTCTTTTAAAAATATGGCTGTTATTTACCTGCTCATTGTCTTTGACGAGAGAACAATCTGCATTTGCCTGCATCTTTCCGTCCACACCTGCAGCAGCATCCCGCAGGAAACTCTTCATTTTAGACTCGGACAACAAGTCCGGCCGCCACAGCAGCTGATCTTCTTCTTCATAAACTGGAGAACAGAATTAGTTTGAGACATTACTACACGAATATATCGAGAGTACTTTATGCGACTACATACGAGTATCTGCAATTAATTCCATTTGAATACATCAACTCACCTTTATCCTCATCATCATAACAGCTAAGAGCAGGAATTTCTGCCTGATAATTAGATCCAACCATGATTTCCTGCGAAACCAAAAGGAAAATTGAATAAAAACACACAATGATCTTGACTTGAAAACAAAAAATGAGAAACATTTGTACCCATCGAAGACAACGATGATAAGGAAAAAATCTCTTTATGAGCAAACGACAAGCTTAGCTTTTTCTACATATCTGATGTACTGCTCTTCCTCACCTTGCGAGAATCCTCAGGGTTCAAACCTTCATCTTCACCTTCGGATTCTTTGTCGCCGTCATAAACAGCGTTAGCTGAAATAAATAGAATATTTCATCAATACAAACAATTGAATAACATGCCAAAGATCACAACAAAAGACAACTGCATGCTTACAGCGAAGGGTCCTAGGGAAGAAATCGTTAGTTTCGTGTGACGTCACAGACGGTGTGAGGTCATCTGCAGAAGACTGGGTTTCTTCATCATCTCCAGACAGAAGATCTTTGGCAATCTCTTCCTGTAAGAACATTAGAAACACATTTCTTGAATCCTCCTGTATCTGATTTATCTCGAGTACTCAGTTTTGTTGTAACTACTGTTAACTCACTTTATCCAACGTCATGTCAGGCAGGTCATCGGTCAGCTCTACAGAAGAACTGTCCGCACTCGATCCACCAAGAGCATTGTCCATTGCTTCATATCTGTACAAAGCCAACAATTCTTCCAAAGGCATATTGCCCTCCTGTTTCAAAAACATTGAGATGATATTCAAGTTGATTTAAAACAAAAATAAATAGCACGCCATGGTACAGAATTACATTATTAACCATCATTATATTTAATAATCAGTAGTACACAAGGTTTCACTCGACCCCTGGACTGAGTATAAATGAAAGCAAACCTTCTCCAGGTCAGCGATTTCTGAGCTCCCGTCTGATTCCCTCATCTCCTCCTCCTCCAACGTCTGCTCATCGTCATAATCGTGCACCAGCATCTCCGCCGTCGGGTCGAAATCATGATCTTCCGATGACAAAGAGCCAACTAAAAAAATATTTATATATGATCAAACAATCTGAAAGATGTTTCTTTTGCAAACAGCTCAATGCAATTATACAATATATATTTTGATTCAATTTAATAGATATTGGGCACAAATTACCTGGGCTTGTACTTCCCAAGGAAGCCTGAAAATGAAAAAGAAAATCAATTTCAATTTGATGAGAAAATATATAGAATTATACCATTCTAAAATCATTTACAATATGTTCCCCAGTAAACATCAACATTTCTGTCAATACATTGATAATGATTAAAAACAATGTGATAATATGAGATGTTAAAGATTCAGAAATTGTGCTTATTTGTAATTCTGATGCTAGTTTAGCAAGTATAACCGAGGTAAAAAAAATGTTTACATAGTTTATAATATAAAATTGTATAACTTTAAGTTATTAATTATAATCATGAAATTTCGTTTGTTGTTCACAGTTGTCATAAATTCAACAAACTTCAGGATGGTAAGACAAAAAAAATGTCAAAAGGTAACGTTACAGATTACAAACAAGATTATTTAACTATAATATCCTTCAGTTAAGCTTCACATGTCTGTCATTAAATGTATTTTTGACCACATTGTATAACTAAACATAATATAACGGGAACCAAACAGTCACTAACAAGCCAATGAGCAATAACACAGCAGTTATTTCAGAATTGTCATTAGTTTTCCGTCTAAAAGCAATTTCTTATTCTCACCACTGTAGCATCATATTTTATATTAAAATCAAACATATTAATGCGTTGATGTCGTCACTTTTCAGCATCTATCAATACGGTTCTGCAGCAAAGAAAATTATCCATTACGCCGGCGTATACTGGTAAAGGGAAAAAAGGAAACATTAAACAAAAATGACAAATTGAAAGAAATAAAATAATTTCATAAACTAGCGGCGGCAGCGCTGAGGAGATTCTGGCCGCTCGAGCTCCGTGAGATCTGACGCCAAGTACGGACGCCCGACCCGAGCGCTCGACGCTACAGAGGCCCCATCGATGCTTTTGACCACTCGATTAAACGTCCAGAACCGTTTAAATCTCCACCAAACGGGCCTTTATCTAAAGAAAAAATACTATTGCGTGTAATCGGCCACAAAAAACCCACAATAATGGACGGTGGAGAAATAAAATAACGACCAAAATATGACGCCTTCCCCCTATTTTTTAACTTACCTCCGCCATCTTGGTATCTTTCGGCTCCTAAACTGGCTTTACGAAACCCGTATTGAAGCTGCCAACCAATGACGTTAGGCTATTTTAGCTGGTTCGTTCTGATTGGTTGCCATGTTTGACGCGCACGGCAAGCAGGACACCAGATTGGATGATAGAAAAGCGCTGGTCGACGTCGAAAAACTATATTCCAATGAATTTAATTACCTGAGCGTTCATTAGGCGTTCAAATGTTGTGAAGTTACATGAAACGACTTATTTTAAATATTTATTTTAAATACTTTTTTGGAGGTTATTCAAATATATAAATATATTTGTTATATTCGTAAAAGAAATGGCTTTTATTTTTATTATATAATTTTTTCCTCAACTTAAGATTCTTGTGATCAATTTATTAGCGAAAACAAAAACCAATGCCTTTAATGCGATTTATTTAATGCATTGAAAATAAAACTTCCTAATGGTTAAATTTTTTCTTTTTCTTGGTACCAGAAAAAACTATTACAGAATAGGGTTAGGGTATAAATTGTTCTTTTAAGTGGGCTACTTTTGACTAAAATGTTGAGCCTAAAATGGTTTCATTTATATTTTTCACTTTAAATGTTTACACTTACTTTTACATATTCGCATAATTAATATTTATATAATTTGTCTCATTGTTATGTGTGTTTCTTCCATGTGATTGAACTGTTATGTGTCGCAACCACAGCAGAGCAGATGATGGCGCCAGTGACATGACACATCCAAACTTTTGCATCACACCAAACAATAAAAAATGATCTGGTCTAATGCGAACACTTTTATAAAAAATTTATTTGAATATGTTTTATTTTCAAAATATACAAAAAATGTCTTTGTAGATAAAAACATTTAAAGATGTAAATATTTTTTCTCTTTTCTGAAAAGGAGCGACACATGCAGTTAAACTGAAAGTATGACGTCATTGTTTACAGTGGTGACGCAGCTGCACCTGTACCGGTGAAACAAGATTATAGGCAACAGAACTGATGTATGTAGAACAGGTAAGTTGAGATTTGTCATTTGTCAGTGAACACCTGCTACAGTGAATGTCTTTATACGCTCACAACATGCACTTTATTAAAGTCACACAGGAGATGTAAAGTCTTCATTATAAGGGGCATGGATGTTTATCTCATTCTCTGGGAATATGAGATCACCAAATCCACACCAGGAACATAGAGGGAAACTTTTATTATAAATGTAGAATTTTCAACTTGGCTGACTTTTGCATCGGTTCACACTGCAGAGATATGGAGATTGAATCGATGGTTGCAAACTGTGCGCTCATAAAAGCAAGAGAAGGTAGGAACATATATTCACATTTCCTAATGTCAAGTTTTCTTGTAATAGACAGCTTTGAACTCGAAGTATATTAACAGTGACAAACTTTTTGAGCGTATAAATGTCTTGACAGGTCGAAAAATTATTTAAGTTAATAGCTGACATGAAATACTTCGGGAAGGTTGCTATGTTGTGCTTTGTGTAAAACAATATTTATTTAAAAAAATGTATTTAAAAGCAACCCAAATGATTTACTTATGCTGCCTATAAATTGTGAAAATATTGCGTCAGTAGAAAAGGCCATAACCAAAGCGTAGTCAAATTTACTTCAAACTCTAACAAAACATCTCATAAACAAAATACACTGACACTTGCCTTAGGCTACTTATCCATAACTGTTCCATATAGACACATTTCAAACTTGACTTTAATTAATAGTAAATATACCGTAACATGATATTCTGTGAAGCATAAATCACCGGGATTCTTCACAGAAATTGTTGTACCCTGTTTCTTAATTAGGGGTGGAAACAGCAATTTCAACATATTTTCATTTGTCCATAAACCTCTTAACTAGAATACTGACCTTAGACAAAAGCAGACACACAATGTATTTAACGTCATACCTCCCTTGCATCACAAACAGGTCAGACTTCTTTGGCTGCGGTTAACTCAACCCAACCTCGCATGTCAGTATAACCTGCAATTCATCTTGTCTGAGGTCTAAAAATAGATTTTGTTGCTGTTTTAAACTCAGGAAAACCTGTCATGCATCTTCTGTCAACCTCTAAAAATGAAACATTCTTTTCAACACTCCCTCCAGTGTTTTCAAGTGAAAACATTGTTAATAGTTATTTTTTCCATAATAGTTACTTACGCTTTTAAATGACCTAACATGTGGTTTTTTTCCGTCTGAATCTGAGTGGCTGCAAGGTGTGTCCTCACATACCTGATCTTCATCTTAAAGTTTCATTTCATAGCTATTTATAGTACAGGCTCATGTGTTGCAGGTTTACAGGGAACCGATCACCATTTACACAGAACATAGCACACACACAGTATTGATGTAGTGTCAATATTACAACCAAAGCAATACTCATCCAAGTCTGTAATTTGTACCTCCTATTAGATGTCTTACAACTTGACAACCACTTTCTTCTAAAACCATATAAGAGTTTTGTGTGAAAAGGTTATTCAGTTTTTAGGTGACTCATTATGGTTAACATGATGATACGCAATAATACTAATTGATATCATACCCAGCAGTATGTCAATGGTTCTTGCCAGATAACTTTTTTAAAAATAGCGACAATCAATAGTGTTGTTCCTCAAATCTGAGATAATTGGTTATGTTTTTCAAAGTGCCACTGCAAACGCTCAAAAAAATGAACTGTCGCTGCTGTTAGTTTTACTCAACCCATCCTTGTTCACAGTACATAAAGAATTCAAGTAGGCTTAACTGAATTAACGTAAGTTCTGTCATCTTTACTTAACAAATGTTTGACTGGTCAAGATAACATTGTTGAGTAGAAAGCAAACCCTATAATATTGGAGCTAATGTTGAGTTAACTTAATATAAACAAGTTAATTCAACATGACCGGTAGAGGGGGATTTTCTGTTCCCACTATACTTTGCGTATAGGCAGTGCTTTTTGAAATTTAGTGTTATTTTAAGTGTTGTTCAGTAAAGTTCATTCATCTTTGAGGTTTAAAAGAGTTGGTTGTATTTTTTAGTTTAAAGGTTGCCACTGTTTTGAAGAGTGGTACATGTGCTTAGGCTGTGAGAGGTTTCTCCTAGCCCATGATGTCTATTGCATCATTCAATGAGCTTTTTGTGCTAATGCCAGTACTGAGATGTTCTCATCTGATTTGCTCATTGTGTTTTGACTTACATGCAGTAAGTCTGTATATAATTTATGTATGACAACAAGAATTGCCATTGAAAAGGATAAATATTGAGTTCAATTCATTTGAAATTACTGGTACGATCGTGATGGTTGACTCAAAAAGTTTTGTCAACATTACTTACATTTATTTTGTTCATACAACTAAAGTTTTATTGGGTCAAATTACTTAATATTGTAGCGTAGAATCGCTTGACGCAGCTTTATTAAGTAAATTCAACAAACTATTTTTTGGGCGTGTACGATTTTCAGTAGAATATGTTTCTATGTGAGGCCTGTAATCATTTGAAAAAAAAATTGTCTTTCTAACATCCAGTAGGTAATAATGGAAATCGTAAAGGAAGAAGTCGAAAATGGAGAAACCTTCTACGTTTCCCGCACATAAACGAGTGCGGAGAGTTGGAGAACAGCATCGGTGAGACTAGGTCATGGAATGAGATTTTCACATTTTGAAAGGCATTGCCTGGAATGTGCTCCTGTGCACAAAATCAAAGCTAGTCTTTCATAAAAAAAAATCAATGTCGGCATGTTGCTATTTTTTTAAATAATTTATTCTTTTCTGTCTGTCAGAGCGAGACTATCATATGTTGTGCGTGAAGCAGCCCATTGGAAAACAACTGTTTCGACTCTTCTGCGCGACGAAGACAGATTTACAGTATTGCATTGAACTCCTGGATGCAATGGTACAAATGCAAAGGAATTGAATCGTGCATAAGCATATGGCCTGATGTTACGTGTTTATCGGTTTACTTATTTGTTAAGCAGGTATTTTGACATATGACAAGTTGATTTGTGTCAGTGCATTTATGACTTTCTCTCACAGGAGGAATATGAAGTCACGCCGGACGACAGGCGACAAAACTTTGGCAATAGACTGATCACAAAACATCTCACCTCTCAGGTATCTCTCCTCAAAGATCAGACTTTCTTCATACACGGCTGTTGCTCTTCTTTAGCACTTTGTGGCTTAAACACGTTTGTGATTTTATGATTTTGTTCAGTCTGTTCACAGTGTGCAGGGCATTTTGGACAGTCATTTTAAGATGTGCCAATACAACCTGGAGTGCAAAGCCTCTGAAGACATCTTCAGTGACAGCCAAAAGTCAGTTTCATGAGCTTTCATGAGTGATTAAACTCGCGTTTGTGCTCCCGTTAAACATCCTGTCATTTGTTTTTCCTTGTAAAAGAGCCCTGCACGAGTATCTGAGTGGAGATCCATTCACAGAATATCAGAAAAGCATGTACTTTGACCGCTTCCTGCAGTGGAAGATAGTCGAGAGGTAAGCATTTTTTTGCTTTATGTAAGCATTATGTTTATCAAAACTCAATGTGTCTTCACATTTCTCAATGTATGTCCTTAAATTGCTCAGGAAAAATAGAAAGAATACAAATAAGACAACGGTTGAAACACATGAAGAGTATGGATGTGTAAAATTAATGTAGATTAAAAAGGTCAAATAATCCGGATTTGTGCAAATTTGATGAGAAATGTTTGAGTTCATATTGAGATCTTCAATAATTCAGACTTTTGATTGCAGACTTGACAAATCTGAGCTCAGTTTGTGACACATCGTTGACATCTCTTCTGAAACTCTCATGACAGACACATTTCTGACTCTTTTTCTCACTTTCTATAGTTTCTATTTTCACTCCATCTCATTCATGAGAAATAACTGAGAATCTCTTTTGTGATTTTTCTCTTACAAACAAGACAGATTTAAAGTCACATTTAGCACAGTCACACAATACAACTCAACGCTTAGAACATTTTAGCAACCACCCAAAACACCCCAGAACACCCGGCATAATCATCTAAAATGGACAGAATGTCTAACACTACTTCAGTCGCTGATGTCAGCCATGTTTGTAGTCGACTGTAATGTACTTTTTCAATGTTTTTTTTCACCCACAGACGGCCGGCCACCAGAGACACATTTCGAGAATACCGTGTTTTGGGGAAGGGAGGGTTCGGAGAGGTAAAAGCACAATCACTGTATACACAAGTTTACTGAAGTGTCTGTGAGATGATGAACACACTCAGAATAGAAATGATGAGAAAGTGATGGGGTTCTCTATGCCGCAGGTGTGTGCGTGTCAAGTGCGATCTTCTGGAAAGATGTACGCCTGTAAGAAACTGGAGAAGAAGAGGGTGAAGAAGCAGAAGGGGGAAGGCATGGCCATCAATGAGAAACAGATTCTCGAGAGGGTCAACAGCAGATTTGTGGTGAGAATTGTGCCACATCTTTTTTACAACCAATTTATGTTTTTATCGTAATCAAAACATTTCTCTCCAAAGTTCTCATTTCACTAATGAAAAAATTATATGCGATGATGATAAATCATGAAATAAAAATGAATGAATTGTAATTTATACATCATGTTAGTTATCGCTTAAAACACTTTTTAACGTTTCCTCTTGACATTTAGACATTATGGTATCACTATTAAACAACTTATATTTATAATTTATACAAATGCAACTATTAACAACACCATGTTAATATATCCCCATAAATAATGAATAAATACAACTCACAACTAAAAAGAATTTTCCCATCACAATAATTGAAACAAGACTTTTCTAATAGTGAGAATTGTTGGAGATTACTTCATCCTCAATTAAAATAAAAGCACAATGCTTCAAAAAAACAGCTGTTTTTCTTTTGATTATGAGGTGAAATGTGGCCTGGACATGTTTCTTGATTCATGTCTTGAATTTCTTATGTTATAGGTGAGTTTAGCATACGCGTATGAGACTAAAGAAGCTCTGTGTCTGGTGCTGACGCTCATGAACGGAGGAGATCTGAGGTTTCACATCTATAACATGGGCAGACAGGGGCTGTTGAAAGACCGAATCAGATTCTACGCCGCTGAGATCCTGTGCGGTTTAGATCACCTTCATCAGAAGTCCATTATATACAGGTATGGAGCAGTTGAACGTTCCTTTAAATGGAATCCTGCACAGATAATAATAACCCAAAATACAAATCCACTTCTGTGTGTTTCATTTCTATCAGAGATTTAAAGCCAGAGAACATTCTGCTGGATGACGACGGTATGTGCACTTCATCTTAAAACAAAAGACACGATCTGGTCAAACACGTTTCTCTGCTTTCCATTTTCCATTCCGGATCTCAAATTACAATAGATGTTCTATTTTTGTCATCATAAACTTAAGCTCACTCAACACCAGGAAACTTTTCTCCAGATCTGTTTTCACAATCATAAACAAGGAAATTAATTGAATTTCTCAGTTTCTATGTTATTTTTAGTTTATTGCAATATACTCTTCACATGATCAGTGTCAAGCATAGGTTTACACGTCATTACATGAACGTAGTAAAACATTAGCACCCTAACAAAAAAGATTCAAGTGTGCTATTAGTACACTTCTTTTAACCTTAAAATAAGCAAGTGTACTATTTGTATGTACTTCTCAGGAATGTACATACAATACTCTTTTATAAACTAAAAAGGGCCAGGCCAAGCAGTATTGAAAAGCACACTTGCAAGTATACTACTGGTACATTGATATCAGTATACCTACTACACAAAAGTATACTTTCAAACTGGGAAGCAAAATCGGTCCTGGATTATTCGGGCCACGTCGGCCCTCCACCATTTCTGTCGACAAGTGGGGGGTGGTTGGGGATTTGGTTTTGATGGTATCGGCCATTCACCATTTCTTTCGAGAGGGGGTGGATACGTTAGCGGCCCACCGGGAAAAGTTCCAGTATTCCCAATGGCCAGTCCGCCCCTGGACACGGCCGTTCTGGCCTTTGACAGAGTGTCCTTGCGGTCAGTCCCCCCCTGCTTTCAAATAAATTTTTAACAGTAAATAAGACTTCAAAATATACTTGAAGAATACTTATATTTTGAAAGGGCAGTCACCGAAGTGCCATCCCTCGATGCCTAAATTTTTTTTTGTTCACTATAGAGATCTGTCGATCATATCCATCAGTCTCGCCTAAAACAGAGAAACTGTAATGAAGTAAAAATGTTAAACTTTCCTTTTCAGTTTTCCAAATAAACGATGGATGAGATAAAGGTAGATTGTGCTGTTTGACAGGTCACATCCGGATATCTGATTTGGGTCTGGCTGTAATCTTGAAAGAGGACAAACCGGCAAAGGGCAGAGTGGGCACGCTGGGTTATATGGGTATGAATAATCTTCTCCGTAATGTTTTAAAGAATTTATCATTTCTTTTAAGAAACGATGTTTCTTTTACACTGTTTATTGCAAATTGAAGTGTCATTCTGATGTTGACTTTAGCTCCGGAAGTCATCAACAACAAATATTACAGTGTAAGTGTGGACTGGTGGGGTCTGGGGTGTCTAATCTACGAGATGACAGCCGGAAATCCTCCGTTCCGCAAACACAAGGAAGGGGTGTCGAGAGAAGAGACGGAGAGGAGAGTTCTGGAGATGACAGAGAACTACGGGAACAAGTTTGATGAGGATACTCAATCGATTTGCAAAAGTGTAAGGCAATATTTTATGCTCTTGGTGATTTTTTGTGCATTTCTTAGACTATCATCAATTTAAAACATGATTTCTATATATCAGTATTGGCCGATCTCTACAGTATATTTTGGTGACGGTATTTTTTATCAGTACGAGTCGGATTGCATCAACATTAGAAGCAGATAGTATCAGTGTTTAATACTCTTTTTCTGTCAGTTTTGAAACACATATCCTCCTCTTACGCTGCAAATTATAATGGCATGACCATACGATATATAAAATCCCAAAACAATAGAATAAATGTAAAATGCACATAATAAAACAACACACCAGATTCTTTCATTAGATTATTTTTTCAAATAAAATCTTTTCATTTAAGCTCCTGACAAAAAGCCCAAAGGAGAGACTGGGCTGTGGGTCTAAGAATGGAAGCGACGCCATCAAAGCTCATCCATTCTTCAAAAGCATCAACTTCACCAGACTGGAAGCTGGACGAGTAAAACCACCCTTTATTCCCGATGTGAGCCATTTTACAGACACGTTCTACTGTAAACTAACTTCATTATTCATCCAAACATACTCATTTCTCATCAAAACCTTTTCTCTATCAGCCGAGAGCGGTTTACTGTGCAGACGTCTTAGATATCGATCAGTTCTCTACTGTCAAAGGTGTCATTCTCAATGAGACAGATAATGGTTTCTATGCCAAGTTTAACACAGGAGCCGTGGCCGTGCCCTGGCAGAATGAGGTAAACACTTTCACAGGAAACTTTAACTCTTATGCGTTTGGCAGAGTGCGTTCAAGTTTGATATTTATTCAGTATTTGTGGGGATTAAAACCATGTTTTTGTGTTGTAAGCAATGCCAATTTAGCTACAGAAACATAAAGAAACAAAACGACACCTCTTCAGAAAGAAGGTTTAGTAGAGTATATCAACTCTGAATTGAGGGAAACTCTGGGTTTTCCGTTTCAGAACGTGAGGTATGTCAAACCCGAGAACGCGGGGTAACTCAAGGCTTGTTTCTAAAAGAGAGATAATTTATACTCGGAGTCAGTAACCGTAGCACTCTGTGAACCTGGTCGGGAGCAGGTTTTCTTTGGTTAACCCAGAGTTTCTTTCCATCTCCTCCCCCATTTTAAAGCGCTAGTGGTGTACCTCATTCATACATTCATTAATAGAGTCATTCATGGCACACTTTTTGATCAAACAGGGTCCATCTCAGTGACTAATATGCATGTCTTTTATGCTTTTATAAAGGATCCTGTATGCGAAGAGGCTGAGTAATTTACATGTACATTGATTTCATGAGAACCAAGTGGAATTTTGTAATTTTCCTGTGCATTTTTATTAAAACTGTACCATTTTTCAAGTCAATTAGATCAAAACATATCATCCATCATTACATCAATTACATCAGCCATCGTGCGTGTATCAAATCAGAGCATAGTTTTCTATGGAGGATGAAAAATTACTTCATAAAGTGTAAAAATGAAGTGCATTAATAACGAAATTAATAAAGACATAAATGAAGCGATAAAGGAATGTTATACCAGTTTTATATAAGCAGAATTCGAAGTGGTGATCAGTCTGACTTTGAGTGTTACGCCCTACAGGTGTCGTATCTATACAACATGATTGAGACTGAGAACGAAAGATATTTTTATTATTTATGTTGTTTTATTAATGTACTGATAAATTTGTTGTACATTTATCTATTTATTAATATAATCTGAAGTCATTCTAGATCCACTGTATGAAGAGCGGAAAGTGTTCCTCGCCGTCACACGCTTTCTGGCACCATGTTGCTTTTTCTCTGGTGCTTTTGCCATGGTGAATCATAATATCGGAGCTACATTGATCATGGCTTGTCGTAGTCGTGGTACACGAGCTTAACTCAATGTAAGCCTTCCCAGAGTTGATATTTAACTCAAATCAGCTGTTACAAACCAACAACTAAAACTTTCGTATCTCTGTGTAAATCAAGTCAGAGTTCACATTTTAACTCGGAGTTGGTTGAACATCCTCATTGAAACAGGCCTCTGGTCATTGTGCGTCCATATGAAATAGTATAATAGAAACAGATTGGTGTAATGTTACGGAAAGATCGAATGGCACAAAACATCACCGAATGTATCAGTTCCGTTGCAAAACGTCACTGATGTTTGCCAACCAAATGTCCAGAAGGATGATGTCATTGGGGAACTTAAAAACGGATTAAAGGATTTTATGACTAACAGGATATAAACCGATATGTATGACATGTTGAAACTTTGATTCAGTAGAATGGAAAGAATATAACTAAGTAAACAGGAATGTTTATGCAAGATAGAGCAAAATAATGACAAACCTTTAACTTGAAATTCATAAAATTATGTATTATTCAATAACTGATTTTTGTTCATTTTTAACCCCCCATTGCAGATTTAAGTTTTAGAATAAACTTAATTTACACTTTTATCTTTTTTCATTTAGATGATCGAAACAGAGTGTTTTAAGGACTTGAATGTGTTTGGTCCGGAAGGAACTATAACACCCGATCTGGACCGCAACGCTATGATCCCCTTGAACGGTTCTGAGCCGCAGACTTGTAACCAGATCGCAACGGATTACCGGCGGCCTCGACTCCTGCACAGAATCTTCCGCAGACGTGTAATAAATCCTTGCATATAACTGCATTTCAATGTCGAACATCACAGACAACTATCACGGTCAAAAATCAACCACGCTTAACTTTAATAAACATGGTTTAATTTGTAGTAAACCGCTGTAATCACAAATTGACCATGGCCTCACCATAGTAACCGTAGTTTAACCGGGAATGAAAAACCGAAATTTGTCATTTCTACACCTAAAGGTGAAATGCAACCAGTGTTGGGTATAACTATTTACTAAGAAATAAGTTCCTGTAATTTTGCCTTGAAAAAGTAAAGTAAGGAATAACTCTTATTTTTCCTGTAATTTAATTACAGTTACTTCGAATGTAATTGAACTTAATACTGTATAATATTTTCAATACTGGAAAGGAGTCTAACTTTAAAATAAATGCTTTAATGTATCACCTTTGTAATACTTTGGTCAGTTGATAAGAATCATTTATAATATTATTTATTTGAATGAATTAAATAAGCAGTTTAATTTCTATCCTTGAATCAATTGTAATCAAGGTTGATTAAGTCAAGTTTTTGGAGAGAGTAATTTTTACAGTAATCTGATAACACATATGTATCTAGTAACTTAATTACTTTTTCAGAGTAACTTACCCAACGCCGAATACAATGTACTAACACTTTGATGTGGTTCTCTGTTTGTTCTGTTGTAGCACAGGGGGCGGTCCGCTGAACCCATATGTCCCTCCACAACCAGTCAGGGTTCAGATTCAGCATGATTCATAAACTTCAAAAGGAGTGAACGTGCTACCCACCATTTCCATAAATATGATTTGCCCTCATTTCTGAAACATCCAGAAGTTTTTTGTACAATATCGCACAGAATGATTATAAAAGTCAAATCATACAAAAATCTCTTTAAAAGACTCAAATGTAAATGTACTGTATCACAAACCCTATATGCAGGGTGTGGATACTATTTTCATACTCTCCAAAACTATCTTGAATTTGTTTTGTACACCTTTTTGTTTTTTTACATTAAAAATTGTGAAAATGGTGTATGTGTGAATATTATTCCAAACAGACATAACAAAATGACAAATTCGAAAATCAGGTCTAGGTCTTTATTAAAACAAGAGCGTATAAAACATGGTTTGCGATAAAATAATTATATTTTACACCTATTCCAGTAACTACGAACCAATTAACAAACAAACACAATTGAAAAACATCCGGGCTGCATGGGAAACATGATTATTATGAGGAAACTGCCAGGTCACACCTTCAGATTTGAACCGGCTTGTGTACAGTCGACTCAAAAGACAAGAACACACACCGCACGAGTATGCACTTTACTCCTAATCTTTTCAGGAAATGAAATACTGTGAGATACAAAGATAAAACTGCAGTATGAGGAAACCGAGCACCATTTAACAAAATGTGTGACCACGACAGTGACGACATCCCATTAACATTAACTTCAGCTGTGGTTTCGTATAAAAAAATTGAAATACGAGTCATGCATCTGCATGTCATGACCGGATTTCTTTTTGCCAAGTTTTGGCAAAGTGTGACTGTATGAAATGAAAACCAATTACTGCGTGACGTTTTTTTAAATAGCTGCGTGTTTTATGAGCGACACATAAGGGAAATTAATTTGGCATCTTTGTGAGACAGTCTTGTGTTGTCACCGAGATGGAGCAGGTGGGTTTATCCCTCCCATGGAGGGCTACGTCGGCCATCTACTTCAGTCTCAACGTGGTACAACATATCTGCCAGTGTGTGTTCAGTGACAGCTCCCCATCCCATATCGCTCACCTACACAACATGAGCAAATCACTTACCATACTACAGATCACAATGCATATCCTAGTACAATATATTACAAATAATCTAGTTAAATATATTTGAATGATTTTTTTACATAACTTCTATTTGACTTGACTAACTGTGATAAAGAAACAGTTTACCCATAAATAAAAATTGTCTCATAATTTACTGACCCACAAAGTTATTCACTTTCATTATTCTGTTTGACTTTAAATACACAATACATGCACCCATCATTCGATCAGACCAGGAAGGTCTATAAAAGTAAATCATCTGAGATTCGATTACATGGTTGGCAGTAAAAATAGGCCTTTATTTTGCATTAACACATTATTGAAGTTTCAAAGCGTGAAAGGAATAAGTTATTTAAATGTGACACGTTGACTTTCATACTCACCGGTTGATACTTGATGTCTTTCGGTGGGTATTTGAAGTGTGGTCCAAAATTAACAGACACCTAAATACAGAAGAGAGAAAACTGTTTCAGATTATAGATGCAACACCACTTCATTCTTCATTACTACACCGCCTAGTGTACAAACACGGCATTACGTGAGACTTTTCTCCTAGAAGGACCTTTGTCAAGTATTTTATGCATTGAGGTGAGGAAAAAATTAAGAGAGCATTCCTAATTTCATTTTATCAGCATTTCTATATGTATTGTGTCCAGTCCTGTGTCTGTTGAACTTCAACAAAATCAAACCTCAGGAGTGACAAAGTCATCAAACAGCAATGTAAAAGACAGACAGCATGACAAGACACATGAAAACTGTGATAAAAAAAGGATAAATAAATGTCTATACTGAATTCTCCTTTCAAACAAACAAAAATTAAACCTCAAAAGTGTCTGAACCAAAAAGAATTTACATAGGAAGCATCATGATCCAACAGTTTCGTATTCAAATTTTAATATGCTAACATCCCAGAATTCATTTGACAGACGAAACGGGAGGGGGACTGCATGACATACCGTGCAGCTCCTGTAGAGGGATATGGCAGGGTAATACATCCCCTCGAACAGATTCTCATACGCCATACCCTGACTCACTCCATTCTTGAAAAAAATGACCTGAACAAAAACAACACAGACGATTTATACATAAGTACTAAACACACAAGTGTGATCTCTTCAGATCAATATCGTGCGGTGAAACACTCACTCGACTGGAGCTTGTTGGTTTCAAACTCTTCTCGGCTTTGTCCACGTAATCTTTCTCTTCAAAGTACAGGTAGCTTTTGAATTTGATCAGAGCCTTTGAAAACACAACATAACATGCTCAAGTATACATTCAATGTTTCAATTAAAGATTCTAATAAACACTTTCAATAAAAAACAAACAAATCTCTTCTTACTTTGTCCTTGTAGGTATCTGGCAAAGCCTTTGAGGTCTCTGTGCCATCCGGCAGTTCAATGTAAAAGCCCAAGATGTCCCCCTGACCATAGCTGTCAGAATAATGCTTTCCAATGGACTGATGGAAGCGTGTTCCTTTCTTACTGCGCCACGAGTAGCTGAATTTATCATAACCCAGAGGAGCCTGAAGGTTTCCTAAGATAGAATCACACAGCAGACACTGTAAATACACAGAGGGCCATATCAGCGTTTTATAAAGCTGTTCGAAAAATCATACCGACCTAAAGGTTGAGACCAGCCCAGACGAGCCGCAGTGTCTGGAGGCATCTCATCCACAGTGACCTCAAAATACCACGCCCCCTTTCTGACCCCGTGAGACGCTCGGACCATGGAATAACCCTTCTCTCCGGTTACTGTCAAGCGGTCGTCTGAGATCTTCAGTTGTGGAGCTGTGGTTATTAACACACAGAGGAACATGAATCATTTATAAATAACTCGTAGGTTTATAAATATGTCTGTATTGTGCACAAAAACAAGGTTTAAGTGACAGTTCCCCCCAAAAATGACAATTCTTTCATCATTTACACACGCTCATGTCATTCCAAACCGGTTTGACTTTCTTTCTTCTGCACAACACAAAAGAAGATATTTTGAAGAAGGTTGGCAACCAAACAACACTGAACCCCATTGACTTGCATTGGATGAACACAGAACCACTGAGACATTTCTCAAAATATCTTCTTTTGTGTTCCACTGAGTAAGACTGGTTTTAAACAACATGAGGATGAATAAATAAAAAATAATGTTATTTTTTAATAATTATTTAGAGAACATAAGCTCGTTGATAAATGTACCTCTGTCGTGGAGGGCCAGCAGGACTCTCTCATACAGACATGCTCTGTACAGATCTCCAGGGATAGGTTTTCCAGCCCAGCAGTCCAGCTCCAGTTTCTCGGGATCGGGAGCGTGTGGGTCCGGCTCTGCTAAGATGTAGCGGTAACCATCTTTGTTGAAGGGGTGCTCGAGGGGGTAACCGTGAGGGGGCAGACGCTGAGCGGAAAACAACGGGTCACTGCGAAAAAAAAAAAAGAAAGTGTTTGCTGCAAACTTGGAAAACGTGGATATCTCCACGTCATATTACATCATATTTCTTAAATGTAAAACAAATCCAAGAGAAGCACAAAGTCTTACACTTTGTACGAAATCACCCACTTCCATACTACACAGTAGGCGAAAATGAGTACGAGTCATGAATAGTATGTCGGAAACCTCAGTATGCAAAAAACTGTAGACGAGAATATCCGGCTGGTCTACTACTTCCACCGATATTCGTGAGTGTGGATCGGATGGACACTTCTCTATCCCATAATGCCATGGGAGCTGAGCAACGGTCAACCCTAACCCTAACCCGAAAGTAAATAAAAAAAATAGCAGAAAACTTTAAGGTCCGTTTATAATGTAAGTGCCATTAAATGAATTTCTCGTGACTTGATTGTGTTTTTATAAATGCTCACGTATAGGTTGTTGTTGATACATCATAGGTCAAAGAGCCTTCGTAAAACATTGCGCACGCAGTATGTCCCAAATATATTCATACTACTCCCACTCGTACTATATAGAACATTATATTTTAACAGCCGATAGGTAGCTACTTATTCAAATTCAGTACGTACTGTCACAGTATGCGATTTCGGACGCAGTGTTAGATTGTTTATTTAAGAGATTTTAGTATTACTATTTTTTTATTTTATATGGAATTTGTTTTAAAATTGCAGTTTTGTTATTTTACGAAAATAATATTCTAATTTTACAAAGAAATGTGCAGAATTTGAGAAATAATTCAAGGCCGGTTGTTCATCTTTAATTTGTATTAGCTCATTTTGTAAAATAAACCGTGAATGAATCGTATCGTGAGATCAGTATTGTGAATCGCATCTCGAGCTGTGAATCGTTACATCCCTAGAATCAAAATACAAATAACCTTTGATTTATTACACTATTTACTTCTATATTGTGACAATAAGTAACATTTTAACGCCGAAATCTTGTTAGATATCCTTCATCATCCTTACTCGCATCACAATGATGTCAAAATACAGTACAAAAAGAGTAAATTATTCATCAGAATTTGTATGAGGCGCGTAATGAGCTGCTATCAGACGTACCTCCGTGTTCTTTTGGCTGTTCCCGCAGTAGCTCCGTCCTGCTGCTGTTGTTGTTTGCGTTTGGCTCCTCTACCTTTACCTGTAGCTGCTGGAGGAAGACCACCTGATACAGAAGATCTCAAGATTAAACACACACACCTGCTTAGGCCCTATTCACATGCTCCAAACGAGGCGTGGTTTTTATCCCAAACCCTCCTGTTAGCAAGAATTGAATAAAACACACACTAGTGGTCAACACAGAGCGGTAAAGCAGCCAGGCCGAGGGTTGAGATTAATCTAACGACCACAAGGTTTGGGAAACACACCAGGAGAAAGCGCAAAAGCATTACGGCAAAAGCCATGCCGGGTAGATAGATCTGTGCGCAAACACACAGAAATATAAATCACTGTTGGATAGAAAGCTTGTGCCCGAGAGAAGGAAAGAAGTCAAGTGCACTAAAAGTCAATTTCAAGCAGGGGAGAGGAAGGGTAAAACAGCATCAAGCTTTGATTTCAAACGCCACATAGAAAATATTCACCTGAAAACGTTGATCCACCTGAAATACAACGTACAATTTAAGCAGATTCTCTCAAACGAAATGCTGTTTATAAAAATGTAACATCGTTTCTACAATTCAGATGAAGCCCTGCTTACCGTTCAAACCTCCAGCTCCTGTGACTGTTGTCACTTGCTTTTGGTTGTCGTATGATGGTCCAATGTTGCCCAGATCCTAAGTTACAAAACAATCACCATCGATATTCAAGTTTTTAGAATTCATAGTAAAACTGAACTGCCAGGTCTATGCTTGGACTGTTTTTGCACATAACACCGAAGCTACAGAAGTTTTGTAGCACAGGCCAAACGGTTGTAGCACAAGTATACGTCCTGTTATCATCCACAAGGGCAGGTCATCAATTAAATAGACAGGTAACTGAAAAAGGATATAACAATTTGTTATACAAATGGATAAGTAAGGGCCATATCATTTCCAGTTTTTAACAAATTCGTTTTTTCCTGTTCTGTATTTCCAATGCTTTACTATACAGTAGTCAATAAATTTGTCCATAAAAATACCGTATTATACTATAGTAAACAGCAGTAAAAGTCTTGGGTACAATGTTATATTTGAACTTTGCTCTAGAAAAAGTATCCATCAAAGTAGTACTCCAAAGTAGAATAGAATGTCCCAAATCGTAGTATGTGTTGAAAATGGTATTCCAAAGATCCCCGGATGGTCTAATACTTCCGGTAGAAATTCGAAGTGCAGAATGATGCACACTCTGGCGGCTCATATTACCCAAAACTCACCACGAGTAGGCGGAGTTTAGCAATGCTCTACTGCATTAATAAATTAAATAACTGATGTGTCACTAAATTAACAAATGTACAGTGAGTATACAGTAAACATTACTTACGAAATAATGAATGAATGAATACCTTAATGGAAAGAAGAACTGTATTTTGATGTGTTTGACAGTTATTGGCCAAAAAGTTTCTAGGCAACGACGCCCAACGCTTCCTTTTAGTATGTCCCAGTTTCTGCAATCTATTTTGCCATGTATTCAAAAGTACAGACTATTCCAACACAAAAACAGTACCTACTATAAGAGCTAGTTTAAGCAGGCGAATTGGAACGCAGGGCTTCACTCAAACAGTGATATGCTCATGAAATAAACTGTGGATGAAATGAATGTGTTCATATCCTCGTATACTAAGATACAGACAAATCCACGAGTGTCACGCTTGTAACATGTTAAAGTGTGCAACTCATTCACTCAGAACAGGCATGGGAAATATTTAAATAGTAGAATTTGGCTTTCGTGATCCCTTCCATGTGTTCCCACATCGCACAGATCATAAGGCTCTAGATCAATGGACTCGAAACAGCAGGAAAACGAAATAAAATTTCAGTAAATAGTGTTGCGCCATTAGTTAACCTCACACACGACAAACGCACTTCACACAAACAAGCAGCTCTGCCAAACTGCACTATTCAATTTATTCATAACACAGATTTTTTGTAGCATGTGCGATTTTGTGTCTGTGTAATACAATATGTATGAAATATGTATCCCACAATGCAATGCGGTTAACTAGACCTTTTGATTCATTTGATTCACTAGAAGCAGATTATAATGCCCAAGTAGGCAGTACACAGTATTTACAATGAGGTCACATAATATGTGAAAAAATATAGAGTTGTAGGTGTTATATACAGTATATTTGACATAGTAAACTAGCATTTCATTCCAAACATATCCGCTGAATCTACAAAAGAAGAACCCTCATGTGCAGTACCTGATCAAGCAGGCCAAATTTAGGATAGTCCTCCTCAGGGTCTTTGCTGCCGGGGTCCGGATGTTCTTTCACCAGGAACACGTCACGCTCTTTAATCTGAGATCAACAGACGGGATGCTCATGCTGCACATTGTCAAACAAGCCACTGTTTTCACATTCAGTAAAGAATTCAAGTGACTCACCATGGTCTTGACGATGTTGTTTGGCCATGTGAGTTTGCCGGGTCTTTGACGGGTCGTCATGCACTCCCAATATTTGTCAATAAACGGTATGATGTCCTTTAAAAGAGATGAAATAACTCAGCTTACATCACAACAACACAGACAAATCAAGTAAGCTGTGTTGTATTTCCAAGCTCACCTTGTCTTTAGGAAACATGGTTTTGGGATGTTCCTCCTGACTCCGGGACCTCCATGTCAGATTCGCCAAAGCGGTGAGGCACATCTCCTTTAGATCTGTGGATACAAACATATTTCACATTGGAATACCAAAGAGATCTGGTGTGAACAGAATCTACTGTACACTAACATTTTATTTTCAAGCTTAGTCTACAGCAGTGTGCACAGTTTGACACATCGTATCCACAAAAGCTCTGACACACACAAATAACCAGCAAACTAAACACTCACTCGCTTGTTTCCTCAGAAAATAAGTGTTTCCACTGTGGTGACACAAATTGCAATGGAACACGTAGTTGGTCATGAACGGAAGACAATTTCTGCAGAGACAGAAAACACACGTGTTTAATATACATATGGATCTCAGGCACGTGACAGAAAAAGTGATAACATACGTTGTGTCGATGCTGAATGTGTCCGCTGTGAACCACTTCATACAGAGAGCACACTGCAGCTCCACATCACCCAACTGACGGCCGTTTTCATCGTCTCCTGAACCCGTCTGTGTGTCAGCCGCCTCTGAACTGTCACCAGCCGTGTCCTGACGGTTCAAACGGACATTTTACTTCAGTAAAGTAATCAATGTACGAGTCAAACTGAGAATTATGAGTTATAGGGGAGGGGCTGAAAAATAAGAGGACTCGGTGACATCGGCTAAAAAAGGAGTGTAACGTTAAATTTGGATACAAGTTTAAAAAGACAAATGTTTAAACATAACACACTGTTATGCACAGTAAGGAATGTGTAAGAGGTCAAAAATGGATATAACTTTTACTTTTAAACACCATACCATAGTGTCTTTACCACTGGAAGCCTCGGTCTCCATGTTTGCGGTCAGCTCTCCAAATGAAGTATCTCTGCAAACAAACATGACAGAATACATAATGTAAACATGTGAGCACTCGTTGACATTAAACTGCAAAAATTGAAAAATGGTAACGTTGTCAAAACCGGACAGTTTATTGAAAAATGACCTAAAAAGCGACAGTTTTGGGAAAAAAACATGAGTGACATTTTAGGGACAGCTAGAATCCACAATTCAGCAACATACATGACAACAACAAATGCAGACAACGAGAGAAGCGAACGCAAGGAACTTCAGGGTAAAAATAAGGTAAAACAGGGTGAAACCTAAACAGTTAAGGTTCAAAGTTCAATCTAACTATTTGACCAGCACATGCATTTAATAAAACAGCACGTGAGGATAAAATAATTTGCCTAATACTTCATAAAACCTCCTTATGCATCAACACTTGACTTCACTAAGCCCTGATGTTTATTTACTGAACACAGATCTTACTACTACACAGATCAGATGCATATTATAAATATAATAACGATCGTTAGACGCTGTCGTATCGATGAACATGACTGTTTTTATTTATTCATGTGGATATTTTCATTGTTTCTCACCCTTCTGCTGTATCTCTCTCACTCACTGACGCGCCGCTCGCCTCCGAAGCCATTTTTCAAATAACGATCAGAGAATCAAATCTCGCGATGATTCAGCGGCTTCTTCGCGGTCCGGCCGTCTGTGGATCAGCTGACGCTTACTGACACCTGCTGTTTAACTTATGAATTACACGGTGAATGCGGTACAGTGATGGTTGACAGGAAATTCGTTGAAAAACCTGGAATAATGTCTTAAATTTAGTTTGTAATTTTTACTTTAAAGACTCAAGTATACACTAATATTAATACATTGTCAGTGATGTCTTATAGGTTGTATAAAGAGGAAATGATTCTAATTTTGCGCTTGAAAAAAACCCACAATTTTACAATAATTTCATTACAATTGCAAAAAAGTCATTCTCAGTTTTTATATGTCTTTATTTTAAAAAGTTAAAATGAAACCAAAACTTTAAATTATTTCTTATACAGTTACTGTGTCATCATGAAATGGTCGAAAATGGTAAAGCAAACTATTATTTATTTCTACTTTTGTGAAATTATTCTTTTAACTTGTTTAGCATGCCATATTTTTAAAAGATGCTGGAAATTTGAGTAAAGCAGAAGTCACAAAAGTTTGAATGTTTTAAACTATAAACCACTGCTGGAAAATTTGATATCTAACCCAAGATTGTCCTAACGTTTGGAAAAGTATAATACAGTTAATTAATAATGTATTATATAGTAAAGTTTAAGAATACTTTTAAGGAATGCTTGGTCTCTTTGACAGATTTTTTTGTTAATCTTATAAAACGCAGTCATTTATGAGGCATGATGAGACCATCACTACGACCGTTTGATGTTAAATATTCCAGTATTCACCATTGTTAAACAATAGTACAACTATTTAGTGTTCCTCAACAACACAAAACTACCCTCAAATGTCTTCCTGTGTGCACAGATGCCCTGGCAAACACACTTTCACCACAAATCAAAGTCTTCCTCTCTTTCTCTATCTCTCTCTATTGATTACGACCATCAGATCCATCGTAAAAGTGTAAAACGTGGTTTAAACATCTATTACCACTAAAATGTTCTTTTGTTCCTGTGAAACTGCGGGGCAATTATTTGTTAGACAGTTGTTACGCGTAGATGCCAGACACCCAGAGAGAGAATAACCTTACTGATTGAATGTAAAAGAAGCCCAGGAGAATTGTTCAAATACATGTCGTGTTTTGTGTCCCTCTCGCTCATGTATCGTAGGCCATCTGTGAGGTACAGATGAAACGACCCCCTGCATGTGTATTCTGCAAGGACACACAAAAGTAGGTGATTCATCTATTTCAATATACAATGACATAATTTAACATTCAGTTTGGTATCAACACATGAAAACAAGCTTTGAAACATTCACAATTTCTTGCAAGCAATGAAAGTATTTCCAGACCTACACTCTGACCTCTGCAGTGGTCAATTATTTATATGGGTTTTACTTTAAACGAGTCTATTGAAAAAGAACCCCAGGTTAATAAGGTTAATGTGTTGAGATCTTCTCATCTGTAAGTGAGCTCCAGACACACTCCTCCGCTGGACCCCTCACCGGTACATCTTCTCATCCTGATCACTGCGGACAAAGACGCAGGTCAGGAAGGGTCAGAGACACTGGTGACATCTGCTAATTGTCCTGGTGGGCCGGCAAAGCCTCGCTCCTTGAATACCAGTAACGTAGTTGATGTTGACGCCTGGCAGCTGCCACGGTGGGCCACCTCTGGAGACTTTGGGGATTATTTACAACATTATACTGCCTTTGTCTGCATTCTCCTCTATGCACACAGCTCATCAAAGTGAAGAGGGCACACTTTAACCACCAATACATGACAATACTTCAAATCAACAACATTTTTACTGTGACCTGCTACGAATATGATCTGAAAACAAAACTTTATAGGTCAATAGAAAATTATACAATAATAAAGCATCTTCAAATTACGAAATGGTCAGAAACACTTTACTCAAAGATTCTTATGAAAAACATTAGTTTTAAGCTTTTATAATCTAAAGAATCTTTATTTAACTCAAAAACAAAAATTCGTTCTTCTATGCCACCGTGAAGCACCAGAGAATGTTTCAGAAATTATAGAGCAGTTTGTGAGTAAACTTGCATGTTATTTTGTAAATTAAAATATAATTTGTTTGTACATGCATTTGAGATTTCACAACTGTACACAATATTTAGATATTCAGTCACTTATTTATATATTCTTATGTTTTTTCCAAATTTAGAACAATAGTAAAGTCCAAACTGTGTAATAACACTGGTTTAACTTTAGGAATTATAATGTATATATATATATATATATATATATATTATACATGTTTGATCATATTTATAGCCTATATCTATAGGCTCTTATTGACATAATTATTCAATCTATGTGATAAACCTTAATTTTCAAAAACATTTTGGGGTAAAAAATCTAGTATTTTTGTCTGAATAAATAATTCCAAATAGGCTATTTAAACACTTTATGAGAAACACTTCAGTCACGTGACCACAAACTCTTATACGTAAAAGTGAACGCATCTCATTTTTCTTTTTTACGCGTTGTTTCACTATAATGTATCTACTTCGTTTTTATTTGCACGTGTCATTCTCAAATGCTTTTCATCTAGAAGACTGAAGTCGATTAATTTCCATCACAACAGCGTCTCGCGCGCTCTACCACCGTAAAATCACACAATTGCAAATAACGACAAGCGCTGTTACAAAAAACTACACGGGTCTTCAGAAAAGGGCACATTTTAACCAGATGCGGGGTAATAAATGGCAAAGGAAGCGTGTCACCCACTGAGACACATTCACATGTTAAAGCGTCTGCAGGGGGACTTTCAGGGTTTTCTTTAAACTCTTTTAAAATGTTAATGTTGCACGCGTGTATATAAGAGCTCGTGCTGACGGACTCGGTCAGAAATCAACAGACTTTGGCGCACAAGGATACAGTTTCCTCCAGATGACCGTCGAGATGCATGAAGGAACTGGAAATGCACTGCAGGGAAAAACTCAATTTTTCATTGAAGATATCCTGGATCCATCCAAATTTAACGGGAGACATCAGGAGACAACAAGAGGTGAGTTTTCAGCTTTTCATGGTCGTCTGTTTTGACAAAGTTTGTGGTCTATTGGTTGATGCAACAGAAAAAAAGATTTAAGCATGTAGAAGAGAAGAGGTCAACTACAATTATTTTAGAAAAGAGCATAAGTAAAAATATACTTAAAAAAGGAATAGGTCATTGGAGAGAGAGGATAAAACATAAACCTGCTATGAAGTTAAATATAATAATTGAAAACAAATTAAATGTATTCAAAGTGGATTATTACGTATTGTTTGATTTCTTCAACACGAGACTTATGTGCATTAAGTGTCCTTGTGAAATCCGAAAGATGGCAGTGTGCGATTTTCTTATTTAAAACAAATTGGGGAAAAAATAGCCCTCTTATTAAACAAAATGTTCACTTAGGCCTTGCATAACAAATTAATATCTTATTAATAAGATTCATTTATTTTAATTTATTGAAAAATCGACTATTTATTTCTTATCCTGGACGTTGTTTGTAATGAACTAAGGTTCTTTGTAGTGAAGAAAGGTTAAATAAATAAAAAGATATTACAAAAGAGAAGTCACAAAATAAAAAAGTTTGTTTTAAGAACTCTTGACTGATATGTTTTTTTAGGAACCAAAGTCAGTTATTTTAGCATCACGAAGAACCCTTTTAAAGAACAGGTTTTAAAACACTGGGATCAGTACTCTCATAGCATGTTTTTCTCTTAATTTTCAGTTCAACCTACAAAGAAAGAAAACGTCAAGAGGACAACCTTGAACTCTCCTTCCAGAAAAGACCCAAAGGCTGCTAACACCCGCGCCGGATCCGAAGCAAAGGTGAAGTCAAAGCGCATCCGCACCGCGTTCACACTGGATCAGTTGCGCATCCTGGAGCGCAGTTTCCAGAACTGTCACTATCTGTCCGTGTTTGAGCGACACGGGATCGCCGCTGCTCTCTGTCTGTCCGAAACCCAGGTCAAAATCTGGTTTCAGAACAGACGCACTAAATGGAAGAAGGAACGCGATGGCCATGGAGAAGAGCAGAGCTATTGCGCACCTCCAGCTTTTACGCAAAACGCTTTTCTGTATGCACATGCGGGACATCACGCGAATCCTGTGCATTACTACGCACAACCGACCCTTCTGATGTTTTAATCCAGTAGGGTCTGATATCATGGTTGAAGATTTTTCTGGTGACCCCAAAACAGTTTACTTATCTAAAGCAATTGAAGAACTATATAGAGCCCAAAATAGTTGTAGATGTGAGTTCCACTTGATCACAGTATTGCAAAATCTTTATTTGTCAGCAAGTTACTGTGATATTTAATGTTTTACTTATTGTCATATTTATGAGGTCTGCGGCAACTGTATTTATATTTGACTTTGAATGTATATGTAATTGTAAAATTATACCACACAATAAAGTTTATATTTTTGCACTTTGACTACATTATTTTCTTTTATTGAATATGTAAAAGTTTATTTATTTTTCACATATACAGAGCATTACATCTATTTTGTCTGAAGAAGCGTTCCTACAATTTAACAGTTATATTTTTGTTGCTCTTATTTTTAAGTAAATCACATTATGTGAATTGACTCGCAGTCCACCAGCTCAGGATAGAGAAAGATGCTGAACATAAAGAAAGAGTGCAAAAGAGAGCAACAGAAACCCATATGTCTGTAATTAAACACATGTTTTTTGTTCATGTCAGATGGCATCGTCAATAAAAAGTAGCTTTTTCATAAAAACAGTAAATATTTGTATATTCTTAGTTTGAATCAGTTTGCCTATATGCACATCAAAACAAGATTCACAAAGTTATATTCGTTCTGAAATGACTTTAAGGTGGTTTGAATTCTATCAAATCTTTGCTGTTTTAGACTAGTTTTCAAATGTCTTTAGTTTTTGTTATGTCTGGGTTCTGAATCCATGAACATTAATTTCTTCCAATGTAAGTAAAACCAGACCTGTGCTCTCAAATGTACATGATTAATGATGAAAGAATTTAGTCTTGGACGTCTCGGATACATACTTTGCCTTTCTGAAATGTGAAAAACTCAAGTCATTCTTTGGATACAGCGGCCCCCAAAGTACCCTGAATCACACATATCCAAACCACAAAACGAGTCTTTATCATTCATCATGAGTGACCAGATATGAGCTCTCACACGGAAAACAAGAAAAAAAATCAATTATTTTACTTCTCACATGCCAACCAAGAAGAAAACAGGAATTGCTCTCTCAACCGTCTTCTCTTTCTTCCCCCAGTCCCCTCCCCTAAAATGAGTTTTCTTTTTTCTTTGGGATGTGTCTTTCTCGCTCACCCACTCGGAGGGGGGTGTTAGTGAAATTCCATTCCACCGAAAGACGAAACAACAGCCATCTGAGGTGCGCAGTCCATAAAACTCCCAACATTTGGAGGAAGTGGTGCGCATAGACAATCGGATGCACTGACTTTATTCCTCAAACTGTCAGAGCTACACACTTTTCGTCTGGTTAAGGAACCATCTCCTCATACTTTCAAACTTTTGTGGGGATAAAGAGTTGAAGATGCAGACATCGAGGGTTCCTCTGTGTGTAGTCCTGCTCGCCCTGTGTTGGATTGTGACATTTCTGATTAACGTGGAATTAGTTGATGCAGCAAAATCCAACACGAGGAGCAGAGATGTTCAGACCGGGAAAAACAGCAGCGTTCACTCAAAAAGAGACAGATTACACAAAACACCTTCAGAAGATATTCAATTGGATGAAGCGGAGGTTGTAAAAGAAAAACCGAAGAGTAAAAAGAGTCCTGAGGAGGTGTTAGCTGGTAAGCAACATTTCTAACATTCATGCAGTGATTCGGTCTCGTCTGGAAAGCTTGTGTTTTATCATCATGACATATTTGGCTCAACCCAAAGCTTCTCTGGCTCCTCTGAGGTTATGCAACGGTTTTAACTAAACCACGTCTGGTCGATGGACTGACACAGTTTTACTGTTTGCCATGTGGAAATGAAATTACAGTTTGTTGAATGTGAATCACAGATGGCTTGTGAAAACAATCATTGCGGTTATGAAAAACAACAGCATGAATCCATTCTCGTTTTTTGCTAACGTTAGACTTTTATGGGATTAGGAAACACAGAGAGTAAGAGAGACAGACCAACATTTGGTTTGGATTGAAACATTCAAGCGTAGTGAAAGAACCATGTGTATGACAGCTGTCCTTCAGTCACCGTAGCTTTCAAAATGACAAACGGAAGGATGTCTGATGGTGATGAGAGGTCGCTGAGGGGTTTCTAGGCGTAAGCTTGCTAGTAATTCATATCTGATGATTTTCACGCCACAAAGAGACTATATTTATGTTTCCATGGCTTGGAATTAATTTGCTAGTATTTCAGGCAACGGTAGTTTGAGTCAACTGCATAAGCGTGTCTTTAATTTCTCTGATGTCGTCTTCGATTTGTTTTTGTTCTGTGGACAATTATGAGCTTGAACCATCGCCACAAGGATTGAGAAATGTTTCTGCTTGACAGATGATTTTTCATCTCCCTGTTAACAGAGATCTCACAAATTGTCTTCAATTCATTTAGAATAGATATCTGAAATTCAGTTTACATTTAAAACAGAATATTGAGACATATATCGTCCCTTTGCATAAAAAAGGTTAAACTAAAGGTTAAAGCTAATCTGCCAAAGTCCTCTGGCTTCATGTTGTCAGCCTTCCATTTGGAGAGCAGAGTCCTCTAAACTAAAAGGAAAAAGGCACATGTGTTTCATCTTAAAAGAGAACTTGAATTTCTGTAGTACATAAACTACCATTCTCCCGTAACTTTCTCTCATAAGCCAAGGCAAAGAAAGCAGCCGAGAAAGAAGCCAAAGCCAAGAAACCCAAACCGACAAAGAAACCAAAGCCACCAAAACCAACGAAGAAACCCAAACCTCCAAAACCAACAAAGAAACCCAAGGCACCAAAGCCCACCAGGAAACCAAAGACACAGAAGACCACCACGACACCAACCACAAGGCCAGCAGTAAAGGAAGAAGAGAAGTTGCCCTTAGAGTTGGATTGGGACACGTGTATGTACTATATATTTACAAACTGAACATAAAAACACATTTTTTTGGGAAGTAAATGCTCATGAGGTTGTATATCTCAAAATGACACTTTTTATACATCAAATTTTCTCTGTTGTCTTCAGTATCTCCAACAGAATCATCAAAGACAGAAATAAAGAAACCAGACCAAGGTATGACAGCAACATCAACATCAATGAGATTAAATGGAGAGCGAATGGAAATTTTTGAAAAATGTTTAAGTGTCATCTGCATCTCAGATATTTTTCCTGAGAAACAGAGTCACAAATGTGAGTTTCAGAAGAGATGTCAACAATGTGTCAAAATGAGCTCAGATTTGTCAAGTCTGCAATCAAAAGTCAATATTATTGATCAAATGTACACAAATCCAGATTATTTGATCTGTACAATACGTTTTCTCTGTGATGTTACATTTCTTAAGTGACTACACTATATTTTTTGAGAACATTACAAATCTTGACAGTTTTATTAAGCTACATTTACTATGGTCTTGATTAGATGTGCAATTTATTAAAACCCCAAAGCAACAATGTTTTTTACAGACCACAAAAATATTGATTCTTTTATTTTTGTAGAAATCCACAGCAACAAAGAGACCGTTGCAGAACCCGACATCATTCCCGAAGACAAAAAGCCCACGGGCAACACAGACGACCCCCGTATATACTTACCCATCCCAGGTAACTACAGGCTGATTATATTGATGATATGACTTAAATAATGGGGTGGCCTCTTTTTATCTCTGTTGTTTTAAATCTCCTTAAACAACTTAAATGTGATTATACATTTCACTACGATAATGTAAATAAATACAACCTCATGAATCATGATTATATACTTGCGCTCTCTCTCTCGCAATTCTTGTTTTCTATTAGAGGAAACCAGCAGTGCCTCTCCGGCAGTTACCGCCTGGTATGAAGAATACGATTATGCTGACCGTACGTATGGAAAACTTTGTTCCTTTCATCATATTTTAAACACTGTGGTAAAATAGCAACATTGTAAATGTTTTGTAAAATAAAATGTTCTCTTTCTTACATCAGTGGCCACAAAGAAACTAGAGGAAGAAATGGAGAGAGAAAGAAAAGCCAAAGAAGAGAAAGGTCTGACTTTAGGTTCATTATAAATGAGAACATAATAAGACACGCTAAGGCTGTTCAATGAGATGGAGTGCAATAAGCCTGTAAAATTGAGGAGTTAGAAAGCTGTTTTTTATTTTAGGACCATAACCAACCCAAACACACTTCCGTACCAAAAACTCAGTATTGCCGACAAGAATTCCTGGCATTTATCTAATAGTCTTGTTGTGAAACAGAAAGATAATATGACCCATATCAACTATTTGTGTCTTGATAATATACTAAAAGTAGAAATACATTCAAAGAAAAAAAATAGCTGCTTGTTCAATTTACTTAACTTGCTTTAGTTAAATCAACATAACTTTTGAAAAATATGGTAACAACATGATTTTTTTATGTTAAGTCATATAACTGAACCCAATCATGTATGGACAACATATAGGAGTTGTTTTGTCTTAACATAAAATAGTTATAATTGGACGAAGGACTTATATTTCCCAGCATGCTTTGCGTTTAACTGTATTTTAAGTTATTTTCTTAAATACGTGTTATTTTATGGATTTTTCAGTAAAAAGAAACACTTAGAGATTTATGTTCATTTGTCTTAAAAGTTTTGAAGAGTTTATTATATTTTTGAGTTTTGTGGTCTGTTAGGTCCTGGCGGCTTACAATCCTTTAGAGTTTTATTGACTCAATATCATCTTATTGAAGTTAAATGGAACCATCTCTAATTAATGTAAAAAATGTATAATATAAAAAAATGTTGAACATACAACAAGATTATAATGAATCATTTTAAACTAATTATATTTTGTTGGAGAAATATAATTCAATTTTGTGGAAAAGTTTTCCTTATTTTAATTAAATTCATTCAACAACTTTTTTTTAGTGTACTCTCTGTCTCTCTTTCCCCTTAAAACAGCCGAAAAACTTCGGAAATTGTTGGAAGAGGAGGAGGAGGAGGAGAAGAGAAAGCAGACGCTTCCTCCCGCTGAGCCAAAGAGTGAGTATTTCTGGACAGCAGCCACTAATCATAGTATAATCGGAACGGCACCAACAACACACACACTTAATATTTGTCAAAGCTTCATTCAGTACCTCGAACGGACCCTCAGAAGAGGTTTTCCGTGACTTCAGTGAACTGTCTCAGAGCTGAAGGCAGTAAATGTCAAAGTCAACATGTTCTTCCCCCACAGTGATGTTGTTTCCAGCTGGAGTCGGTTCTTTCTGGAGGCAGCGTTGAGATTATACACACACACACAGGCCAGAATGGCTCCTGGCTCACTCTATAGTCTTAAATAGTTTTCATCTGTAAAACAAACAGTGGACTATTAAAACAGTATTTATAAAGACACAGCTCACCCACAAATAAAAATTCTGTCATCATTTGTTCACCTTTGTGTCATTGAAAACTGTATGACTTTTCTGTGGACCACAAAAGAAGATATTTTGAGAAATGTCTCAGTGGTGTTCATACAATGAAAATCAATGTTGTTCAAAGTTCTTCAAAATATCTTCTTTTGTGTTCTGCAGAAGAAAAAAAGTCATTCAGGTTTGAAATGACAAAATGGTGAAGAAACGATGAAAGACTTTTAATTTTAAGGGAACTGTTCCTTTAAGAGCGTCTTGAGAGGTCTCACTTTACTTTCTTTACTAGAATGTCCTCCTCTTGGTCTGGAGTCTCACCGTGTGGAGGACGATCAGATATTGGCATCTTCAATGTCTCATCATGGATTTTCAGCACTGAGAGGACGTCTGAACATGCAGGTACTTACACATCCACGGGAGGTTCATGGAAACGTGAAGTCTCGCAGGAATTCAAGCATTCCACACAAAATATAAGATGAGATTCCACATACCTGTTTAAAGTTACTTGCTTTGCCTAAACGAAATAACTCCCATTTCATGAGTTGGTACATGATTGTGAGACGAGTGTGTGTTCAGAGTTCACCGGATGAGGAGGATGTGTACGGTGGAGCGTGGTGTGCCGACACAGAAGAGAAGGAGCATTGGTTTCAGCTGGACGCCCGGCGTGAGGTCGAGTTCACCGGAGTCATCACGCAGGGCAGAAACTCAGAATCGCAGTAAGAGCACATTCATTTCAAAACATCTGAGACTTTAAAAGACAAGCACCCTCATCTCTGATCTAATTCTCTTACAGCAACGACTTTGTTTCGTCATTTTTCGTGGCCTTCAGCAACGACAGCCGTGATTGGACGGTGCTTCACGACGGTTATGCTGAATGGGTCAGTTTCTACGATTAAGCTTTTAAAGGATTAGACGCGATGCTGATGGCGGTCTCTGGTGCAGAGGTTTTCTCCTGTATTTACTGAGGTCAAAGTCATTGTCATTTTTCATCGGGCAGCTCTTTTATGGGAACGTGGATAAGGACACGCCCGTGATGACGGAGTTCACGTATCCCGTGGTGGCCCGGCACATCCGTGTCTCGCCGCAGAGTTGGAATGGAAGCTTGTGTATGAGGCTGGAGGTGCTCGGATGCCCGTTACCCAGTAAGCTTTCAACGGAGTCATACTCATTGTTTAAATGAAAGGGTTACTTTTTACACTTTTCGGTACACATCTAGGTTCAAAGATATATTGTCTTTAATTAGAAGAGAACAAAGATCTATCTCATTCATCAGCTAGTTATCCGACCGAGAACGACGTTCAGCCCACCGATGACCTAGATTACAGACATCACAACTACAAAGACATGAGACAGGTGAGATCAAGACACCGCACGGATGTTCTGAAGGGCACAGAGGTCACATGCTCATGTCCCAACACGTTCAGTGTGAATGTGTTTGTGGCTGTACTGTGATCTGGTTAAGCGGTCGTTCCCGGGTTCACCAAATGATTCCTGTGTACAAACAGATGATGAAGGTGATAAATGAAGAATGTCCAAACATCACCAGAATATACAACATTGGTAAAAGCTCGCAGGGGTTGAAGATGTACGCCATGGAGATCTCAGATAACCCTGGAGAACATGAAAAAGGTTAGAGTTTCATGAATTCATAAAGGTGTGAATTTGTTATCCCATGCTTTGGGAATGTTTAAAAGTGTGCTTTAAAGGAAGAAAAGTGAACACTAAGATCAATGTCGAAATGTAAACATGACCTCATTCAGGTCTTCATCCAAGAAATCTTACAAATAAGACTTAACGGACCAATTCTTATGTTTTCCGTCAGGTGAGCCGGAATTTCGTTACACCGCAGGGCTTCACGGGAATGAAGTTCTGGGCCGAGAACTTCTGCTTCTCCTGATGCAGTTCGTGTGTAAAGAGTACAATGACGACAACCCACGAATCCGCCGCCTCGTGGATGGAGTTCGCATTCATCTAGTGCCGTCACTCAACCCTGATGCCTACGAGCTCGCATACGAGATGGTGTGATGCGCTATCACAAACAATTCCTGCCCGTCTATGACTTCATGCAACTCACTTTAGATAAATGTTGTCTTTTCCAGGGCTCTGAGATGGGAAACTGGGCTTTGGGTCATTGGACAGAGGAAGGCTACGACATTTTCCAGAACTTCCCAGATCTGAACAGCATTCTGTGGGGTGCGGAGGACAGAGGATGGGTTCCACGGATTGTTCCAAATCATCATATTGCCATTCCCGAGAATTTCCTCAACGGTTCTGTGAGTAAAATAGAGAGAGGGTCAAACTAGTTATAGTACAATCATACAGTACAATCATGAACGTTGAATGTGATATATGGATGTACAATTATTCTAAATAGGTTAAGAGTCAGGCAACTTCTTATTTATTTGTCTATTTTTAACTTAACTACTGAACAAAATAAAAAAGATCAACATACTAAAGAGAAATTTCCAGAGACAACAATAGCTTCGTAGATTTGTTTTGGACTTTTATCAACTTTTTATGTAATAAGTAAAGAAAATGTAAGGTATACGCTTGAAAGAATTACAAGAAGCAACTAAAATTGAATAAAAATTTAGTAGGCTAACAAAAATAAACACACCTCAGTGCGAGTTTTATCACACACAAGTTTGCTTCTCAAGTAAGTGTATTTCGTATTACATATATGTGACCCTGGATCACAAAACCAGTCTTAAGTAGCACGGGAACATTTTTAGTAAAAGACAAAAATACATTGTATGGGTCAGAATTATAAAAATTTCTTTTATTACAAAAATAATTAGGATTTTAAGGTCATGTTCCATGAAGATATTTAGTAAATTTCCTACCTTAAATATATCAAAACTTTATTTTTGTGAGTTGATGGCCTGCCACAGTGCATATGATTAACAACTCCTAGGCAATTTTCTCAACAACAACATTTTTTTAAACGGTTGTATTTACGCCAAATAAACTCATATATCAATTCAACAGAAGCTTATTTATTCAGCTTTCAGATGATGTGAAAATCTAAATTTAAAAAATTAACCCATAAGACTGGTTTTGTTTTCCAGGGTCACATATTTACTAAAAAATAAAAAAATAATATTGAACATTTTATACAATAAAGTTTAAAAAAATAAAGTGACAAAACAAGTAAACATAAATTATATAATCAAAATTTTAATGATAAATTAAACTAAATCTATGCATTCTGCATTCTAGGTAGCTGTTGAAACCAAAGCCATCATCGCTTGGATGGAGAGGACGCCGTTTGTTCTGGGGGCTAATCTGCAGGGCGGAGAAAAGATTGTCGTCTACCCCTTTGACATGCAACGTCCGGCCCGGGCCGACAACAGAGGAAACCAGCCGGTTCTGCAATATCACCAGATGAATGAAGAGACTTGGGCCAGGATCCAGCGACAGAACGAGGGCGCCCTGCGCGAGACCGCCGACGAAAACCTGTTCCGCTGGCTGGCCATGACGTACGCTCACAGTCACCTCACCATGACGGAGAACCACCGCGGTTCCTGTCACACAGATGACATCACAGGCGGCCAGGGCATCATCAACCGTGCCAGCTGGAAGCCTGTCGTTGGAGGTATGTCGTGACACGCATATGAAACTTTGATAGGAGCTTTTTCCGTCTTTGTGCTACACCTTTACAATTTGCAGTACTAAAACATATGTTTCCTTTAGTATCAATTAAAGACTTAATCTCTTCTTTAGCCTATAACGTTTTGCGTCTCTATAGGCATGAACGACTTCAGCTATCTGCACACTAACTGTTTTGAGATCTCCATCTTTCTGGGCTGTGATAAATTCCCTCATGAGAGTGAACTGGCAATGGAGTGGGAGAACAACCGAGAGGCTCTGCTGGCTTTCATTGAGCAGGTTACAACCTTATCGAATCATTTCTCGCTGATATCGTTGTGTAGAGAAATGTTGTGGTTAAAATAAAATACACGGTGCATGTTTTTGATTGTGACGCGCTCTAGCATCCGCTGAGGGAGGCTTCCTAATTTTGACAAGCGTACTTCTTCAAATCCAACTATCGACATTATAAGAGAGCACTGAACTGTTTTTTTGTAATCCACGCACTTAAATACTTTAAATTGCTTGAAAAGGTAAAGTACTTGTGCTTTATAAACCCACAGCTCCCTTCTTTACTCGTGGTTGTAAAGCAGTCTTGACCGCTCCAATATGGCCGCGACGTTGACGTACTATTCAGCATCCTTGTGCGTTGAAGTGAATTTAGTCTGAGCAAGATGGCGAGGTGCCTTCTCTTAATAAAACTATTAGGGAAATTATATAAACAAAGCGCAAATCAATCGATTTCTTTCATACAGACGTTGACATGTCTAACAGTTTGGTTCTTTTTAATAACTTTTAAAAACTTTAAAAAACAGCATTTTCAGGCAAAGGTATGTTTGGTGCTGGCTTAACCACCTTAAACCAGCTAAGGAACAGCTTAAACCATCACATGACCATCTTAAACCAGCACATGACCATCTTAAACCTGCACAAACCAGCGCAAACCAGCATCAGAACATACCAAACCAACATATGCTGTTTTTTTCTACAGGGTTGCTTCATACGCGTTGTAGAAGTTGATGAGTCTGTATATCCTGAATTGTATGTGACCCACAGGTGCATCGTGGTATTAAAGGGGTTGTGAGGGACGTAGACGGGAATCTTCTAGCAAATGCCACAATCTCGGTGGAGGGCATCAAACATGACATCAAAACCGGTAACACAAAATCCTGCGGTCACAAATTAATCCCTGCATATTCACCAGTAACAAACACTTTATTAATGGTTTTGCTGGTAAACGTCATTGGTATCTAACTCCTGTTGTTCTGTATTGTATGAAGCTCCAACTGGTGATTACTGGCGACTTCTAAACCCCGGCGAGTATCGTGTTACGGCAAGGGCAGACGGGTACTCATCGCAGACTCGTCTTTGTGTTGTGGGCTATGATGCCACGGCAACACCCTGTAGCTTCACTCTGACTAAATCTAACTGGGCTCGGATCCAACAGATCATGGCTCAGAGTGGCAAGAAACCGAGGTTGGCCACCAACAGCAAGGGAAGCCCAAACAGCCGCGTCAGTGTTGAGAGTACAAGGAGCACTGCGGCCCCCCAAGACGAGCGTCTGCGCCGCCTGCGTATGATGCGTCTGCGCAGGCTGCGTCTGGAGAGGATGAAGGGCAGTATGACCACAGTAGCCACCACAACGACCACCACCCCTCCACCCACTACAACAATGTCAACAACAACTGAAGCCACGACCTCGTGGTATGATTTGTGGTTTGGAGAGGACAGTGTAACCACTAATGACTATAACTTTGAATACAGAATCGACGATTATTAGAAGTGAAGTATAATTGGCCTCAAGTGATATATTGACCTTTATGTTCATTTTCTAGTATTTTAAATTGTTAAGATTTAAGGCTATCAGATTACAGAACAAGTTCTCTGTGGAACAGAGTATGAAGACAGGAAAATATCGTTGTTATTTAATTCAAGGGATCTTGTGTGAATGCTCATCAGAATGAGAAGATGGAATAATTTCCCATTGGGATTTGCAGGCTGTCATCACCCTGTGTACACCACTATTATAATGTACACATTTTTGTAATAAAATATCTAAATCTAATTTCATTCTGCTTTTTTATTATTATTGATTTGCACAGTGTAATGCACAACTCTATACAAATATATACCAATAACATGTATAGTATTTATTAAATATAATTACGTTTTTAATAGATAAATATATTTTTTCTTTCATCAACTTTTATTTTGCCTACGTCATAGAAAAAGCGCCTACGTCTCTTTTTTATGGGTGTGGAGGAGGGACTTTCAATTTGAAAGTGAGCTTTCCGTAATATAGCAAGTTTTCTAACAAAATCCAGCATAATAATATTTATCATAATAAAATGCGTGTTCTTATCGTATTGATTTTCACCAAACGCTCTTTTAATTTCTTCACGCCTCGTTTTTATGGGTGTGGATGAGAGACTTTTATTTTGAAACGCCTTCTGCCTGCTAGCCAGCAAGTTTCTGGAACAAAATCCCTTTCGTAGTTGTGAGCTCATTAAATGTCTTCTTCCTTTTCTTAATCCCATCGCCTTCATCATACGGATATTTATTGATGCTTTAATTTAATGATATATTGAGGCACGTTAATCTGTTTCAACTCATTGTGATCTCTTTAGATTAGATTAGGTTAAGTTAGCTGTTAACGGGTTAGCTACAGTCTTCGTTTCTCACAGAGAAGGTAAGAAATGACACTTACTATATAATTAACAGAGAACAATGTATATTGACAAATCTATTTAAATAGGAATTGAGACACTGGCTGTATTAAATCGTGGTTTTGTTTTACATTTAGCACAGCAGCTAAACAGCTGTTTTAGAGCAGCCTATTGAGTTGTATTGAATTATAGTTACACGTCAGTTGTATGCTCATCATATCCGATGGTTGTCATGTCTTGGTACCGATCTTATGCCTTGGCCTCTCTATCGTTACATGAACTGAAAGGTTATTGAATCAGATCTCACTGTGCACTAACATCACTTTGTTATTCTGAATGCTGTGAAATGTATTTGAATAAACCTGTCTGTGACCACTTATCTTGTGCTGGATGCAATGAATGGGGATATACATCAAGTAAGAAATCAGTTGATTGTCTTATAGTGTCTGTAAATGACAAATAATGTGTTATTGTTGTAGGTCCTGCCCCGAAACACCATGAAGCTGTACAGTCTGAGTATCTTGCACAAATGTTCGACGAAGGCCAACCTGCTTAAAGCAGCATATGATCTATCATCATTTAGTTTCTTTCAGAGATCCAGGTGTGTTTGGGACATCACGGCTGTCTTGGGTCCATGTTGCTATGGTAGACACTGGTGTACTTCAGATAAGGGCTGAACAGATGTGTACCAGAAAAAAAGGAAGTCTTGTTCCTAGCAGCTGTGCAGTTTAAGAGTGTGATATAATTTTTAAGCATAAATAAACCGTAGATACAAATCATTTGTATTTGCAACATAACCTACATCCATGTATAGTTATTTATAACAATAAAAACACTGAAAGCATACATTCTTTTAAAATATTGCAAATGTGCGTATTGAAAAAGTAATATATAGTCAAAGTTTTAAGTTGAGTTAGCCTATTAGGTTTTTCAATATTGTTTAAATTGACTGTACCAACGATATATGGTGCAGCCCTACTTCAGATGGAACGCATGGCCTTAAAACTATTCTTAATGTCAAAGAGAAATAAAAGGTGTGTTTCGATGTCTTGTAAAATTCTGTATTTATTTTGCAGCGTACAAGAATTTATGACATTCACAAGCGCCCTGATTGTTGAACGGTCAGCGTTGGGCACTCGAGCGTCTGTTAAAGAACAAGGTCAGTGATATCTTATCAACACGTTTATTACTGGCCTGCTCAGATTGTAGCTGTTTAATTGTAGAGTGTGCAGGCCAAAGCACTGTTATTAGGTTGACTGTGTAATTAGAGCACTAAATTATTCAGATGTGCTCCTGTGAACCATGAAATCAGGCCAGAAATCCTGTATAATCTGTCTGTATTTGTCTCGATAGAGTACTTGTGTCATGTGTACGTGCGGAATGACAATCTGAGTGGCGTTGTGATCGCAGACAACGAATACCCATCCAGAGTGTGTTTTACCTTACTGGACAAGGTATGACCAAGGTCAAATAGAGCATAAAGAAATCTGCTCAGAACGAAAGATGCTAGACCTTTAATATAAAGTGATTGATTCATAAATTAACATATAAGTTTAATAAATACAGGCAGCAAATCTAAACAGGTTTGTTGTCGTCTGTAGGTATTGGATGAGTTCTCCAAACAGGTGAGCAGTATAGACTGGCCTTCTGGGTCATCTGCCACTATTCAGTACACAGCACTGGACAGTCACCTGGCTCGATACCAGGTGAGTTACACCCATGAATAAATAAACAGCATCGGACAAGAAAGCCATTCTGTCAGATTAAACGGGGTCTAAAGGCATTCATTTACACATTTCATTTAGCCCTAAATATTATGTTCTGCAGAATCCACGTGAGGCAGACGCGATGACCAAAGTACAAGCCGAACTGGATGAAACCAAAATTATTCTGGTGAGCAAATGAGACGCGATGTCAGAAATCTATATTGTTTAAATCTTGTTTTGAGTCAATACATTCATATTAAATGTAATGTCTGCTTCCTGTAGCACAACACAATGGAGTCACTTCTGGAGAGAGGAGAAAAACTGGATGATTTAGTCCAGAAGTCTGAACATCTTGGAAACCAATCGAAAGCCTTTTATAAAACGGTCAGAACCTGACAAATTTTTGTAACCCGTGGCATCCACACATAACACCTTAGGAAATGAATTAAGGATACTATAAAACTGCAACCTTTTGTCACAGCTAAAACTATTTTCTAATGTGTATTTTCTAGGCACGCAAGCAGAACTCCTGCTGTGAGATCATGTGATCATCGTGAATCTGAACGGACCTTCTTCGGCCAACTATACCTTTATTTTTTTTCATTTTTTTCTCTCTTTTCTCTCTTTCTCTTGGGCTGGTGCGTCCAGTGTGCAGCAATCATAGTTAACACACACAGAAGGAGCTGATACGACTGTATACAATAAGAGGCTTAGAGGGGGCTGATTTCCCATGATGCACCACACTTACTCTACCGCCAGTTTTGACGTTGTTTGAGAACTTTGTTTTCTTCTGAGTTCCTTGAAGGGTCTCGAAAGCACTTGACTGTTCCTCAGGGTCCGATGCAAACTCAAAACTGGACTCTTGTGGATTAAAGCATGGAGGGGCTCAAGTTTTATGTCCCCGCTGTGCCTTACTTTAGACAGCAGTGTGTTGATATTCAGACTGTTCATCCGCCTTATAAATGTAGGACATTCGGAGAGAAAACGCTGCAGGTTAAATTTAGACATTATTCAGCTTTGCCTTTGTAGTGTAAAGTGTAAATGCAGAATTTCGTCATGGATTAATCATTTTTGTAAATGTGAATCGCAAAATAACGTGTTGGATATTAATAAATGTTGGACGAGGAGCGAGATACGATTTAATGAATTCCCAATATTGTGCACAGTGCAAGTGACTGACCAAATTTAATGTCTCAAAGTGTGTTTCTGTGTACAGTTCTAGTACTTTGTCTTAATGTAAATAAATAACTGAATCCTATTGGCTTTTGGGATCTTTTTGGAGTCTGGCTTTCGACACTTTCTCACTGGACATATGACACATTCCTGCAATATTTTGATTTAAACCCGTTATAAATATACCAGCTGGTAGTTCATGGAGAACTCTCGTGATATTTGAGAGTAAAAATGAAGGTTTGAAGTGTGGTCATGTGTGAAATCAGCCTCCCTCACACTACTGCTGTATAGATCATAAGAATCTCGCTGGATCTCTCAAATGACGTTTCAATCTAACATAGCTTTGCTGCTAACAGCCTTAAAAATGATATGAGAAATATACATGAGAGGAGAAATCCAGAACATAAAATGTTCAAACGCTGATGTTGTGGTTTTTATACATCCTACTCCATGACTGTCTTGTGTAAATCATCAGTAATTGTTTGTATAACCTGTATGCCATAAATGTACAGTTGGGATTTTTAAGCACAAGTGTCAGCAGTGTGTTAATACAGGAAGTTTACAGTGTTATATTCTGAATGAGTAAATGTGTGCTGACTTTACGCAGCTTCTCTCTGCCATCAGTAGTGTACGAGTGAATTACTAACTGTTATATATCTAGATGTTGATATTGAGGTGCCTTTCCCCGGTCATTGCCAAATCATTACTATCTCAGTTTAGATCAACACTGACTCGAGCATTTAATGACGATGCACAAATTCATTAAATGAAATGTTTGGTATTAATAAAAACGTGGCTAACACGATCAGTTTTTAACCGATGATCTGAATTATAGTCTTTTTGTGATCTTTGTATTAATATAATTGTCGCATGAAATGCGGGTTTGTTGTGTATAAATTCTTTTTCATGCAGATAAAAACAATCAAGGCGATGGAAGCATTCGATTGTTAAAGTTAAAAAGTGTTCATATCCTCTTACAAACAAAATGTCAAATTTATGATCGAAAAGTACACTTGTTCTCATAACAAACGTTTATGATTAACAAACACAAAGCATTGAATGAAGTAGACTTTTAGTAATGATGAAAGATACAATATTACAATACCCATCAAGAACATTTCAAACAGATAGCGAGACAGAAATTTTCTCGTGCACGTCTGATTCAAATATCATTTGTACTTATAACATCCGTCACACTCTCTGCATCTTCTTTCACTGTACACAATCGGCATGGTTAGTTTTCCACAATGCATCAGTTCGGAATTACTACACAGTTCAGAAATCTTCTGCCGTTAGGATTTACTGCTCTTCTTCCCTGTACGTTCCTTCTTAGCGTATCGGAAACTCTTGAGTGGATTTTTGTTTTTGAAATTCTTCTACAAACAAAAAGACAACACATACAGCGAAGCATTTATTTAATGTTGTATGCACATCCAGTTATTTGTTTCCAGACCTTATGTTTTTTTTTACGTTTCCAAACAATTAACAAATAACAAAATACTACAAGAGGAAGATATTTAGAAAGAGGTTACATTGCCAATAAAATAAAATAATTGATTAATAATAATAATAATATGTTTTGATTTTTTTAAGACGGAAAACCTGTTTTCTCACCCTAAAGCTGCTTCTCATCCCATCCACTCCTCTTGTTCTGAACCTTTGCTTTCGTCCGTACAGTGGATTGACAAGACTTTTCAACGCTTTCGGAACTGAAACAGAAATGAAAGACTCAAATCAGTTATGCCTAATATTTCATTCTATTGATGTTGAATATTTCGAAAAAAACAATTTGTTTAAATCAAAGAAACTTCATACTCAGGTACTCTGGCACATTTTTCAGGTGAGGCTTGATAATGGCGGGATGAAGATCTTTATCGTGTCGTAACAGCTGGAGATCTCTGGGATTGTCGTCGAAGTACGTCTGCAACGGATTATATCAGTAACTACAGACACTCAAAAACAGAGATGAGCTTCAAAATGGCAGAACAGAGACAATCAAACCTTCAACTTCTCTGAATTCAGAAGCTCCTGTTTGATCTCCTTCAGCCGGGCCTCTTTCACTGCCTGTTTCGTCACCGATCTCATGGCATCCTGCACATATTACAACACACGAGAGATTGTACTTCAAATTAACCAAACCATGAACTGATGTGAAAAAGCTCAACTACAATCCGGTGACAATCGTACCCGACATCTGTATCTGAACGATTCGATTTCCTGCATCTTAAAGCCATACGGTTTGAGGACGCAATCTGAGGCGTCTGTAAATACAGAAGAAAAAACTTTTGGTGTTCATGTTGTGCAGGTCTTAGATCTATAACATTATATAGAAATATATATACATATATTAAGTTTAGTATAAAGTTAGTATATAAGTATTTAAAAAGTGCATTACATCATAAAATCTTACAGATGATAACTTTGCCTTTCCAATTTTATTTATTATTATTTTCAAGTGTTAGTGTTACACATCTATCTGATGCAGCAGAAGATAACAGTGAATATCCCAGAGATAAATGGGATCATAAAAAAATGATAAATAAAGTCAAAGAACTATAGGTAAGGGTCAAGGGTCACACAAGGTGGTTTGGTTGTATACATGGTCAACCAAGGCTTATAAAGTGACTGTTTGAATCAAAAACCATGGTAAAAATGTTATGGGCACGTGATAAACTTAATTAAAGTGTTTGATAAATCATTTTTGATCAGCTATGGACTTTACCTCCAATGAGAGTCCTTTCCACCTCTTCAAGCAGAGAAAGTTCTGAGTGAGATATGAGTGACAGAGCAGTGCCAGGTTTGTCCGCCCGAGCCGTTCTGCAGAGAGCCATGAAAATTTAGAGCCAAACATGAGATACTTCATTAACTTCTCTGACCTATAATAAAAACGATCACTAAATATCTAAATATGCTCACCTCCCGACACGATGGATGTATGAATCGACTGATGATGGGAAATCAAAGTTGATGACGTTGAAGACGTTGTGAAAGTCAATCCCTCTGGAAACACCATACTCCTTGTCTTTGCCTCTGGAGGGGAAATGTTGTCAACACATAACAACATTATCCTTTAGGATCAAGCAATTACATTTAATTTGAAGTTGTAATATGTAAAGTTCTATATTTAGGTAACCGTACTTTCCACTTTTCCCTGCATTCTTTCTCTTTCCTTTCCCCTGGGATTTCTGGGAACTTGAAGCAGGACGTTCTAGTTCATGTTCGTCTGTGGCAATGATGTAATTGTAGAATCCATGATTAAACTGAGAGATGATGTGACACCTAAAAATTTATAAAAACATCATTTTTTTAATTACATCATATTTGCACCTTCTGTCATTATTCATTGGGGCAGAAGTAAATGTTTGTTGAAAGGTCCAGTGTATGAAATTTAACATCATCTAGACGTGAGGCTGCAAATTGCACCCAACATCTCATTCCACCCCTTTCAAAGCACTGCGGTGGCAGATGCAGGACAAAGATGTCGTTACGTTCTTTGCCGAAGGAGATAACGTATAAATCTTTATATACCTCTGAAAACATAGTTATGTTTATTATAACAATAGATCCTCCAAACAATGTACAAGCCACATTTGAAGATTAGAAACCAGTCTTCCGTTTTGTTTAATGTCTTTAGTGACAGATTCAAGATTTAAGAAACTGGAATTTTAAAGTTTCTTCTTTCCCACCTTGAGTGAACTGGCAGTTCCGAGTTCAGGACGCATGCAGGAATGCTAAACTGCTCCAGAAACAGTTTGAGTCTGTAACATCGTTCCACAGCATTGACAAATATGAGCGTCTTTCCTCGAACCACGCTGAGCTTCAGGAGGGTGTAGATGAGCAGAAACTTGTCCTCCTCCTCACACTTCACGCTGTACTGCTGGAGCTGTGAAGCGTCTGGAAGCTGAGAACCCTGCAGCTTCAACGTAACCTACAGCACATGACAAACGTTAGATTCAGATCCATCAAAAACATGCGAACCTGAATGTTTCCTTGTTCTTCACTCACAGGATTATGAAGGACGAGGTCTTTCAGAGCCTGAACTTCGTCGTTCAGTGTGGCAGACATGAGGTAGGCCTGATATATCTTGGGTAGATGACTGAAGAGAGAGAACAAAATGGAACTTTATTGCTATGAACATATAGACACACCAGGGTCTGACTATGACTTTTGTCTTGTCTTGATATATAACTAATGATTGAAAACAAGCCTGTCACGTACCACAGCAGGATTTTCAGGTCGCCTTCAAACCCAAAGGAGAAAAGCAGATCGGCTTCATCAATGACCAGAACTTCTAATGACGAGAGTGTAAGATTCTGAGCATTGATGTGAGCCTGAATTCGGGATGGCGTGCCCACCACAATATCCGGTTTCTCCATTAAAATGGGCCTATGGAGGATTCACGTGCACTTAGAATCATCAAGAACTGATTTATCAGACTGATATTAAACTGACATGAAGCACAACAGGATACCAGCCTCAAAGATCACCCCGCAGTACTCACTTCTGCGCTGATAGATCCGCTGTGGTGGAAATGTCTGCAACTCTGACATCTCTGCTGCAGAATGCCGTCAGCTGTCGGATCATGGTCTGGACCTGCTGGCCAAGTTCTTTGGTGGGGACCAGGACCAGAGCTCTAACCGCCTGCTCACGAACCGTCTGTCAAAGCAAAGAAACATGATAAGCAAAACCTATTTTCTAGGACTGTGAGTAATCGCAATAAAAACAGCCCTGCGTTACCTGTTTGGAGGTGAGGATCCGCTGGATTACTGGTACGGCATAGGCTGCTGTTTTCCCCGAACCGGTTCGAGCTCGGGCCATCAGATCTTTCCCCTCCAGCGCCAGTGGAATGGCTTTCTCTTGAATGAGGGTGGGATGAGCCCAGCCCAAATCAGCCAGAGCCTGAAATAAACACATAGTCAAGGAAAGCATTTAAGTTATTTACAATTACAGTGATTTTACAGTATTGCTTTCATTATCTCACAGAAAAAATACTGTAGTAGATTTTCTATAGTAACTGTAGTACAGTGTTATATATTACAGTAATTAATTACTACACATGGTAAAGCGAACTCCAGTATTCTACAGTATTAACCATAGTGAACTCTTAAACTATATGGTACTATAACTATGTCGTTTAATATTATTTAACTATGGTAAGGGTGAAAAACACTACGGTATCTTGGAGTATTACAATCCTTTCCTATAATAAATACCAATCAAAATACTAGTATAAGTTTTGGGAATGCTACGTAGTTGTTGAGCTTTACTGTATGACTCTAGTACAAATATTTCCAGAACCTATGGTTACGTTGGTCAAAAACACTGCGAAGTAGCAACATATTTTGTTTCCTAAATAAAAGACAAGCTGTAGTTTTGCAGAAATAACTTGTGACATTTCAAATAAATCGATAACAGAGAATGAATTAATAGAATAAACAAGAATAATGGACAAAAAATGTTTGTAAACTGTTAAGTTCATTCGGCTCAAACATGACAGTCCCGATCCCACAGACGCATGTAAACAATACCCAACCAAATACCGACAAGTCAAACATGACAAACAGATTTAAAATAATCTATGTCATATTCCGAAAGTGACATCACCTATAAATTATTATTTTACCTTTAACATTCGATCATCTAAACCCATCTCATGAAACTCCAGACTTAGCTCCTCCATCTTCACACGTGTGTCTGCGGACAGCCAGACAATCGAGTGAGTTAACACTTAACAGACGCCGCCGCGCCACCTGCCGCACTGGAGGAAAACTGCAAGGTCAAATCAAAACAATTCAAATGTGACTGTTTATTAATGTTATAACATCAATATATGAATTAACATACTATGTTGGTATTTTTGTACCGTCTCAAATATCGTATTTACAATCGCATGCGGTTTGAGGCGTTTTTAGCGCTACAGCTGTAGTGCCGGCAAATGACCGCGGGAGTCGCTGTTGCACCCAACGCCCTCTGGTGAACTGACACAAGACAAACAAAAGCATCAGCGTGGAAGAAAACCACAGCGGATACAAAATACAAGTAAGTGTTTGCTTTTAAATGTCACATCGTAGAATTTTACACCCATTCTAATCAATCAGACGAGATTAAAGATCTATGTATGAAGACGAGTGGCTTTAAACTGCCATTAGCGTCGTACACACTTATACCAAACGTGCTACTGTTGACTAATCACATAATGTCAAACAACATTGGCACTGAAAAATCACTGTTGTAATTCTTTCTGATATATTGAATTAATTAATTTTATTTAATGATATATTGTCTACACCTGCACTCAGAATACTTTGTGTGCATGCAAAGGAGAAAGAAAAATCTGATATGGAGACTCAGGTATACAGGATTAGACTGTATTTTATAATCTCAGGCATGATAAAGAAGATACAATTGCTCATATGTTAGTGTGTAAATGCTGAATGATGCTGTGTTCAGATGCGGCAGCGGGTTTTTACCGGGGTGGTCACTCAGATGCAGGAGCATCATGGGATTGTGGATCAGGAGGTTCATTTCCCAGTGAGGTGTGTGTCTGTGATATTCCAGCAGACAGTGGAATAAATTGAGATTTGATCTTCAGTGGAGTGTTTGTGGTTGTTTTGTAGTGTTGTGGTGGGTCGCGTCCCGGTGGTGGGGGAAAAGGTCCTGGTAAAGGCAGTTCAGGACCCCCTGAAATCCATTAGCTGGATGGCTCAGAGGGTCCAGACCCTTAACGGACAGGTATAATTTGTTTGCCGTCATGATTAAACTGACATTTAAAGAGATCGTTTTCCTAAAAATAACTGTCATCAGTTATTCGCTGTTTTGTATGTTTGAGTGTTTTTTTATTCTGTGTGACCAGCCCTTTAAATCTCCTCCTCCGCTGCTGCCGTCCATGTCTACAAACACGAAGCCTGGAATTTTAGGAAATAAACCACAACCACTTCTGAAATCTCCTAAGATCCCACCACTGATTCCCAGCATGCAGCCAAATCCAGGTATGAGATTGACTGATGCAAAAGTTTTCTGTATGGCATTGTGATCACGTCTGATGTGTCGCGTGACAGGTGGGATGATCCAGATGCCCCATCATCAGCAGATGCCGTGGAACGGTCCATTTGAAGGTTGGGGCGGGGGGAGAAAAAGACATTTAGAGGTCATGGGTGGACGGAGAGGTGGACGCTGGTGAGTTGGAGTGCTATTCCGAACCCACTGTTTAAAGCCATGCTGGAATAGTTTACAGTTACTAGAATGAAAAACAGTTCATTGCATATTTACCATTTTGCGGTTGTATTTGACCTTTTGAACTGTTTAAATTCTGTATGTTCTTAATTAGTTGCAGTATTAGAATAGGTCAAAAGTGGCCATGATATTGTCTCTGGTTCATTTCTGACAGTTGAAATAAAAAGAGATCATTGCATTATGGGATATAGTAGTCTACACACTATGCTCTTGGGTATTCTGTGTATACAAGACATTCACATACTGTGTGTACAGGACACATCCTCTGTACCATAATTCTTTAAAAAAAAAGCTTTTTACTGAATTGTCAGGTATCTGGTCAGTGCCTCAGTAATTTTTGGGCACTTCTTTAAAACAGCTGTGTTTTTAACATGGTTGTGCACCTGTGATGTGTTGTGACAGGGAGGACAGCAGCGGAGCATCTTGGGGAGGAGACCCCGTCCACCAAAAGAGGAAAAGATGGAGGGCCGTCTCAGAGGATGAAGTGCCAAAAAAGAGCGCGTCGATAAACACACTCAGCAGGCCTCTCTTCTCTTGCTTCTCCAGGGACACGTAAGTCACTACTATAATAAAAACAAAAGAACACCTCAAGATGAAACTGATATTATACATTGCTTAATCGTCTCTTCAGCATCTCCTTTTGATTTTTTCCAGCCAATCCTGTGACCCTCTGGAGCTGCAGCGGAGGTACCCACACCTGCAGAGGCCCTCAGACCTCTTCCACCTTCAGTTGTCCTGGACTGAGAGTTTCCCTCCCAACCATCCTCTGCGTCTGAGGGGTCCGTGTTTGTTTCACGTAGGGTCAAACCAGCCTGAGACTGCAGCAATTGTCAGCGAGTCCACAGATTCCACATTCACCGTGAGGGTACGAGTGATGCATCTCATTCTCTTCTTGACTATCAGATGCTCTTGACTGGGTTGTGATGATGTGATTCTGTTCTCTCTGCAGGTTCTGTTACTTTCAACGCCGTGTCTTGAGGACTTGTATTCACTGTGTTGTAATCTCTCAAAGGACGGTCAGAGGCAGAAGGATGCTGTTCACCCCACAACACTGTTCAAGGTAAGAATCTCCGGTCTCTCTCAGCATCTCTGAGCTCAATTAATGTCTGCTTGAAAGAGTTGAGGACCATCTTTGCTTAATCTACTTTATAAATACAGTGAAAGTAATGCTGATACCCAAAAGTATTTTTTAAAGTGTGGTACAAAGTTTTCAATGTTTCTTAAATGTTTATTTAATACACAATTTTAAAATAAAATAACTTTTTTATTTAATTTTAATACTCTTTATTTTTCAATGTTATTTTTTCTTGCATTGTTTAAATCAAAATTAAGTTATTGCGTAATAATGCTCTTTTAAAGTTTGCTTGTATCATGAATGAGTTTACCATAAATAGCCTAGAGTGCTGATATGTTGGAAAAAAAAACTAAATAAATACAAAATGTCTGATATAATATGTTATTAATTTTTTATTTTCTTTCTTAATTTCATTCATTTTTATCTGTGGTGGGGGTGTGTGACCCGACAGAAAATTAAAAATAAAATTGATTTACATTTAGTTTTTAAACTTGTTCAAACGTATAAGAGATTTATAATAAATATGATTTTTATGGTGAATATGTAAATTATTTTTTATTTTATAATTGTTACGCGTAGCATTCCCAACATGATACATGACACAACAGAAAATTGAAAACACACAAAATTATGTTTTAATTTATGTTTGAAGTTTTTCTTATATAATTTCAGATGTTTTGTAAATGTTTCATAAATACACAATTTTTGAAGTGTTTAATTTTATTGATATAGTTTTATACATAGTTCATTATTATCATGTGACAAATGCAGAATATCATTCTTTGAATCTATCTTATTAATAATATAAAATCACAATCTCTCCCTGTCTCTCTCTCTCTCTGTTCTTCAGTTCATGTTGATAGACATCGGAAGGGAACTGCATCTCCCGGGGGGTTCCTGGTCATCCAGTAGTGATGGAGCAGAGCCTGTGAAGGACAGTCAGACTCTGATCAACACTGCCGTCCGTTGTGTGAAGCATCAGACAGCCCTGGACCTCTCAGCCTGCACACAGTGGTCTGTCTTTTCCTCTTACCTTTTTGTGAACTTTACTTAAACTCTCGGTTTTATTTCTCAGTCTATATAGATTTACAACATTGCTCATTTACCTCTCTTTCATTATCTTTAAAGGCATCGGATGGCTGAGCTCAAATATCTGTCTGAAGGAAAAACAGAGACGGTCGTGGTGTTTTTGCCAGATGTGTGGAGTCTGATACCAACAGAGACAGAGCGGACACATTTACGGCATGAACAGCAGGTACAGACTACAGAAATTGTTCAATGGTGAGATTTTATGAGGGAGTATCACATCAAAGAAGATCTGTTTTTATTTTTGTGTTATTCAGAATGCTGAATCGACACCTCCCGAGGTTCCGTCTTTGGTTTTTCATCCAGCTGCTGGTGTGAATCTGTCTGTCGTGTGTCTGTCATCACTATTGGAATTGCAAAGCACTCAGACGAGAGACAGCTGTGAGGTCAGTCCAGTCAGAATAAACAAAGTCTTACAATTTAAAGTGAATTGTGCACAATTGTGCAAAATGACATGTTGTTAATCTTTCATCAAAAAGGATATTTTTTTGATAGTTATTAAAGTTTTTCCAGTTAACAATAAGCTCTAAAATGTTTTATTGGGTAGAAATTTTGAGGTTTTGGTAGTGGAAGGGGGCCCTTTGAATATTGTTCAATACAATGAGGGGCTTGATAAAAAGCAATATTATTTCAAGTAGGCATGTGACGGTATCAAGTTTTAATCTCACGAATCACATTAACAATACCATGCTTGTTCATTACTGCAATGTATTATTGATAATATGATAATAAAACCTAATGTAATGGTATATCGTTTTATCTGTTGTGCTGATAACAGGTGAGTCTAATGGCGGAGATGTTCAGCGAGATGCTGCAGAGGGATTTTGGTCTTCAGCTCTATCAGTGTCTCTGCAGTCTCCCTCAGGGTCCTAGTGTCTCCTCCTCCTGCCATAAAGAAGACAACAGCACGTCTGTGGTACACAGTCAACATCAGTACATCACACTTTTTAAATTAGGAAAGCATTCTCATGTGATCAGTTTAATGTACAGTCTCACAAGGCAGTGCGTCTCTGCAGGAGGACAAGGCAGAAAAAACTGAGCAGCAGCTCCAGAAAAAGAAAGCAACTGATGCTATAAAGAGAAGAGTTAAAGAGACTGACGAGCAGGGAGATCCTGATGGGATTTCAGCAAAGGACGAGACCGAGCCAGCTGAGAAACCATTGGATCATGTGAAAGAGAGTAAAACTCAAATTGGAGGAGGAGACGCTCAGAGCAGCATGACATCAGAGAATCAGACGTCTAAAGACAACGTGAGAATCAACTCGTATTGTGTCTAGATGTGAGTCTCATGTGATGTGTCTTAACATCTCTTTATCTCTATGGTTCCAGGAACGTCCACCAGGTTGGACCGCTGAACTTCCTCGTAAAGTTCTTTTGTCATGGACGTTCTTTGACCGGCAGCTGACAGGAAGTGTCAGAGAGCAAGACCTCCTCAACATCCTGCTCTCTCTCGGCCTGTATATCAGTCCTGCTCAGGTTTGATTTCTTACGTTTCTAAGAATTCTGAATAATTCTTGATGACATTTCTAATATTGGAAAACTGAAAGATATGCTTTCAAAATGAATGACTCTGAGTAATGAAGAACACACAGCCAATGGGAGCTCAGAATATATGTAATACTGTTTAAACAGCATCTCAGCTTAAGATGTTCCCATTTGTTGAAAGGGTTCTGTAGTTTGGTAGCATTTGAACAAACCGTATGGTACACTGATATCTAGCGGTTGAGCTTGGTATTGCAGTTTAAAATCAAAATATTGCAGAGACAAGTTTAGCCAGCTAACGGTTCTTTCTCGGTTTTTTTACTTGTGTAGATTAAATAATCTACAGGTACTCTATTGTTTGTGAATGTGACCCGGAATCTAAGGTGGGGTCACAAAAGTGGCCGATGCGCAGCGTTTATTTATGTTATTAAGATGATACTGTCTATAATTCCCAAAGATACATTTGTGTTTTCCAAAGTTTTGATTTGAGAGTTTACTTCTATTCTAAAGTGCAGAAAAAAGATTCATTCAGAACGAGTCGGTAGTCTTTAGCTTGCATAGTTTTATTGGATGCCGAAAAAACACTTACGTGATTTCCTCTTCTCATCACTCATTTCATGTCCTCTTGTGTCATCAGGCGCTAGATCTGGTCAGGAAGACAACGGTCAATGGATTTTGTGTCTACAGAAACCTGTGCAGTCGCTGGACAGACACTGATCATACAGATATCGTCATCAGTGCTGAAGGTGTGTGTCATGTAAACAAACGCACGCCGTGTTCTCAAACATGCTCATTTGTTGGATTATAAACATATCGCTGTGTGTTTCTCTCAGGGAATAAATCGCTGTTGCCAGTACAGCCCGGCAGAGAGAAAGCCTCCGCCCGCCGCTCTTCTCCCAATCATAAAACAGATGTAGTGAACTACAAAGGGAACGTCATCAACATACCGAATCTGCTGCGGACCTTGGAGAGCAGCAGAACAGCCCAACATGAACTAGAGAAACAAATTGCCGCGCTACAGTCCAGACTGGGTAAGACACACCTGTGGTAATGACTCCAAATGTGTCTGCGTCTCAGTGTACACTTTACATACTTATGCACTTATGCTATAAACAGTAGTGTGCGACTTGAGATGAGGCCTCAACAGAAATTACATTAAAGTGTTATGCAACTCTCGTGAGCTCTTAAGATTGATCATATTTGAATTTTGAGATCTCCTTTTTTCACCTTTCGTGTGTGATTCAGAGGCAGCAGAGGCGATTGACTCCTCCAGTCAGCAGGATACGAGCCAACATGAAGAGCTGAAGAGGAATGTACAGAAAGCCGAGACGCTTAACAAAACATACGAGAGGAGTTTGAGAGAGAATACCAGCAAGATGATGTCCGTCATTGAGAAGATGCAGAAAATGGTTGAACAGGTGAAGTTCTTGGTTGTTTTACAGGATTATAGATGCTATTTTCGGGTGATTTATCTTGTTAAATTTCTGTTTTCAATGTTTAGACGGCAGCCCTCACAGATACAGTGGATGTCAAAGACAAGATGTAGAAACTGGAAAACGGCTTCAATTGCAATGCAATCGTGTTTGGATCAGTGAGAAGATGTGTGAAATAAATGAACGTGTGTTGTCTCTTTTTTTGCTTATTCGCTTGAAGAAAAAAATCTAGTTGTAATTGTTTTCCTACACATTGATATCCAAATTAGGCCCTAAAGTTTCAAATGTGAACATTTGTTAATGTTTTTATTTTTTTTGAAAGCATAGTGCTTTGAATGTTTATTTTAGATGCACATGCATTGACACGAAATGTGGGATTTTATTCAAAATGATTTGGCTTTATTTATTTAGTTGTATTAACATGTGTTGTATTTTATTTTGTTTATTCGGCAGGCTTGGCAGCTATGAAAATGTGATCCTCCACAAAACTGACAATCTCATAAATAGAAATAATGTAGGAAATGCTTCCTGTACATGCACACGCTGTCACGTCCAAAATTTATTCTAGATTTAAAACTAAGCATATTAAATATTAACTTGTGTAGCTTAATAGGAAACCTCTATTGAATTGAGCATTAGGAACATTTGTTTTTTTTAAAGAGAAATACTTTTAGAAGCTATTCAGTTTGTAAAGTCTGGTATTTAATCTAGACTAAACTATACTCATGCTGCAGTTCATATTTCATGAAATACTGTCTGAAATGTAAGCAGTTTGATGCAGAGCTCCGCCCAAAACTGTGTTTTTAGTGTGCTGCAATTGTCAGTAGGCTTTCAAATAGTAAGATGTTATTGGTAAACCTATTAAATGTTTCTGTCTTTTCCTCAGGGACCATTTATGTTTTTTATTTGCCTGTTTCTGAAGAATTGAATAAGATTTAGCTGTCTTCCAGGATCTAAACAAACTCGTAAACAAATAAGTGTTAAATGATTCGACAACGCAGATTATTTCCCATGTTTTATTCTTTTATTTTTATTCAATAGAAATGTCACATTTACATGGTAGAAGTCTGAAAAGGTATTTATTTGTCACACTTATAATCAATCCCAAAAGAAATAAAAAAATGTACTAAAAATGTTAGTAATAATAAAGGTGCTTCTGTCTGTTGATAGGTTATTTTTCACTATTGTATAGATGTTATATTTATGGAAACTATGAAAATTATTTCTTTCAGTGTATGTGTGTATACATTTTTCACGTCACCCACAGCAACAAAGGGCGCCATTTCTACCCATTTAATTTCTTAATATTTTTATTTAACTATGTATTTAATGAAATATTTTAGAACCGAATTAGACACATTACAAATGGTCAGAGCTTGAGTGATTACTTAAACAATTACTTAACTTTAAGAAAAAATCATTTAAACATTAAGACGCGTCCGAAACAATGTTCTTATTTATGTGAATATGATAATTAAACCTTATTTGATGATGATTTGTCATAGTTTTGTATACGTTACATTGCGCTACACGTTTCAATGTAAATACCTAATGAATATTAACAAGCCTTTCTTTTTAATTCGTTTATTTGCGAGCGGAAAAACCAAACCCACTTGCCCAACGTCTGCCTTTCAGCCAATCAGATAAGACTTCCGGGCGGACGCCGCGTTACGTGATGAATATTCATTAGACAAGGCGAGCCTGTACGTTTGTTTAAACAGAACATAATTTGTATTAGTTATAGACGTCATGCGACGTGTTATGAACTGCTTAATGTTATTATTATATAATAACACAGTCCTAGGGTAAAACGATTTAAGACGTCATGAAACGATATGAGTGACGTATCGTTAACGGCTGCGCACTTTCACTTTCAGTTTTACCTCACAACAACGCGCCCAGGTTCGTCTTAAACTTATAAAGTTTCTGTGTTATTTTATTCACTCAATTCATGTGTTAGATCGCGCCTATTTTTTTTACTAACGTTAACTTTTACGTGACGTGCAATGACTCACGTTGCGTTCATATTCCACTTACAGATGCTCAACCACGACAGATGAATGAGACAGTCTGACCAGCTAACATTGCAAAGATGCTTAAGTGTCTGTATTTCACCTCCCTTACATTTGTCACATTATTATCTGGTGTTTTGGTTGTCAACCATGGAAAAACCATGTCGCCTTTCCCCTGGAATAAGATGAGGTTGCCAGACACTGTGAAACCCCAACATTATGACCTGCTGATCCATCCCAACCTCACCTCCCTGACCTTCACTGGAGCTGTTGAGATCCTCCTGGAGGTTGAGCGAGACACCCGAGCTCTCATTCTCCACAGCAAGAGGCTTCACGTCTCCAGAGCTTTGCTCTTGGCCTCCAGACGTCCTCTGGATCTTCAAGTCAGTGAGTTTGAACCCCATGAACAGATAGCTCTCTTCTCTGATGGTCTGACATTTGCATGGGGAAGCCATGTTGTGCGACTGGAGTTCTCGGCAAACTTGTCTGACAGTTTTCATGGGTTTTATAAAGGCACGTACACCACAAGCAGTGGAGAGGTCAGGTAAGACAAGGCACCTTGTTGGTCATACACAAACCAGATATGTTCGGTGTCGTTGAAAAAAGTCTTGTGTTTTTACTCTGCAGGATGATGGCGTCTACTCAGTTTGAAGCCACCCACGCCCGAGCCGCCTTCCCTTGTTTTGATGAACCTGAATTCAAAGCCAACTTTACAATCCGTATTCAAAGAGAGTCAAGACACATTTCCATATCCAACATGCCCAAGGTATGAATCGGTGCAACTTCTGAAACGCGCTTATGTTTTACAAACTCATCGTTCTGAAAAGCAAGGTGTGCTATGATTGGCCAGTTCACTAGTGCGTAGTGATTGGTCGAATACTGCGCGCAGATATAACGCCTCTTACCATATTTGGAACATCAGGCTGTGCCGGCGACGGTACAATGAGGTTTACAAGACCGCCCACCTTACTTGCGTTTAGATTTGCGCGGTCTTAGTCAAATTGTGTTACGAACTGACGTAGATTCGCCCGGGGCGTGGTTACACGAGGCGTTTCAGGGAGGTCTGGGTGAGCATTCGCTTCTAGATAAAATACTTCTTTTGTTCCGACACTTACATTTTTGCCATTTTACATGTCTCATACATGCGTGGGCAACTTATAAAACACTACAAAAACAAGAGGACACGTATTTCCGGCGAATCAACCCTTTAATAGATTTGAATAGCTTTTGATAAAAAATTATTAAATATTATATCTTTATTGTCTTTGCTCACACGTTGCATTACACACTTTGCAAATATGAACGAGTCCACATGTGAACAAAAGCACACAGAATCTATACAAAAACAAATTATGATCGCATCGTGTATCTTTTAATGATGTGGATAGTGTGTAGACCTCACTATTATTTCAGTATTATATAACAAGTTTTATTTTCCCAATATAATATCAGATATTTTTCTCCGAAAGATGTTAAAGGAACGTGTCAATTGCCTTCAGATAATTGATGAAAAAGAGTTAACTTAAGATTGAGATCTCTGAATTTTGATTTGGCTTTATATTATTAGTTTATAGGTGAAACAACTGAGATATTAAAGACATGTTATTCATATTTTATTTCCTCTGGGCATGTTTTTACAGAGATTTTATTCTGAATTTAAAACAGATTTTATTGTATTTATATCTCAGTCGAAAACTGTAAAACTAAGTAACGGACTACTAGAGGATCAATTTGACACGACTGTGAAGATGAGCACCTATCTGGTGGCCTTCATCATCTGCGACTTCCATTCCATCAGTAAAAAAAGCCAGCATGGAGTCGAGGCAAGTGAATAAACTTTCAGCAGTCTAGAAAAATGTCCTCTAAAGTGAATAATACTGCTCTTTTACTACTACTGCTCAATGCTAACCTGAATCCTCTTGTAGATATCAGTGTATACTGTTCCTGAGAAGATCAGTCAAGCAGAATATGCTCTCAACACCGCCGTCACACTGCTAGACTTTTATGATGATTATTTTGACATCCCCTATCCACTTCCCAAACACGGTGAGTTTGAACGTTTTTCTAACTAATAGTTTACTTGAATATGAAGACGTTCATTTTTATTTGGCCAATTAAAAAATGATCAATCATACTCGTTGATGACATTACATGTGTCTTTATCCTGCAGATCTCGCAGCAATCCCAGACTTCCAGTCCGGTGCGATGGAAAACTGGGGCCTGTCGACGTACAGGGAAAGCGGGCTTCTCTTTGACCCTAAGAAATCTTCGTCCTCTGACAAACAGGGCATCACTAAAGTTATCGCCCATGAACTCGCCCACCAGGTCTCATTCAGTATGAATTTGTTTTATGCAGGGACGTTAAATGTAGATGAATTATTTTACACAATAATTTTTTTCACCAGTGGTTTGGGAATCTGGTCACGATGCAGTGGTGGAATGATCTGTGGTTGAACGAAGGTTTCGCAAAGTTCATGGAGTTTGTGTCGGTCAACATCACCCACCCTGAGCTGCAAGTGGTGAGACAGAATTCACTTTTGGCCATACCGCATTTGTGTAATTGGCACGTCTGAACTCATGGTTCTATATTTCAGAGTGATTATTTCATGGCGAAGTGTTTCAATGCCATGGCCGTCGACTCATTAAGCTCCTCCCATCCCATATCAACCCCTGTGGAGAATCCTGCTGAAATCAGTGAGATGTTTGATGACGTCTCCTACCAGAAGGTATACAAACAATTTCTCCTCAATCGCCTTCTTCCTGAATAATTCACTGCATCAACATCATCATGTATTGCTGGCGTTTTTTTTTCTCGTAAGGGAGCGTGTATTTTAAACATGCTGAGGGATTTCTTGAGCCCTGAAGCGTTCAAGTACGGCATTATACTCTACCTGAAGAAACACAGCTACCAGAACACTGTCAACTCCGACCTTTGGGAAAGTCTAACGAACGTGAGTGACTCCTCATTTCTCTGTGTGTTTCCTCAAGTGTTTAGCTATTGTAAAATCCTGATATGAGGCCAAATGTGTTTCACTCTTGTCAGATCTGCACTTCTGGATTAGATTCAGGAAGACTGAAACTCGATGGATTTTGTTCCAAAAACCCTTCTGAAACTCCAGCATCTGTGAGTGTTCTTTAAATAATTTATCTAGTTATGATTAATTTTCTAAATTTTTTTTGGAGTCTATTCCAATCACATTGAGTCTAGACAGTCATATTAACCACACATCAATGAGTCAGCCATGTTTCGACAGAAATGGTTTATGGAAGACGGTGTGGACGTGCAAGCGATTATGGACACCTGGACACTGCAGGAGGGCTTTCCTTTGATTACTGTGGAGGTTAAAGGTCGAGAGGTCACACTCAAACAAGAGCGTTTCTTTAAGGGAGCAGAATCTTCAAAGAGTTCAAAGTAGGCACTGTTTCTGTTTTATACTGATCATTTTTTAAATAATATACTTTAATTAAATAACTTACAGTTTCTAACAATACAGTAGTATTTGTATTTATTTTAGTATTTATTTTAGTTACTTTTCATCAATGCTAACTGGATAGAAAACATCTTGCAATGATGTATTTTAATTAGGGCTGTCTCATACAGAATAAAATATACAAAATAAAATATTTCTGTTTACTGTGCATATTAATTTTGTATTTATAAACATAAAACCATACATGTTTATACAGTATATTTAGGAAATATTTTGATGTATTTATTTATATTTACAAATAACTGAAGTTATATTTAACATTTATTCATTTGTATATTTTGACATTTTCTTGAAGTGTATGTGTTAATAAACACAAAATTAATATTAATATGTTACGTAAACAAAAACTTTTATTCTGGATGCCCTTATTTTAAATATCATAATACTGTCCTTATTTTGTTTATTCATCTATTACTATTGTTATTTTTTAATTATAATGTATGTACAGCTGCTTTGCATCAATGAAAATTGTGAATAGGGAAATAAAATTAAAATACACTGATTTACTGTATATGAATGAATGAGTGCAGAAAGATGTCTGAAAATACTTTCTGTTTATAAGTCACATTACATATGTATGGTCAAGTGCATTGCATTGTGGGATTTTCTTAAAGCAACACAATAATAGTTGTTTTTGTCTGTAGGGGTCTAGTCCTCTGGCAGGTTCCTTTGACGTACATCACCAGCCACAGTCGCACTGTCCAACGGTTCCTGCTGAAAAGTGAACGAGGTTTGTGCCATGATGATAATTAACAAACCATCCTGTGATTTATCCGTGTGGTGCATATCTGAGGATTGCTGTTGTTTCCACAGATGTGCTATACCTGCCGGAGGAGGTTGAATGGGTTAAATTTAACGTGGACCTTCGGGGGTTTTACATTGTGCATTATGAGTCGGGCGGGTGGGATGCATTGATCAAACAACTTCAGCGGGACCACACTGTGTTCAGCAGCAACGACAGAGCCAGTCTCATTCACGACATCTTTCAACTGGTCAGGTGAGAGGTTAAGCGCACAGTCTGATGACAGTTTTTTTAGAATGATTTCTACATAATTGAAACATTTATTAGGAAAGTAAATAGGGTCTATTTTAACTGCATCTCACCATTAAACTATTATTAAACACTGAAAATGTAATGTCAATGACTCTGTTTTTCAGTAATGTGTCTTTCATCTAAACTTCTGGTAGCGCCATTACCTGTGTTCTCAATCTCCTTTTGTGTTCTTTCCTTTAGCATTGAGAAGGTTCTTCTGGATAAAGCTCTGAATCTCAGCGTGTATCTCAGCAGAGAGTCTGAGATCATGCCGGTAACGCAGGGCTTCGGCGAGCTCGTGCCGCTTTACAAACTCATGGAGAAGAGAGACATGGAGGAACTCGAGAACCAAATGAAGGTTGTAGTTGCACACATGACAAATTTGCGTATTATGTAAATGTAAAATACATTATCCCAGTTTAATATGCAGTGTAACTGTAAGCCGACTGATCTTTTTTTGCACAGACAAGCCTCACTCTGGCTTTAGGAAATGTAAAAATCTAGTCGTCTGTTTTGGTGGCAAAGAAACTTCATTTTTGAGGATATTTATATATCCTCAAAATATATACATGTATATATATATAATATATATACATATCCTACATTAATATTAAATATTTTAGTGTCCTTTTGTAATGTAGTGCGAGATGATATTAAGCTCTTACAGCCGACTGATGAAAGTGAGTCTTAACAGTCAATCCTGCTTGTGTGTTGAACAGGGTCATTTAGTGAAGTTATTCCAGAGATTGATAGACAGTCAAAGCTGGTCAGATGAAGGTTCTGTATCGGAGCGTGTGCTCAGGAACTATCTGCTGTTGTTCGCCTGCATACGCCGTTACCCGTCAAGCGTCAGCACTGCCACAGATCTCTTCCAGAAGTGGAAAGAATCTGATGGGAAAATGTGGTAAGAGTTTGAAACGTTCAGCATTGCATTGTGGGATACAATATTGCACTCGCCGAAACTCTGTTTCATCCAGGCTGCCTGCTGACGTCAGTTTGGTGGTGTTCACCGAAGGAGCGCGCACAGATGAAGGATGGGACCTTCTGTTGGAGAAATACATGAAGTCTGTCTCGCCTTCAGAGAAGAGTCTGATCAAAGCGGCTCTGTCCTACAGTCCTCTAGCACATAAACTTGAGTGGTGAGTCTAGATTCATGAAATTGAATGTTCAGATAAACGTATTCACTGTTAAATTTATGATGTGTGATCCGGTTCTCAAGGCTGCTGGAAAAGAGTATAGAAGGACAGATACTGAAAACTCAAGATCTTCCGTCACTGCTTATCAGCGTTAGTAAAAACCGAAAAGGTTACAAACTAGCCTGGAGGTTTTTGAAGGCCAACTGGGGTAAACTGGTGAAAAAGTATGTACAGACCTTCTTTGTTAAATGAACAGATTTATGCAAGTTTATTACTAATTGTGCATTTTAAAAAATGTCCTTGTTGCAAAGCAATTGTACAGAAAACTAAACAGATGATAAACATAGATAAGTATAGTAAGAACAGAAATATTATACAAAAAAATATCACATTTTATTTTAAAAAATATAAATCTGTACGAATTATTTATATTTTTCTAGTATCAATTTTGTAGGATTATTTAAACCTCTTTTATTGCACATGAGTGTGTTAAGATTTGTGATACATTGAACATTCCCCCAGGTTTGATCTCGGTTCATCTGCGATATCTCGCATGGTTGTGGGAGTGACCGATCAGTATTCGAACAGAGAAATGCTTGAAGAGGTACTCATATTTTATTGTACATAAGGGTGCCATAATGAACACTCCCCAACTATAATCTGTGTCAGTGTAAAGTCCAAGAACTACTTATCAACCAGCGAAACAATTTGGATTGGTCATATTTATTTTCTTGTCCTGTAGGTTGAGTTTTTCTTCGGATCACTGACACAGGAACAGGGATCTGGACTCCGCAGTATTCAGCAGGCCCTGGAGAAGATCCAGCAGAACATTCGCTGGATGGACAAGAACGTCCCACTACTGAAAGTTTGGCTCGATACACACAGTATCGGCTCATGACTCCTGAGAAATTCTGAACATTTGTTTCAACTTGAACGTGTCTCTTTAATCTAGAAGTTTATTTGAACAAAGGACAGTCTGGTCTTGACAGTTTAAAGCAAATTTGTTTTGCTGAATGTTCAATGAATGTTCAATGAATTCAAACAAATACAAATTGACTGGATCTTTCCTAGTCATACAGTGCAAAGAAAATTAACTTTCTGACTCTTCTGGTATAAAAACCCAAACAAATAATTCCTCAAGAATTGAATCAAGTCTCGCCCATATTTTGTATAGAATCTGGTCTTATACTAGCGTCAATAAAGTTTTGTGGATGTGAAATTCAGTGCTACATTTATTTATGGCTTCAAAAATTTTTTTTTATTCATAGTTTTCAAAACGATAAAAAGGATTAAAATGTCATACATTTAAATTATATTTACATATCAGTAGAAGCTTAATCTAAAATGGCAAAAGTACATCTTAAAAAGGACATATGGTTAGTTTTATTCAGTATCCTGTAACAGGTTACCAATCGCAGTTTGATAAAGAACAAACTTAAATGTTTATCAAGAGTTACAAAACACCCGCCACAAAAAAGAACTTGGCACTGTTGTTCCCTCTGAGAAACTTTTGAATTCATTCAAAACAAAAATATTTATGTACTGACACACGCTTCTGTGAAATCTACTTTAAAAATATAAGACCGCTACTTTAAACACACAAATGCACAGACTAAAAAACATACAGGTGAGGTGTTAACCGTTTTAAGGCCTTTCAGGTCGAATTCTGAGAAAAATTGCGTTTGTTAATATGAGCTGGTACCTTTAAATATCTACAAAATAATCAATTTCCAGAAAGCATCTCAGTAACCACAACATCAGCTCACACGTCCGGACAGACACCAGTACATCAGGAAAAAACTGTCCCGTTCTTTCTTTAACATGATCTTTCCCGTGGATTCTCGATCATCTTTAAGGTCTACGGTCATAATCGCTGACCATCTTTTTGATGTGATTTAATTTGGCCTTCAGGTATTTACACCTTCTCTTCTTCACCTGGTAATCACTGCTCTGTAGAAACACAAACGTCCACACATTCATTTAGCATCAAATAGAAATACATCACACTGTGTTTATAAAGTCAACATGAAGTGATCCATCTGAAAGATAACATCTTGAACAGTTGACAAGATTACCATGAGAAAACATCGATTCAGCGTATTCTTACCCTCTTTAGGTCTTTCAGTGTGTTGTATTCCTCCGTGGCGTCCTGTTACGAGAGAATGACACAGATCAGCAACAGGGGTTGTTTCTCATAATCACGTTATTTACAAATACAACAGAACAAAATTCTGCTGGAATGACACATTCTATCTAAAGATGAATAAGAAAAAGCTTTGGGAATAGAAACAAACAGTCTGTTATTGAAATTCATACCAGGAACTGTGGACTGCCCTCCTCAAGGTTATCAAGTTCGCGGTCCACCTCGGCCAAACGCTTGTTGATCTGGTCCAGCTCTCCCTGAAGTTGACGATACTCCTGATGGTCTTTGTCAAACAGATGCTTGTATTCATCTCTTTCTTCATTATTAACAATGGGAGGGAACTCGCTGTAAAATAAACATCTCTCATTATATACTTCATAAGACCGTTTTAACTGCAATGTTAAACAGTGAAATGTTAAAGGAACAGTTCACCCAAAAATAAAAATGTGTATTCCTCCCCTCATGCCGTTCAAATATTAAAGTCACAAAATGTTGAAGCTCCGAAAGCACAAACTAAATTAAAATGATGCAAATTATTCAAGAGGATTTTTTGTAGTAAAACAATAGATGTTATAGAAAGTCATATTTTGGCAACATTTAAAACAAAAACAACTAATCTCATTTGTTCTCGTGAGTCGTTGTCATATGATGTTTTGGCACAAAACCAATCAGATTCAAGGTAATATATCAATATATCTTTTTTTACACGTTATTATAGGGAACTTCCACTTAAAACTTGTTATTATTAATGTTTTCTCGCACATGATTAATTTATTAACACAATGGAGTCCGTTGTACGTGTGTGAATCAATGAGATTCTGCATTTTGGGATCTATACATGTACTTCAAATGAACAGGTCCGATTTTCAGGTCCGATTTCTATAAAAATGATTAATCAATATTACAATAATAAACCAAACAAAACATTATATAAATTATTATTTAAAAGTGAACTGCAAATTTGCCGCAGTATGGAATAATAAAAAGTGCAATAAGTATAGTAGTGTTCCATTCCCAATTGTACCCATATTAGTTCTATGCTGCAAAGCCTTCTGGGAAAACATCTAGATAACTCCGATATTCATCATCTGTACATTTGAATGACTAGTTTCAGAAGATAAGCCACCTGGAGAAGTCATCATCATCCAGTTCATCTCCTGAGGAGGCGTAATCTGCATCGCGGTCTCGTCCATCACCGGTCCGTGGACGGAGAGCCCGGCGTTTCTTAGGCTGCCCTGCAGAACTGATCCTGTCCGAGTCGCTGCTGAGAGGATATGGACTGCGGATGGGAAGAGCATGCTCCATCGGCCTATACAAAACAGAGACATCGTCCACTACAACATTAACTGAACGTGTGTACATGCACACATATAACTAATAAAGCAAACACGGATTTAAACAACGGCTTTATGTTTATTCATCTCTGTCGTGTGCCCTGTAATGATAACAGCGCTGGTCAGATTTCTTTAGATAAGCCACATTTTGTGTTCACTACAAAAACATTGCTTTCATTCCTTCAGGTATCATTGCAGCTGTATTGCGTAACTCTTTCCAAAAAGCATAAAAATGAACAAGTCAAACATAGATAGCAATAAGTCTGAGAGGAAAAGATTCAGACACGGAGCTGCAGAGTAAGAATGTAAAAACTTCCTTAATCTGATGTTGCTATTGATCTCTTCTCGGTTTCAGTTCTGTTCTTACTACAAAGACCAATTTTATATGCCCTGATGTTTTTATTATGAGATATGACGCCGTAAATGCAATTGAAACACAAACAAGTCATTGAGAACTAACAGAATCCCACAAACCCAAATGCCAAATCTTCGAGTGTCTAGACGTGTCAGATGTTTAAGACAAATATTAAAAAACAAAAGCTGTACGTACGGAGGACTTTCACTGTAAGGAGGTTTGTCATAAGTTGTGCTGTTGTCATCGAGGTCCATTCTAGAGCCACCAAATTTTGTTGGATATTCAGTCAACATTGGACCAGGAGCTTCGTTGACATTATTTACCTGAGAAAGAGAGAATGAAGACTATTAATATTAAGCTTTAGAAGCAAAGCAACTATTGAAACCATATATTTATATTATTTACATATTTATATTCATGAAATAAAAACGATTAGGAAAAGTCATTAATGGTGCTTATAAAGTAAATGTTATATTTCACAAGGGGACCTTACGTCAACATCCATTAAAAACTGAATCTAAATGAAGCGTTTTAGTGAAATCTAAATAGCACAAATGCGGTTCGAAGCTCCAGGCGGAGTCTTTGGTTTAAGGTGGGAACCGGAGATGTGTTTCAACATGTCTGTCCAAAAGAAACAAACTTGTACCGTTCAACTTCGTTAAATGACTCTTAATGATGCTACATTAGTGTGTTGTTGTCATACGTGCATATTTCAGCCTGATTTCATCAGACTAAAGAAATGTGTTCACTTCATATTTGTACCACTTCAGGTTCCGTTTCTGGTTGAACCGGTTCCCCCCAAACACATGATCCTTTGCCAAACAAAAATATTAGGTCCATACTACAATACAAATACAGTACACCTATATTGGATTGGAAACCTACACATGATTCCATTCACCTGTATTCACATGCACTTTAGAAATTTACCCTTTATTTGACAAAATTTATTTGATTAAAAAAACAATACAATTTTCTAATGCATGAAGAATGTAGCAATCAAACTTCTTTTGCCGAAATGAAAAACGAAATAAAAGACTTATGACAATTCCTAAAGAGATAACCAGCACTTAGATGTTTATATGTTAGTGAAACTATTGCCAACTGACCACACCCAGAAACCAAGAGGAGAATTTGCCCTCCCCCATCCCATCGACAGAAACCGGTTTAACCACCTACAGCAAAAACCTGTTACAGAAACCTATACAAGTGACCTATATTCAAACCAGCAAACCTCTCGCAGCTATCAGAAGTCTGTGCTCCGTTGAATGGAGGAAGTTAAAAAACGTATTGTTTGATAATAAAGAGACACAGGTGCAGAGCGCTCACTCCACCGGCTTTTAGAGAAGAAACCAAATTATAGCTCAAAGTCACAATAGATAAGAGCTCAAGTACACAGTTGAGCAATTGTTACGCCATTAATCCCCAGAATGCAAGGAGGAAACACAACATGAGATCTTTACGTTCTCAATAAGAACTGAGAATTAAGGGAGACCAGTTAGAAACTTAATCATATGCATATGCAATCTATCGTCCAATATGCTAATGAAAAACGGTAAAATCCAATTATGTTACATGAAAATATTAAAACGTGGGGTTTTGATCAACTTTGCAACCCTTCCACATCTATCCTTGTTAGTCTTAAAAGATTTCAAGACGACTCGACTTTGATCAGATTTATTGAAAGATGAAGTGAAACATCTGCTCACCCAGTCCTCCACATCTGGGGGAGAGTTGGGGTCTTCGATCTCCTTCACGCGACGCCACAAGATGTTATGTTTGCCGTGAGAATTGATCCGCATACGGGTTTTAATGGCAAACACCATGATGATGACGAGAGCGGCAATGACGATGAACCCCAAAACAATAGCGATGGCCTGAGAGAGAGAAAGAGGGAAAAGCGTCATCACAAGACATTCATGCGTTCATGTGATATCACTACCAAACTAATAAAAAAATGCAAAAATAACAATTACAAACCACTCGCCTCCTGAGGATCCACCACACAGAAGTGATACAGATACTGATTCACAAACATTCCAGACTGAGGTTGCTGGAAAGAGGAACACATGGCGTACACTTGATTGTACATCATCGAACCGGACGACTGGGCCATCGGGTACACGGTGACGATATAAACTATTGTGGCGATCAACATTAAGAATGCCAGGATGGCACTGCTGATTATAATGGCCAGGAAGAACTTTCTGCTCCGAGCCGTCTTTTGATGCGAGATGATCATGATGAACATGACGAGGAGAGCGATGAAGGTGATGATGCCCATTGCCATCATGAAACCTTTTCCTTGCCTGGGGTCGTTATGTGAACCGAGGAGACCATAGCCTCCTCCGTAACCTCCCATTCCCCCATAGCCTCCTCCCATTCCCCCCATTCCCCCATAGCCACCTCCCATTCCCCCCATTCCCCCATAGCCTCCATATGAGCCTCCGGAGGATCCGAACCCTGCAGCTCCTGCATCCGTGTCCCAGGCCAGAGTCGAGGCTACACACACGAAGATGCCCACGCAGCAGATGATGGACAGGACACACATGATTTTAATGATGCCCGGTGGTGATGTCATCCGATAGAAGTGCTGGAATTCATCATCGGGGTAGTAAGAGAACGCAGGCTGGGGTACAGCATTACTGGGGAGGAAAACATGTCAACGGCTTAGTTTGCAGACACGCTGATACACAATTGACCATTTTACGTAACAAAATATAACTGATGTTAAAACCTGCCCGCTTACGACCCCCATATATCAATCCTATTCATTTTGGATTTATCCGAACAGACTTACAAATGTTACCCATTATTTTTTAGTACTATTAAAGAAAATGAATGTGCATTCAATTCAGGTAAATATGACTTTTGTGTGAACAATTGTTGAAAAATGAACCACGGTTTAAGTGCAGTAACCACAGATAAACTATGATGTTTGTAGTAAAAACACATCGTCTCACTATAGAAACCATAGTTCAACTATAATATATGTAGTAAACCAATACAAATGGTATTCCTTGTTGCATAACATTTACTCGAATAAACCATCATTTGTTTTCGTAAGGTTAGAAGACCAATGGCAAATAGTAAATATTTAGTAGGCTAAATTAGACACTCCTTAGAAAGGTTGTTTAAAGTTTTCCTGGGGGTTGTTTAAAGGTTGATCTTGTGATTTCTCATCTATCGTGATACAATGTTGAGAAAAAAAGAGAAACTCGATACTCACAATTCATTTCCACCCTGTTCAGAGTCATAGGGCGGCGGACTCCCAATCGGTTGAAAAGACATGCTTGAGAAGAAAGTATTTCATCAATAATCACACGCACTATCGAAGTTACATTACAATTTATTACAATAAATTCACCTCTTTCAAGTCATTAAAATGAACATTATTGGTAAAAACTCGTCAAACGAGAACGCAATATTTAAACAGAGAGACACAATGCGGAACAAACAAGACAATAAACACCTGATACCAACGCGACTAACTGGTTTATAAACTGGATTAAATCGTAGTAGTTTTAACGCATCCGACATTCTTTAATAAAGCGACTGTATTTATGTTTTATCCAATAAACTGGTATATAAAACGGATAAGTGTTTTATTAGAGTATGAGTCTCACCTGTTGTCACGCTCGAGAGATATGGGTCCGACAGTGACCTGCTGCTCAGTGCTCAGGTGAAACAAACACCCCGCCCTTAAAATAACTAAACCCCGCCCACTCACACACGCAGACACAAACATATCCTGTCTTATTTATTGTAATGTAAATATTTACATTTAACGTTCCTGTGCTTTGACAATGTTAAGAGTTTTTATAACGCCAGTCTTGGATGATAATATAGATTTTTCATAAGCACCAAAATCAAGTGTTTTTCCGCAAAGGGCTTTTTAAATGCCCTCTTAATAATTGTATACCAACTTGGTTTCTCAGCCTACATGGTTGTTTTTCTAATATATATTTAGATTTTCTATTATGGAATGATATAATCAGTTAGTTATAGGTCTCATGTATTTTTCTGATATATTATGGGCTATTTTGTCATGGTTCTGCCTCCTTTTATTAAGTTTTTATGTCTGGGGCAGGATCATGACAGTACCACATGTTTTGTGTGGAGAGAACACATTATCGTTGGTCACGACATAATGTGCGTTCTCTACTGTCTTGTTTTCATGTTGGAAATTGTTAAACAAGTTCAAAGACAGGTCTGGAGGCTGTGAGGCGAAAGAAGATCAGATAGCATTCACTTTATCCACAAAAAATGTAAAGAATTCTCACAGAGCTCAGTTGACGACTCCCTAAAAGGAAACCTGCTACTTCGGATTAATTACTGAATGTGCTGTTGAAAACAACATCCTCGGTCTATGAAAGTAGGTAGAAATCAGGTCAGAAATATATATTTGATCTAGCTGACTTTGCTGCACTCCGAAATTTAAAGACTTAGGGAGCTATACGAAATTTGATAGAAATCTTGATGTTGAACATGACGTCCAAATATTTATTAAACCCTTTATCACTGAATTAGTTAAAAGTCAAATTGACTCACTTTGAAATGTGTCTATTTACTGTATACCCTTCATCAGGAATTGCAATCTTTCACACTTGGGCAGTTCCTTATTGGATGTGTCAGTCTGGTGTACAAACCTAATTGTACAAATATATATAAATTATTAGACATTAAAGTATTGATTCCATCGACAATAAGGTGACAACTCATGCAAACAGATGAATTGTGCTAACGGATGATTTTCATGATTTGAGTTGTTATATATATATGAATAAGCATGCAGATGTTCATCCTTTGCTTAAGAAGCAAGGTAGGGATGCAAACTGCTTCGATAACTTGCGGCCTGTATCCAAGTTATCTATTCTCTCAAATTTTTAAGGAAGTCATGCTGTCACAAAATGATCACATTTTTTTTAAATACAGCTTATTTATTAGAACCTTTTAAAATCTAAATTCACTGTTCTCCAAAGCAGATAGTATGCTTTGTTAAGAGTGTTTAATGTAGTGTTTGCACGATAGACCGGGATTTTGACATTGGTGGGGAAATAAAATTGGTCTGAAGAACCGCATTGCTCTACAGTCTGGATAAAACTACCTTTTATATACATACATATTTATGCCTACAATTTTTAACTACTTTATGTATACTAGACATCCATAACAGTGCAACCTTGTTATAACTTTAATATAATGCACAACAAATAACATAATCATGTTTTAAAAGCCTTATCATCTGTGACACTGCCTCCACAGCATGACAGGATTGATACACAATAATGCATTAATGGATTCCATATGAACACATTCATGGCAAAGATTAAGCAATTAAGAAAAAGTTGAAGTGGCTTACTTTGATGTGTTTTACATTAATATCCTGTCCATGATATACATTTTATATTGCCTAACAAAGCAGAACTAATCACTTATAGTTAGACATAAACATAATTTGGATCATAATTTATTTTTTTGCTAATTTAAAGTTTAACAAATGCATATAAACAGTGGATTGTCATAATATTTAACCATATTTAGCTATCCTCATAGATGTAAACTATTCACGTTTAAGTTCATCTGGTTAATTGACATGCAATAGGAAAAACACTGTTCCTAAATTTATTCGTGTTTTTTTGTCAACAAACTGTATAATGATGCTCATCGCGTCTTGTTGACAGCTCTGCTTTGATGCTTTGTAACTGAATGTCGCTACCGAGAGATGGCAAGGCCAATCATAAAGCCATGTGGGTTAGAGAGGCGGGGCTCCACAGAGCCAAAGCCAATCCTATTGGTTATGTGGGCTACGGAGGCGGGACATATTGCGAAAGACAAAATTTAACTATTTGTGCTCCACAAAGTGCGCTAATTTTCCAGAACGCGATTGCAAAAGGTTTTTAATTTCAGTTAAATGATTCGTGGATAAATACATTTTGAATAAAATAAGTAATTAGTGAAAAACACAAGACACAGGCGGACATCAGTGGTTACATATAAGTGTAGTTTAAAGGCGGGGTGTCCGATTTCCGAATTACGCTTGTTTAGACAAAGTCGGCCCGAGTACCAAAACAACCTTGCAGCCAATCAGCAGTAAGGTGCTCAGTGCACAGGATGGACATGAGTCGAGCGCGTACGATTTTTAATAATAGCGCTTTTTAATAATTTCATATGAGATGACCTTTTATACAACTTTATTAAAAAGGAGGTGATGTTGAGCGCACCTCTATTGAATACGTACCTTGTTGCCTGGGATTTATTTGTAGCAGAAAAACGACAATTTGTTAATACAATTAAGAGATAACAGGAAATTACCTGATTGGTTTTAGAAGGGACCACCTTTCAGAAGTTTTACTATGAATGTAGGCTGGAACACTTGGTTTTCAGATTACTTGGAAATTCTCCCTTTTTTGACTCGAGCTAATAAAGTTAACTCTTCGACACCTGGACCTTCTTTGTCAGAGAGATTTTTTTAACTGCATGATCAACTTTTTTCCCCATATTCTCCTTCGGTTTGTGGTTTTTATGACCTGTTGTTGTGCCCCTACTGTCACTGCCTAGTTTACAGCACAATCTCATGGGAAAATGCAGAAAAGGGAAAAACTAATAATGTTTAACTAGCATGATGACGACATAATAAACAAATATCAACTCAAATCATGAAACTTGTCTGTTAGCACCATTGCTCTGTTTGCATGAGTTGTCACTTTATTGTCGATAGGATCAATATTTTAATGTCTAATAATAAGGTTCACAGTACCTTTGAACAATCACAGCCCAAGAACTGGACATAAAACATAACTGACAACAAGATTGAAGACAATAAAAAGCACAACCTATTTTGATTAACAGGTTGACACGGGGGTCATAAATTACAAATTTTAACACATCGTATTTGATACAACAATTAGTACGAAATGAAACAAGCACTGAAAAGGTTAGAAGTGAAGGTTCAGAGAGTTTTTATTAAGAGTATAGGAGCAATTATTTCTTTACTATATACTAATTATATCCCATCCACACAAGTCTTGCATTCAGGGTAACATGGCGCCTCTTATAATCCAGTACTGTTTGTTTTCGTTCTCATTATTTTGTCATATTTGTGAGTTCTGAAGGAAAGGTTGTAAATTTGTTTTTTTCTTTTAGCACATCTGTCTTTCTTCTCAATTAATGAAACTTAGGAAAGTTAAAAAAACATCAGACATAAGTGAGATGCACATCCGAATCACACACATCATACAGCTGCATTCATACTACAGCCACGGCAATCATAAAAAAACTCAATCGGCGATCTGAGGATACCGTAACCAAAGCTTCCATATCCTCACATTCCACAGCCGGTTCCTCCAAAGCCACCGCAAGAACCCCCCTAATCTCCAAAGCCACCAAAAGAGCTTTAAGAACCTCCATAGCCACCTCCCTAAATGGTTCCACAGGTTCCAAACCCAGCTGGACTTTGAGCTACACATGAAGATTTTCACACACCAGATCACAGACAGGACACACATGATCTTGATGATGCCCGGCGGTGACATCCAACAATAGAAGTGCTGCAACTCAACATTACTGGGGAGGAAAGGATATAGTTAAAGAAACACGTGCCAATACCATATCTAAATTTATGTGTTTGTCTTTCATCTATCTAATAGCTCATGTTTATCTACATTTTCATTTATTCAATTAGAAAAGCTGTTTTAATAATAAAACAGCTATCCATCAATTTTACTGTAGATTTAAAAAAATGTATGTGCAGTTTCAATTCACCTATGTGTAAATTAGGATTTTGTCCCTAATTCAACATTTCAACCACCTGAAAACTTTCATAAGATCAAAAATGTCAAAAAACATGATCATTAAACACAGTTATTAATATGCATCAATGTTTTCGAGTTATAGCAACCTCTAATGGAATTAAGGTCAATCTTTTTACAATCTAAGTTCAATGTTGTCAATTGGAAGCAAGATCTGATCTTACCTCCAGCTTCTTCAATGAAATGCTTTCTAGTTTGAAATAGCTTAATTTGCCTGTTGAGACATGTTTGATAAACCTGTTCTAGTTTTCAAGAAAATGCAATTTTTCAGTTCAATGTTCGAACCTCTATCATCAAAACTCATTTAAATACCCAAGACAAAAGACATTAAACATCTGTTTTGACCAAAAATGAAATAACTTTTTTTTACAAATCTATACAATAACTGCTTCATGCAAAGCATTCTGGAAACCAGAAATCATTATCAACCTTTGTCTGTTTTTCTTTCTAATTTTGGTAACCAGAATGCTTTGCATGAGGCTGTTATTGTATTTTATTCTGTAAAGATACAGACTTTTTAATTTACATTAATCTTTATACAAACTGTTGTCAGTAAATTACATAAATATAAATCTCAGTAAGTTACTGGCAAACTTCTTCCAGAAATACTGTTACTTCTACAGAAATGATTTACAGTGAATGATTAATTAACGAGGGCTTTGTATGGTAAATAATAAAGTACATATCTGACACTTTCTGTAAAATTTTGCAGATGGACATCTTTGGTTTCTATATGATGTTGTTGAATTATCATCTTGATACTTACTTTTCATGATGACCTTGTTCAAAGTTATCGGGCAGCGGACTCTCGTTCGGTTTGAAAGACATGCTTATTCATACAAAATAAATACATATATGACAACTAAATAAAACACCATATGGATTTCACCAAAATTACACATTACACACGAGGTCAAAATCTCTCTTTCTTTCTTTTATTTACACGAGGTCGTTAAAATATTTCGCAAACCACTGCGTAAAAAAGGAAGACTGCGTAAAGATGTCCGCAATATTTCAATATAACAGATTGATAAGGTGCATTACATCTCACTAGTTTTAAAGCATAAGTATTTCATAAAAAAAAGATTTACATAAAGACACAAATGTATGTTTTGAAACGGTTTCAGTCTCACCTCTCCTCGTGTTCTTGGATCGACAGTGGTTTAATGGTTAGATGATAACCCACCTTAAAATTGAATTACCCCACCCACACAGGCGCGCACAGAGACCGATTGTACAATGGGCTATTATATTGTTAATGTTTAATTTTCATATTGCTTGGCAGACCTTTATTTAGGTCTGGAGAGAGAGCATACATGTAAATGTTTTCCGTAAATTGTGAATAACTGCATTCCTTATGTTTCTAAATTGAATGTATAAAGCATCTGGTTTGTAAAATGACCGCATAATTTCACACTCCTTCAGTCAGATTCTTATTATTCAAACTCATTATACAACAATTTGCATGAAATGTGTTCGACCTCATTCTTTACAGCGTTTGCATAAAAACTCAGAGTTTAAATCATAAAGATGTACAGGTTGTATTTAAAAACAAAGTTTAAAAAAGTTCAGTGGTTGTTCAGATATCAAAATACAGCTGGAATACAACTTTGTAGATTAAGTCAAATAAACGATAATAACAAACAGTGCATATGCATATCAATCAACTGAGCCAATGAAAAAATGCAGTAAACTGAAACAGATTGGGCATCACAGTAATTCTTTAGACTTCAAGCAATTCACAAACTTTAAGTCAATAATGTAAAATTAAACAGGTACTGAGAATTCAGGGAGCAGATATCAAGAGCATGCATGCAAGTGTTCGCTCGTGTCAATGTTGTTTTCAATATATGCCATACCATCCACCCAACTGTGGCTCTGAAGGTTTAGCGATCGCATTTTCAGCATAACGTGACATCCCGGCGTGAAATGAACGACCATCACAGCAGGTTCTGCGGTTGGAATCCAGTGCCGTCCGTTTCAGCCGTAGCCGTCGTTCCAGCCCATCACTTTGTCATATTCGTGAATTCTTTGCTTGATGTGGGACAGTTTGTTTTTCAGGTATTCACATCTCTCCTTCTTCTCTAAAAATGAGTGATCCTTCAAAGGGAAAGAAAACATAAATAAGACGGTCAACCCATACATTTTAGTACACACTAAAGCCAAATACAGCCTTTAAGCCGCTCCCTACGCTTGGATCTGGGTGACTACAGCTACTTCCTCCCAATCAAACGACAGAATAGATTCTGAAGGAAAAACAAATTTCACTCCCTCCTTCCCACCAACATCTTTTCTTCCTGCACTCACGGAATGTCTCAACCATTCGGCTATAAATCTGCCCGAAGGCATCTAGACAAAACCTACAGGTCCGTACAGGCCCAGATGTAAGGAAAACTGCTAAATAAAATGCAATGGATGTAGGCAGTGCATGTGTTTAACCATTTTGCAAACAACGGATGTGAGTGGAATTCTGTGAAGATGTCTATGGAGTTCTCGCAGGTTTTGTGTGGATCTGTACACAGTCTAAACAAAGGTATTACCAAAACACACTGACTGCTGGGATACCCAACAACTCACCAGCTTCTTCCTCTGGTACTCCTGAAGAATTTTGTTAATGCGCTCACGCTCCTAAGACAGACAAGGACAGATTTGTCTTTATAATACATGACTAGAATTAAAATACTTTTTATCCGTATACATAATACATATTTTATCTCAAAGCGAAAATCATGACATACCATCTGATTCGTAGGGTGTTGAGGTAAACTTCGCATCATGATATCCATTTCATCAAATTTCTTCAGTATCGCTTGAACTTCCACATGAAGTTCTTTATACTCAGAATACTGGTCATTAAAGACGGCTTTAAACTGGTCTCGCTGGTCATCGTTGCGGATGGCTGGGTATTTCCTAAAACAAAGCCAGGATGCAAGCCAATCAAAAGTTAAAACATATCAATGACATAAGTATCTTTTACAGACCCAAGATGGAGAAATGGAAAGCGTACGCAATGTAGTCCGGCATGATCACGGGTTTGGGAGCTTGTCCAGCTGGAATGTGTCCTTTCAAAATTTTGGGCCTGGAGGTGCCCGGGGCAGCCATGGATGCATGCTGTACTGGTGCTGAAACAGATACAGGCTCCCATGTTCCATCAACAGCCTACAAAGAAGAAAACCAATTAGATTAAGACATTTTCTAGTGGACATTATCTAGTATTTCTACTCCAGAAACAAAAGAAGATAAATAACACTGGATCCCATTGACTTCCATTATGAACACAAAACCACATCTCAAAATATCTTCTTTGATGTTGCAAAGAAGAAAGAGTCGCATACAGGTTTTGAATGACATGAGGTTTAATAAATCACGACAGACTACATTATGGAAAAACATAAGAACAGATGGATGTGAAACACTTGCCAAAGGCAATGCAGCTGGAGAATCTCTGGGATGCATCTGCAGAAGACATGGAGAAGATTCATTAGATGTTTTACTATGCGTATATGTAGATACTGGCAATATAAACATTCATAATATTAACCAGGCAAGCACACTTATTAGATTTAGAGTAATCTAAAGAAGGCAAATTCATCCATTTCACCTCTTGCCCGTGGCGCTCTTTAAGTCTCCGAGCTGCCTCCTGTCGCCACAGTTTCAGACACACAATGGCTCCAACCAAGTACACAATCATGATGAAAAATAGGAAGATCATGGCAGCCGTCTGTCCAGCTTCCGTGCGACAGAACGGGCCGTTTATGCCGTTATTGAAATACGGTTGGTAACACAGGCCTCCTCGTGTGGTGTCATTCACGTACACGCAAGCGGCTGCCAAAAACAGAAGCGCGAGAGCCAGGTTTATGAAGAATTCTGTTAAAGGCCACCATGTTGAATCCAACAGGATAGTTTGGTAGTACATAGTCATTCCCAGGATTAGAATGATGACGGTCACAATCCAGGCCAGGCCTGTCACCACAAGAATAAACGGCGTCTTGGGTCCAGTGTAGTTGGCGTAACTGCTTCCATAGCCTCCCCCGTAAGAACCTCCGTAAGCTCCCCCATAAAATCCTCCAGGCTGGGAGTATCCAAACATGTTGAACCACTCATTGTCTTTGTGAATGTAAGCGCAAACGCAGGCAAAAATCGCCGCCCCTAGAAGCAGCTCCACACAACCCAGAATGCGCAAAAGACCCGCCCAGGACTTCATATAAGCGTAGCGCTGGTTGTACTCCTCCACTCTCTCTGTGTACGTCAAAGCTGTGCCTACCGTACGGCCGTCCATCGATTCCACCGGGTCGCCCAACAGAATGGCTTCATGCTCCTTGCGGGAGTTGTAACTGCCCCCGGATCCGCCGTACGGATCGCGGTACGAGCCGGGAACCTTCGGAGAGTGCGGCGGAGAGCAGCGGAGGCCCTCAGTGGTGGAGTTCTTGTTGCTCGACCCAAGCATGGATTTCAACTTGCTGCTTCCACTGCTGGAGCTGAAGAAGTTCTTCCATGAGTCTGGGATGAAACGATGGACGGGTTTGATGTCGATGGCCGAATCACTTCCGCTGGGGTCAAACTCTGGGCCCACGGGTGGATGGTCTGGAAGTGGAGGAGGTGGGAGGGGTTCAAAGCTTAAAGACTGCTCAGACGTTGTGCGATAATTCAAGCTGTGAAGACTCGGGAGCGAGCCGTTGGGGACTTCGCCATTGTGGGGCATTTTCTGGACTCAGCGTCCACTGGGGTCCTCTGCAGAGAATGCAATTATCCCTGGGAAAATATAAATTAAACAAATATAAGAAGCAGAAGATCTTTACAAACTGTTTTTTGATCTCGCAGACTTGTGGGTCTCAACTAGTGAGTCACAGATTGGTTTCGTTAGGGTTGCAAAATTAATGCTAAACACAAACAATAAGATGCAACTAACCATCTATACTTTGGATAGCAAATTAATAGGCTTATCAAAAGGAAGTGAAAACACTTCCTTAATCTTTTGTTGGTGACACACAGATAAGAACATAATGTGTGACTTCAGAAAAATTCTTCATACATTACATTCTACATAAGTGAAGATGAAAGTTAGAGCGTGTTAGAAATGTACCTTTCCCAATGAAGGAATGACACCATCATTACAAATATTCAGCATAAGCTACAACAATCTGAGAAGCAACAGTGTCTCAAAAAGATGAACAAGCTGGTAATTTAAAGAGAATGCGGAGTCCAGCGGGCGGTCACGTGATAATGTCTAACTGTTCATTAACTGTTCATTATCATTGATATACAGTCTAATTGTTCAATACCCCACTTATTACACATCTAGCTACTGAATAAATAAAACAAATGGACATTAAATATTGATTTGAGTCTAGGAAAGATGAGAAACATACAATGAGAGACATGCCATTTGCAGAGATTTGTATGAAACCACAATTGGCCAATCACAATCAAATCAAGTTTTCGACTTGGGCGTGTAATGAAATATTAACTGATAATGGATCTATAGAGACGACGACACTGGTGCTTCTCAGGTCAGGTGGTCGACCACTGTGACCTGAACCCAGCCGTGGCTGAAACCACAGAGCAGACAGCTATAACCCAAACATTTACGACAGAGATGGAACCGAGAGAACCACATTGGACGGAAACCAACATGCCTGTTTAAGCACTAGATGTCTGATTGGGTAATACCACAACATCAACAGAAAAAAGAAAACAACAATCTCCATGTTGCGCTTCCATATGCACACCTACTGGAACACCAAGAGAAAAGTATAACACATATTAAAACTAAACAAGAGAAAGAAACATGTTTATAGAATACCTTTCACACGCAGGCACTGAGCAAGACTTACATTGGTCTTGAGTTCAGTGGGGACTTTATTTCATGTACAGTAGGTAAATCCGACAGCCTAACAACAACAAAGAAAATCTGTTGTAATAAAAGCCATCATCACCATACCATATAAACATCATTTATTATTCCACAAAAAATTGAACGTGGTGCTTTTGTTATGCAGGATGATATTTTCTGAAATAGTAGAGCTTAAATACGATATTAAACGGATTGACCGTATCAATATAATTAAGTTATTTATGGTAATTTGAACACGGTACTTTTGTTGGACATTTACAATGACAATGCCATGGTATTCTTTGAAGTTTCATGTAAATAAAAGTGCTAGAACGTGCATTTGCAGCTTAAATGTAACTAAGCACCAAAACTGAATAATTTAAAAACGTACATTCAGCAGTGAACGTGTCTCGTGTGTTAAACACATCCTATACATTGTATATAAAAGAAACAGTGTAGCAGTGCAGAGAACACATGCGGTCCAAAGACGAGAAAAAAAACTCCGGGATCAACAGGTTAACATGAGATAAATTGACATCATTTTTACTTTTTTAGGTTAGTTTATTAATACATTCCCTTTAATATCCAAGATATCCGATTATGTAAAACACACCAAAACGTCCGATAAAGGGGAAATAAACGACATAATAACAACACTGCATTGACAGACAGATGTGGATAAAATGAAACATTTAAAGAAATGTATCTTAGTTCAGATGCGACAATGGAAGGATATAAAGATATAAAGACGTAGATGGTGAACTTTAAGGACGGTTTGGACTTACCTTTACCCCTATCCGAAGGTTTTTATTTCTCGACATTTTTTTCGGAAAAACACACACAGGTTCGGAAAGTTATACCACGTGACTCAGCCGATCCCTGTGTGTGACGTCAGGAGAGACTTTCAGACTTCAGAGGTGTGTTCGACTTCATGCGGCGCTGCGCAGACCTGCGCAGTCTGAGCGCCGTATGATATTAAGGACCGCGATAGCTGACTGCCAAGTACGATATCGAGTTACTCTCGCGGTACGTGATGTCATATTGCTATCGGTCTGCGCAGATTCGCGTAGAGTCGAACACACCTTTCACCTGAAGAGGGGGATAAAAACTTTAAAAACGCCTTTTCTTTTAGCAGATACTCATGTCACAGATTGTCAAGGCTATGACTTTATTGACTGAAACCGGTGACTAATATTGTGGTCAGTACAGAATACTTCCAGGGTTATTACAGAATTTTAAACAGACAGGGTTAAAGGCCTTGAAACACATAAACAGTTTGGTTCACACACTGTGTAGGCCTACTAAAAAATATATATATATATAAAAAAATGCACATCGAGGACAGTGACATTAATGTGGCATTGTTTGGAATAATTAAACAACAATATTTTAATTTGACTAAAGTCACTCATTTCAGGAAGTGTTTTGACAGTTCTTCCTTTACTGACTTCCCTTGGGTTATGTATTTGTACATCATCGGCATAGAAATTTTATCATTTTTTTGCTAAAACTAGATAAATAATCTTGTTTATAAAATGTTTTTAAACAATAGTTATCTTCAGACTACATCTCTGTTTTAAATCAGAATTGTGCATGTGGCCATGGATTCATTCTCTGTATGCTTCTGCATTTCCTCCACTTTCTTTTAAAGTTTATTTGTATGTCTACCAAGAATTATTGTATTGTTCCCTCCCTTCCCTATCTTTGAACAGATACAAAATGAACATAGAACCAAAGACTCAGTGTTTATGTGTAGTAATTTTCAAGCTTCAACTTGAAAACAGATTTCAGTTTTGAGTATGCATACAAAAGACTGTTTTACATGTATAAATAAGCTTATTGGCTAGTTATTTTCATTATAATTTCATATTACCCCCTTTCAACACACCTGCAGCATTGCAGACTTTATGACAAATCCAAACCTTCTCATGACCAACCTTATCATTCATACTGTAATTGACTGCTGTTTTGTATGGCTTACTTATATATTCTTCCTGGTTGCTCCTTTATTTGATATTCGTTTATATTATATTACATTATATTGTCTTTGTATAAGAATTTAATTGTGCCACTGCCAAAGAATATAACAACAAAACGTGAATCACTGTATTGGCATATGCTGCCTTTAATATTAGTTTCGAGTTTTTAATGCAGTGTACTCATTTGTAACATTTTTGTTGTTCCCTTTTACAGTTTATAAATAGTTTTAATGTAGGCTATTCATACGCTTCTTCTTATGTAATGTATTTGTTTTTTTTAGCAACACATCAGAGACAGTACCTGTTTCGCACTGTCTTAACTTCATTGTTATGGGAAAATTTGAGATTATATTCTTAAAATTAATAAAGTTATTACAAAACTGCCGCGGCTCCTTTAAGGACGTAGTGAGTCTCGCGCCGGGTTGAAATGGACTCTCGCGTAGACAACTGTGGAATTTACTGAGGTAAAAGAAAGCATTAGCGTGTTGCCAAAGGCCAAATACTGTAGTTTTTCACCTGAATCCAGTCGACAGAAGACGACGACTGAACTATGACGCTTATTGAGGTAACCCATGAAATATTCAAATGAATCTGCGGTTTATTTCTGTTTGTTTGTGATCAGATGTTAACGCCTAGCAGGCTAAGCTAACTAGCAGATTGCCGATGATAAATGGATAGCTTATTCAACTTTATGAAAATATAAAGTTATTGTTTATTTATTGTATTTACTATTGTTAATGTGGCGTTTAGAAAGTATTAATACTAGGAGCTAAAATGTTTTCTTAGTTTTTGCGAGCGAATAGCATTGGGTAGGAAAAAGGAAGACACTAATATGAGTATCATGGACCTTTAAAGATCGGTTTCATAAGACCCGATAATAAACGTTTTAAGCATTATTATTTAAATAAATGATTTTCTTTCGAAACAAATATTTATATCGCATTCATGGCTAACGTTATTCATTTTAGACGGGTAGACCTATTTATGATATACAGTAGTTTCTTACAATGTGAAATGTTTTTTTTCCTAATTATTGTTTCTGTGTTTATAATTTATGTGCTATTATACTCAAGAGGGTGTTGCATTGTCTGTTGTAACAGGCCTGTGTACTTGTGACAAAATAAAACTCGTTATGAAGAATAGATTTTAAGCAGTCCATTATGTTGTGGAAATAAATAAACAATGTGGTGTTATTTCAAAATATAAGTGAAAGGTGCATAAACATAGTTGCCTGTTGTGTCTCATAATGCATGTCCAGGTGTTTCTTGTACATGTACTTATGACAAATTCTACGTACAGTATCCTTATTTTGATTCTTTGAAATGGTTTTGTCCAAGTTGCCCCATTTGTTGTTGCAGGAGTAAGTGAGGTGGATCATACCCTCCCTAGAATGGACAGCTATTTTAAAGCTGCTGTGTGTGACCTGGACAAGCTTTTGGATGACTTTGAACTCAATGCAGGTTGGTGTTCTTTTGCTGATTGACTAACCCGAAATCAAGCCACACTAAAAAAATTGTATGTATGTGCTATGATGTATTTTTTATGATTTTTATCCACTGCATTTATATGACTTTTTTATTGTTTTTGCCTTATTATGGCTGTGTGTCCAATGATGTGTTAATAATACAAAAAAAAACAACAGGTGCTCTTCTGGAAAAACTGACTGTGGGTGTGAGTTTGACTGTGTTTTTTTTCAGCTAAAATGGTTTTGTTGCTATGATCCAAAATTTCCACCGAACTAATATGTTACTAATTTCTGATTTTGCAGGTAGTAAAAAGATGGTATCATTGACAAGCACATAGTTTTACCCTTAGCTGTATATTTTTTTAGCTCGGCTTGGAATAAACATGTGTGGTGTTTTTAAAAGTGTGGTGCTTTTCTGAGCAATCAATTGACGAAATAGCATGGACTCAGGACGAAAAAATAGATTGTTGGAGTCGGACACACAGCCTATATGATGTCTTGTATGTACCAGAGCCACTGAGAGAGAGAGAGAGAGTCGCGTCAACTCCGTTTACTCCAATGGAACAAATTTTTCACAACTATGGGAGTTCTTGGAGGCTCTCAATAGTTCCTGGAAGTTACTAGTAGAAATGCACTAGCAGGACTGCAACTAAACAGTCCAACTGAGATAAAATTCTAACCCATTTAAAGACGAAAGTCATTAAATGAATAAAAAAATGTAAGAAATAAAGCATTTAATGAGAAAACATAACTTCCTGGAACTATTGAAGGCTATATGAAGGCTCCATGAATCTCGTGACGCTCCAGCATTTTGGACTTCCGTTGACACAACCGTCTCTCTCAATGGCTCTTGTATGTACGTACCTTGTCATTTTTATATGACTGAGATATTGATAGCTAATGTGCGTGATGTTGTCTGCTTGGTTGTATTTGAGCTTAATGTATTTTTTTATTATTTTCAGATGAGCTTGAAAACAAGTCTGGCACATTCGCAAGCCCATCCTGTCCAGACTCCAAGCTCCTCACTGGTCAGCATTTGAGCCTTCAAAGCTTCATACCAGAGCAACAAACACAAATTGTCCCAGATCTCAATACCCTGCACTATGGACTTACGTCACCGAGTATATCCCTTAGTCAAAAAGATTCATATTTAAATGAGCGACCTCTCACAGGTGTGGACCTCCTCTCCTCCGTTGACAGTAGAGGCATCACAAGTTCTGCGCCTCCCTGTCCTGATAGGTCATTGAAGCCTGTATGTGATCTTGTGAATGATACAGGGTCTGCTAACCTCCATCAGGCTGATAGTCATGAAGACTTTATAGAACAGGACGTTACCGAGACACAAAATAATGAAGTGCTGCTAGTGGATTTTGACAGTCCAGTTGTATCTTGTTCAGAAGACATCTCAAAGCTCAGCCAGGGTGAATTACAAAAACATGATACACATGAAACAGCGTGTAGCTCCCTTAACTTGCTGGATGTCATATTGCCAGCAGCTCCAGACAAGAATTCTGATCCTTATGATTCAAGTAACAAAAAGACTTTAGAGAGTAAACAGTCAGACTTCCAAAGAACCATTCCTGAAGAATCCAACTCTAATGACCAGACCAGTACTCCATGCAGTTCGAAGTATGAGGAAGTTTTTACTAATTCAGATTCTACAGATATGCAGATTTTGGCAGCTTGCGATAAGCAGACCGTGTCATTTCAGCCAGACTCATCTGATGCTCGACCTGCTGATATTGACAGCTTTAAAACTCCAGAGCGTTCCTCCAATAGTCCCTTCTCTGAGGAGTCTAGTTTGTCATGCTTGCCAATGGCTGTGTCAATGTGTGGAACTCTTGTGTCCTCTTTAGACCCTCAGGAGCCAACAGTGCTTGCAACCATAGATGAAGCCTACCCGGAGCAAAAAACAGCCATTCAGGAAGCTGAGGAGTTGACTCTTCCGTTGCAAGAGCCTATGAATGTGTTCTCCTGTAGGCCTGATTCCTCACCTGAAGATGAACCTGAGCTAGTCCAGATCATGTCTAACCCAGAAGGAGCATCTGCCATCTCTGGTCATTACCCTGAAAGAAACTTTAAACGCACCGTATCCCCGACGGATAAACTCGCCGGTAGAGATTCTCCTCTTTATGGGGAGAGCCCAAATTATTCCTATGAGTTTGGTATCGCGAACGATTACCTTCCTGAAAGCGACCAGACCGTAATGATGGTTACAGATGAGGAGCTAGATGCCTTTTTGATGGGTCAGGGTGCGAAAATGAACTCTGGCTCAGCCACAGAAAATCTTGTCGATGATGGTTTTTCCGAATTTAATGGAAATATCGATGGAGACGCCTATTTAGACACGGAACTTCAAAGCTGCAAAGTAGATTCCTTTGCGTCTCCTGAGAGTGATGGCTCGCTTCAATATTTGGAAGAAAGTGAAGGTTCAAATATTTCTTCGTCTTCTCAGGACAGTAGCCCATTGAGAGCAGACGCCACACCAACTGTTACCCAAGAAACCCTAACCAGCCCTGTTGAGATTCAGTCTGCTTGTTTGCCAAATTATGGAGGGGCAAGACCAAAGCAGTCCAACCAAACCGTGCGGCCCCCGTCAGAAAGACACAAAACCACACAAGGTGAAGCCAATATGGCCGACCCCGGTGGAGATAATAGAATGCATGTTTCACAAACTCCAAACCAGAATGTAAGTAACTGTGAACCGCCATCTTATCAGCAATACGAGGCCTGTTATGGTCACGATGAGCTCTCAGAGCCTCCGCCTTACCCCGGAGAACCACTGGAGGACAGGGAGGCATCTCTGGATCAGCATGGGGATGAAGATGAGGGTCTTGGTTCAAAGCAGCCACCTTGGGTTCCTGATTCAGAAGCTCCCAACTGCATGAATTGTGAGCAAAAGTTCACATTTACCAAGAGGAGACATCATTGCCGGGCATGCGGAAAGGTGAGTTTTGAATTATAGTCAACAAGGTCCATATACTGTCTATCTGCACACTGGTTATTACATAATGGGTAGGAATGGTTCACCCATGAAAAAATCTGTCATCATTTAGTCACCCTTATTTTGTTCAAAACCTGTATATGACTCTTTCTTCAATGGATCACAAAAGAAGATATTTTGAGATATTTACAGTTTTTGTGTTCATACAATTGAAGTCAAAGGGGACCAGTGTTGTTTGGTTACTAACGTTCTACAAAGTATTTTTATTTGTGTTCTGCAGAACTAAGAAAGTCATACAGGTTTGGAATGACACGAGGATGAGTAAATAATGATAAAAAAATTAGGAGAACTGTCCCTTTAAGCTGTTATGATGTTAATCTGATGAATCTGATAGTTGAATAAAATTAAAAGCAACCGTATTCTCGTGTGAAAAGCAAATGAGCATTTTTGTAACGTGTTGCTTCGGTCGTGTGACTTTGTAGTAGTTTGCCCTGTGCTTAGTTTTAAAGGTGAATGGAAAATAACCGCAGTGTGAATCAATGAATTTACATCAGCATCAGCTGCCTTGATTTCATAGCAAAAGTCTGTGACACAAATATTTATTTCTTTATTATAAGCCCAGGAAAGCCTTAAAGCTATAGCCGTTACCTTAAGACAGCAAAAGTCTTATTTGTATGTATTGGTGCGAGGTCTCTTGTTGTTTTCATGACGTCAATGTTTTATTCTGCTCCGGAGCTGCTAAAAATAGAGATGTTTTTTGCTGCCTCAGCAGGGTGTATTTTTAGTGCCTATATAGTTTCCATCTTGAATAGCTGCAATGAAATGAAATGCTGTTCTCAAGACATACTGGTCCCATAAACGAAATGGGCAAAAGGATGCTGGTGTTTCCTCTGGCTTCACAGATGAACTGTTTCGGGTGAATAATGCTGTCTGCTTTGCAGGTGTACTGCGCAGCCTGCTGCAACCGTAAATGCAGACTGAAATATATGGAGAAAGAGGCCAGGGTCTGCGTCATCTGCCACATTACCATACAAAAAGGTGAGTGAGACGTTAATAATGCAAGGATGATTCTCTGTGTATCTGTATAAAAATGGGATGTTGGAATCATTTGAAAGATGTTTTGCAAAAGTGCAAAGACAGTGAGTGTAGGACACTGTACAAAGGCAACCCAGTGCAAGTGCCGTCCTGTTGTACATACTTCAAGGTGGAATGTTTTGGATGTTGAAGTACTTAACACAGCTAAGCATGTCGAGTCAGCTTTAAAGAATGTCGGTTGATCCTCCCAAAAAGTGTGGACACACTTTAAATCTCTGTTGCTTTCAAAACATTGCTCTGTTTGTTTGCGCTTCCTGACACAGCAACATCCGCTGATCTCATGTCATTTCCTGTATGACTTTCTTCCTTATGCAGAACACAAAAAATGATGTTTTTAGGAATGTTGGTAATCAAAAAACTTTAGCCTTCATTGACACAAAACCAGACATTTCTCAAAATACCGAAAAAGTCACACACAGGTTTAGAATGACATTAGGGTGAATACATTATTTTTGGTGTCATATCCCTCTTATGCTTTCTTTTATATTTATATGATTACTTTAAACAAAAGGTGACATACGCTTGTATTCAAGAATTATGTTTCTTTGAAGTAAAGTTGAGGAGATGGCTTCTTCATCTTGTTTTTGACCAACTTTTCTAGAAGATGCGCATTTAATCATTCAAGGGTTGATTAAGGGAAGAGATCAAGGCTTTATGTGTTTGTCCTGGATGGTCTATAAAAAGATCTGGCCCGTGCTGTGTGGCCGAGCGTGCGGTCCATTTGCACATTAAAAAGGACATTCATCACCGAGCGTCAGTCCTGTGAGTCGGCAGCCAGCTCTCGCAGGGTTTGGTGCAGGGCTGGGTGGAGCCAGGGCACTGGTGCATGTCCTTGAGTGTGTGTATGTGTGCGTGTGTGTGTTTGTGTGTGTGTGTGTGTGTGTGTGGGGCACAGGACCCACCTGGTGCAGTACTCGTGACACTCACTCACTCCCTGTTTGAGGAATAGACCCACACACATTTCATCTTCAAGCTTTAGAGGACAGAGCTGCCGTCACCTACATCATCCCAGGGCAGCCATTTAACACGACCTCGTTTATCACGCCGCGTTTGACAGGCAGATCTCGCATGAGCATCTCGCTGGAACACAGCTCGGGACAGACGAGAACTCAGCGTGCGTCGGAGGAAGTGGGCCGCTCCCCGTCTGGAATGCGAGATGCTGAAGAATACAATCTCTCTCTCGCTCGGTGGCATGGGGACCACTTTCTCCTCTGCACTGACACGCTCCTGGGAGACTAACATGCAACCCGTCATCAATCTGATAGACGATTTGGGTTGGAGTTGAATTGAGATTGGGATGAGGTAAGCCGAACACAGAAATGTTTTGTGGTTTTGAAGCTCTCCTGTGATTGAAAATGTTATTTTATGCGTTGTGTCGCTTTATGGAAGTTTTTAGTACAACTTCTAACACGTTGAGTTGTGTCAGAGCAGTATTTTCACATGGTGAAGGACGTTGTGTCTTGGCTTTACTTGGCTTTTGGGTTGCCATCTATCCCAGGGGTTTTGTTTGTCTTAGCTGTTTCACAGTGAGCCAGCATATTCAGGTTTTGTGCGTATAGCTGACATGTTTGTGGGTGTCACAGCCAGATCCAGTGTAATCCGGTCGATGAGCATCTATGAACCTTAATCAACATAATGCATAGCAAGCCAGACACGGACACACTGCACTCTTGTTTATCATAAACGTCTTGTTTCTTCAGTTTGGTGGTTGAATGACCTTCAGTTTAATAACATTAAATGACCGGGTTTGGGTTGTTGTTTTAAAGATTTGATTTTTTTTCGAACTGCTGAATGGTGTTTGGACTTTGGATCATAATCTGGTTCCTGGTTACAGGTCAATAACATGATAAATAATTTAAAGGTTTATTTAGCCAATATAAAATAAAGATTAAGAGAATCATTTCTTTTTAGCTTTTTTACAACCTGTTTATATATTTAATATATATTGTTTTATATAAATATTTAATACTAAATAAGAATATCTAAAAGAAACACCAGACCTTTGATGTGCTTCTCCCCAACTGTTTCAACATGAAATGTGTTCACAGTGGAATGAAAATCATCCAGTCATGTCATAGGATATTTAATGACAATTTAAAGTTTGTAACACTTACAATATTTGGATCATTTAGTCCTTAAGTTAGACTTATGTCATCCATAAATATAACCGGTTTTCATGCGGCACAAAAAATAATTTCAGAGGAATAGTAAGTTAGTACATCCTGGGAAAAGATTATTAAAAACAAAACGTTTCTCTTTACAATAACGTACACTGGTGAATCGTGCACAATCACACTAGGAACATTTATAAAGAAAGTTAAAGAGGCGGAACGTCAGTTCATATCATTTTGAAGTTGTTGAAACCGTTAGCGTAACATCTACTGATGTACCGTGTGCTTTTGTCCCATGTCAAAAGCATTTACCCAAAGTTCCCTCTGTCTCTCATATTCTTCATTTCACACTGAGCCTCATCACTGACAGAACTTCTGCTGATTGTGTCTGTGTGCAGCTCAAGCCCATGAGCGAATGATGAGCCCGACTGGGCCCAGTCCCAACCCCAACATCCCATCAGAGTACTGCTCCACCATACCGCCCATGCAGCAGGCCCGAGCCGCCGGCACCCTCAACTCACCCCCTCCCACCGTCATGGTTCCCGTGTCTGTCCTCAAACACCCCGGTAATGACGGTACGCACCGCACTGCCAGTTTAGGACAGACAGTGACTTCCACTCTTTACTGTAACCACCTCCTGAATCAATTAAAAGCGTCACAATTTATGGGCCATCCATATTATGTAGTGTACACAATAAGGGGTAGTGCGTTACAAATGAGTACGTACTCAGAATGATGAAGACTTACGACAAATTAATGCGACCTATGTCATTTGGTATGTGGTGAAAACGGTCCTCATGATGTTTCGTCAATCGTTTCCACAGGTTTTCCGCGTGAGCAGAAGCACGTGTGGTTTGCTGACGGTATTCTTCCAAACGGCGAGGTAGCAGACACAACGAAGCTCTCGGTCCAGACCCGAAGATCCTCGCAGGAATCCAGTCCCGTGACTCCAGAACCGCCAGGAGTGAGACAGCTAAATCCTCTTTACCTATAATCTGCATGTCTGATAACGCCGCTTGATGGTGATGAATTCATCTGCTGCCTTTCAGTTTGATGGTAACGTTCCTGATGAATGTGGGGAGAGTGCTGAGGGAAGATTGGACAGCGCTGCTGAGGTGAGCCGTCCGCCCGTCAGGGGCCCGTGGGACTACTCTTTGCTCTGTGGATTGAGCAGCTCTGTTCAGAAAGATGTCAGTCTGGTGCCTGAGGATGACGATGGCTTACCTCCGCTGCTCATTACTACAGGAGAGGAGGAAGGAGGAGGTAAGTACTTAGAATTAGGAATATCGACCTGAGAATAGATGACATGTTTATGGCTACAGTTTGTCAGTCAATAGTGAATATATTGTGTTTTTGTATTTCTTCACAGATTTATTAGTCGAGGAACGACCTGCTGTTTGCCAGATATTGCTGCTGTTGGAAGAGGGAGGACCTCTGCCTCTCACCTTTGTTCTCAACACCAATTTAGTTGTGAATGTCAAGCTTGTAACATGTAAGTTTTAAGATCATATATTTCAGTTTACTTTAAAGTGAAAGCTTACCCAAATATAAACGTTCTGTCATCATTTACAACCCCTCTTGTCGTTTCAAACCTTTATAACTTTCTTTCTTGGACAGAACACAAAAGAAGATATTTTGAAGAATGTTGTTATCTGGACCCCATGGTTTTGTGTCCATGCAATAGAAGTGTATAGAGGCCAGCGCTGTCCAGTAACCAACTTTCTTCAAAATATCTTCTTTTGTGTTCTGCAGAAGAAAGAAAGTCATAAAGGTTTAAACTGACAAGATGGTGAGTTAATGACGACCGAATTTTCATTTTTGGGGTAAGCTATCACTTCAAAGGAAAAGTTTACCTCAAAATCAAAATTGTGTTAGTTTTTTACCTCCCCAACATGACGTTCAACATGTTTTAAGACCTCCCGGCGTCTTTGGAACACAAATAAAAATATTTTAGGGAAATTCGAGAGATTTCAAGGCCTCCTCATAGACATCATGGTTATAGTTGTTGTCAGATCCAGAAAAGTATTAAAGACATTTAAATTTGTCCATTTGCTCATAGTGGCTCAATTTAATTTTTATGAAGCGATGAGTATATTTTACTTGTGAAAAATAAACCAAAATAACGATCTTAATCGTGTATTCTCCCCTCGTCATGTGGGTGAGTAAAAAATAACATAATTTTGATTTTGAGATGAACTTTTCCTTTAAGATGTGAGCATATGCAACCTGTTCATGCCATGCTCTGTTTGCCTCGTAGATTGTGAGAAGAGATGCTGGTGTATGAGCTCTAATGGTCTTCAGGGAGTTGGACAGAAGGAGCTGGTGTTTATAATCGAGTGTCTCCCAGAGGAGAACAGTTTGCCAAGAGATGTATTCAACCTTTATGTTAGCATATACCAGGATGCACAGAATGGTATGTAAAATGTGATGCAAACTGTTATGAATCAGATTTTAAGATTTCACCCAATCTGATCTTTTTGCTACTGTTCTTGTAAGACTTCTTGATAACATGACCTTTATTTTGATTTGATTCTAATGAGCAACAATGAGTTCTCATTTTGGAGTTGTAAACATTACAATATGTCTGCATAGTGCATCCCACTTTTCTTTTTTCTTGTCCCCAATATAACCTTTGTTGTGAGGTTTCATTTATGGAGTGATTTTCTTGCAACCTGTTCACCTAGAACACAAAACATTTCATGCGTGAATAAGGATTATAAGGTCCTCTTATTGGCTTCAGTGTTGCCAGATTGGACGCAAACCGTTGGGCTTCTTTTGAACGGGTTAGACCGGAGAAAAATATGCATTGGGCGCGTGGACAAGATTTGGGCTGCTTATGAAATTAAAAGCCCATCCAAGCAGCTTGCCTATTCTTTGCCAAAATGTTCAAAAGTAATGTGTAGTGCAGTCATATACACATTATGTCAGCCCTTATTGGTTCAGTTTAACCAATCAGGTCTTGGATAGGGTGACCTGTCAAGCAATCTACCATTGAGATGTTATGACTCTTGACTCGTGAGTGACAGGGGTTTGGTGCGATAAAGCACCAGATTTTGTATTGAAGCGATCGCAATACCAAAGTGGCCCAAATATATGTTGCACGGTAGGGAGAGTAACTCAGATCTCACAACGTGGATTACAGATGACTCAAAGACTCTGTAATATAATATAACTTATATCTAACTGAATATGCGATTATACCACTTCTGTTCATCATCAGCGCACCTCTTAACTGTACAGACTGTAACTTACACTGGCATACTCGTCCTTGATAGCTGCTGGACTTGCTAAATTTTGCATTATATGTTCTGCAATATACAGTATATTTCACGAAAGACGTACTGTAGTTCTGTCAGATGTTAAGGCAACTCTCAAAGGTAAGCACATTATCGTTGCTGCTGTTCCTTTCTGTTCTGTCGTAGTAGTATATATCAATGAATTGCAAATTTTTGGCTGCCATTGTGTGTGCATGAAGTTCATGAACGAGTGTAAAAGGCCTACTCATGTTGCTTTCTGATGAATTATAGTGGGCAGTTTTTGCACAAAAATTCGCATATTAATGCATATGGTTTTTGAGGGTTAAAGTCATGGGTTAAGTTCTTGATTGTCGCTTTGAAGTGGTTTCTGGACATATCAGTAATATTTTCTAACTCTCTTTAATGCATTTGCTATTTTTGATTTGTTTTTCTGGTTTTTATTTTATTTTGTCATCCTGTCATACCTCGATTTAAGTAGTAAATATGGTCATTATCATCATTGATTGACATTGCAATACATTTCTATCGCATTATCTTTGCAGTTAAAATTTGGGTTGTTTTCTGTTGGAATGGGCGTGTTTTAGTGAGCCTCTGGGCTGGAAATTGTCCACCCAATCTGCCAACACTGATTGGCTTTTTGTTTCTCCCCTACAGGGAAATTCGTCGAGCATCTCAGTAACATGACGTTCACAGACAGTTTTCTGGGCAGTAAAGATCACGCTGGTGTGCTGTTCTTTTCTCACACCTTTCAGCCCTCGGATGGTCTGGATCTGCCCCCGGAGGTCTCTTACCTCTTTGGGCTTTTGATTCAAAAGCTGGAGGTGCCCTGGGCTAAAGTTTTCCCCCTCCGACTGCTGCTCACTCTGGGGGCACAGTACAGCGGTACGTCCCTCTGCAACTTATTTAAAAACATTTATTGTCACGATGAGGAGGGACGTAGTTACTCAATATGCATTTTCTTTTTTAGATTCATATGAATTAGCTCACAGTGTTGCTTAGAATCAAGTTTCTTATAGAAGCTCCACCCCCTACGATTGTGTGATCTGTTGTTTGTTCTCTGCAGTGTATCCCTGCCCGCTGGTGAGTGTGCGTTTCCGTGAGTCAGTATTTAAAGAGACGGGGCACACCATCATGAATCTGCTCGCAGTACGTGTTCACGTTTAATACTCACCAAAACTTCATGAATGTTTAGTTGGTCTTTTAAACATTTTGTGAAACATTCTTGTTATGTGTTAACCCTAAAATGTTATGCAAAACAACTTGCCAGACTTTTTGTCTTTGCAACTGAAACTCTTTTCATTCCTGTGTTTGGGTGGTTTTCACAGGACCTGAGGAATTACCAGTACAGTCTACCCGTGGTGGACAGCCTGCAGGTGCATATGGAGATGGGCAACAGTTATATCGAAATCCCCAAATCCCGCTTTAATGAGGTCAGACTTGGACCTTAATCGTGCAGAGTTCATGCTCCGGTCGCTTTGATGTCATTAACGTTGTGTTTTCTGACTGTTGTAGATGCTGAAGGTCGTGAACTCCTCCAATGAGCATGTGATCAGCTTCGGCGCATGTTTCAGCACCGTGGCAGATTCTCACCTGGTCTGCCTGCAGAACGAGGACGGAAGCTACCAGACGCAAGCTAACAGCATCCCAGGAAAGACCAGGAGAGGTTTGTGAACTTTTACACATCCAAAGCTGAACATCTAGCCGCAAATGCATTTTATCTTTAATAATGCTTCGATATTTTCACACTCGGTTGGTTGGGCCTATAGGCTATAGCTCAATTCGTGTTAGCAATGCAAATGTTGTGAGTTCGAATCCCAGGGAACGCGCACGTATTGATAAAAAAGATTAATGTTTGATTGCAGTATAAGTCCGTTTGATTAAGTATCTGCCAAATGTATAAACTCCATTCCAGACCCTGTAGGTGTCGAAGGATTTGTATCAGAAGCTTAAGTGTGGAAATTGCCTTATACTTTGTGTGTGTTAAATGTGTTAACCGTATTTCAAACTGCTAACCATCTTATCTTCACAGTGACTGGAGCTAGTTTCGTGGTCTTCAACGGGGCTCTGAAAGCCTCATCAGGATTCATTGCCAAATCCAGCATTGTGGAGGGTAAACGCTTTCATACAGTACATAAACTCGCTCTGTTTCTGCTGACTAGTCCTCTGTGATGTCATCATGCTCCACGTTGTGTTTTTATGTTCAGATGGGTTAATGGTGCAGATTCCTCCAGAGACCATGGAGGGTTTGCGACAGGCCCTCAGGGACCAGACTGACTTTCAGATACCTTGTGGAAAAGTAGATACGGAGGAGACACGGGAAAACGTGACCGTGCGATGGGTTGACTGGACTGCACCCCCCAGCACCGGGTACTAGAGATTGATCTTTTACAAGAATTTTACAAGTGTGCTGAATGTGCACCACGAGGATTGTTTTTTTGAAGAGAACACATTTGATTCTGACGCCATAAGGAGTGTAAACAAAACTTGGTTTTGTTAGCGTTACTCTTAAATGAAAGTATTGGGGTTAAAACACTTATTTGATGTGTTTACACGCATTTTCAGAGTCACCAGCCCAGTCGATGGCAGATCTCTGGAGGGCGTGTCCAGCATCAGGGTTCGACAGGACTCAGAGTTTGAGCTTGACGGCCGGAGCATCAAGTGCACACAGGTGAGTTGGTGTTCGGCCAGTGTCATATGACTTCACACGTCGTCCTTCGGTCTTCATGTCTCGTATCCTCCATCAGGTCTTCTATCTGCTGAGGTCCCCAGACGTCGCGCTGTCTGCTGTCCTCACGTCATCCGCTCAGTTCCAGAGAGAGATCGCCACGGCCAGTTGCGCTGCTCTCTGTCCGCACCTTTCTGTGCTCATGACCAACGGAATCAACCATCTCGCCCTCAGAGTCTCCACCGACTCGGACATGGTACAATGATTTAATGGATCATTTAAACATATTCAGTTGGGTTTGTTAATTGCGCTACTTTTAGTCAGTAACTGTTATTGAGATTATATGTCATTTGACGTTGTATTTTGTAGGTTGAGTACCAAGCGGGGTCTGGGGGACGTCTGCTTCCTCAAAAGTATATGAATGACTTGGACGGGGCCCTGATTCCTGTTATCCACGGAGGAAGCTCCAGTGTTCCCCATCAGGCCATGGACATGGAGTTTTTCTTCTACATCACTCTGAAAATCTGAGATGTCTTCATTTGAAAGCTGGCGGCTTATAATTTATATCTATAGTCAGCCAGTGGGACCTTTACAATGGAAACCAGTGAACTTCAGGTGTGGAGAGATCTGATCTTTAAGAAGGTATAGAGGGTAAGATAGATTTTAAAGGACTTGATAAAGCACTTTGGAGAAGTGGAACCATATTCGAGATTCTGGTGTATTAGATCCTACAAATATAAGTTGTGAAGATTTGGTGAACACCGGCAGTCATCGGTTGAAAGCGTCTGTTAGTTGAACGCTGTTCTGAATAGCTGAATTGTTTTTGTATGACTGATGTCAGATATACCAAGAACTATAACTGTTATTTGATCACATACACGGCAAACATGAAGCATGTGATGCGCTGCGTTTATAAGTCTGTGTTTCCTGAGAACGAATTGTGAATCTGCGGTGCGTTTTCGCTATCTTTCAGAAGCCAGTGTTACCGTATGGAGTGGCTTCAAGCCGGTTGACGGGTTCATATCAAGACCCCGTGTACTGATTCTTGTACTTTCTAAGTACAGAAACGGATTCTTTGTCATTTCTCTTACTTTATAAAATACGTCGAGGATAAGAAGCAGTTTAAATCGTAAAGATGAAATCATATGTTCATTCGATTAAGCTTTATTAGGCTTGAATTCTATTTTTCGATCCATGTGTTGACTAAAGGTGATATTTTTGATAGTCTGCAATTCTAGCCCAAACCTGACAGCAGAATTGAACTTATAGCTCAGTGTGACGATCACAACATTGTTAGTTGTTTCCTTTCAAACGGCATAGAGAAACCAAGAGAAGTAGAGAATGAAGGATAAACACATCAAGACTCTATCTATATAAAGATTTTCTTGAACATGTATGTGCTTTTTCCACACTACTGCATTGATTAAAGAAAAAGAGAAAAACCGATCCGTCTATAAACACTACACGTTTCGAGGGTCCCATCAGCCCCAAAAGTTCACAAGGGGGCCTGTCATATCTGAATCTTTCATGTTTTGCACCATGTTACTTCTGGGGGCTGCCAAACGTCTACACTTCACTACAGGCTTTTTAAAAATCATGTGATTTCTGGACTGATTTTGATTGAAAGATGCTGGATGATGGTCCTGATCTTAAGTAGCAGATTTATAAATGCAATAAAAGCCTTTTGCTTATTATGATTAAGCGGACTGAGGTCCTGCAGACTTAATATCAGCCTGAGTGAATTTACAGCTGTAAAACAAAGCTGCAAAAAATATCTGTTTGAATGATGTTTCTGAAGTTCATTTTAATTACTGCTTTCTGACAACATTCTAGATTCAATTCTTGGATATTAAAAATGCACTTTTACCGTGGTTGGAGAAATGAAAGACAGGACGAGTGATTGTTGCGTATTTTTATTTTATGTATCCTTTGGGATGAAACACAATATAAACAGTGATAAATCATTTTATTTGATACAGTGACTTATAAACAGTGAGTGATAAATTGACATTTAAACAAACTAAATGATTCTGGAGCTCTGCCACAAACCAAATGCGCATATATAATGAATACAAATGTTCAAACTCATATGATTGTCACAGAAAAATTGAGATTAATGTCTGTGAAATGAGTATCATTTCGCAGGCATCTCACATATGCTCCCTTGATTGCAGTCGAATGGTTTGGGAGTCAAGTTATTTTCTCACTGTTACAGATTAATTAAAATCATAACTATTAAAGTATTTTGATGCTCTACAAAACCTGTTAAGATGTACCAGTGTGCATAATGTATATCTATTTATTCATGAAACCAGATTTATTTGATGAATTGTCTGGTGTGGGACCTAAGGATGTTCTTCACACATTCATTTATATGTATCTCATATAGAATAAAATTTTGATAAATATGTACACTTGTCGTCTCATGCTCATTTGTGATATTACATGTTTAGAAAACTGAATTGTCAAATGTGTCAGTAGTTGGACCTTTTTCACATGACTGCAATAACGCATTCAATGGTCATCAGCATCGTAATCCTCCAAAGACTTTTACATTTTCATTTAAAAAAAATATAGGTATTTATAACCCTATACTTTGTATTATATTACTTTTGCATCAAATTACAAAAAAAATATTGCAAGTGGGGTTTCTTAGACCGAGTCTATGGAAGTCACTGTAAATTTGACATCAATCTCTCTTTTGACTGCCGTTATTAGACTCGCCATTGAGGTCCAATGACATCCAAACAACCAAAGGGTTGTGATCATCACTGTAAGGAATGTGGCATTTAATAATTACCAAAACTGTTCAATAGATGTCACTTTCCTTTTGGTTGGTATACCCATGAAGATGACATTTTGAGTATTAATGTTTTTTTCGGTAGATTGTGAGCATCAAGCACAACACAAAAGCATTGTATTTATTTTACAGTAACCTAAATCATGTATTACTTCTATCATACTTTTAAAGTTTGTAAATAGGTCAACCACCAAAAGAACTGTTTATTTTCAATATATACTTCCTTCAAATGTTTTGTGTCCTGTTGAGAAAGAGAATTGGTGCTGGCTGTTAAAGCATGTGCAGTTAGTTTGCACTTGTGTAAACAGGTGGTTGAAATGTTCAGTGACCAAAAATTTCATTGAATTCACCAAGCCTTTTGAGTGGCTCAGTTTGCATGGAGTGTCTCCGCATCAGTAGCCTCTTGATCTTGGGATCCTTGGGAAAACCTGTCGGAGCGGATGGAAAAAAGAGCTTTGGTCCCGCAGACACTTTGTTGCTGGAGCCAATGCTGCTTGAGTTGCTGGTCCCAGTAATGTTTGGGATTGGAGCGTGCTGGTTCAACGGTGGAAGGATGCCGACGCGTGAATGGGGGATGGGATCCAATAGAAGCTGCCCAGAGCCTCGCCGCTCATAGCCGATTGGGTTCCTCTTGTGCAGGCATGGCATTGTGACACTTTCAAGAGATTCTCTGGAGCCTACCAACATAGGAGACTGAGACTTAACAAGCTTTCTCTTTTCCTGGTGTCCTTTACGATCTTCTGGGCAGGTGGCAAGGGTTAGGGCAAGCTGGGAATCCGAGCTGTAGTGGTCCACTCCTAGTTTCTTTCTCTGGATGATGTTACGGAGACTGGAGACTGCCAAATGCGGCAGAGCTTTGTCCTGTTTATTTCCTGCATTACTTTTGTAGTGAAGATTGGGATTGGACAGAGAGTGCAGCGATGATAAGCTATCAAAGGACATGTTTCGGCACAGTCCTCCTGCAGGTCTGAGCCCCTCGCGATTGTAAGTTTGATTCGAAGAGTTGGATTCTTTTAGATCAACACTGCAATGACGTGAAAGTGGACAGTTGCCGAAAGCCATTCTGTTCATTCTGAAAGTCCTCTCATCCTCTGGAGTGATGTCAGGGAGTTCCTCATTTGGAGTCGTACCTTTGGCATGCTGTTGGACAAGGAAAGACGGTGGAATCTTCAGCCAGGGCTCGGAGTGTAGTCTTTGAAGATGATGGAGCTTGTCCACTCTTCTGTTCACCAGGGACGGTTGGTGGGAGGGAGAAGTCGGCTGGGAGCTTGCCATGCTTTGGAGGTCCTGGAAGGAAAACATATGCTCTGATGTGCTGGAGGAAAGGGTCCCCTGTGGTGACGTACTGAGGTAAATATCAGAAGGAGAAGCACATGGAGCTAGGGTGGAATGCATCTTGTCCCGTTCATCCCCTGTTGCAGTCGGAGGAATCGAAAGATACTGTTTTGCCATTTGCCTTCCGCATGCTAGTTTGTCAGGGGTAATGATGATAACTTCTTTTCCTCTGGCTTTACAGGCATCAATCAACATTTTAAGAGTCTCTTCATCGCTGGCATTGATGGCGTAAATCAGAGCCGACGAACCTGTATGTTCCTCAAGACAAGGGTCAGCCCCGTTACCCAAGAGCAGCGATACCACTTCAGCTCCGGCTTGTTCCAAACAGGCGTGCATAAGAGCCGTCTTCCCGCTCTTGTCCTGGATGTTTGGGTCAGCCCCGCTCTCAAGCAAATATCCTACCATTTTAGCCTTCGAAACACTTTGGGGGTCTGCGGGTCTGCTCTGACAGGCGACCATCAGGGGCGTTTCCCCACGTTCATTACTCTCGTTGACGTAAGCTCCACCTTCTAGAAGCAGACGTGTGAGACGCAACCTGCTTTGGTAGACGGCCTTTAGCAAGGAGTTGCCATCCAGTTTGGCCACTTGTGCACCGTTCATTCTAGCCTTCTTTACTGTGAATCGCACTTGATAGGGATCGTAGCTGATTCCATTACTAAGCCTGTGAATGAGAAAGCAAGATTAGGTATTGGTGACAAACCTTGTTTTTGTGATCATCATGTGCTTGATGGTTGGAAGACTGTCCATTTTTGAATAGCTCTGGTTATGCCGAATGACACATTAAATCTACAGAATAGCTGACTTGGGTTGCTTTGAATTATGCTCGTTATTATTAAGTAGGTTTGTGGACGACTAATAACGGTTTGGAAAAAAGTACCACAGCCAAGTGCCTTTTTTTCCAATGTCCCCCTTTCTTTATCTGTGTTTGCTTAGCAACAAGCTGTCTTTCTGTAGAATTACATCTTTTCCTCTTCTCAGTACTTTTTTTGAAAAGCTAAATTCAATAAACCGAGGCGGAGACCTTGGCTTTATTGTTTGCCATTACTGCCAGGCAACATTCTCGGCAGCGTGTGTCCTTCTCATCACTCGGTCTCACTCGTGCTTTCTTTAGGAACCGCATCTCTCTAAAGCTCATTGTGTTGCTGTCCTTGATGTTAGTTTCTCCGAGCGCTGCCTTCAGAACATCACGCCCCTGATTAGGTTTATAAAGCATTTCAATTACTGTCAAGTCAACTGGAGAGACAGTCGCTGGTGCTTATGTAAGGGCACTAGAGACACTGTTTTATAATCTGATCTTAAATCTTGTCTCGCTTTATAGTGGTAAAGGGGTCCGCTTTGTCTACATCTTTCAATTTTGCCAAACCATTTTTTAAATTGTGAAAAATGAAGATGTACATACTGAAAAAATGTATATATATATGTATATATATATACTGTTGCCTCTTTATCGGCATCTCTGTTTGAAACCTTAAATTGCAGCCAAGTTTATATGCTTATCTTTGCGTATTGACAGTTTCAAAGCAACAATACAAACAAATGCATGCTTTTGTGACCAGAGCTTAAATTCCGGTACACATACGCAAAGAATAAACTCCCTATAGATTGTTTCTGATAACGATCAAAAGAAATAACAAGTAAATTACATTAGTTGGCAAGTTAAAGTATGTCTAACCAATCCGGCAAAGTTACACAACCCATTCAACAAATTTAATAAAAGAAATATAGAATCAAATTTAACAAATTAATTATTTAATACAAGAAAATATTCATATAAATGAAATATAAATAGTTATATTATTTGCAACTTGCCATATGGAACAACAAACACAGACCGGAATATAACTTCGGGCCAGGCGTGTGCGTCGGATAATACCGTCTATACTCAAGTCAAATGAAGTCAAACTGACATTTCCTGTGGAAATGGGAAGCAGTCATGTACATTGTTTCAAATGACATTAAGAATTGATAAATTATCTCAGAATTTTTGTGTCAAAAGTTAAGGCCACGTCTTTGATATCAACATCAAATTCACCTGAACTGACCTGACATTATCTTCTCAAAAATGATTTTCACAGTACGGACAGGCGTATGTAATAGTAACTAGTATTATGTACTGTGTAACACAGACATACTTTCTGTGCATGTACCATAACCAAGACTTTGAATGAGAAGTTATAAGCAGCTGCCCGTTGTTACCATGGAGGAAATTACGGCTTTGACTTCTACCCTGTCAGCAATGTTCTGCACCGTTTCCCAACTCTACCGGGAGCAGGTAAAAGCGCTCCATGTGTGCAGAGACACAGGATACATGCAAATGAAAACTGAAGTGGTCCCTGGAAATCCAGTCCTGATGATCAGCACATCAATATATGCAAGGACTGAATCACAAAATCTCCAGTAGTTCTCCATGATCTAGTATGTATGTGGAAGCATGATGTACGATGAAGCTTATTCAACGTACACTCGAGATTTAGAAGAGGTTGCAAAGTGTTTCTATTCTAACCAAGGTATGTGCGCGCTCACAGGGCTACTAAAACACAGAAGGAATGAAACATTTCACTGCACATTTAACAAGACAGTAAGCAAAACCTTATGACAATTCAACTTTGATGAAAACAGTCTCACAATATATATTTACCAAAAGCACTTTGGTTTTACTGTTTAATATCAAATGATAAATTCCGCTGTTGCTGCAAAGAAAAAGTAAACAGACACAAGAAAAAGAAATTGGTAGAAAATAGTAAGATTTGCTCTTACCCTTGTCAACAAGGTCCAGTTGAAGGATACAGTAGATTTGGCCCGTCTGTCTGACTGTAGTGTAAATGTGTTTGACTGTGAATGTGTTGCATGACGTTTAGCAGATCTAAGCAACAATGAGAGGTGCATTATTCACACGCTCAGAGAAACAGACCGGGCGGGAGAAAGAGAGAGAGAGCAAAGCAGAGACGCATCAAGACTCAAAACAAGCTATGAACTTACAGAAAGATGGACTCTTTTGGGGTTTCTTTTATATCACAAGGGTGTCTGTGAGTGCATCTTGTGAAAACATGGTCCTGGTCACAGTTCATAACAAAGTAGCAATTCCCTCTAAAATTTTGTTTTTATAATTCTCACTAGTAATTCTCAATGCTGTGAATGTTGTGTTACAGTTAAACGTTACTGAAAAATGATTCGAATTAAAGCCTTTAGGTATAATGCACTATTAAGGGTTATTAAATGGTACGATGCATTGTAGTTGTTCAAAATGTGTGTTGTAATACATTAAATGTTGTTTTAAAGAATTGTAACCAAAATAAAAATGCAAAGTGTAACAATGAATTGATAAGTGTTGTAATGTATAAACTGTAATTACAATTATTCATGAGAGATTATAAGGTTCATCACAAAGCAATATTTATACATTAAAACTACTGTTATGATGCATTACACATACGTCACATAAAGTGTTGAGTTAACATTTTATTTTGAGACATAAGCATTAGTATCCTACATAATATAGAATATATAGTATACTGTAAAGCAGTGGTTCTCAGAAGGGGGCCCAACTGACTTTCCATGAGGCCTTGAGATGACTGTCATCTTAAAATTTGAAACGATTAGTGTTGAAATACATTTTTAAAAACAAAATAGGATATTTCTTACCATTTGGCAATTGTTCTAACAAAAATATTTTTTCAGGTCATTGTGTACCTCTAATATATTTAATTGTGTAGTAAAAATTGTTTTTTGTGAGTGGGAGGGAGGCTTTATAACATAATTTCGGATTATTGTTGAATACAATGGAGCAAACGGCCCTTGGAGTCAAAAAGGTTGAGAACCCCCGCTGTATAGTCCATGTATTATTTATTTAATTTCTTTATTTTTTTTTCTCAACAGACTTCATGAAATTCACCTGCACACACTAATATTATAAAGGTTAAGGGTCACTTGACTGAAAAATGTCTCACGATTAGTGATGTTGAAAATAATGTAGCTTTGCTATCATAGTCATGTCCTTCATTACAAAACAACAAATCTAGACAAAAATGTTTTTTGAAATAGATGATTTGAAGCAAATAAATGAAGACCTTGCATAACAGATGGTATGAATAAATTATTTCTTCACCTCTGGAGGTTCTGCATCGAACACTTCGTTGTATTCTAGGTGAGTTCAGAATGTCTCTACGGATGTTTTCATCTTTTGTCTCTATGCATTATATATCAACTTTAAGCAGATCTTAAAATTTAATGAAGTGTGTTTCAGACAGGAAGCAACTGAAAGAACATGACGCTGATCCATCTATGCTGCTTCTGATCCAGCGACTACCTTACGCATGTGAAGAGTGCTGTCGTCAGGTTGATTTGAAGGTGAGATGGCGTAGTTTTCGAGCAATGCCATCTCCATGACAACCAGGGAAATAAAGAAACTGTGTTTGTGTCTTGTGCGCAGGTTTGGCTGCACTGGCTGTGAACTCCTGATGCTGAGAGCAACACAGGTATTTGTTTTTTCACCAAACCGAGCCAAGAAATAAACCGTCCGAGAGGAATAGTCTTGACATTTAGTCTGATTTAGCTTGTTTCTAGCTTTTTCTTATTGAAATTATAAAAATATTGGAATTCAAATAAATGTTGAGTGTGTGCAATACATACAGTCAATGTACAAAAAAAACCCAGTAAATGCTGTGAAAACTGATGTTATTATCTTAAAGTATCAAAATAAACTAAGCAATATAAAATATTTATGATGTACTTATAATGCACTCGTGGAGCAGTCTTTATTGTCATGATGAAATATTAAACTGCTTAAGTCTGCAAAAACTGAGGGACGCCTTTTCCTTTTTAAGATAACATTTCTTTCTTTTGTTCCTACAATAATTGAATGAAAGGTTTCTTATTTGTCCTCTGTGAACGTGAAGCTTCGTTATAAAGGCCACATGTAGCTGTTGTTAATAGCAACCCTGAACCCGCTTCACGTGCCCAGTCGAATTGTTTAATGGTTGCCATGGCAACTGCATCAGAACATCACGTGCGACTTTGGTCCAGTAAACTGAGTTTCATTAGGGCCTTTTTATCTCCATTAGCAGTCAGCAAGCGCCTGTCACAGATTGATTTTGCAGCTGACGCATTTAGAAATTTTGAATGGGGAATGATGCAAAGCTCAACGCCATGATGTTGGGATGGTGTGGGCGGTTGCTCGGACGTTGCCATCCAGTTGCTAAGTGATACCTTCCGCGGCAAACAACAAAAAATGACCTATTGATTTTAGTCTTGTCCTTCTGTAGCACATTCTTGATTTGGTTAGGGACATGACTTTTTATTTGTAGCACATTCTTGATTTGGTTAGGGACATGACTTTTATTTGGAACACTTCTAATTATTATTTATGTGTTTTATTTTTTATTATTTATTTAGTTAGTTCCATTTAGTTTCCATTTTTGTATTGGCAATACCTTTTCACATGCATCATTCTATGATCTTTATTCTTCAGTCCATTCGCATTTTTTTTTAAAACAAAACATCTGCAGACAGATTGCCAAAATACCAATTTCTAGATTTATGAGTATGCCGCTATTTTGGGACAGACAGACAAATCAGTAATCCACTATAATCCCACAGGACTGCCCATGCCTTTAGCTGAATGAGGGGGATGACATATCTTTAGGAGGTATTGTTTAGTCAACCTCCAGTTACATTTTTCTTCATCTCACAAAATTTTGACATCACATTGAGGTTTGCCTGGATTGTGCTATGATTTTGTATATGCGATTAGACAGATTTTTACTTTTCAGGTTTTCTTTCTGTGTGAATTTAGTCTCACATTAAACGCCCTTGTGACCTCATCTGATTTGATACTAAACCATCACAGACATTTGTGTCTCATTAACACTCAATCAGGATTGCTGTCCGTGTTCTGCCTTAGGTCTGCATGATGTTAATTTTATCTCTATTATCCTGCCCGTGTGGATTTTTGTGCTTTTATAGTATAATTGCTATCAGAAATATTGCAGAAGTTTAGGATACATTTTTTCTTTGTTTTCAACATGTGATTGTTGCATCCTGCATATATACATGCTTCACATATTTCAGAAGTATTGTTTAGAAAAAGGTTTGTTGAATCTATAAATCCAAGCTTGCACTTAACAATAGTGGACGATGCATGTTCTCAAATACTTCTGAAAGCTTTCTTTTTTCCTGCTCTGTCATGAAACGCAGAGGTTGATTTCAAGTGGGCGTCTGGTATCCGTTCTTCCTCTGTAAGATCAGATCTTTGTAGGAGGAGAATCAGATGTACAGCCAGAAGGAGGAGATGAATTTAGAACAGCTTTCAAGAAATATTACATTGCTTCATTCCATGCTGTTATTATTAAAATAAATATTTATATGTATTATTTATTTTATATTTATTTAGTTTCAATAGTTCTAATTACTGAAATAATAGTTCAAATCAATCACATTGTATTTGAATGTAGATTAATTTAATAATGATACACAGAAGGATATTTAGTTCTATGGTCATCTATCAACAGGTGCAGTAACATTTCGCATTGCAGTAAGAACATTGCTCGGTTCGTTAATAGTTCAAACATTCATCACCAGGGGGCAGAAATCCCAATATTTATATCGTTTGACCATTAGTAACACTTATGATAAAACTAGATCTTGCCACCGTGATGAACAAATACATTTTTGCACAAGATCTACTGAGTATTATGAAAGCGTAACGGTGAGGGAACATCTCAGGCTCCTCTTGGATTAACAGTCAGTGTGTGGTTGGGGTTCAAAGCGCAGGATCAATGAATGACTGAATCTTTTCCATTAACAGATTCATTAGAATGAACCGTCCGAAAGAACCGATACACTAAAATGAGTCGACTCATGAACGCCACTTGAGGGACATGTTGAGATGCGTTTCATCATCAGCTCCGCAAACGTTAAAAACGCGCACCGCTGCCTCGCGTTTGGAAACCATTCTCGTTACTAGGAAATCTTGACGATTTTCAAAAGCGATTATTTAAAAAGTCGAACAGAGACGCCGACAGCGTGAATACTTTCTGTTTGGTTACGTCCTCCCAAAACACCGGTGCGTAAAAGCGCAAAACTCATCTCGAAGGCTTGCGGGAAGGATTCATCAGACTTTTCTCTCTAATAGCGAGGGTAAACAGAGATCGCGGGTGGTAAATAGAGGTTGTGGGGGTAAATAGATCTGTCTCTTTAAGTTGATGTGAAAGCCGATTAACGCTGATCTCGGTCGTGATTTTGTTGTACCGTCTGTTGACCGGATCTATTTTTGTTTTACGTCTCCGCGCGCACTTTAGGGCGCACGTTTATTTATCTGTCCCTTTTGACGTCTCGAACTAGCTTTTCGTGTGTTATATACGCCTTTCTGGTAGCGCGCTTCTCCATCCCCGTGCGTAATTACGCTTCACGCGCGAGTGGAATCCCCTTGACGCGCAGCGGCGGCGCGCGCTGGGCTGAATTTCACACCATCTTCTCAGTGTGTGACCGTCAGTGTGTGAAGACGATGGGCTCAGTGTGACACCCCGGGCTGTGAAGATGCAGAAGAGCGTGCGCTACAATGAGGGACACACGCTCTATCTGTCCACGGTGGCGCGTAAAGACGGCGTCAAGCGCGGCTATCTGAGTAAAAAAGCGGCGGAAAACAGCCGCTGGAACGAGAAATACTTCGCGCTTTACCAGAATATTCTCTTCTACTTTGAGAACGAGCAGAGCGCCAGGCCTTCTGGGATTTATCTGCTGGAGGGATGCACCTGCGAGAGGGTTCCAGCTCCAAAGGTGTCTACCAATGGAAAGGAGACTTCGGATAAACAGCAGGTGTGTATCTGACTTTAGCTTCGTTATTGAAGACACGTGTTGAATCAAATGTTAGATTTGCAGCCAAATAAATGATGTCAATGTTTCAGTTTGAAATTGTGGAGGAGAAAGCCACGTGTTTGCTTTTGTTTACGAGCGCGTCTGTCCCTGTAAACGCAGTGGAGCGGTCTACTGGGGCTACTGGGACTTTTCACCCCAGTGAATAATCTCAGAGTGATGGTTCGTTTTATGAAAGTCAGTTTCTGTTCATGCACTTACCCCAAAGACTCGACCAGAAAGGTGTGGAACATTTACAGCATATTCACGAAAAAGTTTACGACTGAGCACCTGTTGACCCTCAGTGATAACATGGCCCTTTTTGACAGCCTTTTAAGAGTGTTAAACTCTAAGACTGCAAAAATAAAACTCAAAAATACTCGTTAAACAACAACATGTAAGCTTAGACATAAATTATTGTTGAAATATTTTATTTTATATTGATATTTTATGATTATATATTTTACCATATTAACAAGCAGACCATAGTTACCACAGTCTCCATCAGAGTTTATTGGTCAAGAACAACAGTAAATATCTTTATATTATAATAAACATACATGCAATGTTTTGCGGTCTTCATCAGATGTTTGTGAAATTAATGAAAGACATCTGGGAGACTAAGAATAAATTGCATCCCATTATCAAGTTTACACATTCTGCTTCTTTCTTCACAGTTGGTATAACAAACCTTTATGTCAAGCTTTAACACATTTGTGTTATCACAGAAAAGCTGTTAATATCAGAGGCTTTTAATGTTATGTTGTACACCTGAAAAGTGTAAATGGTGAATTAATACTTTGATAAAATAAGCCTAAATAAGCGAACAATAAACCGACATGTCTTGGAGTCTGTGGTCGCATTAAGCAGCATTCTGCAGATTATGCTCTCATGTTCTGCGTATGAAGCAGATATGTATTCTGATCCCCGGCTGTGAGTTTATACCACACGAGACCTGAAAGCCCCTCATCCGCACGATAGACATCAGTCCAACACGTGTGAGGTCGGGGTTTCATGAGCGGCCTAATTGAGTTTTGTGGGGTTTTTGAGCCCACCTGCAATCTGAATCATAATTCTTACTGAACCTGTGGAGAACGTGCCCAGGTCATATTTCATCCCATGTATATAAAAATATTAATAATTAATTTGATTATAATATAAATATAAATATATATATAATTATTACTTATTAATTCATTTTTTATTACATTTTTCTTTCATTACTTTTTTTATGTATATTTACTTATTTAGAATTTTAGTATTACAATTATGGATTAACTGCAGTTAAAATACATTTTAATATGTGCTTAATTTTCATGAAACCATGGTCTAGAAAAATGGTTTATGTTTTCTGATCGTTCTGATAGATTTGAGAGGCTTGAAAGGTTAAAACTGCAATTGTGTTTTACGTTAATCATGTGTTACATCTGTATGTGCTATATACACACACACATGCCACGCTTATGTTATAACAGATGTGGCAACCCACAGCACACATCTCTGAGCTTTTAAACACGTTCTCTGTTGGATCTAAAACATGTTCTGCCGTCTCCTGCTGCAAAAATATTTTCTAATTTCTTTTACTTTCAAAATGATTTGCTTGCATTTTCTTATTTAGTTATTCTCATTTGCATGCAATATTTCTTCCGTTATTAGTTTTTCTGACCAGTCAGTTTGACATAGTGTTCTGTTGCGTGTATGTACTGTGTTGCTGCACAGGGTTTTCGATGCGCTCATCGCAGTGTTGCTGCATTACTGCGTCGCTTGGCTGCACGAAGGAGCAATTCATACAGCTTCAGAGCGCTCAAACTGCATTTTAAAAGCATATTCAATTGTGCTTTGATTTCTGGGCCAACTCAATTACACAGGAATATGTGATGTGCAAAGTAACCTGCATATTTAAAACGCTCATTTATTAGCAAACAAATCTGCATTTAGTGGCTGCGTTTAGTTTGGAATGAAATTACAATTAATCTTCTATGCTTTCAAATGCAATCCAACATTACAGTTTGCAAACTTTTGTTATAATCCATTTCGAGCCAAATTAATGTCATGCTAATGGATTATCATCGTTATGAGAAGGGCACGATCCCATTGACCGATATTTCTTCGTGCTGGGGGTTTTTGCCTATGCAGCAGTTTTATCTTCCTCTTTAAGCAAACCTGATCAAGATTAAGATGCAAATGAAATACGCTCGACTGCGAGTCGGTGACTTGTGTTGCCATGGCGATGAGGTTTGATGTCATGTTCAAGTGGCGCTGTATTATGCTTGTAGCACTTGCTTAAAAATGTTGCGCAAGTTGCACGACATCATGTCCACGGTGCACAACTTGACAACAACAATGCTTGTGAAATAGAGGAGATAAATATGCGAACAGCACAGATGTCTGTGTGAAGTCCGAGCCGTCAGTAAGCGCAATGAAGATGTGATGGATGGGGTTGTGTGGAGAGATGGTAGTTTTGTGGGTTGGTGAAGCACATTCAGATGTATGTGTAGAGCGGTCGAGTCTATTGTTAGAGTTGAGTTTAAACGAGGCCTGAGGCTGAAGCGCATTAAGAGACATCTCTGTGGTTACATAATCACACACACACACACCAGCCGTGCATCAGGAAAACACAAGCGAGCCCTTAAGCCTGTGCCCAATGAAACACACTCGTCTCTCTGTATCGTTCCTCTATGATTTGTATCACAAAGCCTGTGAAGAAACACGTCCGGGTCATAAGTTTCACTGTAATGTCAGAAAAAAAGGAAGAAAATCTTAAACACAGGCTTCTTTTACTTTTTGCAAAATATTATTACATTTTTGTTCAGTTTTTCTTTTGACTTGTGCTTCTTAGATTCACCTGTGGACTCCTAGGAAATGTACAATAGTTTTAATGTAGTGAAAACGTAGTAGGATGTTAAAAGTAAACCAGTGATTTGTCAATAACCGTGAAATGATATCACGATTATTGATATTTGTTTTATATCATTAATATGTATTTGATTACTTTGCCAAAAAGAGGAAACACAAAATAAACAAATTTAAAGGTAAATTTCCTGAAATTTTATATTATATTTATATTAGAAATAATTTCTCTAGATATCGTGATAATATCATAAAGAAAAATGTATTTGCTGCAATAACCGTGCAGTGCAAATCTGATATTGTGACATTTGATCATATTTATTTTATATTCCTTTATCTTTTTAGAGTATTTATTTGATGATATTAATAATATTAATGATATTTATGTCTATGTTATACTACAAATATCTTGGTTAAACTATGGTTACAAAAGTAAGACATATGCGGTAGCTGCACAAGTTGTCCCACATGGTTTAAACACAAATAAAAAAAAACTGATTGCTAAAGTTGAACTGTGGGTACCAAAAGGCTCAAAATTCAAAAACAGCTTCTCATTCATAAAGTAGTTTTCCAGCGATACATTTATATCAGTATTCGTATGATTTGATTGGCTGGTTGTGTGTGATATCAGCGCTGAATTTCTTAGTCACACTGTCACTTGTTTGTAATAAATGCGTGTCAGTCATGCTGCCGGCTGCCGCTGTGCTGGATTTAGGTCAGTTTTAATGCTGCTGGCCATATGTGATGCTGTATGATGATCTGTTGACTGTACTGCATGACGGATGGTTTCGTGTCTTCAGCTTTATTTCCTGGTGATCTTCGGTCACGATGGACAGAAACCTCTGGAACTGCGGACGGAGGAAGATTCAGACTGTAGCGAGTGGGTGGAGGCCATTCAGCAGACCAGGTAGGGCTACAAATCACAAACATTTGGCTTCTCTCCTCTGTGTATGGATCAATAAGAGCAGTTTCAGAAGATGCTTGCTATGGCTAGGTTCTGTTTCATGCACAATAATGTCCTTTCTCACAGGACAGACATTACACAATAACACAATAACACATCACTATAGTCATACCGAAGTCTTTATTAGGCAATAAGTTTGTATTTATTGTAGCAATTTTATTTGTTTTTTTAACTGTTGTATCTATTGTCTGTTATCTATCTTTCTTTATTTCTATCTGTCTGTTTTTCTGTTTGTTTGTCTTTTCATGCATCTGCCTCTTTGTTTTTCTGTTTCTTTGTCTGTCTGTCTATACATCTGTCTCTCTGTTCATGCATGTGTCTGTCTTTCTGTCTTCTCGCGCATCTGTCTGATGTCTTTTCATACATCTGTCTCTCTGTTCATTCATCTGTCTGTCTTCTCACGCATCTGTCTATTTGTGTATTTATACACCTGCCTGTCTTTCTGTCTATCTGTTTATTCATACATCTGTCTGTCTTTCTGTCTGTCTTTCTATTCATACATCTGTCTGTCTTTCTGTCTGTCTGTCAATTTAAACATCTGTCTGTCGATGCCTCTGTTTGTCAATCTGTCTGTCTATCCATAAGTCTGACTGTCTATTCATACATCTGTCTGTCTGTTACGCTGTCTATCAATGTCTGTCAATTCATGCATTGACAGACAGACACACAGAAAGATGTATGAAAAGACAGACAGACAGATAAGACATAAATAGTCAAACAGACAAACAAGACCTATTAACTGACACACAGAAAAATGCTCGAATAGACGGATAGACGTCTATTTAAATCTATTATCTTTCTGTCTGTCTGTTTACCTATCTGTCTATCTATCTGTCTATCCATACTTCGGTCTTTCTATCTCTCCATCTCTCTCTAACATCTGTGAATCTAGGTGTTTAGATATTTATGAGAAAATTAACCGTATAATCTCACACGTGTCTCCTCTAGAGGTTCAGGAGAGATCTCAGCAGCTTCTCAAAGCATGGACTTAGATCTCAATGTAAACTTCAACATTTCTGTTACCTGTTGATTTATTTAGCTCAGATTTTTCTGTCTGTCGTCGTCAGTTACTCTGATCTCATCATCGAGCGGGAAGTTCTCATGCAGAAGTACATCCATCTGGTGCAGATCATGGAGACCGAGAAGGTGGCGGCCAATCAGCTGAGGACACAACTGGAAGATCAAGATACAGAGATCGAGAGACTGAAGGGAGAGGTCAGAGGTCATCTTCACCACCTTCATCCACTTTCATCTCCTTTTCCTCCAATTAAAACCGCTCTGATGTTCTCACAGATTGTCGCTGTAAACAAAGCCAAGGAGAGGATGTTAATCTATCAATCCAACCAGGAGGAGGAAGATCCAGACATCAAGAAAATCAAGAAGGTATTTGTCACGCGTTGGGTGTCGAATAAGTGAAACAAGTTTCTGCAGAGCTGTAGGGCGTGAGCGTCTCCCCTCTTTGTTTCGCAGGTGCAGAGTTTCATGCGCGGTTGGCTCTGCCGGAGGAAGTGGAAGACCATCGTGCAGGACTATATCTGCTCGCCTCACGCCGAGAGCATGAGGAAGAGAAACCAGATCGTCTTTAACATGGTTGAGGCCGAGACGGAGTACGTCCATCAGCTCTCCATCCTCGTCAACTGTTTCCTGCGGCCGCTCCGAATGGCCGCCAGCTCCAAAAAGCCCACCATCAGCCACGATGATGTCAGCAGTATCTTCCTCAATAGGTGATTATTCTGATTGTTCGTATCTGTGAGCAATGAAGGTGCTCTTAATGGAAATTTCTTGGCCGTTTCTTACACTTGTGAAAGATTTGCATATTCAATTTAGAAATACTCTTAATATTAAGTCCCTCCCAAACATAATTTATTTCAAAACTACTTTAAAACAATTACCAGATACTCCAGTCTTCTGTATTATTTTTGTTGTCTTTTAGAAATGCCAGTTTGAGGAATTAAAGGGACCGTTCACCATCATGTGGTTTTAAACCTGTATATGAAAAGAAGATATTTTGAGAAATGTCTCAATGGTTTTGACTATGTTGTCCAAAATTGGTTACCAACGTTCTTCAAAATATCTTCTTGTGTGTTCTGCAGAAGAAAGAGACTCATGAGGGTGAATAAATGATGAAATAATTTTTGTTTTTGGGGGAACTATCCCCCTACATTTTTAAAAGATCCTGAAATGTATAGAAAGTGAGTGTTAACTTCTCTTTTTTTTCTGTCTGTTTTTCTTTATATCCCAGCGAAACCATCATGTTCCTTCACGAGATTTTCCATCAGGGCTTGAAGGCGCGTATAGCCAACTGGCCAACGTTAGTTTTAGGTGAGATTGTTCTTGCTACTTACATTTACATTTACATTTACATTTAGTCATTTAGCAGACGCTTTTATCCAAAGCGACTTACTTGGCTTGTGTATTCGTAAAAGCTTATCTTATATTTTCCAGATCTTAAATCTCTCATACATGTCTGTTTTCAGCTGATCTATTTGACATCTTGCTGCCAATGCTGAACATTTATCAGGAGTTTGTGCGGAACCATCAGTACAGCCTGCAGGTTCTGGCCAACTGCAAACAGAACCGAGACTTCGACAAACTGCTGAAGCAGTACGAAGCAAACGCTGCCTGTGAGGGCAGAATGCTGGAAACCTTCCTCACGTACCCCATGTTTCAGGTGAACTCTGATCTCTAAATAATGAGAGAATAAATTACATATGATGGCAATGCATTGTGGGATCCATTATCACACATGATGGTAGTGGGTCATCTGTGTATTTCATGTATTTTCAGTATTGCATCCTGTAGACAAGCAAAGGCTATTTCTGTTGTATTGAATTTCGGTTTAATGATTATTATTGGTCCAGATCCCCCGGTACATCATCACTCTTCACGAGCTCCTCGCGCACACGCCACACGAGCATGTGGAGCGCAAGAGTCTGGAATTCGCCAGATCAAAACTGGAGGAACTATCCAAGTACGTATCTGACTGAATTCTGCGGTATAGAAAACAGATGGCCTTGATTCTGATTGGTTAAGCCAGATTTGTGGCAAATGACCCTAGACACATACACCTGTGACCGCATTACATCAGTATTACTGTGATGCTGCGTCTTTGTTGCCTGGCAACCATTGAGGTATTGTGAAGGACTACATAGCATGGCGGAAGAATCATTTTCTTTTAAACAAGATCATTACATTTTTGCTGTTTTATGAAAAAAAAAAAATATTTCTCCTGCAAAACACAAAAAGAAGATATTTAGAAAAATGTTGGTAACCAAAAACCGTCGGTCAACATTGATTTCTACTGTATGGACACAAAACCAGTGCAAGTCAATGGGGACCAACAGTTTTTGGTTACAAACATTTTTCAAAATATCTTCTTTTGTGTTTTGCAGAAGAAAGAATTTTGTTTACTAAATTTGTCAAAATAATTGATTTTGGTTTCTGCAGGTGATAGTGAACATCATTAAATGTAAAGAATCTTGTTCCTCAGATTCCTGAGTTTCTATGTTCTTCTTTGGAGAATAAACATTTGTCAATGTTTAGTAACAGTGTTTTTAGATCAGTATATAAGTTTATTATACACAGCAGCACACAGGTGATCTTAAGGGGCTAACATATTATTAAAGATTTTTTTTTTGCTTTTTAAATGGAGCTTGATTCTCTGTTAAGGCAATTCTCGTGTATCATTAATTTTCTCAGGATCAAATTGGATCTTTATGCTTTTATCCCAGTGGAAGATTTTAAGAAAACATTCCACTCCTTACGAAAATTAATCACTGTTTTACTACAAACAAAACCAATGAAACATGGTTACGACCATGGTAACCTCACATTAACTTTAGTTTTGCTTCAGTAACCACAGTTCTTTCATATCAAGCTCTGTGTGAGTTCACTGTGAACGCTCTCTTGAGGAGAACAGGCCTGACTGTGAATGCAAACAACATCATTAACATTTATGAAGATAATCATCATTTCAACAAGTCAGCGTGTAATGTTGACCTATTCGCGTTGGGTTCAACGATCATTTATCCAGCCACGTAAACATCAACACAGATGGAGTTTGTTTTCACGGATCATTTGGTTTGTTGATAGGGAACGTTTTCATAACGTTGTTCAAAGTGATCACTTGCAGTAACATTAAAAGGCCATTTTATAAACATTCTAAAAAACATTTTTCTTAGGTTGTTAGTGGATCACTTAAAACAGAAATGAAAATGTTTGTTATTCTGGATGATTGTTTATTGTTTGTTCTCAGGATGATGCATGATGAGGTGAGCGACACGGAAAACATCCGTAAGAATCTGGCCATCGAGCGGATGATCGTGGAAGGTTGTGACATTTTGCTCGACACCAGTCAGACGTTTGTACGCCAGGGTGAGATATATTTCATTTTTTGCCATCCTATAAACATGACCTCGTGACCTGGATCTGTTTATTTATCCGCTCATTCATTGATTTGAAAAAAAAAAATATTTGCTGAAATCTGTCACGGTTTTTCTTGCAGGGTCTCTCGTCCAGCTACCATCTGTTGAGAAAGGGAAACTCAGTAAGGTGCGTCTGGGTTCACTGTCTCTCAAAAAGGAAGGTGAACGGCAGTGTTTCCTGTTTACCAAACACTTCCTCATCTGCACCCGGACCTCCAGCGGAAAACTGCACCTGCTCAAAGTGAGCAAATAAAGTTTTCCATCAGAGTTTTTTCATCGCTGATTTGTGTCATGGCTTTATAAGTGAGTATCTTCCATCCTTCTCAAATACAGCAGGGAGGAACGCTGTCTCTGGTCGAGTGCGCGCTGATCGAGGAGCTGGACGGCAATGATGAAGACTGTACGTGTAACGTCAGCCCAGACAATGAATGCTTTACCCTTAAATAAATCACACATCAAAGACTGGAGTTGTTGGAGTAGCACATGAACCCTACCAAAATACACATTAAAACATACTTTTCTACATAATGAGTTGAGTTTAAATCTGTCCATGTGTTCTTCAGATTATTCCACCGGTCAGGGATTTAACCATCTCGAGTTTAAAATCGTAGTTGAACCTGCTGATGGTCCAGCGTTTTCTGTGGCTCTGCTCGCCCCGTCTCGACAGGAGAAAGCCGCCTGGACCAGCGACATCAGCCAGGTAACACACGTGGTTAATGGAAAGCCAACGCTTTAGGGATGTTTGTGCATCGTATTTTAACATAAAGCAATTTACTGTGTACTGTGTTTATGACATTCTCTAACAGTTGAGCTATACAGGAAGTTTATCAAATATTTGCATTGATATAAACAGATTTAATAGATTTTACAGAAACGGTTTCTTTGGGGTATTTTAGTTTGAGCTGTCCATTTTAGAAATTCATTAAACGTCAGTGTTATTATAGTAAACGTTTCTGTTCATTTGAAATCAAAGAAAATATTCATCAAATATTCATTTTTTTTACTGAAAGTAAATAACTAACTAAAACTAAAATGGAAATAAATAAACGTATATAGCAAATAAAAAAATATATAAATGACGAAAGTGCAAAATAAAATAGCTTAAAATTTAACTAACAGTAAAAAAATAACATATTTTATTAAAAATATATAATTTTAAAGAAGAGCCAACTCAAAATATTAAAACAAAATATCTCTACTACACATTTTGGCTGTTGATTTTTAATTATTTTTAATATTTCATATAATGACTGTTGAATATTTGTATTATGATTATTGAATATACAAAAATATCTACATTTTTTTATCTATTAATGTATTTGCTTAATTGTCCACTTTGTGTCCACTTTTTCTCCTTTGCTCAGATTTGCACATTTACAATGAAAATAATGACTGAATGAAGACATTTTACATATTTTTCCCTGTTTTAGTGCATCGACAACATTCACTGTAACGGCTTGATGACCAGCGTGTTTGAAGAAAACTCTAAAGTCACCGTTCCTCACATGATCAAGTACGATACGTCACTTACAATGAAAATTGTAAAAAGAGCTATATAATAAACTTGACTTGACCTTAAATTACATTTATTAAACGTATTAATCGTTTTATCACACCACTTTAGTGAAATAAACTCATCCATGAATGCAATCCACAGGTCTGATGCCCGGCTGCACAAGGACGATGTTGACATCTGCTTCAGCAAGACTCTGAACTCCTGTAAGGTCCCACAGATCCGTTACGCCAGCGTTGAGAGACTCCTGGAGCGCCTGACCGACCTGCGCTTTCTGTCCATCGACTTCCTCAACACCTTCCTGCACACGTATCGCATCTTCACCACCGCCACCGTGGTGATGGACAAACTGGCTGACATCTACAAGAAACCCTTCACGTCTATACCCGTGAGGTGAGAGCGGCCATGTTTGAAGGGTTTAACCTTGATCTATTATTTGAAGCGTGTCGGTAATGACTGTTTTTAAACAGGTGTCCCTTTGGCTTTCTTATTTTGTACACCAACACACGCACATTACAACGTTTGCATCCATCTTTGTGTACTAATTGTGGTCCCCCAAAACTCACAGTGTTCCCTCGATCCTCTACTTCCCACGATCCTCTTGTTTCCTCCCCTGCTGTCACTCACAGGGTTCAGTATCATTCATCCGACCGTTTGTCCATCTCCTCCATCTGTCCAGACTACAGTCTGAAGATCACGAGACTCGCGCTGGACCAGTCCAAGTAACTCATCGCTCCTCTGTGACTCACTCACTCTCGTTTCATTTTACCTGTTTATTTACATACATTTCAATTTTATTTAAACCTCAAAACATAATTTCGTTTTTCACGTGCATTTTCCACCAGAGATTATATACATAGATGCCTCATCATCGTCTGTTTCCATAGTTCATCCACCAGTTTGAAAAGGTCCGTAAACACACAAATTTATCAGTAAAGTGCTGTTGTGTAAGTCAAACATTATAATTGCTAAAGCGATACAATACAACAAGAAATTAAAGTTACTACACTCCTAAACCAAACGAAATGTGGACTCTGTGGAGCGATCGAATGTGGCATCTACGTATACATATCTATGTTTTCCACTCCCTGCGAGATGTTCATTTTAAACAGACTGTAACTTTAACAGTAAATGTGGTTTTTATGTAAATAACTTCTGCTGACAGAGACAGAGATGAAAAGCCTGATATTGTGAGCCACATTTACATAAAGTGACTGTTCCAAACTGTTGATTATTCCTGCTATGAAGCGCCCACTTGAAAGAAACAGATATTTTATGTGAAAAATACAGTTCTGCATTGATTCATACAGTTTGATATTGCAGTTGTGCGTCACGTTAAAACCAAATTTATTGTTTCTTTTCATTATCGTTTATTCCTGCAGAACTCAAAAGAATGGCTTACCAAACAAAATTGGCCTCTCTTGACTTCCATTGCGTGAACACAAAACCACTGAGACATGTTTCAAAATATCCTCTTTTGTGTTCCTCTAAATAACGAATCATATACAGGTTTTGAGGGTGAATAAATGATGATAGAATTGTTCTTTTTGGGTGAACTAACCCTTTGAATTATTTTAAGTCATCTTGAGGCCCTCACGAGACGCTTGCAGTCTCATTTCTATTAATTCTTTGGTTGGGCTGGGAAATGGTTTGATGAACATTAAACTCTTATATTGGCCTTTAAATGAGAAATAAGAAACTTTAGGACTGGAATTTTGCCACGTATAAGGAAATCATATTTCATGCTTATCTTTTGCCTCTCTATTGCCACCTCTGTTCAAATCATGGAATTGCAGTTTACTGTAGTACATTTTACATTACATTAACATTTAGCAGATGCTTTCTATCCAGATCTCTTAAAAGACAATCATCAAAAGATAAACGTAGGTAGGAAAACAGAAACAATTTTGACTTAATAAACAGTAAAAAATGTATTGGCTACATCACAAATGATTAAAAAGATAGAGGTATACAGTATATGTCCTTATCATTTCGTGTGTTGAAGTCAAATGATGTCCCTCCAAATCTGACACGCCTGATCAAATGATAAATCGTTATTATAAGCTTACTCTTGTGAATCAGTGGAAGAAACACAGATTTGACAAAAAGTTACAGATTGCACCTTCAACGTTAACATTTTATTTCTTGTCAACACACATTGGTAGTTGTTAGATGATGTGCATTTACTAACACGTTTCTGTCTTACCTGGATGCTTCAGGTCACTTGAACTTTTCTTCGCCACAAACCAGGGCCCCTGGAGCGGAGAGCACCTAAATAACAAATCCCCCCGGCTGTCCCGCAAGTTCTCCTCCCCCCCGCCCGTATCCATCACGTCCCGCGCCGCTTCCCCCATCCAAGCCCGCAAACTGTCCCTCAGTTCTGCCATGGGCTGTAGGAGCGGAGCTTTGGACCTGTCGACGGCCACTTCGTCCGCGGCCGGCAGCCCGACGTCCAACTTCACCCCCCTCATCTCCTCCCCGCCACCCACCTGCACCAAAGCCCCTATGGACCTCAGCCGGGGCCCCGGCTCACCCGAACTCCCACCCTCGGCTCCTGAAGAGGGCGGGGAGCTGCCGCGTATAGACGCCTTTTGCGGGAAACTGCGCAGGAGCATTCGGCGAGGTGAGATGGAGACCGCTCTCTAGATTGTCTGATCTGTTCTGCTTTCACATCACACTCACCCCCTCAGAAGAATATGAATGCATTTACTCATTACGATACTCTTCTGAATGTACGTGTTGTCATTGTTTGTGTCGTATACGATGCAGTTAATCGTAAAAATTCCACGAGAGGATTCACGTCCCTCGGTGTTTAGTCATAATGATCCAAAGCAAAACAGCATTGAGATTGTCTGATGGTCCTGACAGCTGTTCTGGAGTCAGTGTCAATGGAAAAGTTCATTCCCGAGACGCCTGTGTCGAGTGAGACTGGAGATCTGTCGCCCTGCCGATCTCCATCCACCCCACGACACCTGCGCTACAGACAGGCTGCAGGTACCATCACAGAAGCCTTTTAATATATTCAACACATCGACTTTAATATTCAATCCACCTTTACTGTTACTCGAGGTTTCCTGCATCAAAAAAAATCTGTTATGTCCGTTTTATGTGATCTGCACCCGTAAAGACTTCTGTATGTACAGTAAATGTCAATGGCATAGTTCACGCTGTCATTCATCTGCGCTGAAATAATGTTATTTATTAAACGTTTCATTAAAAAGAATTGGTGAGAATACAATCACATGATTTTTCATTTTCAGAGGCTGATTTCTAAAGACAAGAAATGATCCCATTCTCACCTACAGCTTTTATATGTTTATATCTCACCTCTGTGTTGTTTGTCGTCTCATTAATTTGCTTGCGTTGGAATAGGTCAGTCTCCCGACAGCTCCCGCTGTTCCGTCTCTCCGGCCTCCGCGTTCGCCATCGCCACGGCCGCGGCCGGACACGGCAGCCCACTAGGTCAGACGACACTGATGCCCTCAGACGGCCTTCAGTTATGATAAAGCTGTGAGGAGGAGATCATCTCACACAATTCTCTTGATCTCATTCAGGATTCGGCAACTCGGAGAAAACATACGACAAAGAGTTCCTCATCCGCAGGGCCGCCACCAACCGAGTGCTCAATGTTCTGCGTCACTGGGTTTCCAAACACTCACAGGTTTGTGTGACTTTCCTCATTTCCAGTCCGTCCTGTTGTCTCTCCTGCTCCACACTGATTTGTTAGACATGACGTGTTATGCAAAAGGGACAAAGTTATAAGAACTGCAAAACCCGTGTAATCGTCTCTTTAACTCTTTCTCTGGCAGAGGTAAGATTGCGTTCTTCTGCATATCAATCTAATTGTTAATTCACAGTTATTTTGAAAGAGAATGGCATCTACAGATCGAAACGTGGGCAAATTTTCTGTCTGTTGTTCTGAATCCGATCTGAACAAAGTCTTCAACAAAAACTCAAAATTATGTTTTTTAAAACATCTTTATACGTCTTGATTAAAAGTTTTTTTATAAAGCAAAGGCTCTGTTCTTTCTTTTGATGATGTATATTCGTATATTCATAGAAGAAAATATTATGAATATAACTTAAGACTTTTTTGGATGTTTATTGTTTGTAATTAATAAAAACCTCTTTAAAATCCCAAATTAAAATGTATCTATAATATCTTTTTGTTTGGACTGTTTTAATAGATCAAACTTCTTAGTAAGGAACGAGTCATTTAAGTCTGTTTAGACACAACATTTGATGTCAGTAATGGACGCATGGTTTCTTTCAATTTTAGATTTTTTTTTTCTTTTCTAACAACAAACACGTAGTTTATGTTGAGTGTTTGTCATTGTTTTTGGCCTGCTGTGTGTGACTGGTTTCTAACAGAGCCGCAGCTGTAAATAATCAGCTCATGTGAGGCGTCCTCACACCTCCGCAGTCGAGTCTCTGTCACACGTGTTGTACTCTGCAGTCCTTCATTGAGAGTAATAGTGTCTGAGCTTAATGTCATCGGACCCCGCAGGGCCCGTGAGGGTCGCTCGAGTTTCCAGAACATCACGACACGCTCACCATCTTCCACATATATCTTCACCTTCTCTCAAAAACATTACAGTGTTGATTATATTCTAGAAATATTGTGTATATATATATATATATATATGTGTGTATTTAAACACTGCCGGTCAAAAGTTTTGACAAACATGTTTCTTGTGATCTTAAAACCTTTTAATCTGAATATGTATGTTTGAAATCACTAGTGTAGTGAAAATATAATGGTGCAAACATATTCATTTCTTTCTTTATTCAAATAATGAATAAAAAGCAGGCAATAACGTTCCCGCATATGTTAATTCCTTCAGGACTGTTTAAAAACGTCCTAGATTGAGACCTGAAGAAGCAGAATGGTAAAAGGCAAAGGGTGTCTTCTGTGAAGATGCAAAAATATAATGTATTCATTTATTTTGAGTGTCTTTAATCACAACATAATTCCTACAGTTAAAACTGTTATTCCATGGTTCTGAAGAGTTTATTTTAGAGATGTAACAATATCAAAAATCTCACTGTACGATAAAACCTCGGGGTTAAATCCACTTTGCGTATTTATTGCGATATTTTTAATGGCAAATGATGACTTTGAAACGTGCCTCTTTTCTTTATACTCTAATCATAAATGTTGCTTAGAGGTATGAGTTATAGGTGATATGGGTCAAATGACCTAAAAATCCCTTTTATAAAATAAAATAATTGCACCTGATGGACGTTGCCAAAGGTGACATCTATTATTTTTTCTAACATTCTCTATGTTAGGCCCGGAAGACCTATCGTTTCATACAGTCATGTCATCACGATAATATTGAGACAATTTTGCTATTGCGATAACACGAGAATCCATTTTGATACATCGCTGAATTATTATATTTAAATGTTGAAAAAATATAAATAAGGATTGAGTGAGTGAGTGATCCCAAACTTTTGACTGGTAGTGTATGTAGAGAGAGAGAATATTAACAAAACAATTTAATGATAAGAAAATTATGAAATTTTATTGGTAGGTATGACATATTTGAAGCGTTCTTCTATAAGTTTGGTTTAAAATGGGGGAAAGTGCTTATTTGTATGAAAACACACTTTTTCTGATTCAGCTCGTGTGTTTTTCTGTGATTTGCAGGACTTTGAGACGAATGCCGAGCTGTCGACGGCCGTGATTTCTCTCCTGGAGGAGGTTCTGAGAGACCCTGATTTAATGCCTCAGGAACGGAAGGCAACGGCCAACATACTGAGGTGAAGCCTGAAAACATGATCATTCCATCCGCATTTGTGTGCTTCTGTAGCATAATTTATGTCTGGACAAAAATAAATTGACCGTCTCTCAGGTGGATAACGCTCCTGCTTTTCCTCAGTGCTTTATCTCAAGACGACCAGGACGACTCGCAGCTTAAGATCGAAGACATCGTGCAGATGGTGAGTGTAGCATGTTCACGCCTCCAACTAACTAGACACAACGCAGCGAAATATTTTCCGCCTTTGCCAAACGCACGGAACGTGCAGCGTAACATTTGACCAATGAGATGTGGGGCTACCCAGCATCCCAAAACCGATAAAACGTCTTGTCACATGATGCTGTTGACAGTTGTGGCCGTACAGGATGATATATTAGCGTTAAAGATGATCAAATTCAAACTTCATTATATAAAACTGCATTTACCGTTTTCTGCATTCGGTATTTTGCCATATATTAAGATACATATTTTCTGTTTTTGGGTACTGTTTAATTTTTCTGTATTTTCTGCGAAGTTGCTTAATTGTGAAAACAAGTAAATACTTTAGAAATAAGTAGAAAGATAAAAATAAAAATGCATCCTTGGATAAGACTCTATCCATCACAAGCATACACAAGTGGGCTGCGTTTTGGCATCTCTTCACAATAATGTCTAATAAAACTATACAGACCAAATAATAATAACTCTGAACGCTTGTTGAGCTGTGTTGTTTAATTGACTCGCAGACTGTCGCGTTTATTTTCCAGTCCGAGTGTCCGAGGGCAGAATGCTTCGAGTCGCTCTCCGCCATGGAGGTCGCTGAACAGATCACACTGTTGGATCATGTAGTGTTCCGGAATATTCCATATGAGTGAGTGTCCATGACTCTATTTCATCACATTACTTTATTTTACATTAAAAAACTAGAGTGGAACGAAACTGATGGTGAGAATTAGGATTATAGCTGAAAAAATTGCTCCGTATCTTGCAATGAGACTCTTTATCATTCCTCTTCCTCTTTATTGTTATACAGCTGTGAAACAAAATAAGAGACCATTACGATTTTAAATTAAATCAGCATTTCTAGATGTACTGTGGTCTTTTCAGTCCAAAACTGTAAGAAATACAGGTTATCACGAAAAAAATCGTTTTGATCTTTTCCCAAATATATGTAGAAATATGACTGTTGTTTTGCTTAAAAGTGAATATGAACTTGTTTTCTTTGCAATATTTGAGGTCTGAAAAAAACAGAGCATCTTTCATGTTATTTTCACCTGTTTCTCCAATTTTATTTTCTGTAAATAATGCAAATATTAAAAAAAAAAATTGTTGAAAATATTGAAAAATATTAGCTTTAGTTTGTTTTCCCTAAACAGATACCTATACATTGTAACCTTATTTTTTTTCCGCGGCTGTAGTAGTGGTTTGAACTCTATTCTCTCACATTAAGAAAAAGTTTTAAAACATTATATTTACGGTTCCAGGTTAATGGCTTTAACATGTTTTTCTTAAACAAACTTTGACTTTCCAGAGAGTTTCTCGGTCAGGGCTGGATGAAGACGGACAAAAACGAAAGAACGCCGTACATCATGAAGACCAGTCAACACTTCAATGATGTAAAAATCACATTTAAACAGTCACACGTTCACCACACCTACACATATTACTATAACAGTAAATGAATCATCAGAGAGATGAAAGAATGGTAATATAGAATATAGTAACCAGGAACAAAATAAACAAATCTTCAAAGTAGCCACATGAGGTGACATCTCTGCACTCATTGACTTTTGATGAAAGTTTTAGAAACCATTTGTTTCTTTGGGATAATCAGCATTGGCCAAAAACATACGAAGGTTCAATCGAGATGTTATATTGTTTTTATATGTGTTGGGTTTTAGATGAGTAATCTGGTGGCTTCTGAGATCATGGCTCATGCAGACGTCAGCTCAAGAGCCGGATCCATCGAGAAGTGGCTCGCGGTGGCAGACATATGCCGCTGTCTCAACAACTACAACGGTGTCCTGGAGATCACGTCTGCCCTCAACCGCAGCGCCATCTACAGGTTAAAGAAAACATGGGCCAAGGTCTGCAAACAGGTGTGTTTGAACATCACCATACTCGATGAGGGTCTTTTTAACATTTCCAGTGGAAACAGAAATCACACACATAGGGAATTTTCCAAACGGAAGTGAGCATCCCTACTCCCTTAGGAGGGCTGAGCCCTTGAAGTGACCTCTTTAAAGGGTGTTTAACGCCCCACGTGGACTCGGAATCCAGCGCTCAGTTGTTGAAAACTAAATATTGTTAATATTGTCTCGTTATGTCTTATTTCTTCGTGTTTTTTCACTCCAATATGGAAATATTTGATAAAGGAAACCTGTTATAAGTAGCTGTTATAAAACATATTAAACATACTTTCCTATAAACTAAATGATCTCATACTATATTTTAACCATATTATATCATAATTATCACTGAGAAAAATTGTGTAAACACACAAACTATATTATTGTGCTTACATTTGTAGATATCGTCAAAATCCAGCACCACATTCGCTTCAAAATGCGTTGCGAGGACTCGTAATCCAAAATCTCGTGATCACAAACGGTGCTCACTTCATTGGACTTCTGAAAGGGTCCTTCACGAAGGGATTCACGTGTACACTTTAGTTAGGAACGGCCCTAAAAAGGCGCATAAATGCCGTTTGGAAAATTCCCACACACAATGATCAAATGTGCCACGCCAAATTCCTGTTTCAACAGGAAGTACGTCAGGAGAGAAAATTGTATTTACCACACTGCATTGCTTGGTTTTTAAAGTTGATAAAGGTGTTAAGAAAATTTCAAGGATCAAACTTCAAGGATTTTCTGATTTGTTGTCAGACCAAAGCGCTCATGGACAGACTGCAGAAAATCGTTTCATCTGAAGGGAGATTTAAGAACCTGAGAGAAACTCTGAAAAAGTAAGTTTTATGTGATAAAATACAGGAAAAGGAAATACACTGTTATTTGTTAATATTCAGGGTGATGGTTGTTTTGTAGCTGTAACCCTCCGTGCGTGCCCTATCTGGGGATGTACCTGACGGATCTGGCGTTTATTGAGGAAGGAACACCGAACTTCACTGAGGAGGGTCTAGTCAACTTCTCTAAGATGAGGATGGTAAATCACCTCCATCTACACAATTTTTTAGCTTGATGCTTTTTGTAGAAAGTCGTGTTTGGTTCTTTAAAATGCATTGGTGAAAGGGTTAAAGTTATGTTCTCTTGTCTTAGATTTCACACATAATAAGAGAAATCCGTCAGTTTCAGCAGACCCCCTACAGGATCGAGCTCCAACCTAAGGTACACTCTCGTTTTATCACTATTAGGAACACAAATCCAATTCACACTACATTTTAGAGACAATGAGAATATCTTTTACAGTCACTATTTAAGGAACTTTATTAAATTGAAAAGTGTGAAAACAGCCTCCAGAAGTTTTGACTTGTTTCTTTCAGGTAACGCAGTACCTTCTTGACAAGACTCTTGTAATGGACGAAGACACGCTGTATGAATTATCTCTGAAGATTGAGCCACGTCTCCCACCCCTCAACTAAACATAATGACTGCGGAAAGAAGATATCAGAAGTGAGAAGCTTTTAATATCAAATAGAAACAGGCCAGTTGGTGGGAATCCATCCATACATCTGATGCCTGTTCAGTATGGAAACAGCAACAATTCAACTCCATTTCGTTCTTGCGTAGGTGATATTTCTGCTTTGACATGTGAATATTAAAAACATTGCATATTAAAAACCACAGAATGTATGTATGCATGGAATGGACGTTGTTAGAAATAATTTGGGTATCATGATTCTAATGATGTAAACTCAGGTTTAAATGTGCCTTTTTGTATATTATGTACAGTTGTAATATTTTTAGCATGATACATTTCAGCATCTGCGAATGTTTTCCCCGAATGTTCATGACGTTTTTAGAAGACCCATTATTCCTGTGCTATCACATTTAAGAAGTTTTGTATGTGTATAAATCTATATTTTGATGTATATAAATATGTGATATGTGTTGAATGAGGCTGAACAGTGTTTACCTGTAACTGGCTGATCCTATTCTGACCGAGAATCCCCATCATTCCTCCGCTTTCAAACTTCTGCTCGTGTCGCGCAACGCCTCCATCTATTGGAGTTGAATGGCTTTACCAAGCCCTTGATAGTTTACCAGATCAAATCCGTTTGACTATTGTCATTTATTAATGCTAGGTAATAGTTCACGGCTGCGTTTGCCATGAAGCTGCATATGTTTATTGAGCATGTTCGTTTCTGTCAGTAGACGTGTTTTTGAGGCATGAATCTGAATTTAGATATAAGCTGCATATTTTAAATAGGAACTTCAATTTTATTTTACGTTTCTGAGTTTAACACCAGAAGATTCTTTGGTTATGTAGGTCTTCTTATGACACTCAAAAAGATCTGCCCAACGATGACTATATTTATGTGTGTTTGTATGTATGTACATTGTCCTTAAATGCATTTCAAAGAATGCCATGATAACACCGCAGTACCAAAAACGTTTTTGGTGAGTGCAGATGAAGTTGTTTACTTTGACATAAACAGAAAATCATTGTCGGTTTACAGGTTGTTTTCAGAAAAAACACACCCATTTTTTGTACAGAGAAAATAAGTTATTGTTTGATGAACGCAAACATTTATGGAATGTGTTCATTTTTAAGTTTAACATCTTTAACTTTATTTAATTTTAGTGTATTGTTTGTTTTCTGTAAAATCGTCACAAAAGAATTGTTGTGTTGTTTTTGTTGTAAATGTACTAAATTCATCCACGGTTTCTTGACATCTGTTTTTAAAAACTCCAGACACAAATGTATCCATCATGTATGTTTTTAAAACTTCTGAAATAAAAGTGTCTTTTCATCTGTATTTCAGCACAAATCTCTCTCTCAATCAAATGTAATTTGATAAATGGATAAATCCGTAATTGTTAATGTAAGAAAGTATATTTAGTCCACAGGTGACGATGGTTTTAAGGCTCTGTATTTAGGAGCGTGCAGTGCTGAATGTTGGACCACGGTGGCAGGTCTCAAGGGCAAACGGGACAGCAGACATGGGTTATGACCTGGCACTTACACGGAAGAGGATTGGCCATCAGGTCTGCTTCTAATCCCATATCCAGGGAGGAGCGCCAGTTTTCCACAAAGACTGTGTGCTTCCTGATACAGTCCACTGTAACTGAGGAGACTCGACAGGTAAAACTCTCTTTTCTTACTGTACATATTTATAAATAGTAGAAGTGTAGATCTTTATACTTGAGGAACAAAACCTACGTTTAAAAGAGAACTTCCAAGAGAAAGGAAAATGAATTTACTTTGCAACACTGTTCATATAAAGTAGATGTAAAATAATTTATCCATAAAAAAAAATTTTTCTGTGATGTGCTTGAACACTTAAATGCTGAAATGTAAATCTTTTAGTATTTCGAAGCCAAAACTTATTTGAATTGTTTAAAAGTAGATTGCAGCTACACTCTTAAAAATAAAAGTGCTTAAAAGGTTCTTTACAGCAATGCCATAGAAGAATCGTTTTTGTTTCCTTAAAGAACCATTCAGCCAATGGTTCTTCAAAGAACCATCTCTATCTTACTTTTTTATAATCTTAAGAACCTTTTTTTGCCACAAAGAACCTTTTGTGAAACAGAAAGTTTCTTTAGATGTTAAAGGTTCTTTGAGGAACCATAAGGTTCTTCTATGGCATCGAAGAACATTTTGAAGCACCTTTTTATAAAGATTGTTGCTCATATTACTATTTTAACAAGAAGCATTTCATCTGTAAGAAATTATAGTTGTAACGTCTTATTTGACAGCGTCGTGGAAGCACCATACACTAATCCTGGAGTTACAGGGCTAATAATCCTCTGTGACAAACCTCTGCTGATAGTTAGACATTAAACTGGTGTAATGTGCCGACAGGCCATCTGCTCGAGAAGGTCACGACCGGCTCCTGTTCCTTACTGTTTGACGTCGATCCGCTCTAGTGATTCTAGCTGGGTCTTGTGTTAGTTTGTGTGACCGGTTCAGAATGTCATGGGTGAGCACGGGGTCTCATCTAAGGCTGGTGCCAGATGGGGCACAATTCCAAACACTTAATTTAGTCTGCAGGTCTATAAATAACACTTTCACTTTGAGATGGTTGCAGTAGCACGGTTAGAAGGGCACAACTTGAATGTTCAGGTGGAGAGTAAATGTTAAAGTTGAAGGTTACGCCCCTGAAAACATTGATCAAACTAATTAGATTACTAGGCTTGTCTATCAAAAACAGAAATCTTTGTGAAACAATAAAAGCACGATCCACAGTCGTCCTTTAGAACCTGCTGAAGGACAGGTACTTATGATGGGAACTGTAATAAAAGCTCTTTTACTCAGGACGTTCGTGAAGATATTTTAATGTCAGAACATTACAAACTAAGCTTTAATAAGGTGACCAGAAGATGACATCTGTCAACACCAGCACTTAACTTTTTGTTTGATAGAAACAGTAATGTTCAAGTAAGCCTGAGACTTACATTTGCCTCCTCCTGCCACCAGTGCTGACCCCATCTGGACGTTCTGACCAGAAACATTGTGAAGATGGCTAGCACATTCACCAAGATGATATCGGGCCGCACCGCTGGCTTGCTCTTGGCGAGTCTAGGAGCCGGAGCAGCGGCTACCGGATACTTAATGAGCGACAGTGCCGCCATTTCTGCAGAGGCGAGGAAGAAACTCTACCCTCCCAGGTACTTCCCAAAGATTTATATCTCTGATTCAGTTGTATCCCAGAGATTACAATAAACATCACGGATGTATTAAAATATCCAGACTTTTACCAGCTTTACATTTACAGTCACTTAACACAAAGTAACTGCGTCCAAATCAAGTGTTCCCAGAAGGGTTCGAACTTATTTCCATTCCAACAGTGTTAACTGGCACCTGTTCTATGGAGGAAAAAATATGATCAGCAGTAGAGGTCATGATGTACTGTGATAAAGTGTCACACAGCAACCATGTGAAAGGTAAAGGGGTGTGAGGGTGAAACTTAAGGAGCTTAGGCCCTGTCCCGCACTTCACCTCTTTCACACAGATAGATGCCAAAGATCAAACCAGATCAGCAATATTTTTAGCTCCTTGAAGGAGTGAGAAAAGCTAGGAGGTTTTATTTTAACATATTCTTACACAAGAAATTGATCAATCTTAAAAAATCTAAATACACCCTCTTTTAAATCTAACCACGTCTCTCAAAGCTGCTTTTAGTTTGAGCCAAGACATTAACCATGGATGAGCTAAACAGTAATGTGGCAGTAGGCAGGACGTTGTACTTCTCTTTGCCAATATATCCTGAAGGGTTTAGGTCAGGGCAAGTAAATTCGGCTCAAAGTTTTGCCCCAACCGTAATCAAAATCATCTGAAAAAGTATTCAAGATTACATAAAAAAGACAGACATGTGTGTTGAATTGAGGTTGAATCTGCACTCAAGATAGTGGCCCAGTAAGATGGGAGTCAACTAGCTTTGTTATATGGATTCTCCTAGACCAGAGCTATTCCACTTCCATCTTAGTGAACTCTGTTTCTAGAGAGCCAGTGTCCTTTACTGTTTCATCACACCCTTAACAAACATACCTGACCAAGATAATCAAAGTCTTCAGGATTACTTAAAAACACAGGAGATATGTTGGAGTAGGGTTGGAACTAAACTGGATACTGGTCGTCCAGGAACTAAGTTGACTCACCCTGCAATAACAGGACCTGACTGTAGATGTGTTTCTTAACAGTGCTGATTTCCCTGACCTTCGCAAGCACAACAACTGTATGGCCGGTGCATTGACCCCTGGAATCTATGCCACGCTGAGGGACAGGACCACCCCTAACAACTGGACTCTTGACCAGTGCATTCAAACGGGTGTGGACAACCCCGGTCATCCCTTCATCAAGACAGTGGGGATGGTTGCTGGTGATGAGGAGAGTTATGAGGTACCCTATTGACTAACCTTTTTTTTTGTTTGCAAGTGAACAGCATGACCAAGCACTAGCTAAACACCAAACCCAGCTTAACTGGTGTGAAATAATGTGGACCATCACAGAAATTAATTCTGGTCTTACCTTTGCTGTTTGTAATCCGTTCTGGCAGGTATTTGCTGAAATCTTTGATCCAGTAATTAAGGACAGACACAACGGCTATGACCCAAGGACCATGAAGCATCCCACTGACCTGGATGCCTCCAAGGTAGACGTTTCTTTATCAGTCCATTCATAATGACCATTTCTCAACATTAGTATTTAATCTTTGTTGCTCTGTTTCAGCTCACATCAGGCATTTTCGACGAGAAGTACGTCCTGTCCTCCCGAGTACGCACTGGCCGCAGCATTCGTGGTCTCAGCCTCCCACCCGCATGCAGCCGTGCAGAGCGGCGTGAGGTGGAGAGGGTGGTGGTCCAGGCATTGGCGGGCCTAAAGGGAGATCTTTCTGGATGTTACTACAGCCTCACTGACTTGACTGAACAGGAACAGCAGAGACTCATTGATGTGAGCACATTTCTTTTGATGTCAAGGCATACTTTGGTTATTTTAACTCCTGAGTTGTTTTGTTTGCATCATATTGTGTTGAACTGTGTTGATTCTAAACTCTTCCTCATGCTGGCATGGCTCAGGAGCATTTTCTCTTTGACAAGCCAGTTTCACCACTGCTCACTGCATCAGGGATGGCCAGGGACTGGCCGGATGCTCGTGGCATCTGGTAGGATTCGATTGAAGAATATCAAGTGTACAAACCAAACCAGTCCCCACTCTTTAGTTCCAGACCCATTTTCTTGTCTTCTGAGTATTTCTTGGGTGCATTTGAAGCAATGTTCCTATTTTCTGCTCTACCCTTCAGCTATGATCCTCCACCAGTTCCACCTACTTTTGTCTACCTTTCTATCTTCCCTAGGACCACTTTCTGTTTGACAAACCTGTGTCCCCCTTGTTGACATGTGCATTTATGGCCCGTGACTGGCCAGATGCACGAGGCATCTGGTATGGTTTTAGAAAGTTATTGGCATGATTCGATTGACATTTGTTTGAATAACTAATGACATGATGTAGAATGAGTTTGAGTTGCTAGAAGTGTTTTACCATAACAATAATTCTCACATGCCAGCCTAGAAGAAGGAAACTGCCGACAGACTAAATCTAAATGTATCCTGTTTGATACTACTAAAATGTGGATTTGTGAATAAAGAAGAATTAGCTTGACAATAGTCATACAACTGCATCACCCACATATGGTAGTAACATGCATGTTATATGGGAATGGTTTTCCTCCTTTGACTTCTTAATTTATACTATTATCCAAGGCACAACAACGATAAGACCTTCTTAATATGGGTCAATGAGGAAGATCACACCCGTGTCATCTCCATGGAGAAGGGTGGCAATATGAAGAGGGTGTTTGAGAGATTCTGCAAAGGACTCAAACAGGTAATGGCACACCACTTGAACATGTACGCACAGGTCACAAACTGTTGGCCTTTTCTGACTTTACTAGTTACAGTTTGTTTTAAAATGTATATGGCTTATTGTGTTATCAAAGTTGTCCACTGAAGTTTATGTTTGTCCCACTGTTGGACAGGTGGAGCACCTGATTCAGGAGAGAGGCTGGGAGTTCATGTGGAATGAACGTCTTGGCTACGTCCTCACCTGCCCATCCAACCTTGGTACTGGCCTCAGAGCTGGAGTGCACGTCCGCTTGCCAAAGCTCAGCCAGGTGAAAGCATTTTGCATTTTTTGTAGTTTCCAGACAGAAATTTGCTGGTATAATGACGCAACAGACAAAGCAATGTAACTAATGCAGCTCAGATATCTAATGTATGTAGTGAAGAGGAAGTCGTTTAATCCAAACAATTGTCAGTAGGATGCTCGCTTTAGCAAGATCCTGGATAACTTGCGGCTGCAGAAGCGTGGAACCGGAGGTGTGGACACAGCTGCAGTGGGCGACACCTTTGACATCTCAAACAATGACCGCCTGGGCAAATCCGAGGTACATCCGAGTGTAGATCTCGAATGCAAAAATCTTCTGTTTTCATGTTTCCTCTGTAAAGTATTGTAATTCTTCGTTACTTGTGATCTGTCATACTGCCATGATGGTTGGAATTGCACCCACGTTTTTCACCTACTGTTGCACTGTTGATTTTGTTTTGAAATTTTGTGGCTTCGCTTGTCTTGACCAGGTGGAGCTGGTACAGATGGTCGTTGACGGTGTCAACTACCTCATCGAGTGTGAGAAGAAATTGGAGAAGGGCCAGGATATCAAGATCCCATCTCCCGTCACACAGTTCAGGAAGTGAGCGATGCTCCTCTGATAAAGGCTGGATCCAGTACAGCAGAGAGAATTATGGACAATCCTTCCTTCCATCCATCCACTCCCAAACAGAAGGTCTTATATACGCAAAATTAAATAAAACAAACTCAAAAACTTGAATTGTTTCCTCAGTTCTGTCCAGTCACTTTAAGTTTGACAAAGATGTCAAAGAAAAGAAATAGCCATGCTTTTCTTGAAAGTATTTAACAGTAGGGTTTCATTCAATTGTGCCATCTCAGACAGTAATGGGTTTATGGTAACACCACTGAGCCAAGATTCCGGGAACCAACTGGCCAGACACATGAGCAAGGTGTTTCACTGGTGGGTAAAAAACCAAGACCTATCTTTTTTAACTTACCATAAAATTGCACAACATAAACTGTTCATATACTGTCCGTTATGTATAGGGCAGTTATAGTGTTACTCTTAGTTTGTGGCATTAGTTATAAGTGCATGAGTAAATGCATTAGCCTCACAGTCAGACAAGCTAATCCAGTGTGGCTAATTTCTCTATTTAGAGCTGCTCACTGTCCTATCTAATAATGTTCATCTTAATTCTATACTTAAGAGAGAAGTGGGTTAGGGGTGTGGCTACAGGGTAAAAGCTTCCCAACACTATACTCCAAAACATCTTCACTGTGGAGGCCATTGAAACAACACAGATGAGTATTTATAGAGGGTTTACATGTTTGAACCCCAGGATGGCAGACATCAAAGCTATATCATATACTTGATAAGAAAAATAAAAACATTTTATATTTTTAAAAAATAATTACTGCAATTTATAAATTCTGTATGCATACAAATATTTACTTCCTCTTAATTCTGGTAACAAGAATTTGTGAAAGTATGCTTAAAAAATCTTGAGTCCCCAAGTGGTGTGTGTGTGTTTTATAAATGACTAATATGAAAAACATTTTACAGCTTAATGTCCCTTTAATCATTAACGTCCTACTCTGACCCATTATACTAGTTGTAGCGATGTATAAGGAAAATATCTGTACCCCAACTTTGGTCAATCACAAAGTTATTTCATAGCACATCAAACTTCACAAGAATATTTGTGACAGCTTGAAACAACTGTTTTGAGGTGTTCAGTCAGAAAGTAACACACAGTAATTTCTGCTTTACTTTTTTATGACATCATAAACTTTATATTGGTGACAGTGACTAAGCCGAAGTTCCATGAGATACAAACTGAGAATATAAAGAACATTAAACCTTATTCCACAGAAAACAGTGCAACCTAAGCAAATATATAAAAAACACAAAGATGATAAAGGAAAATTTCCACACACCTTTAGAACATTAATGAATTATATGATTTCGTTCAAAGATCTTTTGGATTTTAAGTTTTTAACAATGTCATACATGTGAAAGTGAAACGACTTAACATTATACTCTGGTCTGCTATGAAAACAGTCAAGACTCATTGCACAGCAGACTGGACGCATCTCTGTGCAATTTAAGAACTAATTAAAAGAAACAAACGTTTACCTCTTAGACCCGCCCACTGCCCTGTCCCACCCATAAATCTCACTAATTTATTAATATCTCATTGGCATGTGTCCCATGATCACGCTACACCGGCCAGTCGACACCCAGAGGCAAGTCACGGGGTCTTTCGGCCGAAGGTGAAATGCGGCTGGGATGTTGGGCTCTGAGGGCTCAGAGAATGCTGGGTGACAGAGGGAGAGCAGGTTGGCGGGAACCAGGATTGTGGATACGGTTTTGCGGGCAGAGAAGAAACGAGAAACGTGCCCATGCAATATCAGTCCACTGGCCTCTTCTCGCCATGTTTCCTTGTAAACTCTTCTGCGTTCTTAAAGAATTTTTTACGGTCTTTTGAGTATTCTTCTGCTAGGTCAGCCCTGAGTGGGTGTTCTGGTTGGGGGTCGTTGACGAGGGCGATGAGAGACTGGATAACTGTTTAAGAGAAATAACACAGATCATAAATATACCAACGTCGGACTCCAAAATGATGTGTTATTAACAAAGTTCGGGAGGAGCACATGAAAACAATTACGCAGCTTCCAGCCATTAGCAATTACGTCTCCCGTCCAATCAAATCAAGAGCAAACTCTAAAAATAGCTAAACCGCCTTTACTCTGCAGTTTTGCAATATCCCTCCTCCTGCCCGACTCCTCACTTTTAACACTCTCCTTATCCGGGGGAAGCGCTCTGGGCTTGGGCAAACACAGAGATGGGAGCCCTCGCCCCGGACAAGGGGGGAGTGCTCAGGCGTCGGGAGAGAATGCCGGCCCCAGAGCCCTCTCCCTGGACAGCACGACAAATACGCATACAATATTCTCTGCTTAATTAAACTGCCGCCTATTTAATTATTTGGTACAGAGAACTCGTGAAGTTATAGTTCTAAGAGAGACCGTGTACCTTGGTCAGTTTTGGTTGCTGGTTTCCAGTTCTCTGCACTTATGACTGGCAGGCACACCTGACCCTTCTCATCAATATTTGGGTGGTAGATCTTTGTTTTGAATGTAATCTTTGGGGGTTTAAAGGGATATTCCGCAGGGAATGTTATCTCAATCCGGAATGCACCTTTATCATAGGGTGGGTTGTCCTTGAAAAAAAGAATAACAGATGAGATCCTAACAGACAACAAGTTTTTCAATTAAAAATTGGGACTTTTATATGTACTTACGGGCACAATGAGCCCTTGCCAGGTCAGAATGTTCGTCTCGTCAACCAGAATGTTGCGGAAATTTTTCATTCCAGACTTGCGGATTTCATCAAGTTCCTGTAAAACATAGAATATGATAGTGATTGTATTGTGAACCCTAACATTTCTTAAACCTTGAAATGAAAAAACGGAAGTAAAAACGAAAGTACGTTACGTTAACTATGGTCACGTGCAATTTCCACACATAAAATAACCCACCACAATCTCATAGTTCATTTATCAACAAAAAACATGTCCAAGTTACTTCTTTCCCAGAAGGATAATTTTACTAATTAATAATTTACCGTCACACCATATTATCTTATTAAAACTGCGATACACCGATACACCGAAACTCTTTTCGAAGACAACATACACTTCCTGTTTCAGTATTTTTACTATCAATATATGACCTATACTATCGATACGTAAAATTATTCTGTAGTAAAATACTCGCTAATCGCTCGTTTCTAATATGATCGTGATTTTTATTGATCCGATTTCGTTTGTAAACTCACACATAAACTAGTTTCGATTCTGTTTTAACTCGCACATTCTATTTGAATTAACACTCTATACGTGTTCACTTCGTTCTAAACACTACGTCATAAATTAAACTCGTTTATTCGACGGTTTAGTTCATTCTTTCGTTTAATTTAAACCACAATTTTATTTTCGTGCGAATATTTCAAGTAACGTTACAGCTAAGCTAGTTATCGTCATCCTCCTCATCCTCAACAAATTTCAAATCAGAGTCATTTAAAGTTTCGTGTCTCTGACCAACAGTCATTTGAATCCTTAACAGGTTTGTTTTCGACGATAAAACAAACGACATTTAATTTATATGAGGAAAATCCGATTTTTCGGGATATTTACCTTATGCAGTCGCCTGCTCGCCGCCATCTTGGATTTGCCTTTACCCACAAAGCACCGCGCAATGAATTCACTCGACTTCTGTCCTAAAAATGATTAAATATTGTTTTATATAAATCAAGACTATTGAATGCTCCTTTTATTGTCTTGCTTTATATCGTTTCAAGTATATCACAAACTTAGTGAGTCTCTTTAAATGACATCATTAATATAAACTAATAATATAACCTATTTGCGTAACACTTCTCAGTTTTAATGGTAACGTACACTGTTATGCCTATCATTGATGTCATGTTTGTAAAAACGTAATACGTTATAATTATTTGGTTCTGTAACATTTTAATGCTACGTATAGGATAAAATTAACAACAGACACTTGTCAGTTCAAGATGCCAATAATAACTACATTTATAAAGTAACAGATATCAAGGAAACAAATGCTCAGACCACAATGCTTATTTAATAAGTCCACTAGGGGGGGCAAGAGGACTCTAATAGTGTTGTACTTCCAAACCCCACAGTGTCAATTAAACATACTAAATTCTAACACGATCTTTATTACTTCATATTTAGACTTACAAAAATTAAAATCAATGTTTGACTAGAATAAAAATCAGAATGTATTTCTTACAATTCTCAAAGTTCAAGACATTTGAACTCTACAAGATTTTTAATTTTAAGATTTCAAGTAAACATGATGTTAATATTAACATCAGTTTAAATTATTGTAAATCAATGCCTGCTTATTCCCTGTAACAACAAGCAGATCTTATAAGGCTTTTAAAATATATTTATTTTGTACAATAGTCTCTTTATATTTATATATATATTAAATGTTGATTCCTTATTCTTTTATTTGGCTATTACATGATGTATTTAGATGTCTGCACTGGAGGCTTAATATTACTCTGTGATTCTAAATGTTCCTGTTGTGACTGTGAATTTATAGTAAACTGGTTTTGCAGTTCACATCAGCACTCCTTGTTTTAAATGATATGTTAATCAAATGATATAATAATAACAAACCATAAAGTGGGATTCGACTGGAAAACACGCACACACAACATTTGGCCTGCAAATCTGGCAGCACCAGCAGCTGCAGGTTACGGCAAGCGACACCACTCCAGCAGCCCGGGGCTGTTGAGGCAAACGAGGGTGTGTGGCTGGCAAAGGCAGGGCACTTGGCTCTTTCTCCCCCTCTTTACTGCCTCTCATTCAAATGTGGGTCAGGGGTGAGGATTTCTCACGTCACACGAGCTCGCAAAGCAAGATGGCGCTCGGAAAGCTGTGAGATGTGAAGATAGGATGGCTGTATAAACACTTTCTGTCCATGCATTAAGGTAAATCCACTTTATTCTTAAACCTGCATTTCGTACTTTATCATAAACGCTGCGTTGGGAATGCGCGAACGGTTAAGTCCGTATGCGGTTTGGCGACTGCGCTCGCGTGCCCACCGGGGCTTTTAATATACACACAAGCAGCGCGAGCGCAGCCTGGCAGAGCCAAACGGTGTGTTTTATGTGATGGGTTACCCGGAGCTCCTCGGTATAGCTCGTGCATTGATCTAAAACAACATTATAGGCATTAAATGCATTTAAACGCATTCTGCATGTTCATACTGAAGCAAACACGATTTATCGATACCATTAACAGACATTCGGTTGGCAGGACTGGACGAGCCTTTATGTGGACGGCATTCCTGCCCCCTCCCTCCCCTGTTTGTATTTACCTTTAACATCTATCGCATATAATGTTTAATCATGCTTTTGTATCGTTGATGCATGAAATGAGATACAATAGTTGACATTTGAGATTAAACGTGTTGGAGGATTTATGCAGGATCGCTGTGTATTAATGTAAACTTGATTCGTGGTGTCTTGCCTGCTGTTTTTGACCTGGGTATATTATTGTTATTAATTAAATTGAGTTTGCCCATTCATGTTGAGATAATGTGATTACGTTAGTTTTTTGTTTGCAAATGCAACAATGTTGCGTGTATAGATCACGCGCACTGATTCGTTTATTCACTTTTTGTTACATTGTTGCGTTTGACGTTGGATGTAAACATTGTGTTTTTTTGTTGTTCTGGACAAGTTTCTTATTTTGCCTGAGATGAAGCATTAATACTGTGTTCAGACGAACGATTGCACCGTTTCTTAAGGATGGGTGCTTGAAGAACCTTTTAAATCTCATCCATTTTAATGACCTGGGGGAGGGGGGCTTGTTTTACAGTGCTTTCAGATCAGGGCCCCATTATTAAAGTCATTCTGTGTGGATGACAGCTTTGTTGAACCAAACATACGGTGTAAAAACTTCTTTCAACGATATGACTGTAAACAACCAGATACCCGCGGGCGGCTCTGGTGTGGAGATCAAAACAGTATTTGTTTTATCAGGATTCCATTAATGGAGCGCACCATGTGGATTAAGCAGGAAAGTGTAAATATTGATAAACGAACGGGCGCTCTCTGCTGTTGTGAATGTATGAATGATATGTTTAGAAGGTAAACAAAACTGCAGATATCCTTTGGTAGTGCGGTGATGTCGACAGCCATGGCACACTTATTTTAAATGCAGAATGAGAATAAAAGACGAGTTTAATGGATGTAGCGGCATTCGTGTTTAGGTCCAATCAATACTCGTATGAATGGAAGGCCTTGGTTTCTGCTTTGAATAATGCAGATGATGGGCTCTATTGAGTGAATGGGGTGGGGACGGTGTATTTAGACCTTTATAATTGAGAGGGCTTCTTTCTAACGTTTGTTGTGGGTTCAGATTTGATCTAAGCCTAATTTGACACCCGGCCGACCGCTGGGTTTTGTCTGTTTCACTGTTGGAAGAAAAAAGCCTTATGTACGATGTTTCGTACAGTTTTATCTGTTCGTCTAGAAAAGCCAACCGTACTTACCCGGGTGGACTGTTTGGGATGGAAACATATATTTAACTAGCTACTCTTAAGATTACAGGTGTGATTTTTTTTTTTTAACAGGAATGTAGCTTTTAACAGTGTTTGTGAATTGACGAAATAATTGGCAACAGCCCTTTTTCTTTACTTGGCAAGAAAGAATATAGTTTAACTTCTGTTTAATTGTTTCGTTTGAACTCTTTTAGGAGTAAACGTATAGGCTCACATGTCTGTGTGTGAATGTATGCATTGTATGCACGTTGCTTTAGGCACAACCCCGTGTCTGAAATCTTGTCCAACATGCTTGGTGACTAGATCCTTTAACATCGAACTTTTTTAACCGTGTTTTGTTAAAACGAATGTAATATGTTTGGTTGGAAAGTAGGCCAGCTCGATTATGACAAAAATTATAATTCCGGTTATTTTGACCAATAATGATATCCCGATTATTTAACACGATTACTCACTAACTTTTCAAAAAGCAAAGAATAAAAAAAAACTTGGTTTATAAACTGTGAATTCAACTGGAAAATAAATGTAAAGAAATAGCACAGCTGAACCAATATAAAGGAAAGCTGTGTGCAGTGGTTTTATACCACAAGAAAAGAGAGGATCCTTTCAAAATGGATTGCGGCGCAAATATTGCTTTACTTCGATTCTTTTGTTTTTTAATTGTTGAAGGCCAGATTTGAACGATTACATAAATTTTCGATTTATTACTCCGCCCTATGGAAAAATTATGAATTTGAGGTTGATGGATCTTTTGTGGGATATTTCAATGTTTAATCTGTTTTTGCTCTTAATTTCCAGAAAGGAGCTTGAAGTGTTTTGTGGTTTAGATTAGGTTTCTGTTTTAGGCAGCAGTTTTGCAAAGATGCACTTTGACACAGACATATGTCAGAGGTATGTGGAAGCGAGGGTTTGAAACGGGTTTCTCAGTATGTGCTGGTGCATTTTCTGATCATTTCTGAGGTATTCTTAAACTTCAGGGCCTGTTTCGACATCACAGCACCCAAATGTATTCCCAATGTACTTTTGATGGCACAATAACAGCAACCGCCACATGTAGACCGTTGAAAGCTCCCCGAACTGGTAATGCATTGCGTTGGCAACACAGAAGCTGCAGGTTTGAATTCCCAGGGAACACGTACACTAATTAAAAAAAACTGTATACTCCTGAATGCACGGACGGGCACTTTGGGAAGGAAAATCCAAATGCTTTAAAATGTACATGTGCCTGAAGATGGTCAAATGCCATCAACCATTATTTTATTTTCAACGGCATGCATGCATAATTATCAATACATTTCATTGTGCTTTCAAAGTGTTTCCCTACCTTGTTTTTGGTGAACCCCGGCCAGTTTTTAGCACATGTAGGGTGTGATATTGAATGAAATTGACAGGCGCGATGTGTGTGTGTGTGTGTGTGTGGGGAGGGTAAATTCTTCAGATAAGGGATATACTGTATTATCAGACTCTTAGTTGTTGCATCACATCATTTGGATCAGATTTTCCTGGCTCCTGCTCTCAGGAGGTTAGTGGTTGGTTACAGTAAGCACTTAGATCTTAATGTTTGTAGGTGTCTCTTATCAAGTTACCTCACCTGATGTCATTAAAACTAAAGCAAGATTTTGCTATTTTTAGGGTTGAATCATTTTTAAATCATTGATGATGAAGTGAACTCGGCCGTTACATTCTTGTACCTAATCTGCCAGAGGTTGGATGCTATATGTGAATGGATCTCATGAATAATCTTTGTTTGACCAGTGTCCTGTTTACTCGCCCTTATGTCAGTCCAAACATGTTTGACTTTTGGTCTTCTGCAGAATGCAAGAGAAGATATTTTGAAAAATGTCATTGAATTTCATTGTATGAACACAAAACAACACCTTTCTCAAAATATCTTCTTTTGTGAACAGGTTCTGAACCACCGGAGGGCGAATATATAAAGACAGTTTTTGGTGAACATTTATCACTTTACTCCTTTTTTACAGCATCAAGATGATAAAATTGGGGCCCTCAGGGGTCCGTGGCAGCAGATAAGCTTGTTTATGAGGTTTAGCAGCACACCGCCTGCTTGACTTGTTTACCCGTGATGTTAATGGACCCTCTTGCACTTTGACTTTTTTCAGACAACAATCTGTGTGATTAGAGCAGTCATTTCATCTGCGGGACATCACTGCTCCTTTATGAGAAGCTGGAATGTCTACAATTGAAAGGCCAGCAGCATCTTATCAAGACTTCTGGGCCACTCTTTAGATAAACCCCTTACTCGCATGTTCCTCGTCTTTGTGCTTATGCTCGTTTCTTTTTTAACCAGCGGTTTGTCTAAACAGATTGGGTGTTTTGTTACTCGGGCAGTTCCATACTGTGAGAGATGGTATCACACCTGGTCGTACTGGTTCTTGCGTGACCTGTAAATGGGGATGTTTAGAGAACCCATTTTGAAGAAGTAAGCTTTTTCGGGGATGTAAATCTGAACAGTGTTTGCGTGAAGTGAATGATTAAAATCCAGTTACATGCTTTGAAAGTTTTACATCAAGAGTTTCTCGATTGTTTTGTTGTTGATAGCTGCAGTCTATGCTTTTTTTATTGCATTGATGCAGTGTGCACAATGTGTCGATGAAAATGAAATAAGTCATGATTTATTTATAATCTGTACCCTGAGACTTAAAAAGATACTTCAAACAGACTTTCACGCTGCTTGATATTCTGACCCCATTATTGGTTTTCGTTTGGCTTTGGTCATAAATAACCTATAGACCGGTTATCTGTTCAACTAATGATTAAAATACAGCATAGTCGTTTTAAAAATAGATGCTGTGTGGTTATATTTAGATAAAGTCACCCTGGAAAATATGGAAATATGTCTTTTTCAATTGTCTATTTTTTTGTCCAGGCGAGGCTATTAAGGTGTTGTGTATCTTTTATTCAGTTTGTTGAATTTTGTACATCAAGTCATGTAAGCTCAATTTAAATGTGCTTCATAAAAAATTTGCTCAAATATTCAAGGATAGCCGGTAGGAATACTGAGTAATGCAAAAATGAAATTGCCGAAATATTATTTAACAAAAAAAGCCTCATAAATAAAATGGCGAATCACTACATGAAGTTGTTCACATAAAGATGTGTTTGTGCAATGATAATTTCACCGTTTCCCACAGACACACCAGCATTACATAGATTCTGCTGCATGTTAGGACCTGCTCACCCAGTGCAGTGGGTGCTGGTTTACCTGTTTCCCACCACACCCTCTGTGTTCTCCCAGCTCGGGTTTCAAGCTGTCCGTCACACAAGCTGCCCGGTGACGTCCAATAACCTTTTTACCCAACCCCCATATGACAACAAAGAGACTGACCCTGGAGGCTGGCATTAATGACTGCTGGCAGGAACGTTAAGCTGTGGTGGACGCCCAAAGAAGAAAAGAAATTGTGTTACTGTTCAAGTCTTTTATCTCTTTTCACCTTTAAGCTGAAAGATGAGAGTTGGATCAGAATATATGTTGCCGGTTTAAACGTGCCACCATAAAGAGTTGAGCTATGCGATTTATTGTGAATCTGGAAAACTGTTTTGTGTGAATATATTATGAAGGTTTTGAATTGTATATTGTTTAAGATTGTTTCATGTTCACTTTGGGTTTGACAATGTGATGTACGGTAACGTGAGAAATGAAGGCTAAAAGGTGTGTTCACCTAGTAGGTGCCATGATGTTGAGACCAACCCTCTTACAACTTGATCACTTTGATAAACAAACTTTAAGTGAACTTTACTCTGAGAATCGTCTGGGTTTAAGCGTTGTGTTGGTAAGGCGTCAGACGGATGTAAAATCACATAAATGTGCCTGAGCTGGTGGGGAAAAATGTCTAATAAAGTTGTATTGGTTGTTTAAGATGAAAAATGCACATGACTTTAATGTGGATGTTTAGAGAAAGCATACCATTAAACCAAGTTCCTAAACTGTTTTTGTTGTTTTCTATTGTAGGTTTCATCGGGGAAGACACAGAAGTTGGAAATGGAATTGCCAAATCATGCCAAACAATTGCTACTGCAGCTGAACCAACAAAGAGCCAAAGGTTACCTGTGTGATGTCATCATAGTTGTTGAAAATGCCCTGTTTCGGGCACACAAGAACATCCTGGCAGCCAGCAGTATCTACTTCAAATCCCTCATCCTTCACGACAACTTGATCAACCTCGACACGGACATGGTCAACCCGTCGGTTTTCCGTCAAGTT